>JAHSUG010000014.1:0-600000 GCA_019926025.1 Rhodotorula kratochvilovae
TCACTCTTCGTTCAAGTCGCCTTTGTACGTTCGCTTGGGACCCTATCCACTTCTACCGACACAACAGACCGGTAGAGCACGAAATGAGAGCGCCAACGCACTGGTTGTGGCTGATGAAGACGGCATCGACGCCGGGGAGGTCCTTGACCCTGCACGGCGCGTCATGCATCCGTTTCGGGCCGAAGAATGAGACGGGCGAGGCCCGCGCCGAAAAGATCGGGTCGAAGAGTAGCTTAAGAGTCGGAGGAGAAGGCGGGCGGGTCGAGCGTGTCGAGGAGGAGGAGGGAGAGAGCGAAGGGGCGGAGAGCGGCATCTCGACGAACGCGCCCGCGTGTCCGAGCCAGGTCCCGCAGATCAGCTGGTCTGCGCCACGCTCGACGCCCTCGTTGCGCCGTCCCACACTACCAGCGCTCTTCCGCTCCATCCGCCGCCTCCGCTTGATCTCCCTCTTCCCCCAGTCCGGCCGGACAACCTCGACGTTCTCGACCTCGCCCTCGAGGCCGGTCAGCGGGGCGCTCAGCCACGCACCCTGAAAGAGCGCGCCGAAGGACGGTAGGTACGCCGACTTCCAGGGGTTGAAGAAGGACGTGCGCCCGGTGAGGGTGTGGTGGTGGTGGTGCGGCGCAAAGGGCGAGGTTGACATGGCGGGGCGCGGATGTCGCGGCCGCGAGCATGGCAAGAAGCAGAGTGTGGAGGAAGAAGCAGAGGCGCGGAAAGCGCGGTGCGGACACTCCGGGGAGAATCCGGAGAGGAGGTCGAGGCGAGGACGGAGGGAGCCGAGCGCGAGGCGCGTCGAACAAGGCCAGCGCTTCGCATACTGACCCATTGAGTCCGTCTGGCCGTCGCTGCGCACCGCCCAGAGCTCCGGAAGGCAGTCCCACCGCAATCGACATGTCCTCAGGAGGCGCGACGAGGATAGGCGAGAGCGCGGCGGCAACACGACGGAGCAAGCCGGGAGAAGCGGGAGCATGATCAGCGCGTCACAGGCAATCATTCGAGCGTAAGCACGCAGCAGCAGGCGAGGTGCGAGCGGGTCGACGCGAACGAAGCTCCTCTTCGCGCGTCTCCCTCTCCCCGTCCTCCTCGTCTCCCGCGCTCTGACGGGACAGAGTCGCGCTTGCTGCACTCAGCTGTGCTCTAGCACCCGCTACACCCGCGCTTGAACCAGTCCCGCGCGCTGCGCGTCGTCTCAATTCATCACCGCCGCGACTCGCTCAGGCCGCCCTCGCCTCGCACGCCACGAGCAAGGTTGGACGACTGACTTGCACACGGTGCAGCTAGGCAGTACAGGTGCGCCCCCGTCTGTTCTCAGCCTCTCGCGTGCGTGCAGCGAGCGGGAAGGCTTCAGGAGCTCGTGCGCCGGGTCGAGGTGGGGGACCCGCCGCATGCCCTCTCCACGCCGCGCAGGGCAGATCCGCTCGATGGAAGCAGTCAGGAGCCTCCAACGGTGATGCATTCGAGCGCGGGACGGCAGGGGTCCCGCCGTCGCCGAGTTGTGCCGCACCTCTGCCTCCTCCCGGACGGACGAGGTGCTTGCGCGACCGAACGCATCAGCGACGCTTCCCACGCCTCCAAGACCATACTACTGACCCCCTCTTGCACCCGCCGCAGCCACAACCCGACTCGACCATGTCCACCTCCCGCGAGCCGTCCTCCGCGTCGTCGACCTCGTCCGGCGAGACCGCCCGCGGCGCCGACCACCCGCCCTCCGCACCGCACGACATCCCCTCCCCCACCGACGAGCTCGGCACGACCCCGACCCCGTCGATCCCCGCCCACCTCGCCTCCACGCCACCTCCCTCGCGCAGCCGCCCACGCCGATGAGCGCATCGTCCGCGCAGACCACCTCCTCCCCGACGCCCAACCCGCACCGACGCACCCTCTCCTCCGCTTCGGCCAGCACAGGCGGGCCCTCCCCTCACTCGGCGGTCAACTCGCCCGCGCGGCGCGATTACGCCTCCGTCGTCGCCGCGGGTCCATCGGACCTGAGCGACAGCGTCCTGCACGAGGAGAGCGGCGAGGAGCACGACGACTCGCTCTTCTCCTCGGCGGGCGCGAGCGGGGAGGGCGCTGCGGCGCGCGCGGGCAACGCGCTCGGGCTCAGGCGCACGAGCGGCGCGGGCCCCTCGGCCGCGCGGGCCCGTCCCCGAGCGCGTCGCTTCAGCCCCCGCGGCGTCGGCGGGCGCGGGCGCCGGCTACAGGCGCAGCATCAGTGTCAACACGAGCGCGTCGGCCGCCTCGATGCCCGCTGCTGCGCCTTCCCCCGCCTTCGGCCGGCCGGGGCTGTACCACCCGCAGTCGTCCGCGCGGCTCTCGACCGCGCCCTCCACCGCGTCGCACTCGCGCGCACGCGCTGCCGCCGCCGCGGGAGGAGCAGCCGCGCGGCGTTCCGTCTCGCGGACGGGTCGGCACTCGACGACGACGAGCGAGGGCTCGTCCGACGAGGACGGGCCGGAGTGGGCGCGCGGGCCGCAGCCGCATGGGTACGACGCGGAGCTCGCGGGCGTGGGGACGGCGAGGAGGAGGGAGGCGGTCAAGAGCGAGGGGGAGGACGACGAGGTGCAGACGCGCGACAGGGGGGAGGAGCTGGTGCGCAAGCGGATGAGGGAGAGGAAGGTGCGTCACACTCTCTGCTTTCTGACAAACCGCTCGACCTCGCTGACACGCTCCTCCCGCCCGCAGGAGGCGCGCAAGGCGGCGCTCGCGCAGCGCATGAAGGACGAGTCGCAGCGCAGGATCTCGGCCTACACGCAGGTCTCCTCTGCCGGCGGCGATTACGATGACCGCCTCGGACTCGGGCTCCCCACGTCCGCAAGCGCCGGCCCCTCGGCGCCGCGCACTCGGGTGACGCGTCCGTCGCCCGCTCCGAGCGGAGCAACACCGCTTACTCGCTCTTCTCGGACGCGGGCGGGCCGCGCTCGCCGACGTTCGCGCCGCAGCAGCAGGCGTGGTCGCCCCTCCCGCTCCCGCATCACCAGCATGCGCCGTACGCGCACGTTCCGCGGCCGAACCTCGGCCCGCGTGGGGCGAGCTACCTCTCCTCCGCGTCGGCGTCGGCGACCTCGCGCGCGAGCGACACGGAGGGCCCGTCGGGCGCGGCGACGGGCCGCGCGGGGAGCATCGTCGATGGTGGCGGGAGGAGGACGACTTGAGTGGCAGGACCCGCGGATGGAGGACTGGGAGGACGGCGGTGCGGACGGGACGCACCGCGAGGCGAGCGACGGGGAGGTCGAGTACACGCTCAAGGACCGCCAGGATGCGCGTTCTCCCTTTCTCTCCTCTCTCCTGCTTCTGCGCTCACGCAATTGCCCGCCCGCAGGCCATCAACGTCGAGCACCCGTTCGGCCTGCCGATCTGGAAGCCGGCTCTCTACAAGAAGAGCCGCTCGATCGCGCGCCACGCCGAGTCCGCCCTCCACGCCGCCCCCTCCTCCACCGCCCTCCACCACCTCCTCCCCTCCAACGTCCTCTGACCTCCTCTTCGGCACCTTCCTCTTCGCTCTCTGCGCGCTCGTCAGCGCCGTACTCTTCCTCACGCCGTTCGGCGGCAGCAAGTACGGCCGCGTGTGGGAGCTCGACGTACCTCTTCTGGCCCTTCGGCAAGTACGTTGAGGGCTGGACGGACGAGCCGCACGACGTCTTCGACGCGCACGAGCACGGTGACGACGCCGACGAGCAACCCCGCCGCGCACAGCGACGAGGATGCCGACGAGGAGGACGAGGCGGGCAGCTACCGCGACGACCCCGAGGCGGGCGGGAGGACGTTCCGCCGCGGGCGCAGCGGGACCATCAACGGCAACACGGCGTCGACGGCGTCGCGCACGTCGCGCCCGTCCGTCGTCGACGTCTTTGCCGGCGGGCACGACGGCGGCGCGCTCCCCGACGAGCCCCTCCGCCGCAGCGACAGGACGTACGTCCCGCACGAGCGGGCGCCGCTCCTCGCGCAGGGCTCGTCGGCCCCGCGGCCGGGGTACGGCGCGCGCGACGACAAGAACGCGCGCTCGGCGTCGAGCGAGGAGACGGCGGTCGGGTACGGCGGAACCGCGCCGCACGACTTCAGCAAGGACGCCGATGCGCACGGGTTCCGCGTCCGCGCGCTTGGGAGGCTGGCCTACTGGGCGAGCTTCTACCTCATCATCGCGCCGGTCCTCCTCCTCGTCGCCGCGTTGTGCTGGGGCGTCGTGTTCACCATCCCGATGGCACGCCTTCTGTGGGTCCTCGTCCGCCATCTCAACAACGAGCCCCTCTCGCTCCACTTCCGCTCGCCGCCCGACTACGCCCCCGTCGCGCAGGACCTCGCGACCGACATCGAGGCCCCCGACGTGCACGCCGACGGGCCGTCGCGCCAGCCCGGCTCGACGATCGTCTACCCGCTGCGGGCGGGGCAGCCCGCGCCGCCGCTCCCGCGCAAGTCGCTGGTCGCCGACAAGCGCAAGGGCCGCCTCCGCGGGCCGCATCCGACGGTACTGCTCTGCACATACCGCGCTGCGGGGCGCGAGTACTACAAGTACACGGTCGACGGTGTCAACGTGTGGTTCGTCAACCTCCTCGCGCTCGTCGCGCTCGCCATCCTCGACTTCTTCTTCCTCAAGCCCTTCGTCGAGCGCAAATACCCCGACGGCGGCGCTGGCATCCTCGGCGCCCTTACCAGCTCCGCCTTCCTCTTCAGCGCCTCCCTCCTGTCGGTCATCCCGCTCAGCTACTTCCTCGGCATGGCGGTCGCCTCCATCTCCGCTCAGTCGTCCATCGGCGTCGGTGCCGTCATCAACGCGTCCTTCGGCAGCGTGATCGAGATCATCCTGTACTCGATCGCGCTCACGCAGGCCAAGGGCGAGCTCGTCGAGGGTCCATCGTCGGCAGCATCCTCGCGGGTGTGCTCCTCATGCCCGGCCTCTCGATGATCTCCGGCGCGGTTCGCCGCAAAGAGCAGCGCTTCAACGCCAAGAGCGCAGGCGTCACGAGCACGATGCTCATCATGGCGCTGATCGGCACGCTCACGCCGACGCTCTTCTACGAGATTTACGGCTCGGTGCGTTCTCTCCCTCCTCTCTCCCGCTTACCGAGCTTACCCGCCTTCCCGCGCCCGCAGTTCCAGCTCACGTGCAACGAGTGCGACCCTCCCGAGCCCGCTCGGCGGGCCCGAGTCGTGTCGGTCCTGCTACTACGAGCACGTCTCGCCGGCGGACGACCCGTTCTACCGCAACACGGTCGTACAGCTCTCGTACTACTGCGCGATCCTTCTCGTCCTCGTGCGCCGGCTGTTTCCCGTCTCGCTCTCGCCCCCCCCTCCTCTCCCTTCCCCACGCCCTCCCTCTCCCGTTGTCGAGCTGACCCTCCCCGCTCCCTTTGCCCGCCCGCAGTCGTACCTCATCGGCCTCTGGTTCTCGCTCAAGACGCACGCATCGCAGATCTGGCAGAATGCCGCGCCGACGCAGGACCACGCCCGCCCCCTCTCCGCCGCCCCGCACCCCTCCCTCGCCGACCGCCGCTCGCTCTACCAGCGCATCGTCCCGTCCCAGCTCTTCCAGCAGGTCAAGCACCGCGCGTCCGCGACCGGTAACACCCCGCTCGCGACCCCCCTCCTCGCCCCCTCCGCCTCCCTCGCGCCGCACAAGCCCGCCGACTCGACCCCGCACCACCAGCAGCAGTCCACTCCGCTGCAGCTCCCCGACGGCCTCACTCCCGACGAGCTCAACCGCGCCTTCCAGGTCGTCGCGACGGCCGCCTCCGCGCTCCACCCGCAGACGGGCGCGCCGCACCCCCATCTCCGCCGCAGCGTCTCCCACGCGCGCGAGACGTCCGCACAGCAGCACCACGCGCACGAGAGGAAGCACGAGGAGGGGCACGGCGGGCACGACGCGCCGAACTGGAGCAGGGCGAAGAGCGCGACGGTCCTCCTCGCGTGCACGGTGCTGTACGCGATCATCGCCGGTGCGTTCTCGCCATCTTCCTTCTCCCGCGCGCAGAGCTGACCTTCTCGCGCGTGCGACCGCCCGCAGAGATCCTCGTCGACGTCGTCGACGTCGTCCTCGAGGGCTCGGGCATCCCGGAGAAACTCCTCGGCGTCACGCTCTTCGCGCTCGTGCCCAACACGACCGAGTTCATGAACGCCATCTCCTTCGCTCTCAACGGCAACATTGCGCTCTCGTGCGTCGTTTTCCTTCTCCCCCGTCGCGGGCGAGCTGACCTTGGCGCTCGCCCGCGCGCAGGATGGAGATCGGCTCGGCGTACGCCCTGCAGGTCTGCCTCATCCAGATCCCGGCAATGCTCGCGTTCACGGCGTTCTATGGGATCGGCAAGGAGTCGATGGCGCACCACGCGTTCACGTGCGTTACATTTCTCTCGTTCGTCTCGGAGGGGGGCGGGGGTTTTGGGGAGGAGAGGAGGGCTGCGCGCCGTCGTTAGTGTATTTCCGCACGGTGCAGGTTCATCTAGAGCGGTCAAGGAGGCGCGGGCTAAACTTGCGCGGCGCGAGGCGGCTGCAGACGGGACATCTAGGACTTGCTCCTCGCGGCGGGGCTGACCTCTCCTCCCGCACGCAGGCTCGTCTTCCCGCGGTGGGACGCTGTCACCATGCTGTTCAGCGTTTTCCTGTTGACATACGTGTACCTCGAAGCGCGGTGCGTTTCCCCTTCCTCCGCATCGACCACCCCCAGCACCTCTCCCTCCCTGCCCTCTTCCCGCTTCTACCCTCCTGCGTGTCGTCTCACCTCGTACGAGCACCACTGACCATGCTCGCACGCCCGCAGGTCCAACTACTACCGCGGCTCGATGCTCGTCCTCGCGTACCTCGCCCTTCTCGGCGGCTTCCTCTTCGCACCCGCCGACCGCGACACGAGCGACAACCCCGACTTCGGTCCGCAGTCGTTCGCCCTCGCCGCGACGATGCCGTACGCGCTCTCTTTCGCGGGCCAGATCAAGGCGGTCGTCCTCTCGCTTTTCTCGCGGTAGTCCCCCCTCTGCTTCGCACTTTCGCATCCCACTTCCTCTGTAGCTTGTTCTCTACCGCTTTCCTACGACCTCGTAATGCGCACACGCTTTCTCATGTCCCTTTCGCCGCGTTATCCTGCTCCTCGGACTCTGTGGACGGCGAGCGAACGGCTGGAGGAGGCGCAGGTCTCGCTCCTAGGCGGCGCGGTTTCCCACTCTCTTGCGACGCGTCCTTGTGCCTGCTCTCAGCGCGGATCGACTGCTATGCAGCTGGCAGAAAAGCCCGACGGAACAAAGCCAATCACGCCTTGCACCCGGCTTCTCCTCCGCTACAGCCCCAGCCCGTCCGCCCACTCCTCCAGCGCGTACCCACCCCTCCCCTTCACCCTCTCGCCGCGTACCTCCACTCCGCGCTTCTCGCACGCGCGCTTCAGCGCCGCGAGGTCGACCATGCGCCGCACACCTTTGCTCCCCTTCCCCGTCCCCCTCGACCCGCCGCCGCATCCGTCGCGCTGCAGCACCGTAAGCGTGCGAAGCGTGCGCGGCACGTCGTGCAGGAAAGCGTAGGCGGTCGGGCCGATGTGAGCGTAGGCGAGGTGCTGGAGGGAGCGGGGGAGGGTCGAGCGAGGGAAGGAGGGGAGGGTATGCGGGTTCTCGAAGGCGAAGGCGCGGAGGGCGGGACAGTGGCGCAGGAGAGACTTGTAGCGGTCGGAGGAAGGGACCTTGACGGAGGAGAGGACGAGGGTGTCGAGGCTGGGGAGGGGGGAGGTGGGGAGACTCTTGAGGACGCCGCCTCGAAGGTCAAGGCGCTCGATGGAGTCGGGAAGAGATGGTGGGACAAGCGTGCCGTGCGGTGCCGTTTCAAGTACGAGGTGCTTGAGATCTGCGGAATAGGGGATGAGCGGGGCGGCGGACGAGGGAAGGCAGGGGCGCACTCTCGAAGTACGGGAGGAACGTGAGCAGCGGCACGGAATCTCCGCCGCTGAGCTCGACGCGCTGTAGCCCCGGAGCACAGCCTCCGAGCTGGAGTACTCCTCGCCGCCGGCGAGGCCACCCGCAGTCGAGAGGTCCGCTCCATCCGCGAGCAACTCTGCGGACGTGATGCTGCCGTACTTCTCCTTCGCCTGGCTGAGGATGCGCGCATTCTGCTCGATACGCTTGGGCGCGAGGCTGAGACCGACCCGGGAGGCGGATGGGACGAGCACCATGGCGTCGAACGGTGGAGAGCTGATGAGGAGGGGAGGGGAGGCTAGCGGGTGATGCAGGGTGTTGGATCGGCTCGGACCAAATGCAGGCCTCGTGTGAAGGACATTCGACGAGTGCTGAGCGTGCAGGCCTGTCTCGAGCAGAGGGCACGATGCAGAGGGGGCGGAGGCGGGGAGAGAGGCGCACGGGGCGGTTTCCTTGAGCATTTCGCGACGCTCGGAGCGTAGTCACTTTCGGCGCACTGGTCGACTCGTACAAACTGTATGGAAGGTGCCCAGCATCTCTGTGCAGCGACAACGATGGCTTCCTCGCTTGACCTTCCCAAGTCGCGACTCGCTCCTCGCGGCGAGGCTGACCTTTTCTCTCGCGCGCAGGCTCGTCTTCCCGCGGTGGGACGCTGTCACTATGCTGTTCTCCGTGTTCCTGTTGACATACGTCTACCTCGAAGCGCGGTGCGTTTCCCCTTCCTCCGCATCGACCGTCCCCCACCACCTCTCCCGCCCTCTCCTCTTCCCGCTTCCGTGCTCTCCACAGCTCTCCCCGCCGCCGACGGCGCTGTCTGGATCGGAGGAGCAACTTTTCCCGCCGCTCGCAGGGGGTCCTCACAATATCTCGTCGACGATTCCTCCGCACCCACGAACAGGAGCGCTACACCGCCCGCCTCACCTCCTCTCTTTCTTGCACTGCCTCACTGCGGAAGACCCCGGGGCTGAGGGCGATCGTCACCTGAGCGCCGGAGGGGTCCGCGGGAGGCTTCCTTCGCTGGCCAGACCGAGAGCTTGCTTTACTTCGCTCCCTGCGCTCGTCTGGCTTGCACCCGTTCTGCTTTGCTCCCTGGTTCCTTCGTCGACGATAAGGCCAGCGTCCACCGCCGAGCTCGACAAAACGGCGCCTGTCGACGATGTCGGCCTTCTCGCCCGCTTGGCTAGCCAAGGAGCGCGACCTCCTCCTCGCCGACGACGTGAACCTGCGAGACTCGATCGCGCTCGAGAAGCGGAGTACGTCCCCCTCATCTTCCTCTTCGTTGTCGAGCGTTGACGAACCCTTCATTTCGCAGGCGCAGCCAGTCCGCCTTATCTCCCTGTTGTCTCGTCCCGCTCTCTACGCTGACCACCCGTTCGTTCCCCGCCCCCCGTCGCCCCCTTAGTCACGCATTACCTCTCCCTCCTCCTCCCTTCCTACTCCTTCTTTGCACGCGCACTCCTCGCCGCCCAGCGGGACTACCTCGTGCGCCCCCTCACCTTCCCCTCCGCTCCACATTCGCGCGTTGACCCCGCCGACGGCCCCGCAGGACGAACAGCGCCGCCTCCTCGACGGGGGGAGCACGCCATTGCGCGTGGAGAGCAAGCGGCTGGAGGTCGAGCGGCGGCGTGCGGCGTGGGACGCTGCGCGGCGGGAGAAGCGGGACGTCGCGGATGGGGGCGTCGTGAGGCGGAGGGACTGGGCGGTGAGCCCGACGAGCCCTGGCGGCGGTGAGGGCGAGAGCGGGAGGAGGCCGTGGGAGGTGGTGAGGGAGAGTAAGGAGGAGAGGGTGGGGAAGCTGCAGGAGGAGCGTAAGTCGTCTGTTTCGCTTTGCTCACGGCGGACGAGTACTAACCTGCGTCTCTGAACGCTTGCAGTAGAGCAGGGTGAGCCACCCGTTCTCCGCGCCTCCCTCACGACGAACAGCTCCTCATCCTGTTCCGCCCGCCCGCAGTCAACGAGAAGCTGTACCACCTCGACCCGACTGGCGCGTTGCAGCCGATCTGGCTCGAGATGGCCGACTTTGGACACGGTGCGCCGCCCCTCGCGCGTTCACCTCCCGCAGCATTGACGCTGCGCCCCGGCAGACAAAGCGCCCGAGGAGAACCTCTTCCACCACGCGTCGCTCGACCGGCAAGAGATGGACGTCTACCGCACGCAGTACTTCCGGACGAAGTACCGCGACGCGCGGCGGTCGGACCCGTGGCGCCTTGCGCGGCGGGAGGAGTGGGCTGAGCTGAGCCTGAGGCGAGACGAGCTGGTGCGCCCCTTCTTCGGCCCTTCACCGATCAGCAAGCTGAGAGGCAAGCGCGCAGCAACGCACCCTCCGCAAGCTCACCCGCCCGCCTTCGCCCGCGCCGCTGCGGCTGAGCCAGCCGCTCCCGCACGTCCCGCTCCCCGTCCGCACGCCCGCCCGCGCGCAGACAGACCCACCGCAGAAGGAACCGCCGAGCCCGTTCGTGCCGCAGGTGGACGAGAAGCGATCGAGAACGAGCGGGAGCATCCGGAGGGTGCTGTTCAGGCGGAGGACGGCGCGGTGAGCGTGGGAGGGTGGGAGGCGAGCGGGAGGAGAGGGGCGAGAAAAAGAGGAGACAGGCTGTAGCGAAGCGTACAGGTCCCGGCGTGTACTCTCAGGCTTTCCAGAGCGTGACTGGTCCCTAAAGTCCCTCCATCGCGGTGAACGAGCTTGAAGCGATGAAGTCGAGGGACGAAGCGAGCGAGACGAGGACGAAGCGGGGGAGCGCGAGAGAAGCAGGGCTCGTCCAGAGTATCAGTCTGAGCAGTTTGTGCGTCCGCACAACGTCTCGCGAGCCAAGCGGTGGACGCTGACGAGGGAGAGCGACGGCGAACTCTCTTGCTCCGCTGAAACCTCGCTCCCACCTGGAGAGCTTGCTTGGCCCGCCTGCGCGGCAGTTCAAGCAGTACACTGGCTCACCCGCCCGTCTGACGCCCCACGAGCCCCTCCTCCACCACCGCCCTTCGCCTCGTACGCTGGTCGACACGTTTAACCCTCCCTGCCGCTACACCAGATTCGCAGCTAGTATAGCCAGCGGCAGACGCACCCGACTTGCACCCCGTTCAGCTCCACCGCCCGCTTGCGATGGATCGCCTTGACGCGGACGCCGCACCCGTCCTCCGCCCCGGCAGACACGGTTGTCTGGGCTGGCGGATCCCCTGGGGCTGGCTCGCCGCCTTGATCGTCGTCGTTGGACTCGTCCCGCTCGTCGTCGCGTTCCCCGGCGTGTTCCCTCTGGACTGCGCTCATATCCTCCTCGGCCTCCTCCCCTCCGCGTTTATTTGCTCGTGGCTCTCGATGGAGGGCATGCAGCTGCGCAGCCCGCGTACTGCAGCGTCCCTTTGCATCCTCTCCGCCTTGGCTGCACTGCACTCCCTCGTTTTCGCTATCATCCGCGCAATTCTGTGCTCCCACCCCATCCTCCCCGCGTCCTACCGGCTCCTCCACCACTGGTCCGTCTTCGCCGAGGTGCTGCTCGTCGCTGTCTGCGTCCTCATAGGCCAGATGTGCGTCCCCGCGGAGGTCGCTGTCTCCCTCACCCACTCCGTCGCTGCTCGTTGCGAGGCCTCGGTGGCGGAAGGGCACTGCTGCCTCAGGTTGGGTCGGACGTTCGGCTCGACGTACAGGAACAGGCTCGAGTACGAGGCGATCGAGCGTGGCGAGGGCAGGTGGCCGCGGGTGGAGCAGATCCCGCTCGACAGCATGGGCAGCAGCCGCTGCAAGCACTCATCGGGTGCGTTCGTGCCCTTCCCGCTGGTTCTCTCTCGCAGGTGACCATACCTCCATTCACAGACAAACTGTACGACATGAACCAAGACTGGTTGCGGCTGCAAGAACCTGACGCAAGGCTCGTGCGCCGACTCTTTCGCTCGCTCCTCCCATTCCCGCAGCACTGACTCACATAGTGTACTCCATGATCAGATGAGCAGCTCGCCTCCGCCATACCCTCCCGTGCCCCCCATGTCAGTCCTCGTGTGACTCTCGCCGCGGTGTCTTCCCCTCCCGCTCTGCCTCCGCAATGCCCTCCTTACCCCCCTCACCGGGCCAAAGCTAGTGCCCGCTCAACGACGTGCGCATCCCTTGGAGTCCCTTTACTGCATGAGAGCGCGTTAAGGAGCACGGGTCGGCCTGTCGAGAGTGTCTCCGCGCCCACACGTCCTCCCTTCTGCGTGAACGAGCTCTACCAGCACGTCACGCTCGCCCGCCTCGTTCGCGATCGCACAGCCGGGTCCGTACCGCAGGGTGCTGCCCAGCGGGCGTCGAAGAGCGGGAGCACCCGCAGTCCGCCATCCGGAAGGGGCGCGCACGCCGGAACAGCGGGAGGAGAGGGGGGCGGAGGAGCGCCGAGGACGGGCTCCAGCGAGGCGCAGCGGTGCCAGGGCGTGATCTTGAGGCCTCCAGCTGTCTGGGAGGACCACGCAGCTCGTCAGTCGCGGGACTTGAGCAAGAAGCGATGAAGCCGAGCGATGAGGCGAGCGCGACGAGGACGAAGCGGGGAAGCGCGAGAGAGGCAGGGCAGAGCAATCACTCTAGTCTGAGCGAGTCCAGCGAGCGTAGTCCACCCCAAGAGCTGGTGAGGGGACGGCGAGGAGGGAGAGCGACGTCGCGCAGGTTCGGCTCCGCCCTCGACCATGGCTCGCCCCAGGAGCAGCCAGAAGGAGGCTGAGCACGCTCAGAGCGACCCTGCGAGCCCACTCTGGACCGCGCTCTCGCTCGCAGCGCGCAGTGCGGCGCTGGCTGGGGTCCTCGCTCTCGCCGTCGTCGTCGCCCTCGTCGCGTGGCTCGTCCTGCGTACGGCGCTCAGCGTGGACCCCGTCATAGGCAGGGAGAGGGTCTGGCTCCAGTACGGGTGCGCTCTCCCCCTTCTCACGAGTGGGCCCCACCTCGCCCTCGTCCTCCTCACCCCTTTCACGCGCAACAGCGAACACCGCCCGCCCTACGCCCTCGTGCCCCTCCAGGACCGCAAGTACTCCGCCCCCGGGCAGGTCTACGACCTCGCCCTCGACCTCACCGTCCCCGTCAACCCCAACAACCTCGACCTCGGCAACTTCATGGTCGCGCTCAGCCTCGTAGATGCAGCGGAAGAGCGCGTCCTCAACGCCAGCAGGCCCGTGCGTGCGCCCACTGTGCTTCTGGCGACCGCGCTGACCTCGCCCGCGCCCGCAGGCCATCCTGTCGCACCCCTCGGCGCAGTCCTGCCTCGTCCCCTCCCCCCGCTCCTCCACCCTCTCGCGCCTCCTCTCCCTCCCCTTCACCTTCTTCGCCCCCTCACGTGCCGTCAGCACCGCCGCGTCCTGCCTCGCGCCCTTCACCTCCTCCGCGCGATCGAGCACCTGCACCCAGACGCTTCGCATCCCGCTCCTCGAGCGCGCGTCGCTCGTCGCGCCTTCTTCGTCGGCCTCGGCGCCGAAGCGCTCCTTCTGGCGGCGCGCGAAAGCCCGCCCCGTCGCGCAGGGGCCCGCGACGGCGCTGTACGTCCAGCTGGGGAGGGAGGACGCGTACCCGTCCTTGGGCGCGGCGCAGCGCGAGGGCGTCGCGACAAGGGAGGTTGGCGAGCGCCCGAGGGAGCTCCAGGTGTACGAGGCGTGGGTCAGGTCGAGGTCAAGCTCCGGCGTGCGGTGCGTCTTCTCGCTCTTCGCGGTCGCTATTCCCCGACGCGTGCTCTCTCCGCGAGCCCACTGGTGGCCTTGCGCCGAGTCGCCCCTCCGGTGCTCAAGGAAGACTAACCCACCTTGCCATCGCCCGCAGCGCCTTCCTCCACTCGCACCCTTACCTCCTCTTCGCGACCTTCCTCCTCCTTCCTCGCCCTCGAGCTCTTCGCCGCCCTCGCCGTCTATGTCCTATTCGTCGTCCGCGCTGCACCCGCGTCCTCCACGGCGGAGGAGTTTGCGCGGAGGGTCAAGCGCGAGACGCCCGTCCCGCGGCGGCGCTCGCTGAGGAGGAGGACGAGGACGTCAAGCCTCGCCCTTTCCCCGCAGCGCGCCGCCCGCCCTCGCCGCTCCGGGCCTTCGAGGAAGCGGAGCGCGCCGCCGCCGAGCAGCGCCGCGCGCTGCGGATGCGCCTTGGGCCGGGAGGCGTGGGGATGAGCGAGGCGTTCGAGGAGAGCGAGGTTACCGCGACAGAGGAAGAGGAGGAGGAGGAGGGGACGGAGGTGGGCGAGAGCGTGAGTGAGGCGGGCGTGGAGGAGGAGGAGGAGATCGCGGTCAAGGAGGAGGAAGGGGAGGAGGGGACTGTTGCCGGGGTACGTTCGCGTTCTCTCGCTCTTCCTCCCATCCTGGATCCCGCTTGTTTAATCGGATGCGCTGCGCTACGCCGCCGCGTAACGAGCGCGCGTCCACCCGCGATGAACCGCAACTGACCCGCTCCCTTCCCTCCGCAGAGCGCCACCACCCGCCGCACAGCGTCCACCTTTGGCCCCTCGCTCGCGGGGACGACCTCGACCCGGACGACGGGCCTCTCGGCGACGCGTCGGCCGCGGGGCCGAGGGGGCGCGGCGCAGGTGCGGGTGTGGTTGGTGAAGGGGAGGGGGAGTAGCGAGGAGCGCTTGCTGTGTATCGACATACTGTGCCGTGCCTGGACGCGTGTAGAGCCGCTCTCCCTTTTGCGCAGAAAAATGAGAGACCCTTCGCCGCCGTCTCGTCGACTTCGCGGACATGCGCTCCTCTTGCTCCCGCCTCAACTGCCCGCAGCGCTTCGTGCCTCGCACCCGTGCTGGTCCTTCCAGGCAGAACACCCTGGCGGCGCTACGCATCCCTCTGGCCCACCCGCGCCCCCGTTCGCACCCCTCGTTCGCGGCTCTCCCTCATCTCCCGCCCGCCGCTGCGCACTCAACGCCGCGTTGAGGAACGCTGGCTCGCCCACACCGCTCGTATCCGTACCCGATATACACCCCGATATGTCTCTGAGCCCTCACTGCCCCTCCGCGGACGATGAAGACATCGCCCGGATGCGCAGGGAGCTCTTCCTGTCCTCCCGGCTCTCGCACTGTCTCCCCGGCTGGGTGGTCTGCACCGTCCTCTGTGTCACCTTCGTCGTCCCCTACTTCCTCGCGTTTCCCCTCTTCATCCCGCCGGCCAACTGGCACGTGCTGCTCGTGTACCCTGTCCTCGCCGCGCTCGCCCTCCGCATCAGCGTTCACGCCGCGCTGTATGCGTGTCCTTCCGGCATCCTCGCAGCGTGGCTCGCCGCGCTCGACTGCCTCGCGTACTTCCTTCTCCGCCTAGTGGTCTTCTTCCGCCCGCAGACGACGACCGATGTCATCTGGGGCCCTGCACCTTCGTCCTCTTCCGGGGTTCCTGGCGAAGCACAATGGAGGGTTCGCCGTCGATGCGTGTCGGGGCGGGCGCCCGCTTCTGCTTCGAGCGCTGGGGGCTCCGCCGCTGCGCCGAGGGGAGGTGCGTCGGGACAGCGCTGGAGCGCGCGACCCTCGCACTCGCGCTCGGGCGGTTCGACCTGCGTTCGATTCGTGGCCAGCGACAGGGCGACGGGGAGAGCATCTTGGGGCTCGAGGCGCTACCGCTACCGATGCAGGACGCGAAGGACGCGCCAGTACGCCGGGAACTTTCTCCCTCCTCTGCGCCCTGCTGATGCCCCACACGCGCGCGCAGAAGAGCGTCTCTGCCGCCCTCGCTTCGTCCTTCAAGGCGGAAGACGGGGTGTCGTCCCCGGTGAAGCACACAAGTTCGCTTGAGTTGCCGCCCATCCGCACCTAGGCAGCTGCGCGCTGCAGGCCCGCAACCCTACAGCCTCCTTATCTCTACGTGATGCCCCGTCCTCCCACACCCATTCGGACCCCTCTTATCCGCTCGCCAGAATGACATGCAGTCCCACTGGACTCGCCTCCAGCTGTGTTTTCCCTTCCTCGCTGAAACTCGTCCGTGCCGTCGCTCGTTCCGCCCGCGCGCTCGAAGGAGCCTCGCCGGCTGGAAGCAGCGCAGACGCTCTGAGAGAGATCCGACATCTGCCGCACCCCCGACGACGTGCTACACCTCCCCCAGCGGAACCCTCTCGTACCCCCTCCCGCCCGCGCCCGCCTCGCTTCTACGCCTCCACCTCCCTCCCCCACCCACCCTCTCGCGCTCCTCCCGCTCCCTCGCCTTCCTCTCCGCCACCGCGCGCCGGAACCCCCCCTCGGGCACGCCGTACAGCTCCTCGTACCGGACGCCGAGCTCGCCGCCCTGCGTCCAGAAATCGGCGCAGTTGGACCAGGGGTTCAGGTCGAACGGGTTCGACCCCTGCGCTGGTGGGCGGCGGGAACGAGAGGACGCCGACGACGAGGAGAGGAAGCGGTCGAGCCCGAGGAGGCGAAGGAGGAACCCCATGCGCCCCTTCGCGCGCGGGCTCCCCGCGCTCGGCGACGACGTATCGGCCCGCGCCGGCGCATGCGCCAAGCTCGCGGGGTCGTCCTCGCCGCCGTCGCCCGCGTCGCCCATCGCCTGGGCGTCGTGCGCGCTCGCGCGCGCGGCCGTCCACTTCTCGACTGCGCCCTGCTGCGCCGCGCCGGAGACGCCGGGTTTGCCGCCCATGTAGCCGTAGCGGCCGAGGTTGCTCTGCTCGAGGGTGGTGAGCTGCCGCGCGACTTGCCACAGCTGCGCGGCGAGGAGGATGATGGTCCAGGTGAGCTGGAGGGACGCCCAGAACGAGACGAGGAGGGCGAAGGGGTCGTAGAGGAGAGACATGCAGAGGAGCGTGGGCGAGAGGGTGGGGCACGACGCGGTCGGAGGGAGGTCGGGCGCCTTCTCGTAGAAGTCTGCGGGTGGAGCTGCGTGAGCGGAGCGCGGCGCGTGAGGAGAACGAGCACGGACAGCCGTAGGTGAGGCGCATGAACGCCATAACGCCAAAGACGAGCGACGTGAGGAAGAGGAGGAACTGCCGGTGGTTGTTGACGCCGACTGCGGAAGCGGGAAGGTCAGCCTCATCGCGCACCGGGGAGCGGGAATAGGGGAGGCGCACCGTCGTTCCACACCCAAGGGCAGTAGCTGCGCGCAGGTCAAACGGGCGCAGTCAGCTTCCCGTTCGCGGGAAACGCCTGACGGGCGCTGCAGTGAGACCCGGACGCACTGGTCGAACCGCGCGACGCATCGTTCGGTAGCGTACGAGTGCTTGCTCCTCAGAGGTCGTCGTACCTGCGCGAAAACGAGCGCGCATCGTCAGTGACACGAAGAGAAACGAGGAAGAGTAGGGGAGACGTACGAGGCACGTCAGGCAAAAATGCATCCCGTTGAACGCGCCCGCCTCGACGAGTTCCTCGATCACCTGCCCGCGAACGTCCTCGTCAGCCTGCCGCGTCATTTGGAGAGGGAAAAGGCGACGACGCACCTCCTTCATCTCCTCCCCGCCGGGCGGCGGGCCGCGGACGGTCCCCGGGTCGAGCGTGACGGCGCGGTAGAAGTTGTACGCGCAGGTGGAGAAGAGCGCGAAGAAGACGATGTTGAGGAGGGTGTGGGCGTGCACTGCGCGCGGGGAGAAAGAGGGGGTTAGTGCGTGCGAGGGAGGGCGGGGGTTGAGGGGAGCGGCGGGGTGCCGAGAGATGCAAAGCGGGGAGCATGTGATGAGAAGGGAAAGCGGAGGAGGGAAGGGAGTGGGAGAAGGGAGACAGGTGGGAGAGGACAGCCCGACGCACATCCGACGAACCGCGTCGCCCACACCCACGCACACCATCCCAAGCTCGCCGTGATGATCGCGCACAGATAAGGACTCTTCGTCACGCGCTCGCCCGCGCTGCCATGTCCATGCCCGTGCCCATGGCCGTGCCCCCCGCCCGCGCCAGGCGTGCTCCCCGCGCCAAGCAGGACGCGGACGACGACGTGGTGCATCGCAAACACCGCCGCGGGGACCGCAAGCAGCGCGACGTACCAGGGC
Source organism: Rhodotorula kratochvilovae (assembly GCA_019926025.1). Taxonomy (NCBI): domain Eukaryota; kingdom Fungi; phylum Basidiomycota; class Microbotryomycetes; order Sporidiobolales; family Sporidiobolaceae; genus Rhodotorula; species Rhodotorula kratochvilovae. The sequence continues at coordinate 17,755 of JAHSUG010000014.1, forward strand.
GTGTGGGCGCCGATGCCGAACGCCGCGCCCATCGCGCCCGGGACGACGGCAAAGATCGCGCGGCGGGTGTTCTTCTCCCCGAGGGGGGAGTCGACCCGCTTGCCGCTCTCATCCATGCCCGCATCACTCAGCGCGCGCGCGTACGCCGCGTAGCTCTTGAGCTGTAGAGCCATCTCGCGCGCGGTCTTGCCGTCGGCGTTGCGCGCGTGCAGGTCCGCCCCTGGGGCGGAGGCGATCCGCCGGATGCAGGTCGCGTTCCCCTTGGTGACGGCCCAGTGCAGGGGCGTGAGCCCCGCGGCGTCCGTCCGCGAGGGGGACGCCCCCGCCGCGAGGAGGAGCTCGACGCTGATCGCGTCGCCTTGGTAGCACGCCCATGCGAGCGAGGTGTGCCCCTCGGGGTCCGAGGCGTCGATCGCGAGGGGCTGGAGCGTGAAGAGGAGGTAGGCGAGGAGGAAGGCCGAGGAAGAGTGCACGGCGAGGTGCTGGATGTTGAAGCCTTGCGAGTCGAGCAGGGTCGGTCGGCGCCGTACTTGAGCAGGAGGTGCACAACCGCGAGGTGCCCGTTCCTACACGAGGAGGGGGCGTCAGTCAGTGACTTGTCGAGCGGCTGTGAGTGTCCGTTGTACGCGAGCGCGACTCCACGTCGCTCGAAAGAGCGGCGCGAGCGAGCGAACGACCGAACGGTCCGCCTCCTCCTGCCTCCATCCAGCCTGCCAGGCTCGAGCGGAGCAGCCGGAGGCCGCAGGACTGTACTCGTAGCGTACACGAGCGCGAAGAGCGCTCGGTACGCCACGAGAATGAGCTGCTGCGCTGCGCTGCTCCCGCTCGTCCCGGCGCTCGAGGGTCGCTCTCGACGCATAGCGACCGGATGCAGTGCGCTCGCATGACCATCCACGTAGCTCGCCCGTACCATAATGAGCGAACCCGCTCCAGGGAGCGTGAGAGCGTGAGGAAGCGCACCTCGCGGCCCACATGACGGGCGTCCCCTGGAGATCCCCTCCGCGGGCATCGACCTCTGCGCCCCTATCGAGGAGAGCCTTTGCGCATACGACGTTGCCGTTGATCGCAGCCCAGTGGAGCGGGGTGATGCCCTGCGCGTCGGGGTCCGAGGCGGTGAGGGGCGCGTGCTGCTCTGCGGGCGGGGCGTCGAGGAGGGCGAAGATCCGGCGACGTCGCCCTGTTGAGCGGCGGCGTGGAGCGGCGGGAGCGGCGTGGGCTCGTCTTGCGGTGGAGGAGCGGCTGCGGCGGAGGAGGACGACGCGGCGGGAGGAGGAGGAGGCGAGAGCGACGAGAGCGAGGTGGTCGCCGAGGCTTTCGGGCCGGGCGACAGCGGGCTCGCCATCCGCTCTAGCAGTCCGTGCAACCTCACAGGCGACGAGGGCGGAGGGCTGCGGAGGGCGAGCGAGGCGATGGAACCTGTCTCGGCAAGAGCTGCACCGCCCCGCTCCTCCCGCCTCAGCCTGGCTGGATCTGGGTGGAGTGATGACTACTGCTAGAGTGTACTACACCGCAGAGTCCACGAGAGAGACTGCACGGGAGAGCGGTGGCGAGGGCGAGGTTTCACGCGCATCCGCCTGTTCCGCGCAGAGCTGCCTGTCGTCCTCGCTGTTTGCATCCCGCGAGATGAAGCGAGTGTGTTTCTGCTGCGAAGTGCCGACTGAAAGATGGACACGGGCTCGAGTGGCGCTAACCCCACGGCGGCAAGGGTGGAGTGGGGGCCCACCCCCGGTTTCGGGTCCAACGTAACGTCAGCGCGAAGAGGGAAGCTCGGTCGCGGGCAGAGCCGCTTGCTGGTGGCTGTTGCTCTCCCACAGTCGACCCCCGAGATACCCCTCTGCACGCGGTTACCCTTGCCCTGGTGCGTGCAGCTGTCCTGCGTCGAGCGAAGAGCGGAACGCGGCTCGATCCTCATCGCACCGAACCCGCTTCCCTCCGCTCCGTGCAAGGTTCGCCTTCCTTGGAGCGCACCTCTCTGTCGATTCTGCACCTGTGCACCTGCAACCACTCCACCAAGGAGCGCAGTCGCTGATCTCTGCCCCACCTCCTCTCTCTCCCCGTCCTCCGCCCCCGCTCTCCTCCGCAGAGCACCTTCCCCGCCACTCCACTCGACCCGACCCGACCCACTCTGTAGAGAAGCTGCGCACCCGCCATGTCGCGCTTCTTCCGCCCGGGCTCGTTCCCGCGCCGCCGCCCCGCCCTCACCGCCTCGCTCCTCGCCGTCCCTACCGCGTTCACCTACTCGCTCCTGACGAGCGGGCCCCCGTCCACCCTCGACGTAGATGCCCAGAGCCTCTACTTCTCGGCCCAGAACCCGCTCCGCATGGACGCACACGCACCCGAGGGCACCCTCGACCGCCCCTCGACCATGTGGACCCCGCCGTCCCGCGAGGAGATGCTCCAGAAGCTCGGCGCACAAGCCCCAGCTCGGACGCAGAGCACGACGGCAAGGGCGGCAGGAACGCCCTCCCGGAGAGCAGGCGCCGAGAAGGACAAGAAGAGCGCCGTCCAGCGCGAGGGCCAGCAGGACCCCGCAGGCCAGGCGCGCGAATCGCCGAGCAAGGACGACGACGGCGAGTTCGACTTGCTCATCGTCGGCGGAGGCGCGACCGGCGCGGGCGTCGCCCTCGATGCTGCCGCGCGCGGACTCAAGGTCGCCGTCGTCGAGCGCGACGACTTCTCCTCCGGTGCGTCCGTCCTTCCCCCTCCCGACGTCCTTCGTCGCATCGTGCGCGAGCACGAGGCGGCCTCCGCGATTGCGACGCACCCTCGCTGACCCCGCTCGTTCCCGCCCGCGCAGGCACCTCGTCCAAGTCGACCAAGCTCGTGCACGGCGGCGTGCGGTACCTGCAGAAGGCCGTCTTCGAGCTCGACTACGAGCAGTACAAGCTCGTCAAGGAGGCGCTCCACGAGCGCAAGACGTTCCTCCACACGGCGCCGTACCTCTCGCACTCGCTCCCCATCATGCTCCCCGTCTACACCTACTGGCAGATCCCCTACTTCTTTGCCGGCACCAAGCTCTACGACATCCTCGCCGGCAAGGCCAACATGGAGTCGAGTTACGTCATGGGGAAGGGCAAAGCCCTCGAGGCGTTCCCCATGCTCAAGGGCGACGGCCTCACCGGCGCAGTCGTCTACTACGACGGTGCGCCCCTGCGCACCCTCCTTTCCCCTCTCCGGGTGCTGACACGCGCCCGCCCGCAGGCCAGCACAATGACTCGCGGATGAACGTCGCCCTCCTCCTCACCGCCGTCCAGTACGGCGCCGTCGCCGCCAACCACTGCGAGGTCACGTCCCTCATTAAGGATGCCGACGGCAAGGTCCGCGGCGCGCGCATGAAGGACGTCCTCACCGGCCGCGAGTGGGAGACCAAGTCCAAGGTGCGTCCCACGCCCATCTCTCGAGGGCGAGGCCTCGCTGACGCTCGGCTCTCGTGCGCGCGCGCAGGGCGTCATCAACGCGACGGGCCCGTTCACGGACGGGATCCGGTCGATGGACGACCAGAAGGCGCAGAACATTGTCGCGCCCGCCTCGGGCGTGCACATCACGCTCCCGAACTACTACGCGCCGGCCAAGATCGGCCTCATCGACCCGAGCACGAGCGACGGTCGCGTCATCTTCTTCCTCCCGTGGCAGGGCAACACCATCGCGGGCACGACGGACTCGCCCGCCAAGGTCGAGCAGCACCCCGTCCCGAAGGAGGAGGAGATCGAGTGGATCCTGAACGAGGTGAGGAACTACCTCAGCCCCGACATCCGCGTCCGTCGCGGCGACGTCCTCAGCGCGTGGAGCGGCCTCCGCCCGCTCGTCAAGGACCCGAACGCAAAGGACACGCAGAGCCTCGTCCGCAACCACCTCATCGACGTCTCGCCCAGCGGGCTCATCACCATCGCCGGCGGCAAGTGGACCACCTACCGCGCGAGTGCGTCCCCCCGCTCTTCCTCGTCTTTCGCATCGCGGCTCGCTAACGCTCGCGCGCCCGCAGTGGCCGAGGAGACGGTCGACCGCGCAATCAAGGAGTACAAGCTCGAGCCGAAGCGTGGCTGCATCACGCAGGACGTGCAGCTCGTCGGATCGCAGGGCTGGAGCCCCCTCATGTTCATCCGCCTCATCCAGCACTTTGGCCTCGAGGTCGACGTGGCCAAGAACCTCGCCGAGAACTACGGCGACCGCGCGTGGGGCGTCTGCTCGGTGCGTCGCTTCTCTCGCTCGAGTGAACCCAGGGGCGAGGGCTGACCCGCCGACTTGTGCAGATGGCCCCGCCGACGGGCCTGCGCTTCCCCGTGCACGGCACCCGTCTCGACCCCGTCTACCCGTATATCGACGCCGAGGTGCGCGCCCTCTCCGCCCTCCTTTCCGTACCAGCACGACTGACGCGCTCCCCGCCCGCAGGTGACCTGGGCCTGCCGGCGCGAGTACGCCGCGACGGCGGTGGACGTGATCGCGCGCCGGACGCGCCTCTCGTTCCTCAACTCGGAGGCGGCGCTCGAGGCGCTCCCGCGCGTGATCGACATGATGAGCACTGAGCTCGGGTGGGACCAGCGCCGCAAGGACAAGGAGTTCCGCGACGCGTGCGAGTTCCTCACCAGCATGGGCATCGCCAAGGAGCGCATGGAGGGTCTCACGCTCGACGATGTCCGCGCGGGCAAGCACAAGGACAACCGCGCGCACCAGGAGCGTGCGTCTTGCGTCCCGGCTCTCGTTCTCCCGCGGGCAAGCGCACTGACGCAGAACCGCCTCGCTCGCACCCACACAGTCACGTCCCGCGCGGTGTTCACGCCCGACGAACTGCAGACGCTCAAGACCCGCTTTGCCAAGATCGACGGTGCGTTCTGCTCCTCGCTCTTCCCTCCCTCCCCTTCTTCCCCGGTCCCTCAGCCCCTCTCCGTCCTCTCCCTCTCCGTCCTCCGCCGCTCCGTCCAGCTTCCTCCCTCGGACCCTCATCCCCCTCGTCTCTCCCATCGCCGCTCTCCGCCTACCCTCACTCCCCCGCGAGCTTCCACCCTTTTCCCGCCTTCACCTCCCATCTTCCTCGCCTTCTCCCTCTTATCTTCCTCATCTCCGCTCTCTCCCTTCCACCTCTCGCACCCGCCCAACTGGCTCCCCGCATGCGGATGCTCGCCCGCTCGAATGCTCGCTGATGCCCTCCCCCTCACCTCCCTCCCCGCTCACAGCCGACCATGACGGCCGGATCGACACACAGGACCTCTCGAAGACGTACCAGAAGCTCGGCTACACGGACGTTGACGAGAAGGTGATCCGGAACGTGATTAAGGAGGTCGACGTGGACAAGGACGGGAGCATCTCGGTCCGGCGCTCTCTTGCACCTCTTCCCGGCGATGTCGCTGACCATCCGGACGTGCAGTTCGACGAGTACCTTGATGTCGCAGCCGGAGCGAAGCAAGTCCACTTGCACAACGCCTTTACGGACATTGCGCTCAAGGGTTCGCTCGACGACGCGTCCGAGGAGCAGGGCCGCCAGGACGGCCACCGCGGGTCGGGCGACGAGCCGCCGCAGAAGGACGGCGTCAAGATCGACTACTCGAACAAGATGCCGCCCGAGAAGACTGGCGGCGGCTGGTGAGCTCGACAGGTGCGACGATAGACCGACTCGGAGGAAAACGATGTGCATAGCCCCCCTCCCTCCCTCCCGATGATAGAACCCCGTCAATGCTGTTACACCCCTTTCTCTCGAACGCGTTGAGCGAATGCAGTGCGTTTTATCCTGCGCTGACGAGGGTGCGTCGGACTTGGGAAGGTAGGGGTGCGGCCTTGCTCGTTCGCTTTCTGCTTCTCTCGCCTCCTCCGCCGGCGGCGCTTCGCTTACTTGCGCACGCGTGATCCGTCTCCGCTCCGAACGCGGGATTCGGAAGGGCGCAACAGCGCGGTGCGTCCAGCAGTGCGTCCGTCTCCCCTGCGCGAACTGCTCGGCTGGCCTCCATCCTCACGCAGATGACGAGTCGATGGTCGAGCCCTTGACAATACGAGGCCGAAACGCACGAGCGGTCGGACTGGTACGGCCACGGCGGGTGCCGTCTCGCAGCGAAGGTGTGCGTCCCGCTCGCCTTCACGTTCGTCCTCCCGTTCGGTCTGGCTCGTTTTCTGCCTCCCACGGCACCCACCCCGTTCGCTGCTTGCGCTTTATGCAGGCCGTCGACGCTCAAGTCGGCGGTGCCAAGGTCGACAGCGCGTGTCGCGTCCCACTTTCCCTCCTTACCCTCCTGCTTCCGCTCCCTGCACGCCTCGCCATCTTTCCTAGTTCTACCTCTCGCTCGTATGCAGACGTCCGCCCAAGTGACTCGCGTTTACTCTCTCTGGCCTCGAACCTGCTTCGCTAGCGCTCTCCCCTAGGGCGCATTCGCTGGTGCCGTCCTCGCTCCGCCCTCACATCCTCCTCGCCGTGCCTCTCGCTTCTTGTCTCACTGCTCGTCGATTCTCGCTCGCGCCCCCGAGGCTCCACTTGGCTATCCGCTCAGAACCCCGCGTGCGAATACGCAGTTACCTCCCCCTTCTTTGCTCCATCTTCGCCGCCTGCAGCCGACCATGACGGCCGGATCGACATGCAGGATCTCTCGAAGACGTACCGCAAGCTTGGCTACACGGACGTTGACGAGAAGGTGATCCGGAATGTGATTAAGGAGGTCGATGTGGACAGGGACGGGAGCATCTCGGTCCGGCGCTCTCTTGCACCTCTTCCCGGCGATGTCGCTGACCATCCGGACGTGCAGTTCGACGAGTACCTTGATGTCGCAGCCGGAGCGAAGCAAGTCCACTTGCACAACGCCTTTACGGACATTGCGCTCCAGGGCTCGCTCGACGATGCGTCCGAGGAGCAGAGCCGCCTGGACGGGCACCGCGGGTCGGGCGACGAGCCGCCGCAGAAGGACGGCGTCAAGATCGACTACTCGAACAAGATGCCGCCTGAGAAGACCGGCGGCGGGTGGTGAGCTGCTCCTTCTCACGAGCGAGGTGCGATAGAGCGACCGGAGAAAACCGACGCTGGATGCCCTCTCTCGAAGAAACAGACTATGTGTGAAGACTGGCACCGCGGTGACAAAGCTCAATACCCCTCCCCCCAGTACAGCAGCCCCCTTCTCTACCCTCCCTCCCGCCCCTCGTTCCTCCTCCTGCTCCTCCTCTCGACTCCCAAGCTCCTTGCGGCGGCCCCGCTCCGCCTCCGTGAAGCGCGCAAGCTCGCGGTGTACCGCTCAGCGAGTTCGGACTGGTGGGGCGCGGGCGGCGGCATGGAGAGCAGCTGCGCGCCAACGACGGAGGTTAGAGAGGGACGAAATCGCAAGAAGGAGGGACGCTCGATCTCCCGCAGCCGGGCGCTGAGGCGCGGACCGCGCGGGTCGTCGGCGGGAAGCTCGTGACGGAGGTCGGAGACTGGGGGTGCGTGAGGGGGCAGGGCGGGTCGGCGAGCGGACGGTCAGCAGCGATTTAGGAGGGGGGACAAGCGCGTAAGCGTCGGGACGAACTGTGCTCATCTGCGCGCCGAGTGCACATGTCAGCGAGCGTCACAAGCGGGCAAAAGAGCGGGGAGAGCGCACTGAGGTTGATCAAGTCCTGCGCGCTCAACCCCGCGAGGTCCTGTCGCAGCGCCTCCTCGATCTGCGTATTGAGCGTTTGCGGGATCGACGCTGGGATCATGGCGGTGACCTGTCGCGAGCACGAAGCGCGAGCAGCGAGAAGGAAGAGGAGAAAGCGCGGGGGCGGAGAGGAGTCCTTCACGGCTCCGCGGCGCGCAGTCCGCTGCTGGCCGGACTCCGCGACGACTGCGACCGAGCTCGGTGCGGTGCAGGCCACGGAAGAGGAGAGAGGAGGGCGTTGCGATCCAGGCTGGGGCGCCGAGTACGACGGCCGTGCTTCCCCTCTCTCGCCCGCTCCGGGAGGACACAAACGGGCTGGCTTCAAGCATTCAAACATCCAGAAGCAAGGCGAGCGCAACAATCAGTGGGCTCTCGTCACTCAGAACCCCCTCCCCTGCCCAGCGTACTCCTCGCCAAAGTACCTCCTCGCGGCCCTCCAACCCATCTGCCTCCCGTGCGCGAGGCTGCGCTCCTCGTTCGCCGCGCCCGCCGAAGACCCGTGCAGCGCGGCGAAGTTGTGCGGCGCGGGGTGTGCGGGGGAGTCCCGCCTACGGAGGGAGAGCTCATGCTGGAGCTGGGCGATCTCGGTGTCCTGCGGGCGGGCGCATCCGCTATCAGCCCGCGCAAGAAGGCGAAAGAGAGGGAAGGCGCGCACGAGCTGGTCGAGCCGCCCCTCGAGCCAGAACCCCTGCTCCCGCCTCGTACGGCGCCAGCTCTCGTCCTGGTACGGCCGCACGCCGTGGAAGCCCTCGGGTGCACCCCCCTCGCCGCGGTGCTGTGCCTCGTAGACGCCTTCTTCGAGCTTGCTGAGGCGGAACCAGCGCTCGGGATAGCCTGCGCGCGGGGAGAGCGTAGTGAGCGCCGGAAACGGGAGCGATGGAAGCGACGGACGGGCGTGCTGCTCCATGCGCAGCCAGATGGGGACGAGCTCTCCCGTTGGGTCGAGCTTTGCGATGCTCGTGTTCACTGCGAGGGTAAGCGAGCTCGTCAGCGAGATTCGCCTCCGGAGGAGAAGCGTGAGAACGCGAAGAAGCGCACCCTTCGCGCCTGTGGACGGCGAACGCCGCGGACTTGTCAGTAGAGGAACGCAGCAGGGAGAAGAAGCGTGGCGAGCGATCGAGCTCGAGCTTGCGCAGCTCAGCAGAGAGCGCCTCCTCGTCCATGTCGGCATGGCGCGGGTTCCGCACGAAGTCCGCCAAGCCTGCAGGCCCAGCCGTACGGGCGACGGGCTCGGTCGCGCTACGCTGAAGGGCCTGAAGCGCGGTGAGGGTCTGCGGGCGCCCGAGAAGGCCGCCGTGCGGAGCCGAGTCGACCCTCAGCGGCGTCGGCATCGGCGGAAGAGGCGGGATGGCGGTGAGCTCCTGCTTGAGGTCGGCGATCTCGCGGTTCTTTTAAATCGGGAGCGTCCAGAAGGTGAGCATAAGCGTGTGAGAGTGAGCACGGAAAACGTACGAGTTCGGTCAACTTGCCGTCGAGCGAAATGCCGTGCATCCGCCTCGCCTCCTTCCACTGCCAGGTACGGTTGACTTCCGCCGGCGTGTGTCCCTGTCGCGCGTAGATCGCCTCCTCCATCTCGTTGAGTTCATGCCAACCATGCGGTGAGGCTGCTCCGTCAACAGAAACGTGAGCGAGGCTCGTCGTCAGGGCGTGCTGTGTGAGAAGAGGCGCACCGCTGGGGTTGAGAAGCATCTTCCAGACGGGCAGAAGCTCGCCGCTCGGGTCGATGCGGTCAAGCGCGGCGAGGACTGCGACGTAACGAGGGAGATTAGAGGGTGAACGGGGGGAGACGCGCATCTGCAACGGCGCGAAGGAGGCACAACGCACTCTTGTTGCCTGCGCAGAGTGTGATACGTCAGCTGGACCACGAGCGAAAAGAGGGGATACCAGGAAGCGGCTCACGCTGGACTTCGAGCTTCTCCAGTCGCGCGTGCAGCGGCGAGTCGCTCGTTGGGCTGTGCAGGTTGGAGGAGCGAGGGGAGGACATCACGTGGGCGAGGACGTGCCAGAGGAAAGAAGAGCGGGAGTTGGCGAAAAGGCGGCCGAATTGAATGAGCCAGAGGAAGCAAGAGCCTGAGACCGAAGGCGAGGAGGACGCATGCGCAGAGGGCAGTGCACCCTGCAGCGGGAAGCCGGGGCGGAGTTGCCGTGGACGAGAAGGTCAGGTGCGAGCTAGCCGCTTGGTCCGTGGAAGCGGACGCGGTAGAGGCTGTGGCGGGCTGTGCTCGAGGCGAGGAAGGGAACTGACACGGGAGCGGAGTCCGGCAGCGACGCTCGCTCTCTGCTTCGACCTTCCACGGGCTCTCTGTACCTTCCGGGTCCGTCAGAAGCTTCGACGGGGGCAGGGCGGTGACAAGACGGAGCGAGGCGGATGCGCGCTTTCACGAGGACGCGAGGTTGCGAAGGTCGACCTCGTGAGGACGCCGCCGCCGCTCTCCCTGGCCCCCCTTGACTCGCACAGGCTCGCTTCGTGTGCTACGAAGTCCTCCGCGCTGGGGACCACGCACCGGCGGACGTCGCCAGTACCGCCTCGTCTCGCTCTCCTCGACGTCGCGGTCGAGTCTGCCACAAGGTATAGCACCTTGCGCACCTTCAGGAAGCTCCTTGAGAACGTGCACTCCCCTGCGAAGCATCCGCCCGCTTGCTTGCTGCTTCTCATCTCCAGCCAATAGGACGAGGGCGGACTCGCTATCATCGCGTGCTCCCGACGGCGGACTTCTCTCCCGCGGCGCGCTCCCCACAAGACTGAACGCTTCCCTGCTTGCTTGTGCACACTCGCCACTTCGGCACAAGACTCCAGGCGAAGCACCAGCTCGCACCGCGCTCTCTTCCACTCGCCTCGCCTCCTCCACCTCCGGAAGCGCCGCACCTCGACCCGTCCGCCCCATCGCACAAGTTCAGCTTGCAGCGCACAAGCTCATCCGGTGGGACAGGTGCGCACGACTCTTTTTCCCGCTGCTCGAGCTACAGCGTCGTGTGCAGGTGGCGCCGTCGAGCTGCACATGCGGAGGGGCGATGAGGCTTATCTGCGCGAGAGGGGCACGCTGGCCACGCATATTGCGATGGACAGGTCTAGCTGATGCTTGTAGGGACATTTTCGGATCGCTGAACCTCTGGCGGACGTGGATGTGCGGATCCAGCTCGTCGAGCCGTCAACCTCGACCATCCCCCCTCACAGCGCCAGGACAGTACGCTAACCCTTTTACGCCCGTTCAACAGAGTCAACGATGCCCTCCTACCCCGCCCCGCAACCGGGCGCATCTCTCCTCCTCGCCTTCACCCCCGCCGCCCCCTCTCCCTCGTCCTCGCGCGCGCAAACGCTTCTCCTCCTGGGTCCCACCCGCCTCTCCGCCCTCCGCGCGTTCGCCGCCCTCGAGGCAGGCTACCGCGTTGTTATCGGGGCAGCGGCGCCCCCCTCGCCCGACAACCTGCACGAGTGGGACCCGGAGCTCGCCCACCGGTTCGCGCTCAAGCAGGTCGAGACGATCCCGTGGACCGTCGAGGCGGCCGCGGACGGAACAGATTGGCGGGCGTGGTTTGACGGCGCAGAGAGCGCAAAGCACCTTGCCGACGTGCGGATGATCGTCCTCACCGACACGATCGTCTCGCCGTCCGCCTCGTCCTCCTCCGTGCCTGCACGGCTGCGGCGAACGCTCGCGAGCGCCAAAGCATTCCGGCACGAAGCGGAGAAGCGCCGCTTCCTCGTCAACATTGCCGATTGCCCCGATTTGAGCGACTTCGGGTGGATGGTCTCGCATCGTTTCGACCTCGACCCGCCGTCACCGTCCGGCACGCGCAAGTCGCCCCTCCAGCTCGCGCTGACGACCAACTCGTCCGCGTGCCGCCTTGCGACGCGGCTGCGGCGCGAGATCGTCGCCGCGCTGCCCAAGTCGGCGGGCGCGGCGGTCGAGGCCGTCGGGCGGCTGCGCGATGAGCTGAAGGCGCAGGCGCAGGCGGGCGAGGCTGTCGAGGGCGAGGTTGACTCGGAGGAGACGCAGGGCGTCGGGCTGAACCGGCCGGTGGAGCAGCTCACCCGGGCGAAGAGCCAGGCGCTGGACGGGCCGAGGTGCGCCCTTTTCCTCGCTTTCTTGCAGCTGGTGCTCACGCTCGACATCCATAGCGCACACAACGACGCGTGGACCGCCTCGTCCGCGCAGCTCACGCGGATGCGCTACGTCTCGCAGCTTAGCGAATACTGGCCCCTCGACCGCCTCGCGACCGTTTCCCTCGCGTCCATCTCTGCCCCCTCCACCCCGACCGCCCCTCTCTCTCCTCGTCTTCAGGCGTCCTACCACGACCTCGAGCCTGCACCGCCGACGGACGACCTCGCCCTCTCCCCTCCGCCCGCCAAGAAGGGCCGCATCCTCCTCCTCGGCACCGGGCCCGGCAACCCCCTCCTCCTCACGCGCGTCGCGCACCTCCTCCTCACGACCGAGGACCCCTCCTCGCCCTTCTTCGTCGACCTCTTCCTCTCGGACAAGCTCGTCCCGCCGCAGATCCTCGCGCTCATCCCGCCAGCGCGCCGCGCAGGCGTCGTCATCGCGCGCAAGTACCCGGGTAACGCCGAGGCCGCGCAGGAGGAGCTCATGGCGCTCGCGATCGAGGGCGCGCAGCGTGGCCAGACGGTCATGCGCCTGAAGCAGGGCGACCCGTACCTGTACGGCCGCGGCGGGGAGGAGGTCCTCCGCTTCCGTGCCGTCGCAGGGATCGAGAGCGTCGTTGTCCCGGGATTGTCATCCTCGCTCGCGGGCCCGACGCTCGCGGGTATCCCGGTCACGCAGCGCGGCGTCGCCGAGAGCGTCGTCGTGTGCACGGGCGTCGGCCGCGGCGGGCGCGACGTCCCCCTCGCACCGTACGAGCGCGCCAAGACGCTCTGCGTCCTGATGGGCGTCGCGCGGCTCTCCTCCCTCGTCCAGTCGCTGATGAACCACCCGACGAACCCCTACCCGCCGTACCTGCCCATCGCGCTCGTCGAGCGCGCGTCGAGCCCGGACCAGCGCGTCGTCGCGAGCACGATCGACCGCCTCGCGCAGGTGCTCGAGCAGCTCCCGCCGCACCGCCCGCCGGGGATGATCGTCGTCGGGTGGGCGGTTATGTGCCTCGACGGCGAGGGCGACATGCGCATCCTTGACGACCCGGAGGACGACGGCCGCGAGGAGCGCGACCGCGCGCGGGTGGACAAGTGGGCGGGGGAGATGGGCTACCGCGTGCGCGAGGGGCTCAGCGAGGGGTGGATGAGCCTGGTGGGCGGGCTCGAGGCCGAGGGCGAGCAGGTGTCGGCGTGATTCTTCTCCTCTCTTTCTCTCCGGGTTTGTGGGTTCTCTAGCATCTGCATCGCTGTTATCGCATATCTTCACTCTCCAAGCGCTCGATGCCGTCGTGCGAGGAGAAGCGATCCGCAGGTTGGGAAGGTCGAACGCGGCTCGTTCGAGCGTAGCACTCTCGAATCCCCCGGCATGCATGGACGCCGCGGTCTACTGCAGCTCACCACTCCCTCTATGAAGAAAGATTTCAGTACCCCCTCCCCTCGTAGATCAGCCCCCTCCTGAACCCGCCCTCCCGCCGGCCCGCCCTCGCGCTCCCCGCGGCCCTGCCTAAGCTGTGCAGCGACGCCTGGCCATGGTGCCCGCCGCCGCGTCGAATGATCTCGTTGGTCTGAGGAAGGGGCCGGACGGGCGAGTCAGGCAGTTGGTGGAGAAGGAGAGAGAGGACGAGGACGCACGATGGCGCGGAGGAGCGCGGTGGTCGGGGCGTGCGCTTCCGGGAGGACGGTGAGGAGGTGGCGGCGGGCTGTGAGGAGCGGAGAAGCGAGGCAATATAAGCTTGCCGCATTGTTAAACGCGGGGAGGGCGGAAGGTTGCGCCAGAACGGCGTCCGTCCGGGAGAAGGTGCGGAAAGGCGACGTACTGTCGTCGCCTGTTAGCGCCAGTAGCAGTCAGAAGGATCCATGACGTCAGCGAGAGCAATGCGTATGAAGAAGCGCGCCGACTCACGGGCCGTGTCGAGTTCGGCGGTCGACATCTCCTGCGCGGCCTCGTTGTAGAGCTCTCTCAGCTTCTGGACCTGCGGAAGGCAAATGTCAGCGATCCCAGGGAGCCACAGGGAGCGGGAGGACGGACGAGGTCCGCCATCTGCGAGCCCAGCACCTCCCGCCTGTGGTCGGTTCCGGGGAGCGCGGAGCACTGCTGGTAAACTTCACGAGGTGGCGGTTAGCCTGCGCGGGCTGAGGTGGTCGGAACAGCGTACGGCGGATGTCTGCGACGGAGAGAGCGTTAGCAATCGGGCGAAAGGAGCGAGGAATGCGGACGCACACTCCTCCAGCATCCAGTCCTCGTCGCCGCTGTACACCTGGAGCCAGGTCGGCGCTTCGCGAGGCATGCTTGCGGTCGGGTGGAGGAGAGGTTGACGGAGAGGATGAGGAGGGGGTCGAGCCGACGCCGAGAGATGGGAGGACCCGCGGCGTTTCCGAGCCGAGGGACAGGAGGTGAGCTCCTCTCGCCCGAGGCGACAGCTCGGCTGTGTAGGACAGAGCAAAGGCACGAAGGTGAAGCAAGGTGAAGATTGGAGTGCGTTACCTGAAGCGGGGACGAGCAAGGAGGTAGAAGCGAGCTGGGAGCGTGCCGCAACCAACAACGAGCAGGAACCAAACACACGTCGACAGCCATCCCCTACCCCTCGCGTAAGGATGAATACCGAGCGACGAGGCAACCCGCTAAGTACGCCCGCCCCTGGTAGATGAGCCTCCTCCTGAATGAGCCCTCACGCCTTTTCGCAGCGGCAGAGACCGCGCCGCCTTCCCGGCGCTTGCTCGCGCCGAGGCTGTGGAGCTCGGCGCGGTGAACACCGCGCTCGCGTAGGACGGAAGCCTGCGGGTGGGATGGGCGCGCGTGTCGAGGAAGGAGACGGGAGGAAGTGAAGCAAGGGACGCACAATTGCGCGATGGATCGTCTTGCACGGTTCGACCATGTCGGGCGCGACCTGCCCAGGGTTGGCGAGACTCCGCTCAACTGCGGTAGTGGGTAATGGAGGAGGTCAGCTCAGTGTCGGCGGAAGGAGCAGGGGGCACCGCCAAAGGTTTTCCGCAGGGAATGTGAGGAGAGACGCACTCGTGTCACCTGTACGCACAGCTGAGTGTGAGTCTCGTGGACGAGCGTGCAAAGATAGGAAGAAAGAGCGCACACATCTGGTGCAGTTCCTGGTCCGTCCCACTTGTCGCGTTCCTAGTCGACTCAGTCGACAGTTGTGACAGCTGCGTCGAGCTCGGTGAGGTCTGCTCACGGGCATGGGAAGGAGAGAGAGAGGGCGCACGACGTCCCCAGGCTGCGAGTTCAGAAGCTCGATGCGATGCGAGCCAGCGGAGGTTGGCGCGCTCGTCGAACACTGCGGCGATCAGGAGCGCGTTAGCGGGTCTCCATGAGCGTGCGAGTGACATCTCCTGCAGTTGGCGTCTGCAGGCGTGTGTCGAGGGTCAGCGTGACAAAACGAGGGGAGGGCGACGACGCACAACGTTCCAGAAGCCAGTCCTCGTTGCGGTCGCCGAGAACCTGGAGGTACAGCGGGACTTCGTGCGGCATTGTAGCAGGGAAGTGCAGGCAAAAGAAGGGAGGGAGAGAAGCGAAGGAGCGGGGACCGGCGTGTGACCGAGGCACAGGCAGCCGCGGACCGTCCGAAGACCCGCGCGGGAAACGGGCACAGCCTCTCCGACTCGGCGAGCGCGGAACGAGCCCTTACCGCAGCGAGCAGAAGCAGAAACCGTATGCGCGAAGAGCAAGAGGGACAACTTGCGCGAAGTGGACCTTCGCAAAGCGCCTCCCCCTCCGCTCTGCACGCACGCCCGCCGACGCATGCTCACCACCTCCTCCCCGCCCGCAGGACAGCCGCTGCGCGTGCTCGCCGCGCGGACGGCGCGAACACGCCGAGTGAGTGCATCGCGCCGCGGTGGTCGAGCTCGTCTTCCTGTGGACGGGCGGCGAGGCGCGGCGAGGTGGGGTGCGGTTAGCTGTCGTGCTTCTTGTGGAGGAAGGCAGTGCTCGAGGTGGAGGATGGGCGGGGTGCGAGGGACGAGGAGGCGGGGCGCCGGGAGGGAAAGGAGGGAAGCCGCCCAGCGACGACGCACAAACACGCGCATCATCGTACGGTACGGCTGCCGGACGCCAGGGTTCGGTGCCGGCGTGCCGTTGAGCATGCGCTCGAATGCGGTCCGTGGGGTGCAGGGCGCGGGCGCGCGTGGGAGGGAGGGAAGGACGGTGTCAGGTACTTTGCGGCGGGACAGGGCGGGGAGGGAGGGGCGATCAGGGGGGCGTGAAGATAGGCGCGCTTACACTCGGCGACTGGACTCCCGTGCGAGGAGGGCGGTCAGCGTGACAGGACGCCTCGATGAGGAAGAGGTGAGGCACACACCGATCTGGCGCAGAACGTCGTCGGTCGCCTCCCTCGCCATGCCGCGCACCAGGCCTGCGAGCTGGTCGAGCTGTACGCGGACGGTCAGCTACGGCGACGAGACGCGACAGGAAGGGAAGCGGGCGGACCCAGTGCCCCATCTGCGAGGTGTACACCTCGCTGCGGTGGTCGCCCGGTGGGAGCGCCGCGCGCTCGTCGTACAGGCGCTGGTCTGCCGCGGGTCGCGGATGTTAGCTGCAAGTTTTGAGGGTCAGAGTGAATGTGGCGTGCAGCGTACATTGCCGGAGGATGTAGGTGTCGTCGATTCCGAAGGCGCGGATGGCAGGCGGGATGTCGAGAGGCATGTTCGAGGCGGCGCAAGCGCGAGGGGCCGAGGAGTGAGAGGAAAAGGGAGCGAAGAAGCGAGAGAAGCGTGAAGACCTCGAAAAGAAGCGGCAGGCGAGATGAGAAGAGGAGAGGCGGAACGTCCGCGGCTGCGATTCGAGGCGGTGCGGTGGCGCAGAGCAAGATGGGGTCGACACGCTTCTCCGTTGGGAGAGGATAGCAGCCGATGTGCCTCGTTGCGGTTGAGCACAGCCTTATGTGATGTACTGGGTCAGCGGGTGGGCACGTCTCGACAGAGGAAGCGAGAGCAGCTGCGCACCTCCTCCTCGCCCGCCGCCAACGTCGACCGCCTTTCCCCTCTCAGGCCCGCGGCTCAGTACCCCCTCCCCCAGTACAGCAGCCCTCTTCGCAGCCCTCCTTCACGCGCGTTCCCCCGCCGCCGGCTCTGGCGGGCCCAGACGCTCAGGCTCTGCTGCGCCATTGTCGGCGCGCGTCGGGCGGCGCGCTCAGCGAGTTCGGCGCGCTGCGCGGCGACAGCATCAGTGGCGGAGGTTGGAGGCGCGGGGGAGAGCCTGGGAGCGCGAGGTGGGGAAGAGGAGCGGGCGAGCGGAAGAGGGGGAGGCGGGGAAGGAGCGGGAGCGCGACGCACGAAGATGCCGAGCATGGTCTGGTACGGCTTACGCAGCGCGGGCGCGAGGGGTTGCTGCGTGTTGTTTAGGGCGTCTTGCACTGCCACGAGGGAGAGGCAACGGATGGTCAGCTCTTCGTTGGTAGCATGCCACGAGGGAGACTGCACGAGCTGACTCACAGTCGTCCGCTGTTTAGTTCCCGGCAGAATATTAGCTAGGGCAATGCATGTAGACGCGATGTCGAGAGATGGAGCGCGCCCAGCTGCCGCACGACGAGGCCAGGGCCGGATCGCGCCGTCCTGCGAGTGAGGTCGCCCAGCTGCGTTAGCTGCGAGGGCGGGGTGAGCGAGCGCGTGTAAGGTCGCATAGAAGATAGAACGCACAACGTCACCCATCTGCGAGTCGAGCAACTCTTCGCGGTGGTCGCCTGCATGGAGCTGGGCGCGCTGGGTGTGCACTGCGAGCACGACAGCGGGCGTTCAGGTGGTGTGGAAAGACGGATCAGCGGCGAGGGTGAGACTCCCGCTGCTGGTCTGCGAGCTTGGTAGAGGTCAGGTCGAGATCGCGCGGACGAGGGTGCGCCAGCAGCATGAGGGAGGGAGGACGCACATCGGTTCAAGAGCCAGGGCTCGTTCTGCCCGAACGCGCGGACGAACAAAGAGACCTCGTGGGGCATGTCTGGACGATGAGGAAGAGAGGGAAGCGGTAAAGCCCGGGGAGAGACCGAGGCGAGCGAGACGACGAGAGGAGGCGATGAAGCCGCGGCATCCCCGGTGGGCGTTGTGAGACGTAGTCACGAGTAGTATCAGCTCCCGAACGTGAGGCAGAACCGAAGCAAGCACGGCAGAGCGAGTGGAAGCGGAGACGACGTTCATCAGTCAGACGAGGAGACGAGGGCAACGACGAGGCGCGAGACCGCGGGAGGAAGAACGGCTGAGCTGGGCGGAGTGCTGTGCTCGCAGGAATGTGTCCGGCACTTCGCACAGGGCGTACGGAGCGAGCGGCAGGGTGCGGACGAGGTCAACCCTCGAGGAGGAGCGCCGGCTGCCCTCGATCACTCGCGCGCTCTCCCGCTAGACAGGCTCAGTCCACCTCGAGCACATTGCTGTACTCCCGCGTGCTCGACCCAGCTGCGCTCGAACGAGTCCCGTGCGACGAGGCGCTCTCCTCGCCGTCATCTCGCGCCGCACCCCGCGCAACTCGCCACCACAAGCACAGGAGCACGCGCGTGCAGTCGGGGCACCTCGAGGACACACCAGGTGAGCCTCTTGTCCGTACCCGAACTCTCACGAGCGATGCGGCGAGGGTGCGGCGGGGACTCGAGGTGGGGCCGCAACGACGGCTCTCACCCCGGGAGGGCTCCAACCAGCGCCACGCACGCCCAGGAGCTCACTGACACCCGTCCTCGTGCACCTAGGCAGCCACACCGCCAAGACCCCTCCCCTCACCTCCGACCCTCCGCGCCGTAGCGCCTGCCCGCCGCCATGAAGTTCATGCTCGACGACATGGAGTTCGTCTTCCCGTACGACAAGATGTACCCCGAGCAGTACAACTACGTCTGCGACCTCAAGCGCAGCCTCGACGCCCACGGCCACTGCGTCCTCGAAATGCCCTCGGGCACGGGCAAGACCGTCTCGCTCCTCTCGCTCATCATCGCGTACCAGTACCACGAGCGCAAAATGGGCCGCCCAGAGCGCAAACTCATCTACTGCTCCCGCACCGTCCCCGAAATCGAAAAGGCCCTCGCAGAACTCAAGCGCCTCATGCAGTACCGGTCCGTTCGCTCGTGCCATCTCTCCGCTGCTTGGTTGCCGAGTGCGGTGTGATAGTAACACGTGCGGGAACTCACGCGCTCCTCGCCCGTGCGCGCAGCAAGGAAGTGTACAACATCGACGACGGCGACTTCCTCGGTCTCGGGCTCTCGTCGCGCAAGAACCTGTGCATCCACCCGTCCGTGCGGCAGGAGAAGAAGGGCAAGGCGGTCGACGCCCGCTGCAGGGACATGACGAGCGCGGTGGCCAAACAGCGGCACGAGGCCGACCCGGGGAGCGTCGAGCTGTGCTCCTTCCACGAGGTGCGTCGCCTCGGACCCTCTCTCGAGAACGTGCGGCATTGACGCACGTCCGCGCGCGCAGAATCTCGGCGAGCTCGATCCGGACCACCTCGTCCCGTACGGCGTGCACACGCTCGAGGACGTGAAAGCCTACGGGCAGGAGCACGGCATCTGCCCGTACTTTGCCATCCGGCGGATGGTCCGCTATCCCTTCCCTCCCTCTTTGGCGCGGCACTGACGCCCGAGGAGCACACGCAGTTCATCCACGCGAGCGTCATCATTTACTCGTTCCACTACCTCCTCGACCCCAAGGTCGCAGAGCAGGTCTCGAAACACATGAGCAAGGACTCGATCGTCGTCTTTGACGAGGCGCACAACATCGGTGCGTCGGCTTGTTCTCCCCTCTGCTTCCTGCTCGCCCCGGGGGGCGTGTGGGCAAGCGGTCGTACTGTGCGAAACTCGCCTGACGCGCGTATGCCTGCTCGGCGCGCCCGCAGACAACGTCTGCATCGAGTCCCTCTCGATCGACCTCACGCGTCCGATGCTCGACAGCGCGGCACGGAGCGTCGACAAGCTCACCGAGACGATCGAGGAGTGCGTCCCCTCGCGCGCTCCCGCCCCGAGCGCGTGCTGACCACGCATCGCGTGTCGCGCAGGATGAAGGCGAAGGACGCGTCCGTGCTCGAGAAGACGAGTACCGCCGGCTCGTCGAAGGCTTGCAGGCGGGCGAGGACGGCGCCGAGGACGAGGACTTTATGGCGAACCCGGGTGCGTTTCCCTCCTCCTTGCCTTTGCTGCGCCTGCGTGCTGACGAGTGGGCGCGCAGTGCTCCCGCAGGATCTGCTGCAGGAGGCCGTCCCGGGCAATATCCGCCGCGCAGAGCACTTCACGGCGTTCCTCGCGCGCTTCGTCGAGTACCTCAAGGTGCGTCCTTCTGCCCCTTTCCCCGCTCTCCCCCGCTCATGCTCACCCTCCTGAGTGCGCAGACCCGCATGCGCGTCCTGCACGTCGTCGCCGAGACGCCGCTGTCGTTCCTGCAGCACCTGCGCGACATCACCTTCATCGAGCGGAAACCGCTGAAGTACGCCCCTTCCTCCGCCTCCGAGCAGCTACTGACCCGTAATGCGAGCCACGCAGGTTCTGCTCGGACCGCCTGTCGTCGCTGCTGAGGACGCTCCAGCTCACGCGGATAGACGAGTACTCGGCGCTGCAGAAGGTCGCGGCGTTTGCGACGCTCGTCGCGACGTACCACGAGGGTGCGACTCTCCCACCTCCGCCGGAGGAACGCGCTGACTTCCCCAGCGCACAGGTTTCCGGCTCCTCCTCGAGCCGTTCGAGACGGACAACGCGACAGTCCCCAACCCCGTCTTCCACCTCGTGTGCCTCGACGCGTCGCTCGCAATCGCGCCCGTCTTTGAGCGCTTCTCGAGCGTCGTCATCACGTCGGGCACGCTCTCCCCGCTCGACATGTACCCCAAGATGCTGCGCTTTGACGCGACCGTCCTCGAGTCGTATGTCATGACGCTCACGCGCGACTGTTTCCTGCCCCTCGTGCGTTCACTCCCTCGCAACTTGCCCCATCTTCGCTCTCTGACGGGCGAGCGCAGGTCGTCACCCGCGGCTCGGACCAAGTCGAGATCTCGTCCCGCTTCGAAGTGCGCAACGACCCCGCCGTCGTCCGCAACTTTGGCACGCTCCTCGTCGAGTACGCGCGCGCCGTCCCCGACGGCGTGGTCGCCTTCTTCCCGAGTTACCTCTACATGGAGAGCATCGTCAGCGCGTGGAACGAGATGGTGCGTCGCCTGCGCTCTTTCTCTCCCTAGTCTTGACGCTTGGAGGCGGGGCTGATCGGAGACGCGCATCTCCTCGCTCAGGGCATCCTCAACGAGGTCCTCAAGTACAAGCTGATCTTTATCGAGACGCCCGACGCGGTCGAAACGTCCGCCGCTCTGGAGAACTACCGTCGCGTGCGTCCGCTCCCTCTTCCTGCTGCTTCCTCCCGCTGAATAGGAGAGGGAGAACAGGCGTGCGACAACGGCCGCGGCGCAGTCCTCCTCTCGGTGGCCCGTGGAAAGGTCTCCGAGGGGATCGACTTTGACCACAACTATGGTCGCGCGGTCATCATGTTCGGGATTCCGTACCAGGTGCGCCGCATTCTCTCTCGCTCTTGTTCCCCGGGGACGCTCGCCGTTGTGTCGCGCGTTCGGCATCTCGACAACGTCACGATGCTGACACGCCCCGTTGCGTGCCCCGCCCCTCTCCGCGCGCAGTACACCGAATCCCGCATCCTGAAAGCGCGCCTCGAGTTCCTCCGCGACACGTACCGCATCCGCGAGAACGACTTCCTCACGTTCGACGCGATGCGGCACGCGGCGCAGTGCGTCGGGCGCGTCCTGCGCGGAAAGACGGACTACGGGCTGATGATCTTTGCCGACAAGGTGCGTAGCACGGTCCTCCTTCTTCACCGGGCGCGCGGGAGAGAGAGAGTGCTGACGAAAGGAACGCGATCTGCCCCTGCAGCGCTTTGCGAAGGTCGACAAGGTCCGACCTTTCACTCTTCCCCTTCCCCTCTCGTCCCCGCTGACACTCCCACGCATCGCTCACAGCGCAACAAGTTGCCGAAATGGATTGGATCGTACATAAAGGAGTCGGACACGAACCTCGCGACGGACGTCGCCATCGCGCACTCGAAGCGCTTCCTCCGCATGATGGCCCAGCCGTTCGAACAGAGCTCCAAGTCGCTCTGGGGTATCGACGAGGTGCGTCCCCTCTTTCTTCCTCGCTCACGTGTGCGCACTGACGAGTGAAGACCAGATTCTCGACAAGCAGCGCGGGCTCGAGCCTGGGCGCGAAGGCGACGAGGCCGAGGGCGAGGACGGCGTCGCCGCGCTCGAGGAGGAGGCTGCCGCAGCGGCTGCAGCGCTCGCAGAGGCGGACGCCGAGGCAGCAGCAGAAGAGGCGGAGGCGGAGGCGTACGCCGCGCAGCAGGCGCCGCCGCCGAACGGCAGCGGGAACGGCGGAGATGTCGCCATGCAGGAGTACGACCCCGACGACGACCCGTTCAAGGAGATCGACGACGCCGCGCTCGCGGCGATGGAGCTCCCGCAGCCGCCTGGCGAGTTCCTCGGCTTTGACGGCGGCCATGGGGATGCCGAGATGGGCGCGTTCGAGCTCCCGTTGCCGCCGCCGCAGTTTCACAACGCAGGCGGTGCGGGCGGAGAGGGCACGGAGGATGGGATGGACAGGCTCGAGCTGCCGCTGCCGCCGCCCGAGTTCCTGTAGGCGGAGGGAGCGGGGTGGTTGTAGCATACGCAGGTTTGCTCGCAATGCGCGCTGTTGAAGAACGTTGAGGCCGAGGGTGAGGCCGCTGTAGAGCAGATCGCTAAGGAAGCTCGCGAATCGCATAGCAGCAATGAGTGCGACGGGACGCAGGGAGAGCTTCATCAGTTGCGCGAGGAGGAGAGGGTGGAGGGCGTCGCAGCAAAGGCCGCAGCGGCTCGCCGTTTCCTGAGCGCAACCCTGAGGCTTTGCAGAAACTTTAGAGCGCCTGTCCAAGCAATACTGTGTCGCGAGCGGGGATCAGTCGAGGTCAACCGCCGGCGCGATGCGAAGGCTCCCTCCAGCCCTTCACCCACGCTTCCGCTGGACAGGCGCACGCTGCCTCGAACGCACCGCTACAGTCTTTGACATTGCGTCTAGCTGCACTCACGCCTGCCCTGCTCGACGAGGTCACCTCTCCGCCCGACGCGCTCCCTGAATCACAACTCGCCGGGAGTCGCACTGGCGGGCGCGCGCGTAGACGTACAATAGATGTTCGAGGTTGCAGGGCCTCGCAGCTTGCCTGCGTACCGTCTGGCGGTGGATCTGCCATATAGCGACCGGCTCCTCGCTCCTCCGCTCTCGCTCTTCTGCACTTGTTCGATCCTCCTATCGCGACGCAGTCTCGGCCAGCGGCGATGTTGTACGCGGCTCCTTCGGCGACGTTGCTGACTGTTCCTGAGGTGAAGTGTCCTCCGGTTCACGCTCCGCCTGTCCTCCGGTTCACGCTCCGCCTGTCCTCCCGTTCGGCCTTCTTGGGAACGATCTCCTCCCCTTCGCTAACCTCCGCCATTTCCAGTACCTCATCCCCGCCTTCCCGCGCCCGTCGCTCTGGACCATCGAGCTCGAGACATCATTCTGGCATCTGGCCACGCTTGAAAAAGAACGACCAGCTTGACCACGACCTCAGCAACATCTCCGTTCAGTATGCGCTTGCGGTCCGGGAGGCGCGCAAGCCGGGTGATGTGTGCGCGCGAACGGAGCGCAGGATGGACGGGCTGTAGGAGGCGCACCGCGAGGGGGAGCTGCAGCGGTGGCTCTGAAGGAGCAAGCTCTACGGTGCGCACTGCTCGCTTCCTACCCGTCGCGACTACTCACTCCCCTCCGCGGCACTGCACGACGCGCGCAAGGCTTACCTCGCCCGCCGTTAGCCGCTAAACGAGCTGAAGGACGATGCCTTTATCCTCAAGAACACGCACCCCGGCCGTCTCCGCCTTTACGCCGCTAGCGCCTTGCTGCCAGCCTTTCGTCGCGCTGTCCTTTCTGCGGCCTTCCTGCATTCACCCGCTCGATCCCACGCAG
Organism: Rhodotorula kratochvilovae; assembly: GCA_019926025.1. Taxonomy (NCBI): domain Eukaryota; kingdom Fungi; phylum Basidiomycota; class Microbotryomycetes; order Sporidiobolales; family Sporidiobolaceae; genus Rhodotorula; species Rhodotorula kratochvilovae. The sequence goes on from JAHSUG010000014.1 coordinate 41,364, forward strand.
TGAGGCCGTTCGCGCCGCCCGCCCCCTCGCCGCACCTCCTTCATCCTTCCGAACTCTACATTCACCGGGGCCGTTTCCGTGCTACCCGATCACCGTACGTCCGAGTCGGACGCAATGCACGCCATCGTGTCCGGGTCAAACAGCGGGCAACCGGGGTCGAGTGCCGCCCAGCACGGCAGTCGGTTCGGGGCTGGGTGGTGCGAGCGAGGTCTAGCGGCTATTGCTGGTGCTCGATACTGGACTGGTCGTTAAGGCGCGGGACATACGGACCGCATCCGCCAAAACGACTTCCTCACGTTCGACGCGATGCGGCACGCGGCGCAGTGCGTCGAGCGCGTCCTGCGCAGAAAGACGGGCTACGGGCTGATGATCTTTGCCGACAAGGTGCGGGGCGCGGTCCTCCTCCTTCACCGGGCGCGCGGGAGAGAGAGGGCTGACGGAAGAAACGCGAGCTGCGCCTGCAGCGCTTTGCGAAGCTCGACAAGGTCCGACCCTTCACTCTTCTCCTTCCCCTCCGATCCCCGCTGACATTCCCACACATCGCTCGCAGCGGAACAAGTTGCCGAAATGGATTGGATCGTACATCAAGGAATCGGACACGAACCTCGCGACGGACGTCGCCATCGCGCACTCGAAGCGCTTCCTCCGCATGATGGCCCAGCCGTTCGAGCAGAGCTCCAAGTCGCTCTGGGGCATCGACGAGGCGCGTCTCCCCTCTCTCTCTTCGTCTCTCTCTCTTGAGGGTGGGCCCTGACGAGCGAAGAGCAGATCCTCGACTTGAAGCAGCGCGGGCTCGAGCCTGGGCGGTGACAGCGAGGCGGTGGGTGCAACGGGCGCAGGTTCTCCGAAGGCATGCAGCCGGAGCATACGAGGTTGGTCATTACGATGAGTAGACGAGTACGAGCCGAAGGGAATGACGACAACAGCGAGATACGGGACATGATTCACGGCGTCTCCTCCACCTCCTCCTCCTTTGCCACCTCCTTCTTCACCTTCACCTCCTCCTCGTTCGTTTTCCCCTTCGGCACCTCCCACCCCCTGCTCCCCCGCCTCAGGTCGAGCACAACCCCCTCGTCCTCGGCAGGTCGCCAGTCGCGCACGACCGGCTCCAGACCGAGGAACCTCTTCGCCCACGCGACGGCGCGTACCTCGAGCTGGAACCTCGCCCATGCGACGCGCCCGCCGCGGCGCCAGCGCGGTGCAGGCCGCTCGTACACCTCTTCGAAGAGGAACGCGCCGCGATGCCGGATCGATGGATCGTCCTCCGCGGTGCCGCCGCCGGTGTTGGCGGTGAGGCGGGACGCGGTCGTCCCGTGGGAGACGGCGCGTCGCTCGTCGGCCGGCGCGGATGCGTGTGCGTGCGAGAGCGAGTGAGAGAGCGCGGTCAGGGGGATTTGCGACGGCGAGGAGGAGAGGTGGATCGGGATTGCGCGCGAAGTCGACGAGAAGACCTGCTCGTCGAGGTGGAACTGCGGGCGGACAAGCTGCGTCAGGGGTGGCCCGGAGACCGGTGGAGAGGAAAAGCGCACGTAGAGGCGGTTGAGGAAGCCCGTGTGGAAGTACCCCGTCCTGCCCGTCGAGAAGCCGCGGGCATGCAGGAAAGCCTCGAGGTCGGGGCGCGACATTGGGTGGTACTGCGCGCAGGGCAAGGTGAGCGTCTGGATCGATCGAAGCGAGAACGCGGCGCGAGCACACGCAGATGGACGAGGAGTAGTGCGGGCTGAACGCCTCCTCCTGCAGCCCGACGTCGTGGTTCCGCCGCCACAGGTCGTCGAAGAAGAGGTACCACCACCCTCGGACGGCGTCGCCCGTGACGGCGTCCATGCGCTCCTCGAGGCGTTTGATCGATGCCTTGTGCGTCTGCACGATGCTTTGCACCTTCGGGTTGTGTTCGCTCTCGCGCAGGACGAGGTCGAGCTCGTGCGCCGAGAGGCGGTCCTCGGCGAAGACGGCAAGGAGGAATGAGTGCGAAAGGACGCGGTGCTTGAGGTCCGCTTCGTGTCGGAAGAAGTCGCGGTGCTGGAGGATCGAGCGCTTGACGGCGGAAAGGCGCTGCTCGACGAGGACGCGGTTCCGGCGCAGGAGCGTCGCGAGCGCAGGCGTAAGCTGAAAGTCGTCGTGCACGCCGAAGTCCGCGCCGGCGAGGACGAGCCGCTGCCCGCGCTGCATCCGCCCATCGCCGCCGGGACCCTCGCCATCAACATATTCGAGCGCGACGTCGAACCCGCTCGAGCAGTTGTACCCGCGCCAGAGAAAGTTCGAGTTGCGCTTGATGCGCAGCGTCGCCAACCGGTACGCGACGTGCCGCTCGACATCGGCACCGCCGCTCGCGCCGAGCCGGTGGATCTTGACGTGCGGCGCGAAGACGACCTGGTCTTCGAGCGCACGGAGCGCAAGGCGGACCTTGCGCGCGGCGCCTATCTCGGCGGCGCGGTTCTGCTCGACGAGGAGCTCGAGGTCCTCGATGTTGACAAGGTGGAGCGGCTGCGTCGGCTGCTGGTCAAACCGGAAGACGACAATGAACGGGAAGGGGACGACGTCGACCCGGCCAAAGTAGCTCGTGACGGGAAGGGCGAGGTTGACGGGGCGGTAGTAGATGTCCGGGCCGGTGTGCTGGAGCTGGATGAGGCGCCGGAGGCGCATGATGCGCGAGTCGGGCGAGAGGTGGCGGTAGCGAATGGCGTCACTGTACGCGTCGAGGCCGATCTCGCGGAGGATCTGCGGATCCTAGGAGTTAGCGGGGCGCCTCGAGAACGAGAGGGAGGGGCACCTTGAGGTTCTCGACAAAGCGCTCGGCCGGCGAGCCCTTGAAGTTAAGAAGGTACGGCGGGAGGTCCTTGTCCTGCGAGAACTGCAGCTTCTGCGTCGACTGCATGGCGAGCTCAGGCGAGCAGAGGAGGCTGCGTGCGCGCAGGTCAGCCTCTGCCGGTGCAATCGAGATTGGCGAGGACGTACAGCGCAGCTAGCGACTCCTGCCACACGCGCCGGCTAAGGTGCTTGGCGAGGTCGAGCTGCGGCGAGAAGATGTCGATCGACGAGTCGAGCCGGCGCTGCAGCTTCTTGACGACGCCTTGCGAGGCGCCGAGGCCGATGACCGTGAAGTAGATGCTGCGAGCCGGAGCTAGTCAGTCGGTACGTCGGTGTGAAGAGAAGGAGCACGCACTTGAGGCCGTAGACGACGACGTTGGTCGTGATTACCGCGGGGTCGGTGCCGGGGAGGGAGAGCGCGGCGAGCAGGCCCAGGAGCGAGAGGAAGACGTAGCCGACGCGGCTGACGATGTCGGACGAGTTGGAGATGCGGGTGAGGTACGGCGACGAGAGGGCCGAGGCGAGGCAGAAGAGCGCCATGAAGGTGAGGAGGCTGCCCTGCCGCACGACGGAGAGGTACGTCTCGCCGTAGCTGCGGAAGACGCAGTTGTTTTTCTGGATGAGGACGACCAGGAGGATGTTAACGAGTTTGAAGACGAGGCTGTGCGGACGAGGTCAGCCCCACTCGCCGGCGGCGTCGAGGAGACAACGCACTAGATCGAGCGGAACGCCGCCCAATGCTTGCGGTAGTCTGCGGAGTGCAGTCCTTAGTAAGGTCTCCGAGCTGACGAGGAACAGGGGGCACGTACCGCGGTAAAGGAAGTTGAACGGGCTCGGATCGACGTCGAGCAGCCGCTCGTACTCGGCGTCGGGGTCGCGCCTCCGCTCGCCGAGCTCCGTCCACCCATCCACGTGCGGCGCCTCGCGCTTGACGACGTTCCACATGCGCCAGGGGAACCACAGCGCGAGGAGGGCAAGGACGACGCCCGCGACGGGGACGAGCGCGAACGCAAAGTTGAGGTTGCTCGCGCCGTCGCGGCGGCGCATCGTCGTGCGCCAGCAAAAGTCCATCGAGTCGTAGTACTCGGTCTGCGGGCCGAGCGGCGGCGGCGCGGGGTCGTCGACGCCGAAGAGCTCGTACGGGTTCGTGACGGCCCAAAGTCGTCGCTCCAGACGAGGGCGCCGATCGCGAGCTTCGAGAGCGGGAGGTACAAGCTCCCGCACCAGAAGGTGACGGCGATGCGCCAGGCGTACGATTCGCGCCAGCGCCGTGGGCGCTCCTGCAGGTCCTCGAGGTCGTACCCTTCGCCGACGTCGAGCTGCCCGCGCCCGAGCGCGCCCGACGGGCCGTGCCACCCGCCGGTGAAGCGGAAGAACTCGTATAGCGCGCAGAGGGTGACGAGCGTGAGGACGAGAAGGAAGGTGAGGGCTTGGCCGAAGGCGGTGACGAAGTCGAGGGAGAGGAAGGACGGGACGGTGACGAAGAGGATGCGGAGGGTCGACGACTGGGCGGTGAGCTGCTCCGACGAGGTCGAGGCGACGGTGAGGATTGAGAGGGCGGGCGAGGCGGCGGTCAGCAGGAGGGTAACCATCCTGCGGACGCGGCGAGAGCGGGTGAGTGAGACTGTCGTAGCACGTAAGATCGTAGCACGGAAGAGAAAGATGACGCACTGCATCAGATCCCGCAGCCCCTCCACGGTCGTCAAGCTGATGCCCATGCTGCTCCCCGCCGCGCCCAGCAGCCCATTACTCGCCGTGAGCAGCAATCCCTGCAAGCTCATCAGCAGCGGCGGCTTGCGCCGGTTCGCCTTGAGGTCCGTGACGGTTAGCTCGGTCGGGAGAAGGTGGAAGGGCGGGAACTTGAGCGTGTGGCGGTACTCGTCGCGCGAGAGGCCTGCGGCGGACGCGGCGGCGCCGAGCGGGTCGCGCTCGTCCTCTGCCTCGCGGGACCGGCGCGAGACGAGCCGTCGCAGAGACGCAGAAAGCTGCGCCCACCGGCTCGGCGGTGCGCCGCGCACCCATCGCTCCCACCCTTCACGCTCGAGCGCACTGCCGAACACCGTCTCCTCCCCGTCCCCTTGCCCATCCCCGGGCTTCTCCAAGCTCTCGAGCTCCCACTCCTCGCCCTTCCCGTCCCTCCTATACCTCTCTACTACGCCCGAACCCGGTCCCGGCATGGGCGAGAACCTCGCGGCCCCACCGAGGGCATCGAGCGCAGCGTCCAGCTCGGGGAGGACGAGCGGGTCGGCGTCGCGCGCGAAGAGCTCGTACGCGTAGACGCACCGCGTCGTGGTGCTGCTCCCCGAGGCGGTGGTGAAGCGCGAGGAGGGCGCGGTGGGACATGAGCGGGCGGTAGCGAATGTGCGCTGCGTCGAGGTTGAGCGGAAGAAGGGCGGGCGGCGGGGCGCTGAGGTGGAGGGTATGAGCGGCGCGGCCGAGCCGGTGGAGAGGAGGGAGACGGAGTCGGAGGCGAGGTCGACAGAGTCGCGGCGGGGCGAGATAAGCTCCGCCCAGGTGACGGACGAGCGGCGCGTCTCGAGAAGGGGGCGCTTCGGGGGCGGAGAGGATGGCGGAGAGGGCAGGTCGGTTGTGAGAAGCGCATCCGAATGAAGGAAACGCTGCGAGGGCGGTGGCGCCACCTCGTCGACGGGCGGTTCGACGGCCAACGCCTCCTCGAAGTGTTCGGCCTCCTCGACCTGCCCGACCTCAACCTTCTCCTCGCTCGCGACCTCCCCTGACGGAGGTGCGATCGTACTCACAGCTGGCTCGGTCCGCTCGATCGTCAACCTCGGCCTGCCCTCCCCCACAGGCGACACCGTCGCGGGCACAACGACCGTCGGCGCTGCCGGCGCCTTCCCCGCAGCAGGCGCGGCGGGCGTGCTCAGCGGCGCTCCTGGTGCTCGACGGACGGGGCCCGAAGAGGGGCCAGGAGCGCGAGCTGCGCGTGGCGTCCAGTCCATCTCGGCGAGGTCGCCGACGATGACGGCGGGTGAACGGGCGCGCGGGGTGACCCGATCCTCGCCCGCTGCTGGCGCCGCCTGTACGGGCGGCGCGATCGTTGCCTCGGACGTCGAGAAGCGCTTGACCTGCTGGCGGACGCGGCTCGCCTGCGAGGACGTCGAGGTCGCGCGGGCCGGCAGCGCGGGGCGCGGGGTGGACGACGGCGGTGGGAGGGATGGTACGGCGGCGGACTCGAAGCGCGATACTAGTGCAGAGACACGGCGAGAGGGGCGAGGCGGGTCGCTCGCCGCCATTGATGGCGAGGAGGGGGACGGATCGGATGGCATGTCGAGCGGGATGTGGCGTCGGGACCTGTCGGGAGCAATGGGTGGGATGAGTTTCGCTCAAGGAGGCCTGCAGCGAGCTCCTCGCGCCCTCCGTACGCGTCACCGGGCAGAAGTGGGGGAGGAGGGAGCGCACCTGGAGAGTCCGCTACCGGCGCACACGCATCCGTTCGAGTCGAGAGGAGGATAGGGCGAGCGTGTAGAGCAGTCGAGCGAGTCCAGCGCAGAGCACGAGGTCAAGGCGGACGGAAAGCGAGTGACCCGGTTCCCCTCGTCGCCCTCGCACCTCCTGTCTCGCAGCGCTAGAGCCCCGCGCGCCGGGATGCGTCGACCGCGTGCATCCGCACAGTGCTTCTCCCTGGACCGCGCAGAGCCTTGCTCCAGCCTCCCCGTTGCTGTGCTCGCTGCGAATCAGCGTCGTGTTCATCGACTGCTCCAGCGGACGAGCCCCTCGAGGCGGCCTCAGCGCGTCGCCGGGCCATCGAGCGCATCGAGCAGCAGGTGGGCGCGCGTTAGTGGCGCTGCAGACTTCCCGCACGGCAGCAGAGCGCGTTGGGGCCGAGCACGGGGCGCGGACGAGGACGAGCCGCTGATGAGGACGGAGCGGCGTCCTGCTGCTCGAAGCTGGCGCCGGGCGAATGATGTTGAGCTCTACAGCAGATTCTCGCTTGCTCTGAATCTCGGCGTACGCTCGTGCGTACCGCAAGAGCTGCCGCCGCCGTTTCGTCCTCCTCCTCTTCGACCACCGCCTCACCTCCCGGACTCAGCTTGTGCTGCGCGCCTCCTGTCTTCGCCAGCTGACCTGACGCAGCTGGCGGACTCCGCTCTCTCTCGAAGCACAGCCCCCCGCGGCGTATCCGCCGGCCGGCGGCCCGGATCCAGGAGGGTATCGCTCGCTCATTCCCTCTCTCCCTCACGCCCCCCTGCTCCTTGGCTTCGCTGCGCTATCCCCCCCCGATCCTTCTCCTACGGGCATGCCTCTCGCGCAAGGTATGCACCTCCCCCCAGGCCCTCTCGTGTGACGAGCGAACTGACCTCGCCTCGCACCGCCCACAGACGAAATCTCCGCGCTCCTCGCAGAGTGTGAGTGCAGCGCCGCTCTCCTCCGTCCCTCTCTCTCGAACTGCGCTGATGAGCACGCGCCATTAACGCAGACCCAACCGCCGACTCCGCACGGCGCCTCGTTATCGTGAGCACCGCCGTTCCAGCGAAGGCTTTCATGCGCCGAGCTGACCGACCTCGCGTCCTGCAGAAGGGCGAATTGCGCGCCCATCGTACACTGACCTTCACCGCGGCCTCGTTCTCTCTCCGCAGGACCGTAACGCTGACGCCGCACCTCCTCCGCCCTTCGTCCGCAGAACGTCACCGTGCGTATTGTCCCACCTCCCCTTCAGCGGCCCCCGGCTGACGGCTCATCAAGCACCACGCAGTCAAGAGCGAGCTCGACGCGCTGAAGGACGGGCCGCACAAGGCGGTGATCCGCCTGATTCGGCAGCATGAGAAGTCGGTCGGGACTCGCGAGCAGGACCTGAGTGCCTGTCCTCCTTCCCTCCCCTCTCTGCCCGCCGACTTTTCCCGCTCTACAGCCGACGCCGTCACGCGGTACAACCGCGAGGCGAGCAAGTCCAGCCCGAACGACGCCACGCTGCAGAAGCTCGCAGCCGACAAGCGGGAGGCTGAGCTCCACGTCGCGACGGTGAAGCGCTACGCACCAACAATGAGCGCGCCGGGTGCGGCGGAGCACGCGCAGATCAAGCAGGAGCTCGCCGACAGCGTGCGTCGCAAGCTTCGTGATGCTTTCGTTCCGCGGTGCGAGCTGATTCTCCCCGCCGCACAGGACGAGGTCATTGGCAGGCCGCGCAAGAACGAGGTATACGCTGTAAGTACCCGTCTCCGCCGCCCGCCGCCCGCTCGCAACAAGCTCGCTTACCCTGTACTCCCTTGCGTGCGCAGTCGCTTGCCAAGTCCGCCTTCGAGCCCGTCCCGAGGCGGGCGTACGGCGTGGGAGGGTACTGAGCGCTGAGTAGGCGCTTATGCGCTGGAGGCACCGGTGCGGAAAGTGGTGGATTGCGGATTGCGAGCAGGTCTCGCGCCGGCCTTCTATCGTTCTTCGCCCTAGCCCCTTGGCCCCTCGATCCGCCGCTCCTCATTCGCTTGTCTCCTGCTGGAATTGCGCAGCCTCAGCCTCCTGTCGTCGATCCTCGGACCTCCCGCGGCGCTTCCGCTTCTCTCTTCGATCTCGCGCCGCTTCTTCCCCTCCTCCGACGCTTCCAACGTCTCCGTGTGCTCCAGTCCGCTGCTCCCACCGAGCATCTCACCAGCCATGCCGCACCACATCCCTGACTACCTCCAGATCATGGGCGCCGGCGACCCGAACTTCCTCGTCAACCGCTGTGCGTTCCTCTCTCTTCCTGCCTGACTCCGTAGTTGCTGAGCTGACTGTGCTCTCGAACCAGATGGGGACTGTCCGTCCTTCCCTTGGAGCTCGTTCGCTCCCGCTGACTCGCCGCCATCTCCCACTCGCACGCAGTATTCGACGAGCACGAAGACCTCCCGCCCGGCGACCATCGCCGCGAGGCAGTGGGCAGCCGGATGGCGGACGTCGTGCGTCCTCGTCTTTCAGCTTCTCTTCCGTCCGCGGTCAGGGCTGATATCTCCGCGCGGCGCAGCTTCAACAGTTGCGGATGGAGTACGAGGGGAGAGCCAGGACCGAAGCGACCCATGCGCTCGAGCTCCGCTGTACGCACGACTCAGTCTCTTCTCTACGCATCACCCACTGACCTATCGATAATGTCCGGCCGCAGGCAACGTCAGTGAGTGGTTCGCTCTTGCCTCCTTCCTCTCGTCGTCTGGCTCTCGTCCAGGACGCTCATACACCTCTATTCGTGAACCATGCAGTCGAGTCTGTCCTCCGCACGCAAGGGGTCATTCCGGACGACATGGTCGCGCCAACCAAGCTGATGCAGCGCGTGGCGGTACGTCCGCTCACCCTCTTTCGTCTCCTCACCTCGCCTCCTTCTCACAGACACTCACATACTGACGTACACCTCGCCCTGAACAGGCAGCAGAGCTCCGCCGCCGTGGCATCGCGCGTGCAGACTTGCACAGCCTGGGGACCCATCGGCGGCTCGAGGGCGCAGGATCCGCAGAGATGGGGCTGAGGGCGGGGTTGCGATACTGGGGGAGGAGCTACTGAGCGTACGATGAGGCGTGGAAGCGCATGTGCGGGAATGAACTGGATACGGGCCAGAAAGGCGTGAGAAGGATGTCGTGGAGGACCTTCGCAAGCCGGCTGTTTCTGCGCCATGTTGCTCGCCGCAAGTCCGCGGCTGCCTTGGCCGCACTTGGACGCTGTCGATCGAGTCGGGACAGGTGCTTCAACCACCGTTCTGAGAGAACTCGCAGACTCGATTTCCGAAAGGCCAGGGGGGGTAGCGCGCGCTACCCCCCCTCGCTTTCACGTGAAAGCCGACCATCGCTCCTTCTTGCGGGACGTCTCTGCTCCGCTGCCGCTGAAGGCTGGAGAGGGGTTTCTGCGAGCGTGTATCGCGACTTCTGCGGGCCTGAATCAGAGAGATGCGCGCGTAGTTGCGAAGGAGGCAGGCGTAATCGGGTTGTATTCAATACAATTGCTCCGGCTTGTCTCGATCGCGGGAGCGGGAGCGAGTTTGCTCCTCCCCCATCGCGCCTACCGCGCTGCTCTGCCTGCCAGCTGCCCGCAGCATGTCGAAGCTCGTGTCCGGCCCGGTCGTGCGCCGCTCGAGCGCCGTCTCGATCCCTGTCAACGAGCCCCCTCCTCCCGCGCCGACCCACGCCTCCCCGGCCTCGTCAAAGGCGCTGAGCCGCTCTGGTGCGCTTGTACCACTCCATACCATCCTGGAACAGGCTGACCTCCCGCCCGCAGCCCGCCGCTGGCTCACGCCTCGAACCGTCCTCCTCTTCCTCGCTGCGGCAACGCTCGCCTTCCGCGCCTTCTCCCACCGGACCACCCGCTCCCGATCTCGACAAGTCGTCTGGAGCGACCGTGCCGAGGGCATCAAGCAGCACTGGATGACCAAGCCGTGGGAGACGTACCGCCTCACGGCGCTGCATGCGCTGATGCGGAGGGATAACGAGACGTACGAGCAGGGGCTCGACGGGAACAGGCGCGGAGAGGGGTCATTCGTGCAGGTGCTGGCGTTTGTCGAGGGTGCACCGTCTCGTTTCTCTCGTGCACAACGGTGGTGCTCACCTCCTGCTCCCGCAGAGACGCCCTATCCTCCACCGACCGCCGCACCCTGGCAGGTGTTGTCGGCTCACCGGCGCGTGATCGAGTCGGTGCACTGTGTCTACTCGAGCTCGCACCTGCGCAGCAACAAGTCGACGACCGGCTGGGTCGCGCCTTCGCACCCTCCGGACGGTCTCGCCGCGTTCAATGTCCCGCCCGACCTCGAGTGGGTGACGATCATCAACTGCCCCGTCCCTACCGAGCTCGCAAGCTTGTCAAGCGGCAGCATCTCGCTCGACGTCGTTCTGCACCTCCACAAGGCCAACGAGCCGTTCTCCCTTCCCATCACCCTCGCTCCTTCCCGCGTACCGTCCGCCGAGCCGGGCTCCACCTCGATCTGCGTCTCGCCCATGTGGGGCCACACGCCCGCCTCCTCCCTCCTCGAATGGCGGCAACACCACCTCGCGCTCGGGTTCGAAACGGTGCACTGGTACGCGCGCGACGGCAGCGTGCGCGAGTGGGTCGAGGCGCTCAACGACGTGCTCGGCGCGCGGGACGACTTCTTCCATGCGCCTCCGGTCAGCCGGGAGACGTTCGGCAAGGCGCGGGGAGCGCTGGAGGACGCGGGGCAGTATGCGGATCAGGTACGCGCGCTTCTCCCGAGCTCCTCTTGGGGTGATTACTGACGACGGGGGCATACAGGCTATCTATTATCAACACTGCAAGCTGCTATCGCTTTCATCCTCTACCCCGACCGAGTGGATCGCCTTTGCCGACCTCGACGAGTACTTCCTCCCCAACCCGCTTTCGCTCGACAGCGCCTTCACCGCGCTCTCCACCTACCTCCTCGACCGCCCCTCGACGACCGGGAGCGTCTGCATCCCGCGCACGAACTACCGCCGGCCCTCCGCAGGCCACCACCCCCTCCCGCTCGGCGCGTCGTCCTACTTCCCACTCGACGCCAGCGCCCTCGACGCGACCAAGTGCATCCATCGCGTCCGCGGCGTCGAGACCGGCTGGGTGCACCTCGCCGACATGCTCTACCCGGGGTACAGCATCGAGATGGCGACCGCGCCGGACGCGCCGCTCCGGATCCTGCACGACGATCGACGCGGCGGGGACGGCCCGCTGCGCTTGGCTGCGGGCGCGCAGGAGAAGGCGTACTTCCGCAGGTTAGAGGCGACGATGGAGAAGGCGGAGCGCGAGTTGGGCATCGGGTCGGGAGAGACGTCGCGGGGTGGCCGTGCGCTGATGTTCCCTGTGCTTTCTAGCGTGTTGTAGCTCGGGATTCTGTATCTGCACCGCTACTCAGCGGGCCGTATTCGTCTCAGCGGCTGTTGAGCTTCGCTTTCGCGCGACGGGCGCCGCGACCCTCGTTAACAAGCGTGCGTTTCTCCTTCGACCTCTCCTTCTCTTAGCCCATCGCTGCCTTTTGCGCTCTGCTGAACCAGGATGACCGTGCAGAAGATCGTCGCCTTCTCGAACGCGGAGCAAGGCTGTGCTGTTCTCCTGTACGCTGTCGTCAGACGCTCCGCGGCAGCTCCGCCTCCTCCTCGCCATCTCGCGCCTCGCTTCGATCCCAGCTTGTTCCGACCGCCATCGCAGTCCTCGTCAGTCTGCGAACATGCCTCCGCAGCCTCAGCCTCACCTCGCGTTCTTGGGGCAGGGCGAACTCCTCGAGCGCTGTGCGGCGTCTTCCGTTCCCCTCTTCGCTCGCCCTGTACTTCATGGCTGACACAATTCCTTCTTGCAGATCGGACTCGTACGCCGCGCGTCGAGCATCTCTAGCCTGACAGCGCTAACGGTTCTCGGAGTTGTGCAGTGTTCAATCTGCGCGTCCCGGTCTCGGAGGATCACCACCACTACGAGCGGTACTCGAGCGACCTGGGATACGTGGTACGTCGTCCCGCGTATCTTGTCTAGTGGCGATCGCTCCGTGGACGCGCTGACCGCGAGGCGTCGCAGTTGAGCCAAATGAGGCAGAACTGGGAGCGCCTCGCCGCGAGCGCGACGGACGACTACCTCAGGCAGCGCCGTGCGTCCGGTCTCTCCGTTTACCGCAGTGTAGCTTCAACTCACTCCCTTGCGCGCGCTCGTGCTGTGCGCTCGCAGGTGACACCCGTCCGTCCCTCGCATCTTCGCGCTGTGGAACGCACGTGCACCAGCGGCTGACCCCCCTCGCCGGCTGTGCCCGCACTGCCCCCAGTCGCGCAGTGGCTCTCCAACCCTTCGACGATCCTCCCTTACTTGTACGGGCCGACGCAAACCGAGTACGCAGTCTACGTGCGTCGCCCTCACCCTCCTCCCCCTTCCTCCCCTCTCACCCTTCCCTCCCTCCACCCCTTCCACCGCGAACAGGCAGCCGAGCTCCGCCGCCGCGGGGAGCTCGCCGCTGCGGCGCAGACCCCGCACAGTCTCGGCGTGGTGCAGCGGCGCGATGGGCGGGCGGCGAGGCGCGAGGAGGAGGCGCTCGCGCATGAGGGGATGGGGCTCAGGGCGGGGTTGATGTACTGGGGGAGGAGGTACTAGAAGATGACTAAGTGGACCGCACAGTTGCTCCGGACATGAGTCGCTGTGAAGAGCAAAGCGAGCAAGGGAACGGATTGAGAAGGCCGAGCGCGCTCGCGACCGGGGCGTATCGTCTCTTCTCGAAGGGCGAAGTGTGCACAGAGAACAGATTACCTCGAGTACCGAGAGGAAGCTGTCTATGGAGAGTACTGACCGAGAAGGAGACCGTCTATGCGAAGCTTGAGGGGAAGAGAGCGAACCCGCGCTAGTACCCCTCGCCCCAGTACCTCCTCCGCATCCTGTACGTCCCCTCGCGCGCGCCCTTCGCCAAGCTCCTCAGCGTGCCCCTCGAGCTCCCCTCGCCGTTGTCGGCGCCACCGCCGCCGCGACTGAGCCTACGCTTTACGCTCTGGATCATCTCCTTCCTCCGGCTCGGCGGCTCCGGCAACGGCGGGCTCGGGTCGAGTCCCTGGCTCGCGAGCGCCTCGGCGCGGCGCGCCTGCACGTCCCCCTCGGTTTCCTCGCCTGGGCGCAGGTACGAGCTCCGGGTTACGGCGGGCGGGCCGGCGGTCAGCTGCGAGAGCTCGTACGCGAGGACGTCGGCGTCGCCGTCCTGCGCGCGCGGGGTCGTCAGAATTTGCTACGCCGGGTGAGGAGAAAGGGAGGGAGAGCGTGCACGCACATACTCCTCCAGGGCGTTCTGGTACTCGCTCCACTGGTCCCAGGTCGCCTCGAGCTTGCGCATGGACCACCCGAGCTCTTTGGCGATCGCCTCCTGGTGCTCGCGGATCGCCTTGAGGCCGTGCGAAGACGAGATGAGCAGGTCGGCCTGCGAGGCAAAGTGCTGTGCAGCGGGGTGGAGCGTCTCAAGGTCGACGGACTTGTCTGCGCGCGCGGGCGCGGGGAACGAGTCAGTTGGGAATTGCGGTGAGGGGGCGTTTGTGGGCGGGAGGGGTTGGGGAGGCGCACTCTGCCGCTCGAGGATGCGAGCTTCACGCCACAGCTCGAGTAGCTTTGGCGTGATGTTCATTTTGGCGATCTTGCGCTCGACTGGGCATACCGAGGGTCAGCAGTGAAGCCTCTGCGCGGACGTGTACAGTGTAGGAGGCGCACCAGCGCGAGCTGCGAGGTGGGCAGGGTGAGCGACTGTCCGGAGCATCGAGGCTGCGGACGGCGACGCACCATACTGACGCCGGCGCTCGATCTTGCCCTCGAGGGTCGCGATTTCTGCGTCTATCCGCGCGAGGTCCTTTTCCTGCAGGCCGCGCAGTCCGAGTCAGCGGACGCTTCACAGGGAGAGTGCCCGCGACGCACTTTGTCGCGGATCTCCTTCTTGATGTCCCGGCGGTCTTGGTCTGAAAGCGTGCGCTGTTTGAGCAGCTTGATACTGTGCGAAAGAGCGTCAGCCGTGTCCTCGAGAGGATAGAGAACGTCGACGGAAACGCACGCTCTTCAACTGCAGGGCGGAGGCGTCAGCTCGACGAGCAAGACCAAGAAGAGGAGAAGACGCACTCTCGTGGTCGAGCTCCTCCTCGCGACGGCTCGACCGCGAGTCGAATAGTGGAGTTCTCGCGAAAGGGGATACTCCGCGTCGACTGCCGGGACACCTGCGAGGGACTTTCGGAGGCGTGCGACCCCGCGCGCGGACGCTGAGGCATGGTTTGGCGGGTCGTGTGAGTGTGACAGAGGCAAAGGAAGGGCGAAAAGCGTGATGCGAGCACGAGCCTGATCCGAGGAGGGTCCGCGAGAGGAGGCGCAGCGGGCGGTGCAGCGAGGCGGAGTCCATGATGCAGAAGATTTGGCGGTGTCAGGGCTGAAGGGCACCAAGCCCCGGAGGTGGCGCACATCGCACGCAGAGTCCGGGGAGCGGTGCAGCGGGCCGGAGGAGGTCGAATCCAGGGGAGAAGGGAGAAGAGCGAGAAGCGTGGATCTCGCTTGAGGACACGCGGAAAGTGAGCTGCACCCAGCTCAGCCGTCGATTAGAGTCTGTACAGCGAGCAGAAAGGCCAGCACGAGCAAGCGGGTGAGGAAGGCGCGAAGTCTAGGAGCGAAGCGACCGCTCCGGCTTCCCCTCGTCCTCCCGCTGCTCCGAGGAGAGAAGTGCGCCAGGATGGACGGCGTCGAAGCTCCTGCTGAGCACGTGCAGCTCACGAGCAACTACCCTGGCGCGCTCCCGCTCCCGCCGCGTCGCCCGTCCTCCCCGCCGGCGATGACCCTCGAGTTCTCGCGCTCGCCCCCGAGCGGACCCGCGAGTGCCGTCACCAGTCCATCCGCACTCTCGGCGTCACGCCCGCCCGACTTCCCGCCTCCCACGAGCCATTCCTCGCCGACCGCATCTTCATCAGCTCATCCCGAGGGATCAGCGAACACGCCGCTAGCGGGCGCAGCAGAAGCACAGAAGGACGCACCGGTCCTCATCTCGACCCTCAGCGCGAGCGACGGCGAATCCATCCTCTGCATCGCCGTCGACGACCCGAGCCACCCCGATCGCACTCACCGCGACGGCCAGCACGGCTCGTACAGGGGCAGGAACGGCACAGAGGGCGCGACGGGAGGGAGGGTTTACGGCGGCAGTCAAGGCGGGAGCATCCATGTGCGTTCCCATTGCTGCTCCTTCCCGGGACTCGTCCTGCAGCGAGCGAGAGAACCCTCCACGGACGCATTTCGGCTCGCTGTGTCTGCCGAAGTCCAGCGAAACTTACTGACAACCCCGCTCCACAGGTGTGGGACCTTGCGACCCTCTCGCCGTGCGCCCGCCTGACGGGGCATGACGGCGCCGTCCTCGCTCTCCAGCTCGTTCCCGCGCGCGACTGGCTTATCAGCGCTTCCGGTGCGCTTCCCGCTCCTCTATTACGCCTCTCAGGCCGTACTGACACCCTCGTCCGCAGGCGATGGCACCATCCGTGTCTGGCACACCCCCTCCCTCTCGCTCGTTTACCTCCTCCACCCGCCGCACGACAACATCGGCGACATCCTCTCCTCGCATGGGTGCCGAGCGAGATGCTCGAGGAGGACGACCACGCCGGGCACAGGCGCGGCGTCGGGCTGGGTTTCTCGGCGCACGAGGCGGCGAGGAAGGCGACGGGGAGGCTGTTTGCGGGGTGCCAGGACACGAGCATTCAGGTGCGTGCGCCCTCTTCGTCACTACTCGAACAGCACTCACCGATCTCGCGCGCAGTGGATCGACCTCCCGCCGACGTTCCACCTCACAGCCTCGCACCACCCCTCCGGCTCCCCCCTCCTCTCCACCTCGCACACCTCCTCACATGGCCTGCATTCCGGCTCGCCGCACTCCCCACCCATCTTCAAAGCGCCAAACAAGTTCTTCGACTCGCTCTCGCAGGCGGAGAAAAACCGCGCGCGCGTCGCGGGCGCGCACTCCAAGAGCGCGACGAACCTCGTCGGCATGGGCGCGGGCGCGGGCACCAGCGCCGGGAGTGCTACAAACTCTCGCCCGGGAACTCCCGACGGCGCGTCGACCCCGCGCCCGCCCGCGACGGCGAATGGAGCCGAGCCCGTCGACCTGCAGTTCGAGGCGGACTGCATCGTCCCGTTCGCGCACTTTGGCTACGTCGTGCGTCGTGACCCCTCTCTGCGCTCTATTCCTTCGCTTAGCGCTGACTGCGCGCTTTGATCCTGCTACTTCGCATGCAGTACTGCCTCCTCGTTGGGAAGAGCAACGACCGCCCCGTCCTCATCTCCGGCTGTGCGTCGTCTTCCTCTCCTCTCTGCCTTCCCCCCTGGCCGCGTCCCCCGCGATGCTCGACGTGACTCATTCGTGCCCCCTCCCACAGCCGGCGACGAGCTCGTCAAGCTGTGGCGCCCGACGACCTCGGACCTCCTCCCCGTCGCGACGCTCACGAGCGACGCCGACGCCGTCCTCGCGCTCGCGGTGCGCGACAACACGCTCTTTGCGGGTCACCAGGGCGGGGTGATCAAGGTGCGCTCTTCTCGCTGTGTGACTCAACGGGCGGCGCTGACGAGCACGACGCGCAGGTTTGGGATCTCGATACGCTCACTTGCGTACGGGTGCTGCGACCGCACCAGGTGCGTCGGCGCTCTCGCTGATACATTGCACGAGACGACAGCGCGCTGATTTCGTTCGCGATGTTCCCCTCGGACAGCACGACATCCTCACCCTCTCCGTGCTCTCCACCTCGCTCTTCAGCGGCAGCGCGAACGGCACGCTCCAGCGGTTCGACCTGCGGTCGTTCGCGCTCGGCGACGAGTGGGAGGCGCACCGCTCGATCGTCCTCTCGAGCGCGGTGGGCGGTGAGCGGAGGGGGTGGCTGCTCACGGGCGGGAACGACGCGAGCCTGAAGGTGCGGTGACGGCGTACCTGTCGCAAGAGGAATGTGCTGACATGAGTGATGCGCAGGTCTGGGACGTCAGGACGACGATGAGCACTCGCCTTCGGCGCCTCACGACCACGGCTTCCAGGGTGCGTCTTCTCCGCTTTCATCCCGCCGCAATTCTTATTGACCTTCAGACCCACACAGGCGAGCTCTTCCACACGCTCGCCAAGTTCGTCTCAATCCGCACCATCGCCGACTCGACGCATCGCGAGGACTGCCGGCAAGGCGCGCTGTACCTCAAGCGGGTCCTGCGCTCCCTCGGCGCCGAGACGTCGCTCCTCCCCACACAGGAGGGCAAGAACCCGATCGTGCTCGCCACGTTCCGCGCGAACGCCCCGCCGCGGCCGAACCGCTTCGAGGCGCCGCGGAGGAAGCGCGTCCTCTACTACGGGCACTACGACGTCGTGCCGGCGTCAGCGCCCGAACTGTGGGCGTCGGACCCGTTCGTCATGCGCGGCAAGGACGGCTGGCTGTACGGCCGCGGCGTGAGCGACAACAAGGGCCCGGTGCTTGCTGTTGCGGCGGCGGCGGCGGAGCGCAGGAGGGCGCAGGAGATGGAGGTCGACCTGGTCATGGTCATCGAGGGCGAGGAGGAGACTGGCAGCGCGGGCTTCCAGGACGTGATCCGGAAACACCGGGTAGGTCGCGCGTTGATGGGCTGTCGTCTTTGCTGTTCTTCCGATCGGCGAGCTCACTGCTGCGTTCGACGCATTTGCGCAGGACCTCATCGGCGACATCGACGTCATACTTGTCAGCAACTCGTACTGGCTAGGCGAGGACGTGCCCTGCCTCACGTTCGGCCTGCGCGGCGTGATCCACGCGTCCGTCAAGGTGCGTCTGCCCCGTCCCTCTTCCCCTCCCCGCTCACATGTCCCGCTCGAGCAGGTCGCCTCCTCCAACCCCGAGTTCACCCACTCGGGCATCTGGGGCGGCGTCACCTCCGAGCCGCTGAACGACCTCATCCGCGTCCTCGCGAGCCTGACGGACGCGGACGGCGCGGTCCGCATTCCGGGCTTCCTCGACGACGTCCGCAAACTCCTGCCGAACGAGCAGAGGCTGTATGACCAGCTCGTCGAGCGGACGAACGGGTGCGTCGCGGCCTTTCGTCCTGAGTGGATAATGGAGGCTAACGCTTCTCGACCTCGCTTTGCTCGCTGGCCAACTTCCTTTCGCAGTCTTGAGCAGTGCAAAAACTCACAGGGTGTCGCTTCGCCGACGACGATGGATCCGATGCAGTCGCTCATCAATCGGTTCGTCCCCTCCTTCCAGCTGCCCGCGCTCCCGCTGACCCCTTACGCCGCAGCTGGCGCCAGCCCGCCCTCTCTGTGCACAAGGTCGAGGTCCCCGGCCCGGCTCAGAAGACGCTCATCCCCAACTCGGCAACCGCAAGCGTCTCAATCCGCATCGTTCCCGACCAGAGCCTCGAGGACATCGTCGAGATGCTCAAGAACCACCTGAGCCGCGCCTTTGAGACGCTGAAGACGACCAACAAGCTCACTGTGCGTTAACTGCCCGCTCCTCCGGCGCGCTTTCGCTGACCTTACCTCCGCCCCTCGCGCTCGCAGATTGAGATCAACCACGTCGCTGACTGGGTGCGTCTCGCCCTCTCTCTCCTTGTTCGTCAACTGACCCGTACCTCGCGCGCAGTGGCTCGGCGACGTCACCTCGCCCTACGTCGCCGCCATGTCGTCCTGCATCAGCCAGCAGTGGGGCGTCGACCCGCTCTTCATCCGCGAGGGCGGGTCGATCCCTTCGCTCCCGTTCCTCGAGCGCGAGTTCAGCGCCGACGCGGTGCACTTCCCCATGGGGACGAGCAGCGACTCGGCGCATCTGCCCGACGAGCGGATCAGGGTGCTCAATCTCGAGGTGCGTCGGCCGTTCTTACTCCTCTCCGCGCGCGTTCGTGCTACTGGCCAGCAACGCGTGTTGCTCGTTGATCTTCAGGCCGACTGACACACGCTGCTCTCGCGCAGAATGGCAAAGCGATCGTCTCCAAGTGGTTCACGCAGCTTGGCTCCCTCTCCGTCTAGACCTCCCTCCGCCGTATCACCGCATCTATACCTGTGCATCCCTATACCCGTACCTTCCCCTCGTCTACAGCCCGTCGCGCGCGGCCGCCGCGCCTGCCAATCGATATCGCGTGACATCCTTCCCGACCTTTACGCACACCTCGGCGGCGAAGACCTCCCCCTCGAGGCGGAGCTTCTTCCCCAGCCGCTGCTCGAGATCCTCGAGGAGCGCGTCGCTGAAAGGCGGAGAGGGGGAGGACGCGGTCGTGGAGGTCGTCCAGGCGAGCGAAGTGTGGAAGCGCGGGGAGGGGTAGTACATCGGTAGGCGAAGAGTCGCGAGCTCGCCGTCGAGCTTGCGGACGAGGCCGAGGAGCTGCAGGTTCTCGGGGTGAGCATATCGAATGGAGGGGGCGGCGGAGATGGCGCACAGCGTCGTAACCTTGCCCAATCTCGACGCCGAGGAACCGCCGACTCTTGTCGTCGTTCTCGAGCACAGCGAAGCTCGCGTACCGCGCAGAGAACCTGCGTCTCGTCTGGGTCAGTCTCCGGTAACGGATGGGAAGGAGGAGGACTCACCCTGCGCAGGACCCCGCGACCCTCGCGACCGCCGCGCGCAGGTCCGCCCGCTGGTTCGTCTGCAGCATGAGCGGGCGCGAGAGCGAGAGGTGCAGCGCGCTGTCGGTCGACGCGTTCGGCTGAGCGGATGGTGCTGTATCTTCGCCGGTAGGTGCGGATGATGGCGGAGGGGCAAGTAGCGAGTGCACCGTTGCCCCTTCCGGTGCAGCAGCCTCTGCGTCGGCCGTCGCCCGCTTGAGGATTTTGCTCAGCCCTGGGCTGGGTTCGACTGCGTGGCAGCGTCAGATCGGCGCGCAGAAGCCGAGGAGCGCAAGCGAAACGCACGCTCAAGGTAGACATGCGCGGCCCACAGCCCGCGCTGGTGCGGCACGGCGCGCTTGCGACCTTGATGCAGCTCGGGAGAGTCGGAGCGGCGGGCTTTATGCGGTAAGGAGGGTGTCAGGTTGGCGCGAGCGAGAGAGTGGGAGGAGGACGCACGAGCTTCGTCGAATGAGGCGTCGAGGGCGGGGAGCTTCCTGTGCGCGAAACACAGGACGACATCAGTACCTTACCCGTGCGAGCAGCGCTGCAATGGGAACGTACCGCTTCTTTTTCGGCGGTTCGGACGACATCGCTGATGAGGAGCTCGACGCAAGGGAAGACGCCAGGTAGAGGCGCTGACTCGCAAAGTGTGTTGGGAAAGCTCTCGTAGAGGTGCTGTGCGAGCTTGAACGTCCTCAGACGACAGCAAACGCGCAATGAGGCGGCCGGAGTGGGTCGGGATCCTCGAGACGGGACGGCGTCCGCAGGTCTTCGCACGTCGGTCGAGGTCGTGTGGCGCGATCCGTGCTACTACTAAATCCGACAGACGCGGGCGGAAGGACCGGCGAGTGAGGTTTGCGAACCGAAGTGACGAGACGAAGGGAGACCTTCTCGCGCTCGACTCTCCTCCCATCGCAGATGATATGATCGAACGCGGATTGCACACTATGCGATCAACAAGCGAACGAGTCTCAGGCGCATCAAGCAGGCAGGGGGCAGGGGAGGGAGGGTCGACCAGCGTGTTTGTGTGTCCAGCACGTCCCTCGCAAGCGCGAACGTGTATCGGCTCGTCCTGCCCGCAGGATAGGGGGGGTCACGGTACGAGTGTATGTATAGGAGCGGATAGGGGGGATGCAGAGCGAGCGAGTGAGGGGAAGCGAGACGGGTAGGGGTATGTGCAGGGACGGGCGGTATGGACAGGTTACTGGGACACAACAAGCAAGAGAGGGCGGCTAGCGCTCCTCGTACGGGTGCCGCAGCGCGTGCGGCGGCGGCGGCGGCGCGAACCCTGCGCGCGGGGAGGGCGGGCCCGCGGCGTAGAGCGGCTGGGCAGGGGGCGGCGGCGGCGGGTAGGCCGGGTGCTGCAGGTGGTGCGGAGGCGGGAGCTGCAGCGGGTGCGGCGGGACGATGACGCGGCCGTCGACGGGCGTCTGGAGGGACGGCGACGACGAGGTCGATGCGGATGACGGCGTCGCGGAGAGGGGCGGCGGGTGCGCCGACGGCGGCGGGTGCAGGAGGACCGGCTCTGCCCCGTTGCTGAGCAGCGGGGCTTCATCCCGAGCGGGCGTGAGCCGCTCAGCAGCGGCGCGGTGCCGGCGCTGACGGCGGACGCGGCGTCAATCGCGGCGCGCTGGCGCTCTTTGCGCGCTCGACCATGACCGGGACGGGGAGGATCTCCTGCGCGACGTAGACGGGCTGCTTGCCGGCGGGCGCCTGGCCGTCCTTGTCGTAGTGGTGGATGGCGATGCAGTGCCGCGTGCAGTCGTGCTTGCGCGAGAAGAGCTTGTTGCACTCGGGGCACTTGACTGCGGGCGAGAGACGGTCAGCGGGCCGTTCAAGCTGAGCGTAGTAGAGCCACACGCACATTCGCGGATGCCCTGGTGGCTCTTGATGTGACTCATGAGGTTGAAGTTGCGCGCGAACGCGCGGCCGCAGGACGGGTGCGGGCAGGTCTGCGCGTGGGGTGGGAACTCGAGGTTAGCACCCATCGCCAAAGGCGCAGCGCCCGAGAGGGAAGCGCCCGACTTACGAACTTCTTCGAAGCAGGCTCCTTCCTCCCCTTCGCCCCTTTCGCCGGCGCGCCCCCCTCCTCCCCCTCCTCTTCCTCCTCATTCCCCTCGCTGATCTCCTCGGCCGTGCTCGTCCTGCGCCTCTTCCCCCCGCCCGCACTGCTCGCCGCGCTCGCGCGCCGGCTCCCGCCACCCGGACCCGCGCTGACAGGCGTCCCCCCGCGGGAGGTGCTCGCAGCGCGGCTCGTCCGCCCCGACGTCGACGGCGCGCTGCCCTCGTCCTCGTCCGCGTCCTCCCGTGCGCCTTGTACAGGCTCGCGCTCCGGCGCCCGCGCACCGAGCGCCTGCCCCGGCGGAGGCGGCGGCGCGAACCTCAGCTGCGGGCTCGGGCCCTCCTGCTGCGCCTGCGCCTGCTGGTGCGGCAGCGCATGCGGCGGGACGGCGTGCAGCGGCCGGTCGCCGCCAAACTCGGGCGAGTGGTCCGCGCTCGCAGGGCCGACGAGTCCGCTCGGCGCGGACGCAAAGTCGACGCTGCGACGCCCACCGCCGCCGAGAGGGCCCGCAACGCTCGCGCGCCGGCGCTCCTCCTCCTCGTGCGCGGCCGAGTTATGTCCGTGTCCGTGGGCGAGGAGCACCGCGTCCGTCGCGCTTCGGCGCCGCTGCGCGAGCCCGCCGAGGGAGAGGCTCATCGGCGGGGGCGGGCCCGCCCACGGCGATTTCTGCTGCTCCTCCTGCTGCGGCTGCTGCTGCGGGTGCGTAGATGCGGGGGCGCCGGAAGAGAGCGCGGCGTGCGAGGTCGACGGGCGCGCGAACGAGGTGTTGATGCTGAGGGAGGGAGGAGGCGGCTGCGGCGGCTGCCCCGAGACGGACGCGCGCGCATACGCCGGGTGCGCAAAGGTCGTCTGGGAGTAGCTTGCGCTCGACGGCTGGTGGTACGGGTTCTGCGGGTTGTGGTTCGGCGGGGCGTAGCCGTACGACCCGTTCGAGGGGTACGAGCTCTGCGCCTGCCCCTGCCCTTGCGCGGCGGCGTAGTGCGGGTGCTGCTGCTGCTGGTGTTGTGGGGGCGGAGGCTGCGGGTACTCGTACGAAATGGACGGGAGCGGGCCCGTCTGCGGTGCGTAGCGGGCGGAGGAGGAGGGAGGCCCGTTCGGCGCGAGCGAGATGGGTGGCAGCTGCTGCTGGAACGAGGACGACGGGTCTGCGACGGAGCCTCGTCGACTCGCATACGCAGGGTGCTGCAGCGGGTGCGGGTAGCCGGCGTAGGATCCGCTCGCGCCATAGCTGGACGACGGACGGCGGTCAGAGGGAGGAGGTTGCTGGTGCTGCTGCTGCGCGTACGCTGGGTGCTGGTACTGCTGCGACGGTTGTGCAGGAGGTGGCGGAGGGCGCGCGTACAGCGGATGCGTTGCCGCAGAGCCGTACGCCGGGTGAGGAGGATACGCCGAGGACGAGGAGGCCTGCTTCAGGGGGCGGAACGGGCGTCAGCCTGCACTCGCCGCTAGCTCGTACGAGAGGAAAGGACGCACGTAAGCCCCGCCGTACTGCCCGTCGTGCCCGCCGTCGCCGCCCACCGCGCCTCCCTCAACCGACCGCTGCTGTCCTTCCGCGACGAAGCTCGCGCGTCGCTCCTGGCCCGCATACTGCCCGTCGAGGTGCATTCCCTGGACATGCTCGTGCGCATACTCGACCTGCGGCATGCCCGGCGCGCTCATCCTCCTCGCATCCGGGTGCGCGTCAGGCAATTCGGCGCCGCCGGCTCCGGGCTGTCGCTGCTGCTGCTGCTGGTCGTGGCGGAGCTGAAGCGGGTGCGGCAGTCCCGGCGGGGCAGCGTACCCGTGCGGGTGCTGCGGGTCCATAGCGGCGGCGCCCTCGGGGTGCGGCAACGACGGGCGAAAAGCGGCGGCTGCGGCGGGGGCGCAGCCGAACGCGGGCGGCGGGCGAGGAGCGGCCGGGAGCGCGGGTGCGGCGGGCGAGAAGCGGTACGGCTCGTACTTCCTGGGCGGCGCAGCGCTCAGCGCGAGGGTCCAGCGGCTCAGGCTCAGCAGAGCGCCGTCGCTGTCGCCCGTCGCCTCGCGCGCCGTCGCCGTCGCCGAACCTGGAGCTGCCCACGCGGATCTCGCGGGCTCCAGCTCGACGAGCGGCGCCCTCACCGCCTCGTGCTCGCGCGCCTGCATCTCTCGCGGGGCCACGCCGCAAGCTAGCAAGCGAGCTAAGCACAAGCCTCAGCCGCTGTCCCGTCTCCTGTCCCCGTGCTCGCACCTCCTCTCTCGCGGCCACACCGCGGCAAATCAGGGCAGCCAGGCACAGATTCGGCGCAACCCCCGTGCGCCTCCATCCGCAGCACCTTCGCCCATCCTTCTCCTCTTCCCGCCCGGCCCGTGCCGCTCAGCCTCCTGTCGAACAGCGTCCGCCCTCCTCTCCCTCCTGGCCACTCCTGCTCGCTCCTCCTCCCATCGTCGCGCACCATCGTGCGCGTCACCGCCCTCTTTTGCAATACGCCGTTCCGCCCTGTCCGCTCCGAGAGTCCCCCACCAAGCCGACGCAAAGAAGCGGGGAAGAACACCGCGACGCGACCCGCGCCCTGCGACGAGCGATCCCTCCCCTTGCGCTCTCCTCGCGTGGCCGTGCTTCTTCTCTCTGCCCGCAGCGTGCGAAGGGCCGCAAGAGAAGCGCGACGGAACAGGCGGAACATGCGTGCAGGAGAGAGGGAGGACGGGGACGGCAACACAATTGCAAGCGGGTACAACCTGAGGCGGCTCGGCTCGCGCGGCGAGAGAGGCAGGGGTATCGAAAGCGAGGTATAAGCGGCGGCTAGGGCGTTGAGGGGCGGGAGGTATCTGGGTGGGAGGAAGGCGAAAGGGAGGAGAGGTGCTTAGGCGTCGTCGTCGTCCGCGAGCTCGTCGAGCGCAGCGATCGTCCCGTCCTCGGCGATGAGGCGCATGAACTGCACGCGCAAGACGTCGAAGTCAGCGTGCCGCTCGATGAGAAAACCGCAAGGGCCGGCAGGACTGCGAGAAACGCACCGTCGCGCGCTGCTCCCTCCGCTCCTCCTCGCCCTCCATCTCCGCCTCGCGAAGCACGAGTGGCATCCGCGCGTACCCATCCGCGCCAAGCGCAGCAGGCGCGTCCGCGTTCCTGCTCACAGCCTGCGTGCACGACGTCAGCCCCGGCAAAAGGAGAGGAAGGAGCGCACCTTGTCCCCCATGGCGCTCTTCTTCCCGACGACGTACTTGCCGAGCTTGGCATCCGTGAGGCTGTAAAGGCGCTTGAGGTGGTCCCGCAGGAGGAGCGCGAGGCCGAGGACGAGCGACTGTCGCGCGAGATCGGGCGGGGGCGGGCGGTCCTCCTCGTCGGCGTCGGGCGCGTCGGCAGCGGCGGCGGCAGACGGAACGGCCCCGTTCGCAACCTGCGCAAAGCGCGCGACGTGTGAGTCAGCGTTCGCTCAACGGTGAGCGACGCGAACGAGCCTGCGCGCGGACGTACCTTTTTCGGGCTCGCCCCCGCAGCGGCCGTCAGCCCCCCTCCGCCGGCGAGGTCCTGCTCGAGCGCATGGAGGACCTGCACGCCCGCA
The DNA here is from genome assembly GCA_019926025.1 of Rhodotorula kratochvilovae. Classification (NCBI taxonomy): domain Eukaryota; kingdom Fungi; phylum Basidiomycota; class Microbotryomycetes; order Sporidiobolales; family Sporidiobolaceae; genus Rhodotorula; species Rhodotorula kratochvilovae. The sequence goes on from JAHSUG010000014.1 coordinate 66,712, forward strand.
ACCGCGAGCGCGGTGTTGAGCAGCGCGACGACGATGAGGGCTCCTCGGCGCGCTTGTAGTCGAACGTCGAGAGCGCTTCGGCGAGGAAGCGGAAGAAGGAGACGTCGTTCTGCGCGCGGTTCGAAAGAGGATCAGGAGGCAGATAACGCGGGAGGAGCGACGCGGCGTACGGCAGAGCACGGCGCGCCGACCTCGAGTTCGAACGAGCGGGCGAGGGTCTTGAGGTAGTCGAGCTGAACCTGGCGCTTCTCCTTGTGCAGGAGGCTGAGCGCGGCGAGGTTGATCGTCAGCACCTGCGTCAAGGAGGAGAAGAGAGACCGCGAACCTGTACCACCTGCCGAGCAGCGACTCGGGCGGGTCTCCCCTATACCCGCGCAGCATCTCGCCCTCGCCGAGCGCCTTGAGCGCAAACGAGTGCGCGGCGCGCGCGGGCTCGAGGAAGCGGGTAACGAGGAGCGACGCGTGCTTCTGGTGCAGGACCGCGAGCGTCGCGTACGCCTTGCTCGCGAGGGCGGGGTCGGCGCTCACGGTGAGGGCGACGAGCGTCGGCGCGAGCGTGATTGGGTGCGAGAAGCCCGAGCGCGCGACCGTGTTGAGGAGGTCGAGGCCGAGACGCTGCAGCACCGGGCTGGGCGAGAGGGACGTGTCGATGATGCGCTTGAGGTACCGCTGCGAGATGGCGCTCGCGACGCTGTAGGCCGTCTCACGTCAGCATAGGTCGGGGCGAAGGAGAAGGGGATAGAGGACGCACCCCGAGTCGGCGAAGCCCTCGACGTTCCCGACGAGCTCCTCCATCTTGACGCCGTTCTCAGCCTTCTTGCGCTTCTTGTCAGCCGGGGCGCCCGCCGCGCCCGCGACCGCGCGCTCCTGGCTCGCGAGGAAGTCCTGCACGATGCGGAGGATCTGGAGGTGCATCTGCGGCGCGGCCGACTCGAAGATGGCGTCGATGATGGCCGTCGAGGCCTGGTGCAGCATGAGCGTCGGGTGCGCGCGGTACAGAAAGCCGAGGCTTGTGAGCACCGCCGACTTGATCTGCGCCGGGATCGAGAGGTTGTACAGGCGGACGAGGACGCCGAAGGCGAGCTCGGCGATCGAGTTGGGCGAGAGCTGGTCGACAGTGGCCTTCATCGCTGCGGGCGGGCGGAAGGGTCAGCGCGGGTAAGCGGGACATGAAACACGCGACGTACCGGGCTGCTCGTCGCGGAGGCGGTCGAAATCGCCGTGCTCGCAAAGGAGCGACGCCATGTAGCACAGGACGGGCAGCTGGCGGAGGTTGACGTCCTTAGCCGTCTCCGCGTTGAGCAGCTTCTGGCCTTCCTGCTGCAGGCGTCCTGCGGCGCGTATAAACGTCAATATGCGCGGAGAGAGCAGACAAAAATGGAGGCGACGGACGGAGCGAGACGGCGAAGACGCGGAACATAGTCGCGATGTCCTGCGTCTGGCCGTGAACGACCGCGCAGAAGCACGCGACGACCTCCTGCAGCGTCTGTGGGCGCGACGCGTCAGCTGTGCCGAGGGGAAGGGAGAGGCAGCAGACGCACCGTAAGGTTCTGCGACGGCTTGTTGAGCATCGGGACGAGCGCGCCCTGGAGGTCGCGGCCGAACTTGCTCGCGGTCTTGGGCATGGCGACGACCGCGGCGCGGAAGATGCGGAGGAGGTAGTCGCTGATGACCTGCTCCTCGGGCGTCGCCGCGCTCTTGAGGAACGGGAGAAGCATCGTCGCCTTCGCCGTCGAGAGGAGGCTCGCGTCGACCGAGCTGAGGAGGTAGACGGTCTTGATCACCGCGACGAGGTCCTGCAGGCGACGGCGTAAGCAAAGGTAAGCGAGAGGAAGGCGCGGCGGGACGCACCATGTCGCGCTCGTCCTCGACGAGCCCGTCGATCAAGCTCTCCATGATGACCCTCAACCGGTCGAGCGGCGGCTGCGTCCCCTTCTCGGCGTGCTTGACCATGATGAGGCGAAGCGCCTCGTCGACGGGCGGCGGGCGGTCCTTGAACACGCCCGCCGTCTGCGTGATGATGCTCGCGAGCTGCGCGAGCGAGGCGTCGGCTTCCTGCGCGGCGCCCTTTGGCGGCGGGCCAAACCAGATCTCCTCGATCGTCTCGACGGCGAGTTCCTGCGAGCGCAGCGAGGTGAGCGGGGATGGTAGGCAGGCAGAGAGGGGTGCGCGCACCTTGATGCCGTCGTCCTCGTCAAGCACGCGGTAGACGAGCTTGCGCGAGATATCGACCTTGTGCTCCTCCTCGCGGACGACGCCGTAAAGCACGCGAAGAAGCTTGATGACCCTCCTGCGGACGGCGAGTCCCGTGTCCGAGATGCGCTCGCCCAGCCGCGGGAGGTATTGCACAGCGAGGTCCGGGCGACTGACGACGTACTTGCCGACGAGCTCGATCGCGGCGTCGCGCACCTGCGGCGAGCTGTCGAGCATGCGGTTCTCGATGCTGCGCCGGATGTTGTCCTGGTGGAACAGGTCCGGGTCCTGCGCGACGACAAGGCTCGTGGCGCGGAGCGCCTTGGTCCGCTGCGCGACCTGCGCCGATTCGGACGCGTCGACGATGCGCGTGAGGATGGGCTGGTACAGACTTGCGAGAGTCGATGAGCGCCAAAGCTCGAGCGAGAGCGTGTCGATGCGGGGCTGCGAGTCCTCCGGGCTGCGCAGCGAGCAGAGTCAGCAGGTCCTCCTACTTCTACAAGCGGGGGAGCGCACCTCGGGCCGAAGACATCCTCGACCTGGTCGTCCTCCCAGACCTCCTTGACGAGCGCGACCAGCCGGTCGTGCACCGCCTGAGCGCCGTCCTGCGACGCGTCCTCGAGCCGCTCGGTCGAGAGCTGCAGCGCCTGGAGGACATCTTGTGCGAACTGCGCGCGGGCGAAAGCGGCGGCGCCCTGCGAGACGGGTACGGTGAGTGCGGAACGGGGAAAGCGAGAGGAGGAAGACGCACGTCGTGCCCGGTGGTCTGCTCCGTCTTGACGAGGTGCTCAAGCACAGCCTTGTGCGCGACGACCGTCTTCTCGAGCGCATCGGCATCCGCGTCCGCAACGACCTGCACTTCCTCGAGTCAGCGTGCACTTCGAGGAAGCGCATGAGCAGACGCACCTCGCGCAAGCTCCGCAGCCCGCTCGTCGCCTTCCCGACGTCGAGGCGGACGCGCGCGGCGATGGCTCCGACGTATTCGAGCGCGATGCCCTTGAGCGCGTTGCTCTCGTGCGTGCTCTTCGGGTCGGCGAGGGTGGCCATCTGCGCGCGCGCGCGCGTCAGTCGCTCCAAGCCAGCGGGAGGGGTAAAAGAGAATGTGCGCACCATCGAGCGGCAGAGGACGGTGAGGAGCACCTCGGCGCCGGGCCACTCGGGGAGGTGCAGCGTCGCGAGCAGGTCGGCGATGAGCTTGTCGAGCACGGCGCGGTACTCGGTGTCGGCCGCCGCACCGGTCGTCTTGCCCGCCTTTGCGGCGCTGCAGGTGCGTAGGCATGAGCGGGGGAGCGAGTAGAGGAGAGGGCGGGAGGGACGCACCGCTGCAGGAGGAACCCGACGATCGTCCGCGCCGCCTTGCTCGACATGTCGAGCGCGCCGCCGAGGAGGCGCTGCACCGAGGCCTGCGCTGCAGCGTCAGCTCGAGTCGTGGAGGGAGAGCGAAGAAAACGCACGAAGACATCCGCCCCGTCCTCCTCCTCCTGCGACCGCCCGTTCTCGAGCAGCCGCGCGCCGAGGCCCAGCTCGTCCTCCATCTCGACGTCCTCGCCGCCGACGACGCCGTCGCCCTCCGCCTTAGCCTGCTGCGCGAGTTTGCGGCGGACCTGCGCGTGCAGGTCGGCGGGACAGGTCTGCACGAGGTGGAGCAGGAGGGCCGAGACGGTCTGGATCGTCGCGCCCGTGCGAAGGCTGCGCGCGTTCGACAATGCGCTCCAGTCAGCACCCGTTGCAAGAGGAAGAGCAGACACGGCCGTGCCGGCGCGACGCACCGGATCCCCCTCCGCGCCTTCTTCGCCGCGGCGGTCCCCGCCGCACTCTCCGCCTTGCCGAGGTTGCCGAGCACCTCCTCAACGATCCACGCGCGCTGGTCGGCGTAGCGCGCATAGACCGCCTGCACGACCGCGAGGCTTGCGAGGCGCAGGCTCTTGATCGCGTTCGTCGCGGGCGAGGCGTCCTTGGCCGCTGCCGCGCGCGCAGGCGGGAGCGGCACGTCGTGGAAGAAGGGCTCGAGGGCAAAGTACGCCAGGGCGATGACGAGTTCGTCGCCGAGGTCCTCGTTGCGGACGAGCGCCGCGAGCGCGTGCGTCCCCTGCGTCAGCGCGTCCGTCACCGCGGCGGTGGCGTCCCTCGCGCGGGTGGTGGCGAGCTCAGCGAGCGGTGATGACGACGGCGCCTCGAGGAGGGGCAGGAGGCACGCGTCGAGTGCGCGGCGGAGCGTCGAGACGACGCCGAGGAGGTACTCGCTCGAGAAGAGGTGCTTGGGGAGTGAGACGCCGGGAAGGGTGAGGATCTCGAGCGCGACGCGGAGCGCGAGGAGCGCGTCGCTCAGGTCGCGGAGGGCGGCCTCGGTCGTCGCGAGGCGCGAGGCGTCCGCGTCCCAGTACGACGCGGACGTCGCCGTCCGCTGGCTGTCGTCCTCCTCCGCCGCGGCTTCATCGTCCTCCCCGTGCGCGTCGACCGTAGCCGAGCGGTCCCGTCGCGGCGATGCCGAGCGCGAGCTGCGCCGCACGCCCCGCGCCGGGCTGCTGCTCGCGAGCATGTCGAGGTCGTCGTCGTCCTCGTCCTCCTCCCCCGCGGCGGCAGCACTCCTGCGCGGCGCCTTCCCCTTCCCCTTGCCCCTCTTGGCCGGACTGGCGCTCTTGCGCCCCTTCGCGCCCTTGGCCTTGCCCTTCCCCTTCCCCTCAACCCCCTCCGCCCCTCCCTCGCGCGCGAGCGCCGCCTCCCGCGCCCAGCCCTCCCACCCGCCCGCATCGCCCACGCCCTCCCAGCTCCTCTCCAGCACGCGGAGCCAGCGCGCGACGCCCCCCTCCTCGACCTCCTCGAGCAGCTCGTCCGCCTTGCCCCTCGCAGCGACCGCGCGGAGGAGCACCTGCATCCGCCGGAGGGTGTCCGTGTGGAGGAGCCTCGCGCCGGCCTCGTTCGCGCGCGTCGCGCGGAAGAAGCGCCGCTCGCCCCCGCTCGCCTTCCTGCTCGGGCTGCGCTGCGCCGAGAGCGCGACGGCCGCGCCGCTCGTGTCGCCGACAAAGGCGTCGTCTGCGCCGAAGACCTCGCTGAGGAGGTCGCTCAGCTTCTCGACGGGGTCGCTCGCGCCGCCCGTCGTCCCCGCACTGCCGCCCGTGCGCGGCGCCCTCCCGAGGCGGACGCGAGCTTGACGCGCTTGAAGGCGCTCCCCGTGACCGTGAACGGCTCGCCGAGCGCTGCATGCGAGCTCGAGGCCGCGAGCGTGGGCGTCCGCTCGCCCTGGCTCGGCGGCGCGGGCGCGCGGAGCGCAGCGCCCGCATCCGAGGGCTTGAGCGGCGAGGAGAAGTGCGATGAGAGGTCCGAGGACGAGGCGCGCTTGCGCGGGCGGGGCGTGCTGCGCCTGGCTCGCGGACGGAGGCTGGGGCTGCGAGGCGGCGTAGCGCACGCCGCCGACTGAGACGCCGCCGACGCGGTGGGGCGGCTGGCTCGCGGAGGCAGCGGCGGCGGCGGCGGCGGGGGGCGGCAGCGCGTGCGACGGGCCCGCGAGTGGCGAGTCGCCCATCGCGAGCGGGTCGGGCGAGCTCGCGGGGACGGTCGCGTGGCTCTGCGCGACGCGCGCGTGCGACGGCGTCCCGGGCCCGCTCCCACCCCCACCGCCGCCGAGGCTGTTCGAGCGGCGCATCTCGCTCGCGACGGCGGCGTTGGCCTGCGCGCGCGCATAGTGCGTGTCGATGAAGACTCGAGCATGGACTGCGCGGGAGGCGCGGGCGCGAGGTGTCGCGCTTGGAGGGTTCGAGGCGGGGCCGGCGGCGGGCGGGAGGGGGAAGGAGGAGGCGGAGAGGAAGATGGCGGCGAGGAGAGGGTCGAGGACGAGCGCGTAGGGTGAGCTGCGCGGTGGGGAGGATGGGGTAGGGCGGCTGAAGGGGCGGCCTGCGTGCGCGGGGTCAGTCGATCGCGAGGTGCGGGCGAAGCTGTGAGCACGCACAGGCCGGCATAGCCTCCCCTCTGCACGCTCGCAAGCTGCTCCTGCACCTCCCTGAGCGCGACTAAGCCCCTGACCTGGTCGTCCCTCCAACGCCCGCGTGCGGGTCGCCGCGCTGCGACGCGAGGAGGGCTGCGATCTCGCGCGAGTACTGGTCGAAGAGCGGGTCGGAGGGGACGAGGCCGGTCGTTGCAGGGTGGAGCGAGGTCGGGAGCGAGGCGCGCGAGGGGAAGAAGGACGGCGGGGCGGGGAGGATGGGCGGGAGGTGCGCGACGACTGCGGGCGGGCGGGTGTGACTGGGTCAGCGCGCTCCCACGTCCACGGCATGAAGCTGTTGACTGGCCGATCAGGCTGCGGCGAGAAGTGCGCCGGGGCTACACCGCCTCGCCCGCTCCTCGAGGAGGTGAGCCCGGCGGGGACGTGCTGAACGATGTCCCAGGGAGCACGGGCGGTCCACATAGGCATCAGGACGCTCACTGTGCCCCAGTTCGGGTCCTCCCTGTGCCTGTAGCCTCGGCACCCCTCGACTCCTGATGAGGAGGTCCGTCCGCCCGCCTCGCCGCCAGAGCGCGTGGTCGGCGGCGCGCGAGCTCGTAGAAGCTCAGAGAGCGCTGTGCACGCCCACACGAGCGCGTCCAGCGCCCGCTCGCCCCGTGCTCGCCCGCTCCGCACCCCGCCCCGGTGCTCCCCTCCTCCGCGAGAGAACGAGTGCAGGGAGAGCAGGGCGCACCGTCCCCTGCGCCTTCGAGCCCCGCCCCGACGGGCCAGCCCGTGACGATCTCGCTCGCGGCGGCGGTGATGGCCTCGTGCGCGGTCGCGGTCGCCGTCCTTGCGCCGGGCGTCGCAGCGGACGAGGCGCGCGCGTGGTGCGAGGGCGTGCTATACGCGGGTGGAGCGCCCTGGGAGGGCATGGCGCGCGGCAGGGACGCGATCGGGCGAGAGCGGGGAAACGGGAGATGTCAACCTCGAGACGACGAGGACCGATCAAGCGACGCGCGCTGACTCTCTCTGGCGTGTCCCGGCTCTCGGTAGACGATACAAAGAACTACTGGAGCAGCCTCGCCAAGTCTCATGCTGAACGAAGCAGGAGCGACGCGAGGACGGCAGCCCTCTCGTCCTCATTCAGGCGCATCTCGCCAGACGCGCAACCTCACTGCCCAGTCCCCTCACCGCCCGTGCCCGTCCAGCGAGCACCTACGCCCAGCCCGCACCGCGCGCTAGAACCCCTTCCCATTGAGCCTCCCTCCTCCGCGAAGAACGCCTCCTCGAACCCCCTCAGCCTCGGCTCCTCCGCCCACTGCACCACCTCCAGCGCCTCCCCCGCCGCAAAGCGCACCTCGAACCCGTCCGGCGCGGCCGTGTACGAGAGGTCGACGGTCGCGGCGAGGGCGTCGAGCGGGAGGGAGGAAGGGTTGGGCAGGAGAGCGCGACGGAGTAGGCTGCGGAGGAGAGCTCGGCGGACGAGCGCGGGTCCTCCCACCGCGTGTCGATGCAGAGCTGTACGCCGGCGGGGAGGGGTCAGCCGTGCGCTCAAGCCATCCCCGTGAACACGCCGATGGGAAAGCGGAAAACGCAACGGGACGCACCGCAGATGTCCAACCGCCATGAAAGCCCTGCGCGCGGTATCTTTCGTCAACTCTATGCTCAGACCAAGAGCAAAAGGCCGACTCACTGCCCGCACCCCCATCTCCAGCACCCCCCTCCTCCTCGTCCGTCCCCCCTCCATCCCTCCCAATCCACTGACCCCATCGTTCCGCACATCCGCCAGCGCGTCGCAGTCCGTATCCTCGTCGACGAGCGGGTCGGCCGCCTCGAGCGCATGGGAGGAGGCGAACGCGGACGCGCCCGTCCCGGACAGGGAGAGGGACGAGGGCTGTGTGCGGAACTGGCGGTGCCGGCCCCAGGCGAAGCCTGTGCGCGGGCAGCGGTTCGTGGGGGAGGGACGGGGGGGCGGGGGGCGGGGCGGAGACGGTCGAGTCAGCACCCGCATAGTTGCGTGCGAAGGAGGGTGCGGAAGAGCGGCGCACCGCGCCCGATGCCCGAGGGGATCTGCTTGAGCAGGTTGGCGTGCACGAAGAGCGGCTTGCCGAGGTGGTCGTGCTGGAGCATGGTGTGGCCCTGCGTGCGCGTCGGGGAGCGGCGGGGGGCAGCGGGTGGGAGGGGATGAGAGGGTGGGAGGGTCAGCGCGCTGCCCGCATGCACGCTGGTCGCGCAGGAAGGTGGAGGGCAACGACACGCACGCAAAACCCACTCAGCGCTGCACTCGCGTGAAGGAAGCGTCAGCGCCCCGTCCCCTCGCGAAGGAGAAGGAGAGAGCCCGCAACGCACTATTCCTCGGCAGCGCCCCCACGCTCACATACCTCCCCGGCACGCCCCAGCGCTTTCGGAGCGCGAGGAATGCAAAGCGGAAGAGGTCCTTGTCGCCCTGCGCGCGTTCATCCGGGAGAGAGGGAAAGGTGGGTTAGGAAGGTCAACTTGCGCGAGGGGGTCGGAGGGCGCACGTCGGAGAAGCTGCGCGCGCGGGCACCGCATGTCAGAATGCGAGGAAGAAGGAGGAAGAGAGAACGGGGCGCGCACTTGAACCAGAACTTGAACCGGCTCGAGTCCATCATCCACTCGGCGAGAAGCAGCGCGTCGAGGTTCCTCCTCTTATCGACGAGGATCTGCCCCGCCTCTTGCTCCCACTCGTCGCGGCAGGGGACGCCAATGATCGCCCAGATCGAGTTGTCGGCTTGGGTGCGCCAGCTGCTCCGAGCGGGGGTCAGCGGGGGCGAGGAGGGGAGGGAGGGGGAGGTACTAGTCCGGCCAGAACATCGCGCCGAGGCGCTGGTACGCTTTACTGTGCGGTTTGGGCGTAGTCAGTCAGAGCGTTCAAAAAGCGGGAGAGGTAGCGGGGGGACGCACGACTCCCACAACCCGCTCGGCTTCCCCCAAGCCTCCTCCTCCGTCCCGTCCTCCCTCCTCACGCTCCAGAGGTCACTCGTGTTCCTCTCCCGCGCAGCATCGAGCACCGGCTTCGGGACAGGCGAATCGAGCGGCATGAGCGACGCGGCGGGGATGTTGTCGCTGTCGAGGAAGAGGACCTCGCGGAAGCGCGAGCGGATGATCGCTGTTGCCTGCGGACGGCCGGGTGAGCGGTCGACTCAGTGGGTGGGAGAGAGAGCGGAGCGCGCCTTGATGTGGTAGTTCTTCCTGCGCACGTGCACCCGCAGCGCGTCAGTCTCCCCTCGCGCAGCGCAGAGAAGCCCTCGCCACGCACGTCCTGCTCTCGTCCCTCATCGCGTCCTCGACAACCCTGAGCGTCGCGCCGTACTCCTTGAGGGCGGCGCGCGTCTCGGCGTCGGGCTCCTCGCCCGGGAAAGAGAAGATCTCGGCGGGGAGGGTCGTGTGGAGGTGGTTGCGGAGCATCTTGAGCGTGAGGAGGACGCGCGAGAAGGTGTCCTGCGCGGATAGACAGGCGTGAGAGTCGGGACGGCCGGTCGCGAACCGGAGCGCCGCGCAGGCAAGATGGCGCGGGCGAGGTGGCAAAGGGCGTGCCCGCGCGGACTCACGGCGTTGCCGGCGGTGAAGACGAGTCCCTGCATGAGGAAATTCAGTTTTCAGGCAATCTCGCCAGGGAGGAAAGGATCGCAGCGCACCTTCCCCACCCCCCAAGCCTTCTCCCCCATCGCCCCCTCCCTCTCCCTCTTCCGCAGATACGCCGCCATCTCCCCCCTCAGCTGCATTACCCTCGAGCTGTTCATCGAGCTCCACACGAGGTGCGCGTTGTTGAGCAGGTCGCTGTTCTGGTTCGGGCGGATGCGGTGCGGGGGGCAGAACTGCGCGCAGCGGTGTGCGGGTGCAGGAGAATGAGCGGCGTTCGTGCGGCATAGAGGCGCTCCAGCTCAGGAGGAAGCGGAGGCAGGACGGACCTCGAGGTTCTTCCGCACCCAGTCTGCGCTTTCCACCCCCCACCCCGGCGCGTCGTCCTCCCACGCCCGGAGCCTCTCCTCAAGCCCCGCCGCCACCGGCAGCGGCTTCCTCGCGCGCTCGAACCGCTCGTCGAGCTCCTCGGTGCTGGCTGCGCCGCCGCTGCACAGCGAGGGCGGGAGCACCCGCGCGCGCTGCAAGGACGAGGGCAAGGACGGCGAGCGCGAGTTCGCCCAGGGGATCCAGCCCTCCGAGAGGCGGGCGGCGTACGCGCTGCTGGGGGTGGTGCTCGCGGCGTGAGAGCGGGAGAGGTACACCGCGAGGGCGAGGAATGAGATGAGGACGAGTGGGATGGAGAGCGCACGGCGCGGAGGGAAGCGCGAGGATGAGGGCCGGCGAGCGTGCGAGGCGGGAGACGGCGAGGGCGGGAAGGGCTTTATGCCCGCGATGGAGGGGCTGGCGAGGTTGGAGAAGGTGGGAAGAAGCGGAGCCTTGAACGGGTCGAGGGAGGAGGACGGGGAGGACATGGCGGTCGCGGGTGCAGGTGAGCGCAAGGGTGTAACCTGTGTATGGCTTGACCATCAGTTCTCTTCGAGCAACTCTAGCGAGAGCACCGGTGCGCGCCGCCCAGCCGCGCAGCCGGTCCTCATCAGTCCGCCCACAAGAGGGCAGCGCTCACCTCGGCTTGTGGACAATAGGAGCGGCGGGTAAGCACAGCAAGAAAGAAGCAGAAGCAGCAGAGAAGCAGCAGCGGATGCATCCCCGGGCGCGCAGCGCTGAGCAACCTCGGGCGCATACCGCGGATGCGCAGCCATCGCGGGGTCGTTGGGCAGTGCGCAGGCCGACGGTCAGGGTTAGCAGCGGACTCCTGTTGAGCGCAGTAGCACGCAGGGAGGCGCTCTGAGCCCGGCGTGGAGAGGATGTGAAATGCAGGAGGCGGACCAGCGCTAGCTCCTCCTCGCAGGATCGCAGGCCGCGAGCACGCGCATCTCTCTCGCTCCCTCCCCGCGGCGCGGCGCAGTTCCGAGCGAAGAATATGTTCCATGTGCAGTGTGTGAAAAGGGCAGAAAGGCAATGCGCGTGTGTGCGTGTGTGGGGGGCGGGGGGAAAAGCGAAGGTGCCGACGTGCGCAGGGGGGTCTAGTAGTGCGCAGCCGGGAGGAGTAGTGTCCACGTACGCCCGTGGCAGCGGCATGAAAGGAATGACAACGGTGGGCATCAACAGCAGGGAGAGGGGGTAGCAGAGGGGATTAGGCGAGGATCGCAAGCGCGCCCGCCACAAGCGCGACGAGCGAGCCCGCGACGCCAAGCGCCGAGGCGGCGCTCGAGTCGTCGCGGGTGGCGGACGAGCCCGACGCGGCGGCAGCATCGGCGGCGGCGGGCGCGGCGGAACCGCTCGCAGTGGCGGAGGCATCGGTGGTCGAGGTCTGCGGGCGAGGCGGGTCAGTGTGGTGCGACAAGCGGACCTGAGAGAGGGACATACGGTCGACGGGGCAACCTCGGTCGTGGGCGCGACAAAGGTCGAGGTCGCAGTCGCGTAGAACCTGTCCACACGAGAGAACAAGATCAGCGCAAGTTGCGTCAAGGAAGCGAGAGGAAGACGCACGCCTGCGACGCGGTGCTGAGGTACGCCTCCTGGACGGTCACGTTGGTGCCGTAGTAGGGCTTGCCGCACATGCCGATCGGGGTGTAGTACGCCAGGTGGTCGTCGATGGAGCTGCGGGAGGCGCCGTGGTCAGCACAGTCTCGTGGGCGAGTTAGTGAGCGAGGACGTACCCCGCAGCGTCACCGTGGCACGCGGCATCGCTGGGGTCGTCGCAGACGGTGAACTGCATCGGGGAAGGAAGGTCAGGCTAGGCTCCTGCTGGCGCGGACCAGACAGCGAGCCGGGACGCACGTCGTAGCCGTAGGTCGCGTTGCTGGTGCCGTTGCCGAGGATGTGGAAGCCCTGGAGCGCGAACGTGTAGTCCTCGCTCTCGGGGATGTAAGTCGGGACGGGGTCTGAGTTGGCGACGACACGCTGGCCGGCCTCGCCGCCGTAGAGGGCGTTGACGAGGCGCGCGGCGGGCGCGTTGAAGACGCGCGCGGCGCCGTGGTTGTGCGTCCAGTGGCAGAGTCCGCGCCAGCCGAGGTCGATCGACGCGACCTGCGCGACCATGCCGCCGTAGCCGTGACCGGTGATCGACCACCTGCGAAACACGCACGTCAGTGAAGGTTCGCAGACAAGGATGAAACAAGACGCACTGCGCGCCAGTCGTGTTCACGTAGTACTTGACGAGCTCCCAGTCGTTGGTCGCCTCCGCGCCTCAAGGTACGCCTGCGTCGCCGCAGCGTGCGCCGTGCAGTTCGCGCATGTGTCACCGAGGTTGAGGAGAGTGCCGACTGCGGGCGGGCGCGGGCACAAGGGCGAGTGCGGCGAGAGAGGGCGAGGTAGATTGGGAAGGTTGGGGCGGGAGGGGAGACGACGGCGAGACGGAACGAGGCGGAAACTTGGTCAGCATGCGCTCTCCTTCGAAGGGCTTGCTGGTACACACGCGAGGAAGGAACGGAACGCACTGTTGACGGTCGACTGGTTGCTGCGGGAACGCCATCCGGGGAGGCGTCAGCCTCCTTCTTCGCAGCCCACGCAGAACGACAAATGAAACGAGACGCACAAGGTCGACTCCCACCCGAAGAGACCCTTGAACACGATCACGACCTTGTCCATCTCTGCGTGAGCGCGCGCGAGGTCAGCTCGTCCGCCCTCTGGCGGAGCGGGTGTAGGGATGGGCCGCACCGGGAATGACGACGGTGTAGCCCTCGGCACCGCTGGGCGTCGGGCCGAACGCCTGAAGGTACGTCCAGGCTGCGAGCATGTGAGGCATTCGGATGAGCGTGCGCTCGTGCAAGACGGGTGGCGATGGGACGCACGGGCAGCGGTCGAGTCCGGGAAGGACTGCATCAGGGCTGCCTGGTCGAACGTCTGGGCGCAGACGGTCGACGGGTCGCTCGAGTACGCCGACATGGAGAGAGGCCTGTGAGCGAAAGAGGGGGTGCCGGCGCCGGGTGAGCACATCGCGCAGGGACTCGGATGCGCTAGGTCGACGCACCATGGTAGCGCTCGTCTAGAGAGCGTTGTCGAGCGCGATAGGATCCGATCGGAGCAGGGGGTCAGCACGGAGCTCTCGTCGAACAGGAGGCGGAGGCGGCGGATGAAGCGAGGACAAGGGCGACTCACGCCAGACTGCGCGCGTACGAGAGGGTTAGTAGGAGCTCAGGGAGTATAGGCGGCGGTGGTACGCACACTGGGACGACGAGACGGCCTCAGCTGCGGGTTCGTCCTGGGCGACGGCGAGCTTGGCGAGGCCCGCGAGCGAGGCGGCGAGGAAGGCGGTGCGCATGTTGAGTGGTGTTGCGAGTGCTGGTGGAGAGAGCGACGAGGGACCTGGTGAGCAGCAGCGAGCAAGCACAGAAGAGCGGCGACGAGGACGAGGAGAAGCAGGGTGTGTTTGTCGAGAGCCATGCGCAGCGTCCCCGATCGTCGCCCTGGCTCGGATTCCCCCGCCCCGCGCTTGACGCGCCCCTTCGTCCTCTCTCGCTTCTCTCCCGCCAGCTTCTCTCGTGCAGGGCGCACTCGCGCCAACCTGCTCTCCGCTCTGCTCGCTGTACTCGCCAGCGCACCGGCACTCGCGCCACATCAACTCGCAGCGCACCCCGCACCCGCCTCCGCTCGGCGCGCGCGCGCGTCGCAGAGTTCGTCCAACAGCTTGGCCCCAAGGCGACGCGTTCTCTGGGTCGCGCTCGCATGCGACGAGGCTACCTCGCGCGCCCACTGCTTGTGCACGGCTCGAGGTGCCGCGGGGGCGGGCGCGACGAATAACGACTGGCGGGAGCGTACTCGACGCTCAGAGCGGGAGGTGCTGTTACGCAACCAGCAGGAGCATCCAGTTTGACCCAGCCCGTCTGCGGGTCGCTGTCACTGTACAGGCGGACCGACCCGCCTTCGACGCCGCTCCCGACGACAGCCTCGACGCGGACGAGGAGACGGCCTGTTTTTCCTGCTGCAGTTCGCTCTACCGCTTCCGCCCCATGCTCTGTCGCGTAAGGACCAGCTGAGGGGTCCATGTGCTCACGTCACGCAGCTGCCGCACCGCGTCTACGAGCCTGCTGCGCGCTCACCCGCCTTCGACGCCTGTTCCGCTTACGTTCCCGCTTCTCGCGCGGCTCACTACATACTTTGTGGCGCCAGGTGCACACAGAGCTCGGACTGCCGCGCCAGCCGCTGTAGCTGTTCCCGCGATCACGGCATCGCGGCAGTCGAAGCCGAGCGGGCAAGGATATCCTCAACGTCGTTCCTGCCTTTATCTTCCTCCTTCACCCGAACTCGCCGCATCGACAAGGCGAACCTACATACGGCGCTGGCGCCACCGAACGCCGGGCACCGTACTGTAGCGTCGTATCGAGGATCCAGAGCGAGGCGGCGTGTGGAGCAGCGGCGGGAGCGGCGTGTGGACGGGGACGGCGGAAGCAATGCCGGGTGTCGAGCAGCGTTGTACGCGTACGCAGAGCGTAAGGCTGCGACGATCGTCCCGGTGGAGCGATGCCGACGGGCAGCATCTCGAAGGAAGCGGTCGCGAGCGAGGAAGCGCGTGAAAGCCCCAAAGCGGGTCGACCGCCTGCGCCCGTGGGCTGCCCGCGGGGTGATCGTGGGCGAAAGAGTGGCAAGGGCAAGAGAAGCAGAAAGATGGGGCCTGAGCTTGGTGCAGCCGCCCGAAAGCTGAGACGCGGCGGGCCGCCCCCACCGAGCGGCGTCGCTCCGCCCCACCCGCCCCGGCCGCTCTCCCTCGCGAACGTCTCCCTTCCGAATGCGAGCAGCCGCGCGCCTCTCTTCCCTCGCCCAGCACCTCGCACCCACTACTCGCACCATGGTTCCCAAGATCATCCTCACGCGCCCTCTCGACCCGACCCTGCTCGAGGGCGGCCGCATCCTCGACGAGGCCGAGCAGAGCGGCAAGATCCAGCTCGTCCGCTGGACCGAGGACAAGCCCGTCGACCGCCAGTGGCTCCTCGACGAGCTCCGCAAGGGCGGCACCGACGGCCTCGTCTGCATGCACAACGGCGAGAAGGTGCGGATCCTCGTCGGCCGGATCAGCGGACGGCGTCTGCTCAGCTGGCGACTGTTGGACTTGTCGTCCGCTGGGCTTCATTTCGCTGCCACAGCGTACTGACATCTTCCCGCCCGCGCGCAGATTGACGACGAGCTCCTCGACGCCGGTACGTCCGCCGCCCCACTTCAGCCGCATTTAACCTATGCTAACCCCGACGCGTCTTCGCAGCGGGCCCTTCCCTCAAGGTCGTCGCGACGATGAGCGCGGGCTACGACCACGTCGACACGGCCGCGCTGAAGACGCGCGGCGTCCGCCTCGGCACCAGTGCGTCCCTTCGCGCTGCTACCCATTGAGCGCCGGGGTACTCACGCTCTTCTCCTCGCCCGCAGCCCTGATGCGCTCACCGCCGCGACGGCCGACGTTGGTGCGATGCTCACACTCATGGCCTCGCGCCGGGCAGGCGAGGTGTGTTTCCTCTCGCTGGTTCAGGCAATCCGCCGCACTCGTGCTGAATATAACCCGCCACCCGCAGAGTCTCCGCGCTGTGCTCGACGGCAAGTGGCCGAGCCTGCCGTGGAACCCGCTGCTGCTGTGGCCAAAGCCTAAGGGCGTGCGTCGCTCCCTTCTCCTCCCGGTCTCCTCCACGTACTGATCCGCCCCGCATACAGGCGACGATTGGTGTCCTCGGCTTCGGCAAGATCGGGCAGCTGACGCTCAAGCGCCTGCTCGGGTTCGACGTCTCGCGCGTGCTCTACTCGACCTCGCAGCCGGGCGTCGCGCTCACGCCCGCAAAGGACTTCTTCAACACGATCAAGACGGCCGAGTTCCACGGCGTCGACATCCGCCCCGCGGCGTCGTACGACGAGCTCGCGCGCGAGAGTGACATCGTCATCACGTGCTGCCCGCTCACGCCCTCCACGACGGGTATCGTCGGCGCCGACTTCCTCTCGAAGATGAAGCCGACGGCGTACGTCGTCAACACTGCGCGCGGGCCCGTCGTCGACAGCGATGCGCTCCTCGCCGCATTGCAGGAGGGCCGCCTCGCCGGCGCAGGGCTCGACGTCGTCACGGGCGAGCCCAACATCGGCGCGGACCACCCGCTCGTCCGCGAGCAGCGGTGCGTCGTCCTCCCGCACATCGGGAGCGCGACCGTCCAGGCGCGCAGCGGGATGAGCAGGGATGCCGCGCTCAACGGCTTGGCGGGCGCGGGCGTTGAGGGGTACGCGTGGGCGAACGAGGTGAGCATCTAGAGTGCGTTGTTTCTTGTCGAATAGAGTGCATTTCGTATCCTCTCGGTGCAGCGTGGCGAGCAGGAGAGATGTCGGCGGGAAAGGGTAGCGGGAAGGGCGAGTTGCGAAGGTTGCGTGGAGGGCATGTGCCACATCCCTCGTGAATCGCTGCACAGCTGGCACAGTTACAACCTGCGCACAGCAACGCGCTCCGAACCGAAGTACCGCCGCTGCGTACAGCGTCCTCCCCTCCTCCTCTCCTCCTCCTCCTCCTGCCCCTCCCTCCCCTTCACATCCTCTTCGACTAGCTACAGATGCTCACCCTTATTCGCCCGCCCCCGACCTCCGCCGCGCTTACAGCGACTCTCATAAACGAACGCACGAGCTCCGGCGCCGCCCTCAGCCGACGATGACCGTCGGGCCGCCCTGCCAGGTCTCGACACGGCGGGCGGCGACGTAGCTGAACGTGCTCATCTTGGTCCTGCGCGCGCTCGTCGTCGTCAGTCGTGCACGCAGAGAGAGAGTAGGGCTGGCTGGTGTGCGCAGAGGTGAGAACGCACCCGACGAAACCCTCCGCGCGCGAGAGGACCGCCGAGCCGAGCGGTGGGAGGAGCGTGGATGGCGAGGAAGCCTAGAGACGAACGAGACGAGCGGCGCGGTGGACGTGCAGGGATCGAAATGGAGACGAGGCAGTGAGGCGATTCGAGCGAGGTGGAGGACTCCCGAACGAAGGTGCAGCAGAGAGACGTCAAGCGGAGCGAGAAGTGCGGAGGCCAGCAACGGCTCAAATGGCGCCATCTTGCCTCATCCAATACCTCGTCGATTACGGGGAGAAGCAGAAGCGAAGCGCCGTTACATCCGCTCACAAGCCCGCCGCCCAAGCCCCGAGGTGCGCCTGGTTGAGCCGGGTCTTAAGCGGAAGCACCTGGACCTTGACCCCTGCACTGCGCGCACTCGAAGCAGCCGCAGAGGTCTCGTCGTCTTCGAAAGAGGCCAGGGATGTGCAGAGCGCGAGGGTTTCGAGGCTGGGCAGGTGCACCTTGTTGAGGACGGCGCCGGCGGGGTCCCCGACCAAGTGCCTGTTGCTATAACGTGGGTGAAATAGACCGAGGTGCTTGAGGCTGCTGCTGTAAGACGCGGAAGACTCGACGAAAGCCCTATCAACGCCGAAGTCGGACACGCCGAGGATGCAGAGCGAGGGGAGGGGGACAGGACGGCCATTGAGGCAGGTGCGGTGGATGAGGAGGCAGGTGAGGGAAGTGTAAGGTGGGATATACGGCCGGAAGGATATGCCGCGGACTGCGAGTCGTTCGACCCTTGGCGGGACAGTCGATTTGCGCGGCCAGCGCGGTAGGTAACCGGAATCCACGTCGTGATCCAGCTCGCGCAGATCTGCGTAGCACTGGTAGTCAGTCGAGCTCAGCATGGGAAATGCTCAACCACGCACCGGGAAGCGCGAGTGCAATGACAGCGAGTACCGGCGAAGTCATGGTTCGTCTTGATGAAGACCCGGTCGATGATACGCGCATTCGATCCTAGGTGATGAAACCGCGAGAGAGGCGCTTCGGAGGGGCGGCCTAACAGCCCGGTGGCACGCAGCTGCAGGGCGACGCTCGCGCAGCCCTTGTCCCGCGCCACTGCGAGCCGGCGTACGAGCTCGGCGAGCGACTTGCCCGCCCTCATGATCTCGCCGGGACGGCGTTCGGCAATGCTGATGTCGACCGTCTGCGCCTCGAACAGCCTGCGCTGCGCCGGCGCCCCCACGCGCGGCAGACGAGCGCGAGGTTGCGCGCCGCCTCGTGCACGCCGGCGAAGGCGCCGTAGGCGATGGGCGGGATGGCAAATTCGAGGATATCGAGCTGGAGCTCGAGCGGAAGCGTCGGGGTCATGGCGAGCGCGGGCGGGCGCGAGAGATGGGCGGGGGTGACGAGGAGCTGATGAGAATCTGCGGGAGGCACAGAGCTCGTGAGCGGGCGTGGGAATGCTCGGCGGCTGAGACAAAGTACCTGGCTGGAGAGCCTGCCGAGCCAAAGTCACGGTTCGAGCGAGAAGCGGGAGCAGCAGTGAGCGGGCGGAGGGAGTGGAGGAGACGAGCGACCCGCGGAGAGGTCCGCTCGCCTTCGCTCGCTTCCAGCTTTCGCGAGCGTGCGGCAGACGTCCTTGAGAGTACTGTATGGGCGGAACGGCGAGGACCGGGACGAGGTGAAGGGAGAAAACGGATACAACCTCCCGCTTCTCCTCCTTCTCCTCGACTAGCTACAGATGCACATCCTCCTTCGTCCACGCTCGACCGCCATCGCGCTCACAGCAACGCACAAAGAGATGCGCGACCCCCGGCGCCGTCCTCAGCCGACGATGACTGTCGGGCCGCCCTGCCAGGTCTCGACACGGCGGGCGGCGACGTAGCTGAACGTGCTCATCTTGGTCCTGCGCGCGCTCGTCGTTGTCAGTCGTGTACACAGAGAGAGTAGGGCTGGCTGGTGTGCGCAGAGGCGAAAACGCACCCGACGAAACCCTCCGCACGCGAGAGGACCGCCCCGTCAACAACGGAGGGGACCCATCCTCCGAATCGGGGCACGGTGGCAAACTCAATATGATTCAGCTGTACGCGCGTGCATATGTCAGCTAGCACGAGGAGGAGGGGAGCGGGAGGGAGGCGCACGTGAATCCAGCCCATCCGGCCGAGCTTGTTGATGAAGACGGGGTCGTCCGAGTCGGTCGCAAACAACACCGGCAAGTCCTTCTGCGACGCGCCGCGGCGCTTCTTGAGCTGCGCCTGGACCTGCCGCACGCCCGCAGCGTACATGTCGGCGACCTCCTGGCTGGCCTTGCTCGCGCGGCCGAGGCCGACAAAGTCGCCCTGGCGGATGTGGATGGCGACGAACTTGCGCCTGCGCGAGCCGAGGAGCGCGCCGAGAAACTCGTCGACGATGTGGTTCACGTGGTCGTTGAAGCGGAGGTGCTTGCCGACGCGGTCCCAAACGGGCCCGTCCGGTCGGAGCTCCTCGATCGTGTAGCTCGTGTCGAGCTGGCCCGCGACGAACTTGACGCTCGGGACGTAGAAGAGGTTCTCGAAGCAGAGAAGCTGCTGGTCCGGGAAGGCGGGCGCGTTGTCGACGCCGCCGTAAAACCGGTCCGCCGTCTCGCGGAGCCACGGCGTGTTGTCCTGCGACGCGAGGACCTCGATGCCGGGGAACGTGATCGACGTCTCGATCGACGAAGGGACCTGCAGCTGCCCCGGGAACGGCCAGAAGCTCGTCTTGATGTTGTAGCGCTCGAGCGGCCGCTCGTCGCGCCAACCCCAGCACGACAGCGCCTCGGCCTGCGTGCCCGTGATGTCGGGGATCTTGACCTCGCGCCATTCGACCATCGAGACGTTCGTGTAGTACGCGAACGACTTGAGGTCGAAGAAATCCGACATCGGGACGTCGCCGCCCTCGGAGTGCTCCGCCTTGAGCTCCGTGCTGTGGTGTGCGTGCTCGTCAGCGGGCTCAGCCAGGAGAAGTATAGGAGGAGAGCGCACATGATAGCAGCGCGGTCTAGCCGCTGAGCGACGTGCACGAGCTTGAACAGCTCGATGAGCTGGTTCGCTGCGGGTGGGATGGCGCGGCGGTCAGCAACGCGCGGTCATCAACGGCAGGAGCGCGAAAAAACGCACTCAGGCCACCATGCGGAAAGCTCGTCACGTAGCCGGACCCCTCCTTCAGGTTGGCGCGGTAGGAGTGCAAGGGAATGTTGCTCTTAAGCGGCTGCGCACGATCATCCCGGTCAGCGCCGCCCATGCAATAGGCAGCGAGCGGACGCACGTATTTCGGCCCAAGCCCGCGAACCTTGGCCTTCTCGACGAGCCCGCCGCGCGAGCCTCGCCCACCCGCGAGCAGGAAGACGAGGAGCGTGACGGCCAGGCCCGTGAACGCGATGCGCTCGTACGTCCGGCGGTTGCGGCGCACTTGTGGCGGGTAGAACTGGTCGAACTGGGCGCAGTCGCGCGCGGGGCAGGACGCGCGGTTCAGCTACCAGCGGAGAGAAGGAGGGGCGACGACAACGCACGAATGCGCCCATCCCGCTCGCACGCCGGCTCTTGCTCGTGTTGTCATCATCGTCCGCCGCTGTGAGCCTCAAACCCTCGGCATAGTCGTCCATATCCAGCTCGACGTAGCTCTTCTCGCCGCCCCTCCCCGCGCTCATCGGGCCAACAGCCTCATACCGCCCCTTCCCATCGCCGCGGTCGCCCGCGCTGCGCGTAAAACTCGCGAACAGCCCGAGCGGGAGGAAGGTCGACATCCCCCCGCCGCCGGCAGAGCGGGACCAGTCGACGGAGGGCTTACCGCTGCCGCGACGCGGGAGCGGCTTCTGCGGGAGCTTGGCACCGCTCGCGCTCGCCGAGTAGGCGTGCTTGTCGCGCCCCTCGATGGGCGGAGGCGGGAGCGGGGCGTCGAGCTGCTCGCGGTCGAAGTGCGAGATGAGCGGTGTCTGCGGGATTGCCGGCGTCGACTGCACGCCGCCGCCGCGCGAGAAGGAGGCAGCCGTGGGAGAGACGGGGACGTCCTCGTCGTCGAGGTGCTGCGCGGGGATGGAGCTGAGGGCGAGGTGGGGGAGGCGGGACGGAGGTGAGAGTGACGGCGTCAGCTTGTCTGCGGGTGGTGCGGCGAGGTAAGAGCGTGCGCAGACCACGGACGGCGGGACATGGCTGCTCGGCACGCTGGTCACGCTGGTGGTGAGGAAGAAAGGCCGTGCGGAGGGTTTGGCGACACGGGACGGAGGCGGAGGGTCGAGACAGATGCGGGAACGCTGAGCGGTACTCCGGCGATGAAGTGCTCCAGCAAGCAGCAGCGAGCAGGCAGGCAGGCAGCAGCTGGACGAGCGCGAGAGACGGGAGGCAGAGCCCGAAGTTGGCGTCGTCGAGGCTGGCCCGCCCCCGCTCGAAGGCTTGACGACGGGACCGCTGCGTGAGACAAGCCTGAATCGCAGCGGTGAGACGGGAGCACGGCGCAAGCCAATCCCAGCGAGACGCGAGCCGAAGCGGGAAGGTGCCGCGGGGAGAGATGGCGGGACGGTCGAGGCCGGGACGTCGTCTGGATGGCGGTGCATCCGCTTGCTCCTTGTCGACGACTGCAGCGTGCTTGGCTCTTGCAGACAAGCGCAACTGAATGAACCGGAGCGCGAGAGGAGAAGCGAGGCGGGCGAGAAACGGGGCAAGCGCGCGCAATCATGCGCATCTTCGCGAGGAGGAGAGCGCGCCAAGCGGCGGCGCTGGTCTAGCAATGCAGGGGAGAGGTATCGGTGTGATTAGGCTGCGCCGCGGTAAGCGAGCGACAGCGTCTAGAAGAGGTGCAAGAGGGGTGTATCGAAAGGGCAGGACAGCGTCCGTGGTCTAGTGGAGAAAGTGTCTGTATGGTCGTGCTTGTGTACTGCTGCTGCTCAGGTAGGCGAGCCTTGGCGGGTTCGAGGGCGGAGGAGAGCGCCGGGGTCGCCGCGCGCTCAGGACGGGATAATGTCCCACAGCTGTCGCTGCCGCCGCTGGTCCTGCGCGTGCAAGAGTCCGTCAGCCTCGTGCGCTCTTGAGACGGAGAAAGAAGCGCCCAACGCACCCTCTCTTCCCTCCCCTTCCACCCCTTCTCCTCCGTCGCGCACACCCCCCACCCGAGCCGCGGCCGCTCGCCCTTCTTCCGCGACGGAAGCAGCTCTACGCACTCGCCCTTCGTCACGCTCTGCACGAGGCAGCCGTGCGCCGAGTCTTCATGCGTGTCGCAAGAGGCGCAGGTTAGGCGAAACTGCGGGCGGGACAGGGTAACGTGCTTAGCGATGCGCCCGGCCGTATCAATGTAGAATGAGAGAGTCGGGACGCACGAGATGCGCGGGGGAGCAGCTCGTCGCGCTTGCTGCGGCGTCGCCAGGCGCGAACGCTCGTTGCGGCGGAGGCGAGAACGGGTTGACTGACGCCGACGAGGCGAGCTGGCCGCAGGAGGAGACGGTGGCGCTTGAGCTGCGAGCGAAAGCCCGTCAATGAGCGCGGTGGATAGGGAGGAGGAGCGAGAAAGGGTCGCACGAAATCGAGTACACGCCGGGCTCGTCCGTGTGCTCGACGAACCACTCGAGCTCGAGCGGAAGCGGGGCGGTTCTCCGTCCGCTGATCTTGACCTGCGCGCGACGAAGATCTCCAAGCAGGGTTAGCTCACGCCACGGACGCTTGCGCAGCTCAAGGAGGACCAGGACGCACCGCCTTGACCCCGTCCTGCGCCGCGCCCTCGCCGCCGACCGCCTTCCAGAGCACGTCCGCTGCAGCGCATGGCCTCCACCGTTCAGCTTCGGTCGCAGGTACCGGAAAGGAGGAGGGAAGGACGCACGCTCGCCCGCCTTCCGGATTTCCTGGACCAACCCGGACAGCACCGGCGCGCACCCCTCGCCCGCACGCTCCTTAACCGCAGGGAGTGCCGCCGCTCGTGTGCTTGATATCGCCGTGAGCCCGACGAGCGCGACGAAGACGAGCAAGAGGAGCTGCGGGGGGCGGTGCGCGGGCGAGGACACGGGCGGGGAGAGGCGCATGCGCTGAGGGAGCGCGCTCTAGTCGTGTGTTGTAGCGAGATCCGTGTGGTTGTGACGGCGTGCGCGCCTTGTCCAGCGAAGGGCAGCGGGCGGAGGCTCGGGCTGCGAAAGATGGGGTCGACGGGGTCGGGGCGCAGTCGAGCTGGGAGGGCGGCGGAACGAGTGTGGGCTGCTCGAGGGCAGATCTGACGGTGTTGATGTCGGCGCAGGGAAGCACGCGCTCGGATGAGGTGAGAGGGGAGAGCGATGAAGAGGAGAACGCCGCTCGGGGATCTGCCGTCCGCGGACTTTGCGCCTTCGTCCGTCCCTTTTCCCCAGTCCACTCGAAAGTGGAGATGAACAGCACTCGTTACGGCTACAAGAGTGATATGCATGCTACATCCCGCACATTCTACACGATACAGCCCCCGCCGCGGCGGATCAAACCACCTCCTCAACCGACCGCTCGACACGCTGCGAGATCACCACCGGGATCCCCGACCTCCGCCGCTCCTGCACGCTCACGGCATCGACCGTCTCCCCGCCGCGGCTGCGTGTGCGGGAAGCGCTCGACGCAGGAACGCCGGAAGGGGGACGCGCGGCGCCGAGTGGACGGCGAAGGCGCCGCGCGCCGGGGGGAGGCGCGGGCGCGGATGGCGCGCGCGAGAAGAGCGATACGAGGAGGAGGTCAGTCGGTCCGGCGGAATAGACCGTCGCGTAGAGCCAGGGCGGGAGGAAGAACGACGCCTCGATGCTGCAGGCGGGAGATGCGCGTGTCAGCCGCATTTCTCGATTGGAAGAGTGGAAGGGAGTGGCACATGGACCAGGGCAGCTCGGCGTAGTCGAGCGGGACGACGGCGAGGACGTTCCAGAGGTTCTCGGCGGTGAACGCGAGCGTGAGGAGGAGGACGGCGCCGGTGCACTGCGAGTCATGGGCGACGATCAGCACAGCTCCGCGAACCCCGAGCGAGGTTATGCGCTAGGAAGAAGAGGAAGCACGACGCACCACGCCTAAGTCCCGCTGCGCACGCCTCAACTCCGCGAGCGCCTCATCATTCCCATCCTCGACCCTCGCGCTCTCCTCCCAACCCGACCCGTGCCCTTCACCCTCGTGCTTCTCCTCCGCGCCCGAGCCCGCAACCAGCCCCGCGAACGGCTTGTGGCTCTCTGCGCTCGTCGGCCGGATGCACTTGATTTTGGGGAGCCCGAGGGCGAACCCTCGCGCGCCGCCTGTGAGGGGGCGACAGCGGGCGGAGCGGGAGGAGGTCGGGCGCTCTGCCTTCCCCGCTGGGGACGCGGACTGGACGGGCGAGTGCGCGCCCGCGCTCGAAGCGAGCGTGAGGACAAACTCTGGCGTATGCGTCGTGCCCGCTGCTTCGAGGTCCGTCTCGGCGGACGCGCACGACGGCGACGAGGGGATCTCGGCGAGCTCGGGGAGGGCGAACGGGCTCGCGAGGCCGAGCGTGCGGCGGGTGCGGCGCGCGCGGATCTGCCTCCGGAGGAGGACGTGCAGGAGCAGACCTGCGGCGGCGGTGATGAGCGCGAGGAGCGCGGGCGCGACAATCAGCGCGTAGACAACCGCGCGCTGGTAGCCGTGGTTGCGGGCGTCGGCGGCGGTGACAGCGTTGAAGTGCGAGAGGAGGTCGAGCAGCTGCGCGCCGCTCGTCGGAGTCGCGGTGGCGCTCACCCATAGGGCGCGCTGCGCTACGAGGAAGCGCTCGAGGGCGGCGATCTGCCTGTAGAACCGCGTCCAGGAGATGGTGAAGAGGATGTCGGGCAGCTGTGTGTGCGAGAGAGTCAGCTCGATCTGTGGAGAGAAAGAGGCGGGCACGCACGAGCAGGCCGAGGAGCAGGACGGCGAGCCCGACCCAGAACACGCTGTTGACGACCCTCGGGCTCGGCATGTGCGCGCCCCGCGCGAATGGGCGCAGGCCCCGGGCCCGCTGGGTGGGGATGGACTCGGCGGCGGCGGTGCGGCTACAGACGACGAGGCAGGCCTGCGCGGCCGCCGCCGTGAGGCAGTACCCGTGCAGCACGAGCGGCAGCCAGCAGAAGGAGCGGAAGGCGTTCGTGCTGTAGATGGCGTGGTGCGGGTGGACGGGGAGGGTGAAGAGGCGGTGTTGAAGCGCTGGACGACGTGACGTTCAGTTAGCCGGGGTGTCGCCCGGTAAGGACGACGACAACATACCGGTGTAAGTGAGCATAAACGCGCAGCTGATTGCACCGCCGCAGGGAACGAAGAACGCGAGGCTTGGCGGGACGGTTGGCGGTCAGCGGATCCCTCACGTCCATGTAGATCCAGCGAGAACCGGGACACACTTGAGGACGAGGTACCCGTCGACCTTCTTGGCGACCCAGTAGCTCTTGCCCTGCCGCCGGACCCGCCTGGCGGCTACTGCGCCGTAGACCAGTGAGATGAGGATGCCGCTGCAAGTTGAGCGAGGTCAGCTTCGTTGTAATAGGATCGAGGGTGGAGAGTACCCACTATGCACATGCGCCCATCAGGATGTACGCCCGCGTTGAGAAGCCATGAGCGTTGCGAAGCTTCGGGTACATCACGCCCTCGAGCGTGTCGAGATACACCGCCCACGGGTTCTCGCCCGGCGGTACAGTTGGAAGCGACATGGCGAGCGTGCACAGTGCGTGTGCAGAGGCAAGGAGCAGCGTGGAGCAGCGAAGCGAAGCGAAAGCGCCGAGCGGGAGGAGCGACTCGGAGTGTGGATCCGCCCAGCGCGGGTGCGGGAAGGTTGCGGACTCGCGAGTTCGGAGAGGCTTCTGTAGATCATGCCACCGTTCAAGGGCAAGCGCTCTCTGCAGGAAGGCGAGAACAGCGGCGGGAGCGAAGGCGCGCCTTCCTCTCCCGGAGCGACAAGATGGCGCGCACACGCCCATGTTCTGTACTGAGCGCTGACTGGCTGTGCAGATACCCGCGCTGCGATTACTAGCAGCGCACTCGCCGCTCCTTATCGCGTCGCTGGCGCCGTCGCCCTCCTCTCGTCGTTCTCATCAGTTGGCGCGGTGCGGAGCAGCCGGATCGCTCACCACACGTTCTGCTGCGGTGCGTGCACTGCAGAAATGCTCACCAGGCGTACCCTTACAATGTGCAGCGCGACCGGCGACTCTGCGCGTGGTCCTCGCTGCTCCTCAACCTCGTCATCAAGCTGACCCTCTTCTCCGTGACACCCGCCCCCAGCGCAGGACGCGCTCCGCTCCGTCGTTGCTACGCCCGAGTGCTGCATGAACTCGAGACGACGCTCATTTGGTCCTCACGGCAGATGGCACGATACGCTGTGACTCGCTTCATTACTCGTCGCGCGACTTATGCATCCCGCGCTCGCGTACCCTGGTTCCCGCTTCAGCTTCTGTGCGAAAATCCACACCGCGTTACAGTACTCGCACATCGCGTCTTCTGCCCGTACCGCTGGCTGGAGAGGCTGTGCGCAACCTGCGCGGCTCCTCGGACGCTCCGCTTCTATCTTTGCCTCGCTCTCTCCCGCTTCCCTCTCTCTACCATCCGCCATGGCCGCACCCACCACCATGTCGTTCGAGGTTCCGCCCTGCCTCGAGGGCTTCGGCCCTCGTAGGGAGCAATGGCTGCTCGGGCGCTGTCCGTCGCGATCCTCCTCCTGCCGTATCCCCGGCACTGTCATCCTGACTGCCCGCAGATGCCGAACGTGCGGCTCGCTCTGGGAGCTCGCGTGCCACCGCTGGCTCACGCACCTCCCTTGCGCAGTGTATAATCACCGCGCGAACCTGCCCGCCAACTCGGACCGCATCAAGCTTGCCACTGGGCAGCTCGGCGATACCGTGCGTAGCAGTCTCCTCTGCGGTCCTCTTGGCACCGGCTAACCCGCGAACCCGCCGCAGCTCGCGGTGTTGTCGGACGAGACGACGCGCGCCGCAGCGAGCTGCACGAACAAGGAACTGCACTCACTTTGTGCGCCTTTCTCTCTTCCTTCCGTCGACTGCGCCACCGGACTGACCTAGAAACGTGCGCGTAGGTAACGAGAGTGCGTCCCGCATCTCTGACACTCACGATGCTGATAGCACACGCACAACGTTCCTTCGCACCGCTGACGACCTTTTCCCTCGCTCTCGACAGTCCAGCGGAGCCTCGGGCACCCCGGGGTGGTCCAGCCCAACATGGTGGAACAGTGCAAGACGGTCTACCGTGCGATCGTGCGTTCCTTCGTCCTCTGCGTCTCCCTCCCATCCTGCCCCTCGCGGACTTCCTCCCTCGCGGACTTCCTCAGCTCACCGATCGCCGCGCCCGCAGGCCTCCGTCCTCCGCGCTCGCGGGGAGCACCGCGCCGACCTCCACAGCCTCGGTGCGCATGGACGCCGGGACGGCTCAGCGGGTTCTATGGCTTCATCGCGGGAGGGGTCCTTCAGGAGGAGGCTCATCTACGAGGGGCGGGCGTACTGATTCTCAAGCTGCCGTCGCACTTCGCCTTACGGTAAGAGACACGGTGTGGCGTCCACTGATGCGTACGGATGCGAGTCCTCTCTCCGGTTGCTCTCCGGCTGCCTCAACGCCGCTTCGCCGCTCGACTTTCGCACCGCACCTGATCCTGCCTGCTGCAACCTGCTGTGTCTCCCCATCGCTCGCTCGCAGATGCTCCCGAATAGGAGCAAGTTGTGCTGACCTCCTCTCCTCCTCCCGGGTAAGCCGCGGCGCCCCTTCCGCCTCCTCTCGCTCTCCTGCATCTCTCCTCCGCTTCTCGCCCCCTCCCCGTCGAGACCATGCCGCACGAAGTCCCTGACTTCATCCGAGCCTTCGGGCACAACAACGAGCAGTGGCTCCTCGACCGCTGTGCGCCTCACTGCTCCTCCGCGCGTTGACGCACTGACGACCCCAAACGCCCGCAGATGCCGAGCGTGCGACGCGCTCTACCTCGACACGTTGTGCTTGCTCGCGGACGCTGCAGCTGCTGATACCCCCCTCTCGCGCATTATTCGACGAGCTCGCCAACCTCCCGCCTCACTCGCACCGCGTCGAGCTCGTCAACTCGCAGATGGGGGACGTTGTGCGTCCGCTTCTCCGTTTCTCGACGTGCTTACGATATCTGCTGACCTGGCAATACGACACAGCTCACGCAGTTGTCGCGCCAGGCCAAGGCGCAGGCGGAGCGCGCCCCGAATGCAGCATTGCATCGGCTCTGTAGGCTCTTCCCATCCAGCCTTGTGCATACGAGCGCGATGTGACTGACGCTCATGTGACCGCAGGCGACCAGAGTACGTCTCGCCACGCCCTTCACGCTTTCAACGCCTTGCTACTCTCGCGGCTTGTTCCGCCGCAACGCTGACGGCCTACTCTCTCCCACGCGCCCTGTAGTACAAGAGGCGCTCGGCGACCCCGCGCAGAGCCCGCCTGAACTGGTCCAGCCGAACGAGACCGTCTACCATGCGATCGTGCGTCCTTCCTCTCCTCGTGTGCGCCCGTTCTCTCCCGGACGCCCCGGCTTACGCTTTCTATCCGCTTTGTCCCGCAGGCCGAGGTGCTCCGCGAACGTGGGCAGTACCGCGCCAACCTCCACAGCGTTGGTACGCGCACACATCGGCGAGGAGCAGTCGCCGCAGGGAGGGAGGGCTCGTTCAGGAGGGGGGTCATATACGCCCGGCGGTCGTACTGAGCGAGTCGGCGAGTCAACGGGGTGTATCACAGCGACAGTGCGGCCCGATAGGGCAAGATAGAGAGACGAAAACGTGTGCAAGGGAGGCTCACAGGCCTGGAGAGGGGAGCAGAGGGGGGAAGTGTCGCGTTCAGCCTTAGCCCTTGCAGGTCTGCCACCTTCAACTCCGGCGGCAGCGAGAGCTTCTGCGCGAGCGCTTACCATGTGTCTGAAGCTCTGCGCCTGAGAGTGAGGACTGCGAATCTGCCTCGGTCGCTTTCGCAACCCCGCACCACTTCGCTCGCAGGGCGCAGATGGTACGCGCAGTGCAGTCCTACACACACACAGAGCACGCCTGACCCGCTCGATCACGCGCAGGACTCGCGGATCCCGCGCGCGCTCATCTCTCCTCTCCTGACGACGACGTATTCCCTCGCGCTCGGGACAGCGCAGTACGCCCTCTCCCGAGTCAGCCGCCATGCCACGCCGCGCCTCCTCGCCCTCGCGCCCATTGCCTCGCGAGCAGTGGGCGCCGCCACGTACCTTCATCTGTCGGGAACTCCGCGACGAGGCGGGGAGGGGCAGGGCAGCAGCAGGCGCAGCTGGGGCATCGCGGGGTGCGAGGTAGCAAGGGTGCTGCTGCAGGTGTACGCGAGCCGGATGAACCCGGTGTGGGTGTGGGCCAGCGCAGACGTGCGTCCTCCCGCTCGCCCCGCGCTAAACAACAGGCTGAACCCTTCCGCACGCAGCTCCTCATTCCCTTACTAGCCCTCGCCCTTCCCTTGGCGAACACGCCCTACGCCCCGCCCAGCTCGACCCGCCTCTTCGCCGCCGTGACGCTTGCCCCCCTCGTCACTGTCTGGACCTGGCGGACCGACCCGATCAGCGCAGAGGGCATCGTCCTCGCCGTGCTGTGCGCCTTGGCTGAGACGGCGAAGCAGCGGCTGATGCGAGACGAGGCGGAGGAATGCGCGACGGAGGGCGTAGAGGGCACCGTCGTGGCGATGCGAGACTCGAGCATGGTGCGCTCCCACGCTCTCCTCTCTCTCTCTCTCAGCTTACGCTCGATTTGCTCCGCAGCGCGCCCTCGCACTTTACGCTGTCGCGTACGTCGCGCTCTACCCGCTCGGCCTGCACGAGCCGTACCCGGCCTACAGCCAGACGCCCCTCGCAGGCTATCAAGCCCTCTGGCCCATCTTCACCTTCATCGCCTCAACGATCCTCCCCTTCGCCCTCTCCTCCGACACGCTCGACTTCTCTACCGCCACGACAGCCTACTCCGCGTCGAACGCCTTCATCCTCGCGCTCGTCGCCCTCACCGGATGGCAGAACGCCGAGACCTCGACGTTTCGCTTCATCCTCTTCCTCCTCTTTGCGACGAACGCCCTTCTTCAGGTCTTCCCTCGGTCCAGCGGAGACTCATCGCCCGAGTTCGCTCAGAAATTCGGCAGCTACAGCTCGCTCGGCCCATCCCCTTCCGCCCACTCACCCTCCCTCTCCCTCTCCCGCGCACTCGCCCTCATCCCCGCCGTCCTCCCCCTCATCTACGCAGCCTACCTCGTCCTAAACGCCCACACGCTCGACATCGTCCTCGCCCACCACTCGCTCGCGCCCTCCTCCGTCGCGCACCACCTCGCGTCGGTGCGCTCCGCGCCGCTCGCGCGCGCGTCCCGCGTCCGCGTCTACCTCTACGAGAAGGGTGACTGGACCGACGAGGAGCTCTGGCGCGGGCTGAGCGGCGCGCTCCATCGCGGGCGGGACGTGATCGTCCGGCTGCCAAACGCGGGCCGCGAGGGCGGGACCTACCTCGAGCATATCGCCGCGCATTACAACGCATCCCTCCCCGCGTCGACAACGTCGGCGGCGGCGGTTGGCCGCCCCTGGCGCGGCGCGAGCGGCGCGCGCCCTTTCGCGGACCATACCCTCTTCCTGCAGGAGCACCTCGCATGGTCGTGGATCGCGGGCCCGCGCCTACGCCGTACCCTCAGCACACGGAGCGCGTTCGTCAGCCTCGGGCCGTACCAGACGAACCTCTGCGGGCGCGACAGCGAGGTCGAAACGGAGATGAGCGGCGTGGCGGACATCTTCGAGATGGTCAAGGGGCGGAGGTGCGACCGCGAGAAGGAGGACGACCGTGTGTTGAGCACATGGGCGGGGCAGTTCGCTGCGAGCAGGAAGACGCTGCTGAAGAACGAGTTTGGCGTGTATGAGCGGCTGAGGCGGATGATCGAGGCGCGCTCTGGCTTTGTGTTCTCTCGTCCGGATCTCGCTGACACTTCTTGTTGCGCAGGCGCCGGACGACGACCCCATCCACAAGCAGTACAACCCGACTGGCCCGTCGACGCGGTCGTGCGTCTCCCTCCTCCCTCTCCCTCTGACCCCGCTCACGCTCGCCCTCCTCAACCTCCTCTCCATACCCACGCCTCGACGTCGCGCAGCAACCCCGCCTTCGGCCACGCGCTCGAGCGCGCCTGGCCGCTCCTCCTGCACTGCGACGACGCGCGGATCGCAGAGACGTGCCGCGACGTCGCGTGGGAGCCGGAAGGGTGCCAGTGCTTTGAGGAGTAGGACTTATAGAGATGTATATAGAGGCGTTGGAAGAACGTCGGAAGGGCGAGAACTGTGAGGGCTAGTGGGAAGCGGGAGGAGCGAGTTGCGAGGGTCGTGCTCGAGGAGAACGCTTCCCTCGCATTCTGCGTTTGCCACACCAGGAGAGAGCCGAAGAGGCTATGGTAGACTCCCCGCGCTCTAATACAGCCTCCCAAAGTACAGCCTCGCTGTCCTCAGCCCCATTGGCGCGACCCCTGTCCTGCTTCTCCGCCCCGACACTCCTAAGCTGTGTACCGTTACATCCTCCATCGGGTCGGCGCGGTCGACGCCTCGGCGGCGAAGCTCTGCCCGCTGCGCGCAGAACGAGCGCGTCAGGCCGATGGGAACGGGGAAGCGTGCGCATTGAGCGAAAGGGGGCAGAAGGCGCACGTAAGCCTGCAGCGTTACCCTGTTCGGACCTTCGAACTGCGCCGGGAACGAGTCGATGTGCTGCTCCACTGCACAGATCAAGAAAGGTCGTCAGTTCCCGAGCGGACCAGAAGGAAGAGGGCGGGACGGACGATGTGTCGCTGTCGTTGTTGGAGAGACGCCGTCAGTGCGGGCGCCACAACGAGGAGCGGAGCACGCACCATCTTCCTCGATTGATTCCGTTGTCTGGCCTGCGACGTGCGCCTGGATTCTGTGCTTGAAAGTCCCAAGCTGCGGCGGCGCAAGCGGTGTCAGCGAGCGTGTTGCGCTCCCGGCGTTGTGGGCGAACCCACCACCACAGCCATCTCATGCGTGATATCCTCGTACCGTGCGCTGCCTTGCGGTACGTGAATACGGCCGGCGTACACTGCGATGGAGGGTGAGAGCGAGCGGGCGGTGGTAAGGATGACAGCCACGCACATTGACCCCCTGCATGCAGTCATCAGCGTAGCCCCAAGGGGTTGAAATAGGGACGCACAAAGGTTCGCGAGGGATACTGCATCGGCGCGGACGACGAGGTTGAACTGCGGCTGTCCGGCGGATGCGCCTGCGCCGCCCATGCTTCTCTGCCGAGGCGGGGCGGGAAGCAGCAATCGGAGGGTCGTCTCGCACTGAGTAAGCGTGAAGTGTCGAGAGAAGCGAGCAAGGGCGGGGGAGATGAAGGGACAGGAGGCGAAGCGGAGCCGCGGAGCCTCCGTGAGCTCGAAGATCGGGGCGGTGCAGGGAGAGGAGGAACCAGTGACAGAGAGATGTAGAACTACTGTAGAGGAGCCTGAGGCCAAGCCTATTGATGAGCGAGAGAAACTGGTTCCGACAGCGACTTGCGAAGGTCAAGCGCGACAGCCTCACCGACTTCCGCCTGAAGCGGCACCACACAGGTAGACAACGCTGCGCCCGCGACTCGGGCGCTCTACACAACCATACAGCTCGCGAGTTCAGTACGAGCGCCCGTAGTACATCCTCCGCGCGCGCAGTCCGAGCGGGACCTCGTCCTCCTGGTGCGAGCCGAGGCTGTGCTGCACAATCGACGACCGCTCGATGCCCCTCGAGCGAAGCTCGTCGGTCTGCCAGCGAGTAGCGAGCCGTCAGTCGAAACCTGCGCACGAACGGAGGCAGAGGGCGTGGGAGAAGGAGGACGCACGAAGATGGACAGCGACGCGCCGTTGGGCCCGGCCATGCCCGGCGGGGCTTCGTCCCAGTGCCGCTCGACTAGATCCGGGGTGACGGTCAGGGCGATCACAGGGAAGAGGAGCACGGGCGTGAGAGGCGTGAGAGAGACGGACGGTAGTTGCCTGCAAGAGAGCGGGTCAGCGTTCCTCAGCGAGAGAGGTAAGCGAGGGACGCGCACAGTTGTTGAGCAGGTCGTGGGAGGTCTGTTGACGTGCCCACGCCCGCATCTGGTCGCGGAACGACTGCATCTGGTCGTCGAGGGGTGCAAAGGACGGCCAGGTCAGCCGCTCTAGCGCACGGTGGAAGCGCGAGCGGGCGAGAGCAGGAGGGAAAGCGCACAAGGCGGACCATCTCTATGGTTTTGCCGCGCCGCGCGATGCCAGCGGGCATGGTCTGAGTCTCGTTGTACACTGCGCGAGAAGAAACGGCTCGCCAGCGTTTTCGAGTCGTGAGCACTGGGAGTACGAGCGCACGGTTGTCATCTGTGAGCAGGGCAGGGTCAGCCGGCGTACATGTGCGAAGGCAGCTATGGACGCACACTGGGAGACGATCTCCCGAATCGACAAGGGAGGTTGTGCGGCAGTCATTGAGACTACGGACGTCGAGTAGCTCATGCACCGGCTGCAAGCAGACCAAGTGAAGCTGACTCGTGCGAGTCGGGCGAGAGGAAAGGGAGGAAGAAGAGGGAGGAAGGCGAGGAAGAGGAGCAAGGAGGGCAGAGAAGCAGAATGAGAGCGATAAGTTAGGGGCCGACGAGCGCAAGCTCCACGCGTTGTCCCGGCGCCGCGTAAGGCGGTGCATCGGAGCGGTGCACATCGGGCGGAGAAGCTTCCACCTCGGCGGTGCAGCAAGCGCGAGGAGCAACTTGCGAAGGTCCACCGCACGTTGCGCTTACTCCCGCGTTGCTCGTCCCGTTGCTTCTTCCCGCATTGCCAGCATGCTCTATCCCGTCTAGTAGGCCCGCCCATAGTACATCCTCGCCGCCCTGAGCCCCATCGGCGCGTCGCCGCCGCGCACGCCAAGGCTGTGCGCCTCCTCGCGCCTGTCCAGCTCGCGCAGCTGCGACGCGGAAGATATAGTCAGCGCCTCTTGGCTGGCATGTGCGAACGAGAGACGGGAGAGCCGCGGAGCGCACGTAGACCTCGTAGAGGACGTTGTTCAGCGCGCGGACGTCCTCCGGGATCGTGTGGTTGTAGTTGTCGACTGCGGCGGGTCGGCGGGCATCAGCTCCTCCGTCAAGTCAAGAAACGCGCAGGCCCGGAAGACATCAAGCGTACGCCACTCGCCTGCGGAAGGAGCAGAGTCAGCACTGTCGCGTCTGAGGCGAGACGAAGGGGAGCGCGGAACGCACACTCCCTATCGAGATCGTCCGTCGAGTACCCCCTCACCCGCGTCTGCAGCACCTGCCTGTACGCGCTGATCTGCCTCCGCCCCAAAACAGCGGATCAGCCCGACGCCTGAAAGCGAGCGGGAGAGAGAGAGAGAGAGAAAGGCGGCGCACCATCATCGTCATCTGGTGCTGCGCCGCGTTGTACGTCGGCGAGCCGTGCGTCGCGCGCTTTGCCAGTGCGTAATCTGCTTTTCGGCACGTAGAGCGGAGGGAGCGGATGAGCGGACGGAGTCAGCGGTGCGTGCAGAGAACGCAGTCCGGAAGAGCACGCACTGGTCTTGTCTGCAGCGTTCTCGAGACGACAGATCAGTGCTCCTCCTCAGAGAGCGCCAAAGAGCGGGCTGAACGGACGCCCGACGCACAAGTGTTGACGATCTGCGCCTCGCTCGGCGGGAGCAAGGCCGTCATGAACGGGAGGACGACCCCTGCGCCGGCGCCCATGGGGCTCTGATCTTCGGGCGTAGTCGGGAGGGCGTGGAGAAGGGAGCGGGCGACAAGGCAGCGAGAAGCGGGAGAACGCGCGAGGAGAGGAGGAGGCGTTCAGGAGACGAGCGCGCAGCGCGCGAGATCCGCGGGCTGTCCGCGCCTCCTGAGCGGTGCGGGCCGGGTGCAAGAAGCGGTGAGGCGTCAGGAGCTGCAAAAGCCCGGGCCAGTCGGGCGAGAGAGGCCACTCGCGAAGGTTCCGCTCACCCCGTGAGAAGCACAACACTGGACCGCCCGAGCGTGAGCGATAACGTGTCCTTCCGCCGGCCTACTCCGCCTCACCCCCTCACCAGCCCCACCGCCCCCCTCCCGACAAGCACGACGCCGACGGGCCCGAGCAGTCCAAAGACGCCCGCGTCGGTCCAGATCCGGCGGCCGGAGAGGCGGCGCTGCATCTGGCGCTCTTTGCGCGCGAGGAGGGCGTCTGGGGAGGAGGAGGAGCTGAGGGGGGAGGGGAGGAGGATGGAGCGTGGGCGGCGGAGGTGGAAGAGGACTAGGTAGGCGAGCGCTGCGTGGTTTACTCGTCAGCTGCGCACGCGGTGAAGGAGAGTATGAGGGAGAGGAGGACGCACCGGGGATCAAGCACCCCCCAACCCCGCCCAGCAACACCCCCATCCACTGCGCGACGCGCCTCATCCCCTCTCCATGCCCACCGGGCGCACCTCCCCCCTCCTCGCCGCCATGCGCAAGCGCCGGCACCCCCACGACCACAGCGCTCAGCGCGCCCACCGCGCTCCACAGCCCCAGCCTCGCGACGACGCGCCTCGCGGCCCTCGCGCGCGCGCCCTCCCCGCCTACGCGGCGCAGCGCCCTCCGCGCCCTGCCCAGCCCGACGG
This sequence comes from Rhodotorula kratochvilovae, assembly GCA_019926025.1. Taxonomy (NCBI): domain Eukaryota; kingdom Fungi; phylum Basidiomycota; class Microbotryomycetes; order Sporidiobolales; family Sporidiobolaceae; genus Rhodotorula; species Rhodotorula kratochvilovae. The sequence continues at coordinate 102,106 of JAHSUG010000014.1, forward strand.
CCGCATGCGCGGGGAGCTGCGCGAGCACGCCGGCGAGGACGAGCGCGCGGACGAGCGCGAGGGGGAGGTCCGCGCGGGGGAGGCGCGCGTCGGTGAGGAGGTTGGGGGCGGGGAGGGCGGCCGAGGGGGAGGGGGAGAGGGAGAGGGCGCCGACGAGCGCCCAGCCGAGGTGGAGGAGAAAGGCGCCCGCGTGGCCGAGGAGGACCGCGAGCGGGTACTGGTTCCTCCGTCCCTCGCCCTTGCGCTCCCTGCCTCCTCCTCCTCCTCCCTCGAGCGGCGCCCCCGCCCCTGCCGCAGCAGAGAGGGAGAACCCCCTCCCATGGCCCCCTCGCGCGGCGCTGGCCGTGGAGGAGGGCCTCGCGAGCGACGAGAGGTAGAAGAACGTCTCGTGCGGGGCAGAGAGCGGGCCCGCGAACGTGAGGAGGATCGCGGGCCAGAGGCTCGCGCCTGCGCCGTCGTGCGGGTTCAGCGCCGGGAGGGGGAGGGCGGCGGTGCCAGTGTGGGGGTGCGAGCGGTTGAGGGCGCGGAGCCGCAGGCCGAGGAGGAGGAGCGCGAGGGGCCAGGTGAGGAGGGCGGCGCTCCATGCGGGGAGGGCGAGGAGGGCGGTCCAGCGCGCTCGAGGTCGCGCGGAGGAGGAGGAGGAGGAAGAGTCGGGCCCGGCGGAGAAGGCGGGGGAGGGGGGCGAGGCGGAGAGGTCCGGGGTGGAGACGGACGAGAGGCGGGTGTACTCGCTGCTGGGGGTTTGAAGGCGCGAGGGGAGAGGCCGAAGAGGGAGAGGAGCGGGGGAGGACGAGCGGGACAAGGAGCTGCACGAGGTCGTGGGCCAGTATCAGCTTCTTGCTGCGCGTTGAGCGCGACAAGGAGAGCAAGCCCAATCCTCAACGCACCCAAGTATGGCGCAGATAACGCCAACGGCGATCCCGCGTTCCCAATCCCTCCTCCGCCGCCGGGCACGACGAGGTCAACGACGATCTCGGCCGCAGCGACGACGCCGAGCGCCGTGCGGACGACGCTGCCCGCGAGGACGTAAATGGCGGCGAGAACTCGCCGAGTTTGTGCAGCTTGAAGCGTGTGGAAGACGCCCGAGGCGAGGGCGGGGAAGGACCTGTGTTCGGAGGGTGCAGGGATCAATATCCGGTTACTCGCGTTGGAGACGTTCCGAGGCAGCGAAGTGTGACGGAACGTCGGCGCGAGCAACGGCGCAATGGCTCGTACGCCCGACAGAGAGAGTAGGGGAAGCTCACCTCGCGCCGACATAGCGCCCCTCGACGCCGACGACGACTGCTCCGAGCCACGCCAGCACACTCGCGAGGGCGAGCAGCGGGACGAAGAGTCCCGGCCCGAGCTGTGCGCACGCGAGCGGGAGGAGGAGCGGTAACGGGCTGAGTCTGCGCGTGTTCGGGAGTGTGAGTCGAGGTCCGCCCCGCGTGAGGAAGGGAGCGAGAGAGGACGCACGACCCGGCGAGGACCATCCCGGCGACCTCTCCCACGCCTCCTCCCTCTCCGCGCGGACGGCGCCCTCTCCCTCACCCTCCTCGTCTTCTGCGGCGGTGCTCTCTCCGTCCCAGCCCTGGCCGGGGGCATGCAGGCCGCGGTGGCGGTGCCTGCCGCCGCCGTACATCCTGCGCATGCGCCTGCGGCGGTCGTGGCGCTGCTGGGATGTCTCTGTGCGGTGGTCGACGAGGTCGAGGGCGTCGTCGCGGTCGTCGTCGAGGTCGGAGGGGCCGTCGTCGAGGTCATCGAGGTCGCTGAGAGGGGAGGCGGGGCTGATGAGCTCTGTGCGCTCGCCGTCGTTGGGGTTGACGAGGTCGCTTGTCGGGTTGCGCTCTGGCCAGCCGAGATTGAGGCGGAGATGGGTGGGGCTGCGCTCGTCTAGCGGTGATGAGAGCGGGTCGACGAGGCTCAGGTGGGGAGCGGGCGGGGAGGAGGGGGAGGGGGGCGGCAAGGCCATGGCCAGCGCGCGCTCGGTGCCAGGACTAGTCTCCTAGTTCGAGTAAGCTCTCGAGCAGTTAGCCTTGGTTGAAGCGAGCAGAGGACGGGTTCGCTGGGTGACGACGGGCTCCTTCCTCTCGCTCCTCCCCCTTGCCCCGCTAGAGAGCAGTGCCAGCAGCGAGGATGACCACCGCACTCTGCCCCGCCTATGCCCCCTTCTTTGGCTTTGCCGGCGTCGGATCCGCCGTCAGTCTCGCTCCCTCTCCTCGTCGTCCTCATCAGCTCGACGCCCTCCCACCCTCCTCTCCCTCTGGAGGGGCGAGGGAGGGCCGTGCATTGGGGTATGCGCACCACGGCAGCCCGACTAACCTGCCCGCCCGCCCGCAGATGATCTTCTCCAGTCGGTCCCTCCCCTCGTCCCCGCGCACCGCCCGCTCGCTCCCTCTGCAGCCGACTGACCACATGCGCACCCAGCCGTCGGCGCAGCCTACGGCACCGCAAAGGCCGGCATCGGCATCACCGGCATGGGCACCATGCGCCCCGACCTCATCATGAAGGTCCGCACCCCCGTCTCCCCCTCCTCTCCCCACTGTCAGGCTCACTCGGGCTGCTCGCGCCCAGTCCCTCATCCCCGTCGTCATGGCAGGGATCATCGCCGTCTACGGGCTCGTCGTATCGGTCCTCATCGTCGGCAACCTCTCGCCCGACACGCCCTACTCGCTCTACGCCGGCGCCATCCACCTCGCTGCGGGGCTCTCGTGTGGCCTCACCGGTGTCGCCGCGGGCGTCGCCATCGGCAAGGTCGGAGACGCGTGCGCCAGGGCCTACATGCAGCAGAGCAGGGTCTTTGTCGCAATGGTTCTCATGCTGGTGCGCCCGTGCTTCCCCTCGTACTCCCTGCCCTCGCTGACCGTCCCTCTCGCGCAGATCTTCGCCGAAGTCATCGGTCTCTACGGTGCGTGCCTCCTCATCCCGTCACAAGGGGCTGTACTGACGATCCGCTCCTCCGTTCCTCGCCCTCCCACCGCTCGACTCCCCCGCCTCACGCCGCCCGCAGGTCTCATCGTCGCACTCCTCCTCAACACCCGAGCAGGCGTAGGCAAGTGCTGATCATCCACCTCGCAACGCGCATTCCGTACATACCCCCCGGCTGCAACCGTTCCGCGCAGCCCTTGCCTCGCTCCGTTCGCTGTCGCCCGCTCTCTGCCTTGTTCGCTTCCCTCCCAGCTCTCGCTTCAACCGATTCCTCGTCTCCGGTCTCTACGTACGTATGTGTACGCGCGTTATCGACGTCGTGCATTGTCGGGCATCTCCCGATGCACCGCCCACCGGACTCTCCGGTCGGACTCTCCGCCTCTCCCCTGCATCCTCCCTCGCGCTCCTCCTCATCCTCCTCTCAGCAGACAATCATGGGCGCAGGCGGCGCCACGTACGCCCCCGCCCCGGACCCGACTCTCGCGTTCGACGTCGCGCCCGCAGACGACTGTACGCCCGGCTTCCTCCTTCTCCTCTCGCGATGCGCACGCTGACCCGCACATGTCCCCCTTACGGACCGCAGTCAAGCGCGGTGCGCGCTTCGCCCCCTTCCCTCTTACAGTATTCCCCGGCGCTGCCCCGCTGACCCCGCTGAGCCGCTCCTCCCGGCAGTCTGGGCGCAGCGCTTGCTCCTCTCCCCCTCCAGCGGCGCCCACGCACGCAAGACCGCCGAGCTCTCCCTCCTCGTGCCTCCCCCCTCCTCCCCTCCTCCCCTCTGCCTCGGGCGCGCACAAGCTGACATGGGGAGAGGGCGGGCGCGCAGCTGGCCGAGGTGAGACGGCGGGTTGAGGCGTTCGCGAGGGGGCGGAAGGACGCGGTTCTGAGGGGGAAATGTGCGCTTCCCCTCTCCCTCGCGCTCTCTCTCCCGTCGAGAGGAAGCGCGCTGACGCCCCGCCCCCCGCGGCGCGCGCGCAGGCGCCGAGCGTGCGTAGCGCCCCCTCCCCTAGTTAGTCCGCTCGCCTACCGCGCGCGCGCTGACATCCCGCTCCGCGCGGGCAGTGGATCGCCGCCGCGCGCAGACCGCGCCGGACCAGGCCGAGATCGACGCGGTCATCTATGGGGTGATGGTGCGCCTCCCACCCGCCCTCCTTTCGCGCGCTCAACCGTTCCCTCCCGTCCGTCCGGCGCACGCAGCAAGCCGAGCTCGCGCACCGGAGGCAAGTCCGCGCGGCGCAGGCGGACCAGCTCGCGGGGTCGGGGGAGCATAGCCTTGCTGTGCGGCGCCACAGGAGGGAGCGGGAGGGGGAGGGCGTCCCCCTGGGCCTGAGGGCGGGGTGGAGGTACTTTGGGAGGGCGTACTGAGGGACGGAGCAACACCGAAGGGGCGGCTTGCACAGGGCGGCAGAAGGAGCAGGGCCTTCAAATGCCGCGTCTGCGCGCACCTTTTCCGCTGCTCGCTTCCTGCACAGCAGGCGATCCCGCTTGTCGCTCCCTCCGCTTCTCGTCTCATCTCCCCTTCTCTTGGCGCTCACCTCATCCCGTGCACCGCATCCCCCCTCGGATTCTCCGCCGGACTCTCCGCTTCTTCTGCTCCCGCTCCCGCTCCCGCTCTCTCCCTTTGCGCCGACTCGCACCACACGAGCATGGGCGCAGGCGGCGTTCCCACACAGCATTCTGGGCCCGACGCCCTCCCAGAGGCGGAGGTCTCCCTCGTCGAGGCATGTGCGCCGCGTCCCCTTCCTCCTCACGCCCCCTCGCCGACTGACCCATGCTCCTCATTCGCAGATGAGCGCCGTACGCGCCTTTCCCCTCCTCGCGAACGGCGCCGCCCCGCTGATCGACTCTCCTGTCCGCCCGCCCTCGCACGCTCGCGCCGCCCCGCCCCTCCCCCCCCCCAGTCTGGCACCGCCGTACCGACCTGCAGCCCTCGAGCGCAGCGTACCGCGCCTGAGCCACGAGCTCGCTGTCGTCGTGCTCCCCTCTCGGCCTTCCCCGCAAGCTGTGCGGCAGCTGACAAGGAGGGTGGGGGGGGGGGGGACGACGCAGCTGAGCGGGTTCCGGACGCGGACAGCGCAGTTCGCGCGTCAGAGGAGCGACGCGGTCCTCCTCCTCGAGTGTGCGCCGCACGGGGTTCTCCTCCTCCTTCTACGTGGTGCGCTGCCGGCTGAAGCGCTCGCACCCCGCAGGCAGACAGCGTCCGTCCCCGCCCGCCCCATCCCGCCCCGCGGCACGACTGACAAGCATCCGTGCGATCGCTCGCGCGCGCAGTGCACCTGATCGGTTCCCTGCCTGCGGACGAAGTGCCGCTCAACGAGGTGATCTACGCCGTCTTCGTGCGTCCGCCTTCCCTCCTCCTGTTCCCGCTTGCGCTTACCTTCGCTCATGCCGCCGTGCACAGCAAGCCGAGCTCGCGCGCCGGAAGGACGCGCGCATCGCAGAGGCGGAGGCGGCGGCGCGCGAGGAGCGCAGCTTGGGTGTGCGGCGGCGCGACGGCGGGGAGGGTGTCCCGCTCGGGTTGAGGGCCGGGTGGAGGTACTTTGGGCGGGCGTACTGACGGGAGGGGAGGGAATGGAGGGCGGCGGTTTGCGTGTGGAGGGCGAGGAGCGCAGGAGAGGGGCAAGGGGCGGACCTTCGCAAGTCGCCCCTTCGGCACTTTCCCCCCTCTCAGGCTTTCCTTTCGGTGATGCTTCTCTCTCATCCTGCTGCTGAATGCCTCTTTCTCCGTCTTGCCACCCGCTCGCGCGTTATCGGCCCCCCTTCTCCGCTGCACCGCATCGGCCACCGCTCCGGCGGACCCTCCGCGGTGCGGCCCGCTGCGCGCGCCGCCCCCGCCAACTCGTCTCTCTCTCACCTCCTTCCCCCCGCACGGCACACGGATGGACGCCCACGCGCAGTACGTCCAGCGGCCGGACGACCCCGCTCGAGATTGGCGCGCCAGAGCTCGACCTCGTCGAGACCTGTGCGTGGCTCGTCTCCCTTCCTCGCTCGCAGCACAGCGCAGTCGCTCACACTCGCTCTCCACACGGGCAGTTCGGCACCGTGCGCTCCCTCGCTCAACAGCGGAGCGAGAGCAGACGCTGACTCGCTCCACGCCCGCTCCTTCGTCTGCGACAGTGTGGCTCGCGCGGACGCGTCTCCGCGAAGGCACGGATGCGTACGCCCACAACCGCCGAGAGATGGCGATCGTGGTGCGCCCGCCCGTCCCCTCCGCTCTCTCTCGGGCGCTGAGCACGCGCACACACGCAGTTGAGCAAGTACCGCGACCGGGTCGAGGCGTACGCGCGAACAAAGGATGACGCGTTCCTCGTTTCGACGTGTGCGGTTGCTCTCTTTACTGCATCGTCGCGCGAGCTGATGGCATCCTTCTTCCGCGCAGACGCCAGAGTGCGCCCCCTCCTGCTCTTTCCACCGCGTCATCTTCCCGTTCGCTGACCCTCATCCGCATCACTTCCGCGCGCAGTTCAGGCCTCGTACGGAGAAGTCGCGCTCGTGATGGAGCCTCTGAACAACGTCGTCGAGCGGGTATTCGTGCGTTCCCTCCGCGCCATCTCTCCCGCCCTCCCTCGCAGCAGCGCATTCCTCACCGCACGCCCCGCGCGCATAGAGAGCCGAGCTGGCCCGCCGCGCGCAGGGTCGCCTGGGGGAAACGGAGCAGGCGGAGCAGGCAGCGACGGAGGAACGGAGTCTGGGCGTGAGGACGCGCGGAACTGGAGGAGGGGCGGAGGGCGTGCTGCTCGGGCTACGGGCTGGGCGGAGGTACTTTGGGAGGGCGTACTAAAGACTTGGAGAGGCTGGGAGCGCGGTGGTGAGCGTGCAGGGGGTGAGGAGCGCAGGGGAGGGGCGAGGAGGGGACCTTCGCAAGTCGCACCCGGCGCTTTCCTGCGGTTTACGCTTCGCTCTCAATGATGCTTGCGCTCGCCCTCCGCTTCCTTTCCGTCCGTCTCTACACTTGTGCGCTCCGGCCTCGCTCGCTCCTCCTCCGCTGGCCTCCTCTCCGGCGCACCGCATGGGCCGCCACTCCTGCGGACCCTCCGCGGCGCATCTGGCTCCGCTCGCAGGCTTCGCTCGTATCTCTCTTCCTCGCCTCGCTCTCTTCGCTAGCGCGATGGGCGCCCAGGCGCACATCCACCTCGCGAACGACGGCCCGCTCGAGATCGGCGCGCCGGAGCTGGACCTCGTCGAAGCGTGTTCGTACCCGTCTTCCCCTCCCATCTCTCCACCGCGCTGACCTCCCTCTCGAGCTCACAGACCGACGCCGTGCGCTCCACCGCACCTTGTTGCAGAGCAGCGAGAGCAGCCGCTGACTGCCCCGCCGTTGCGCGCGCTGACAGTATGGACCGAGCGGGCGGAACTGCACCCCGGGACGAAGGCGTACGAGCGCAAAGATGCCGAGATGGGGATCGTGGTGCGTCCACTCCTCCCCTTCCTTCAAACGCGCCGGCGGGCTGAGCACCCGCGGGCCCACAGTTGAGCAACTACCGCGACCGGGTCGAGGCGTACGCGCGAACAAAGGACGACGCATTCCTCATGACGGCGTGTGCGCACACTCCCTTCCCTTTGTGTATGTATGCCGGGCACGCGCTAAACGCTCCGCTCGACTGCCCGCACGCGCAGGCGCTCGGAGTGCGTTCTCTTCCCCCCTTCCTCACCGGCTCCTACTGCACTGGAGGAGCTGACCTGCGCTCACACAGTCCAAGTCTCGTACGGCAAAGTCTCCCTCGTGGTGGAGGCCCTGAACGTTGTTATCGAGCGGGTATTTGTGCGTCGCCCCTCCCCGCTCTCGCGTTTGCTGCGCATTCCTGACCGCATGGACCCCCGTGCGCAGAGAGCCGAGCTGGCGCGCCGCTCAGAGGGTCGCGTCGCAGCAGCGGAAGCCGCGGCGAGGCTGGCGACTGAGGAGCGGAGCCTCGGCGCGAGGAGGCGCGGAGAAGGCGGACAGGCGGTGAGTGTGCCGCTCGGGCTGCGAGCCGGGCGGATGTACTTCGGGCGGAGCTACTGAAGCGGTGGGGAAGTAGAAGGGGAGGAGCTGCGACACAGTAAAGGGCAAGGAAAAGCAGGGGCGCAAGAAGAGCTGCGAGAGGGGGACCTTCGCAAGCCGCGCTTTTTTGCTCGCTCTCCTCCTTCGGACGCCAGCGGTCATGCTGGCCGCTATGAGAAAGCCTCTGCAGTCGCGCGGCAAGTGCAGGTGCACCCGTTCAGCGAGGATTCAGCGGGTCGATTTTGCGAAGGCGAGGGGGGGTAGCGCGCGCTACCCCCCCCTCGCTTTCACGTGAAAGTCCCGCTCCTCGTACCCTCCATCGCCAGTCAGGTCCGATGCTTCGCACTACTCAATAATGCCTGTTGAGAAAGAATCTGCAGCTAATGCGCTGCGCAATGCGCTGCGAGGGAGTCGACGCCGAGCGGGTGTGCGTGTGCAACACTCAAGCGACACCACTCACTTGCTCTCCCACGCAGACCCGCCTCTGACTGTTGGAGCCACAGCTTGCGCTTCACCGGGCTCGTCGTCGCGGTGTCACGCTGCCCGCGGTGCACCGCTTCCCCCGCTTCCCCTGCGAGATACGCGGACTGCCCGCGGACCGCTTCCCACAGCCTCGCTTCTCCTGGCAGCGTGCGCGTCTCTCGCTTCTTCCCCGCCTTGCTCTATCTCTCTACACTCGCGCGTCGCAAACGAGATTGCAAGAACTGGCAACATGCCGCACAACCCGGTTGACATGCTCGACGAGCGCGGCGTGCTGGACCGTTGTGCGTGCACTGCCGCACTCCCTCTCCATCACAAGCACAGCTGACGTCCGTAGACACGCAGACAGAACAGGTGCGTTCCCTCCTACGTACCTCCACGCTTGGGTGACGCCTCAACAAGTCGCATAGTGTTCAACTCGCTCGCCGAGTGCGCGCACGGCAGCGAAGAGTGGCGGCAGCGCACGCGCGAAATGCAAGCACTGGCGCGTTCCTCTCTCTCCCTTCAGTGAGCGCAGCCGAGAAGCCTTCAACATCGTAACGCCCTCAGCTCGACGAATACCGGCGACTGCGAGTCGTCAAGGCGCGCGGGATGTTGGACGCGGTTCTTGAGTTCAATCGTTCGTCCCTTGCGCACTCTCACCTCTGACACACAGTGTAGCAGCTCACTCAGCCTCCCTTCCCCGCTCCATACAGACAACTGGTGTCCGTTCCTTTCTTCCATCCTTCGCCCCGCCTTCTTCCTCACCGTCCGCTGACTCCCTCCGTTATATCTCGACGCGCAGTGGAGCAAAACATCCATAATCTCCCCGCCCCAATGCGTGTGCCGAACGAGGTCCTCCTCTCCGTCTACGTCCGGCGCCTTCGTTCTTTGCCACCGCTGACTGCCCAGCGCATCGGCGCTGACACTTCCTACCGGCTTACAGGAAGCCGAGCTCGCGTCTCGTGGTCTTTCACCCGCGCGTGAGGCTCTTCATCACGAGCAGGGGTGGAGGGAGAGGAAGAGCACCCTCATGAGCGCGAGGAGCGCAGCCTCGGGGTCAGCGTCGGAGAGCTGGGGTTCCGGGCGCGCAGGAGGTACTTCGGGAGAGGCTACTAGAGCGCTTCGACACTCGAGGGCGGAAGAGGGCTTGAAAGGTGCGGAGGATTTGGTACGCGGCGAGACGCGGCGGGACCTTCGCAACTTCGTAGTTCGGGGCTTCAGGCGGTATTTGTGAGCTTGATAGGCCTGCATGCGGCCTTCAAAGTACCTTGGATGTCGCGGCGGAGAGTGGCAAGACTCCCTGGCGCGGATTGAGCAAGTCGGTCTTGCGAGCGCGAAGGGGGGGTGCGCGCGCACCCCCCTCGTTTTTCACGTGAAAGTGGGCTTCCCTCTGGCGCTTACTCGCCCGTCCTCCCGTCACCTTCGAAGCCTGGCTTTGCTCACTTCTATAGCGATTACGAAGCGGCAGTCACCGAGCCGCTTGCCGTGCGCCCCTGGCAACCCCTGAGCCTCCATGGACAAGCCGCGGAGCGCTCCGACCGCCTGACCTGCTCGCCGGCCTCCGCTTTGCTCGCTTTCTGCTCCGCTGTACTCGCCATCGTGCACTCTCGCGCAGCATGGCCACAGCATCCGGATCGGGGACGCTGCGCGTTCCGATCGACATGCTCGCGGAGCGGGATCTGCTGAACGTCTGTGCGTCGACGCTTTCCCCTGCAACACCAACCGGCGCTGACGGATCTGTCTCGATACAGACACCGCCTGTGCGCACACTGCCCGTAAAAACTCCTGCGTCACTGAACAGCGACGCGCGCAGTGCATTCCGTCCGGCAGCGCGCGGTTCGAAACAGCGAGGAATGGCGCGTATGCCGACGCGAGATGGCGCAGCTGGTACGCCGTGCTCTCCTCTCGAAAGGGTGCCTGCAGCTGATCATTGCTCTCGCCCGGCCCCAGCTGGAGGCGTACAGGCAGGCGCAGGCGAGGAACGCCGCTCGCATGTCGGACGCGGAGCTCCAGCACCAGCGTGAGTAGCTGCCCTTTTTCTCTTCCCGCTGTCACCTGGAGCCTGGAGCATGAATGCCTGCTAACGAGCCGATATGAACCCTTCCCGCAGACGACTGGCGTGTGTTGTTCCTCCCCTTCCGCCTCCGTATTCGCCTTCCGCTTTCTTGGCGGAAGCTGACCACTTCTTGCCGCTCTTGCAGTCGAACAACACATCCCGCAGTCTACGAGTGCCATGCGCGAACCGAACGAGACACTCCTTGCGGTCTATGTGAGCTCCCTCTCACGCTCGCCCCGCTTCTGCGGCCGACACGCTTACCTCGCAGTTGCACGGGTGTCCTTCTCACAGGCCAGCGAGATAGCTGCGCGACAGGAAAGGAGGACTCGTCACTCGTCTGCGCAAAACGGGGTGGCGGGGAACTCGGACTCGGAGGAAGAGGATCACGGGCCCGCCGCGCCGCAGGTACACCTTGGCTTGCGGGGCAATCGCCAGTACTGGGGGCAGCAGTACTGAGATGCAGACAAGGGCGGCGCGCTGCTCTTTCGGATTGCGGAGCAGAACAAGACCCTGAGTCAGGATTGAGCGGGAGCGGGACCTTCGCAAGTTGTTTCTGCGCTTCTTGCACTCGCGCTTTCCGGTCAAGTGTGACGAAGAGGGCGGCGTGAGGTGAGCAAAGTGCGGCGCAGAGTATTCAGCTGAGGATGCACGCCACTCAACCTGGGCAGCTCCCCCTTCCCCTCACACCCCCTCCGCCCACTTCTCGAGCGTGAAGGCCCGAAGCCTCCTCTGCCCCGTCAGGACGATGTGAAACTGGATGCCCGTTCTGGCGCAGCTGCAGCTCAGCCCGCCGAGGACGCGCCTGCGCACCTGCAGGTGCTCGGGCTGCGTAACTGTGAGGCTCTTCACGGTGTGCGGGAGGTCCTGAAGGAAGAGACAGCCGTCCCGCCAAAGCTCGTGGCCGCCATCGTGGCAGATGTGCTCGAGCGTGGGCGGGAGGTGCGCATCGGTGAAGGCATCGTGCGGGGGAGACGGCTTGCAGTATGAAATGCCGAGGATGTGGAGGGAGGGGCACGCGCTGAGGAGAGCGGACCAGCTCGACTCGGTCTGGAGCGTGACGTTCGAGAGGAGGAGGGTGATGAGAGCGAGGAACGGGTGCGGGGAGCTGATGAGGGAGACGTCGCGAAGGTGGAGGTACTGGACCGTCGATGCGCATGCTGGCGGGATGACGACCGACTGGGGCTCTTGGATGCTGCACGAGACGTCAAGGTGCCGGAGTTCTGCGTGTACTGCGTTGTTCAGCATGGAAAAAGCGCGACAATTGGGATGCCGACGCACGACGGAACGACTCAAGGAAGAACGTGCTCTGCTCGTCCCAGTACAACTCGAGATGCTCAACGACGACATCCAAGTCGCGCAGACCCTGGACGATCGCGCGCGCTTCGCCCTCCGACAGCGTGCGACGCGGGGAGTACGGTCCTGTGCAGCCTCCGAGGTCGATCTTGACCTCGTCGTCGCGGTGCGCACGGGCCTCGGCCAGACTCATCGCCCACCGGTCGAGGACGTCTTGGAGAGACCAGTCACGGACCGGGAGGCTGAGTGTGACCATGGCGGCGTGGACGAGGAGGGAGAGGGGCGGAGGCGAAGCGCGAGATTCAGCGCGCAGGAAGACGCTGAAGGGAGGGGAGAGGAGGCTCCGTAGGCGCACGAAGCCTTCGAGCGCGAAGGATGCGCACGGCGAGTGAGAGGAAGAAGCGAGAGAGAGGAGTCGAGCGCGTCGTCCGCGGCACCTCCGCCTGCGCCTCGAAGCGACGAAGCGAGCCTCACTGAACCAGCAGGCACAACCGCGAGTGCATGCACAACGACAGAACGGCCGCGCCTCACTGCACGCTCATTGCCAGATCCTCCCCCGGCTGCTGGTCCAGCCAGCTCCAGTCGCTCGCCTGCCCAGGGAAGAGGCTCTCCCTGCACGCGCCCCGACGTCAGCAGCAGCTCGTGGAGGAGAGCGAGAGGACGTACCAGAAGAGCCGGTCGTCGCCCATCGACTGGGAGAAGGTGAACGCTTCGGGCAGGGGCGAGGACGTGGCCGCCAGTGGGGCGGGCGAGGGCTGCGGGTTGCGCGAGACAGTCAGTACCCCGCGCTCGGCGGAGGAGAGAGGAGAGGTGCGACGCACCGGTGCAGGCGGGAGAAGCGGCATCGACGTCGCCTGCGAAGTAGGCACGAGCGGGACGGCAGGGGCTTGCAGCGCCGTGAGTGCCGCCTGCGCCTGCGCAGCGGAGAACGCTAGAGGCTGGTCGGCGACGGGCGCGACGGGCGGGGAGCAGAGGACGCGGATGCCGAGCTTGAAGAAGCGCGACATGAACGCCGCGACTGAGTCCTCCTTGCCCTCGGACGCGAGCTCGCAGGCTTGGTACACTGTGCGAGAGGGACTGGTCAGCGACACGTACGGTGCGAGAGGGAAAGGACGCACCCCGCTCCATCCACGAGAGGATCTGCGTCTGGTTCGTCGGGTAGACCTTGTTGAAGATCTGCGAGCGAGGGGGATGGTCAGCCTCGACCCGCGGCAGTACGAGCGAGAGCGACGCACCTTGACGAGAAACTCGCCGAGCGCAAACATCGTGACCGCCTGCCCTTCCTCGCGTCAGCCGGGCCCGCCGGAAGAGCAGAAAGCGGGATACGCACGATCGTGTCCTGCCAGTACCTGACCATCCCCTCCTTCGCGACCTCCTCGAACGCATCGACGAGCTCGCACGCAGCAACCATGAAGTGCGCGAGCGTGACGCCGAACGTCCCCGCCGAGACGAGGACCGCGCGGCGGAGCGCGACGCTCGCCGCAGCCATGAAGAAGGTGACCTTGAGGACTGCGCGGCGGTCCGAGTGAAGCGAGTGCGGCGCTGCGACGTGGGACAAGTCAGCGCGAAAGAGGAGGGGATGGAGAAAGTGCGCACAGGCTGGGTCGAGGTAGCGGTGGTAGGTCGCCTCGAGCATGCCCTGAAGGTGTGACGCGAGTGCGCGTGCCTGCATCGGCCGCGAGTTGGCGATGTCCTTCGAGAGACGGAGGACCTTCAGCCACCTGCGCGCGCAGATGAACGTCAGAGAGGCGGAGCAGGGAAAGGAGCGGGACGACGCACTCGAACGCCGCGCCCTGCTCGATGTCGTCCGTCACGCCGTACGCCTTGGTCTCCTCGAGCCACTTCTGGATGTTGATCCGCGAGTGCGGGACCATGTACGTCTGGTGGAAGCCGTCGTCCTCGTCGCCGCTGTGCAGGAGGTACGTCCCGTCGAACGCCACGAGAACGTGCCATGTGCGCTCGATGTCCTGCGGCGTGCGAAATCAGCGCGGCGCTGAAGAGGCGAAGGGAGCAAAGCGCACCATGATCAACCGCGCCTCGTGTTCGTCATCCGGGAGCGGGCTCGTTCGTGTGACGTGCAGGTCGAGCTGGTACCCCATGCGGATCGCGATACCCGTGCGGAGCCCGTCCATCGGCTCCTTCCAATAGATGAGCGCCAGGATACTCTGCACGAGGCCGACACTCGCGCGCGCCTCGACGATCCCGCGGCCGACAAGCTGCTGCGCGTTCGCGAGCAGCTGCGGGTAAATGTCCGGCCGGGAGAACTTGGCGGAGACGGCGAGGATTGACGCGAAGAGGACGGTCGAGTTGCGCCGGACGAAGGCGAGCGTGTGGAGGTACTTGTCGAAGAGGATGATGAAGCGGTTGAGGTGCTCGAAGAAGAAAGTCCAGAGGAGCTGCGCCTCCTGCTCCGTAAGGATGCCTGCCGGGGTGCACGGAGCTCAGTGCGAGCTAAGCTGCTAAGAAGGCAGAGAGGACGAACGAAGGTCGATCGGGTCGGGAACCGCATCCCGCGAGAGCTCCGCCGCGGCTTTCGCCCGCTCGCCGACCTTGAGCGCAGTCGCCTCCCCGCACTCAGCTTCGACAGCGCCTCCTCCTTTGCGCGGGAGACGTCGATGAGCGAGAGGTTCGCGGCGGGGCTCAGCTCGCTCCCTGTGCTCGGCGAGTCGTAGGTGCTCGAGCGCGCGGCGCCGAGCGGCTGCGCGATGGGCGCATAAACGGGCTTGGGAGGGGGCGGGAGGTAGGACGAGACGGAGGTGGGGAGAGGTTGGGGCGGCGGGAGAGAGTAGAAGGGCGGAGGGAGGCTGCTGGGCTGCGGAGGAAGCGCGCTCGCCGCGAGGAGGTCGAGCGGGTTCGGCGCGGTGGAAAAGGCGAGGAGAGGGACGGGGCGCGGGTCGCTGAGAGAGTGCGGTGCACGTGATGCGGAAGAGGAAGAGGTGGAGGTGGTCGGAGCAGGAGGTCTACGAGGAAGCGAAGGTCAGCCACCACTTTCGCGCGCGGGCGAGAGTACACACCGGTAGCCCTTTGGCTTGCGTCCGCGCTTCTGCGGCGTGGCCCAGACGCACTCCTGGTCGAGGCGGTCGCAGCGCGCACACCGCTGGCCTGCCGGTTCTTGCGGGAGGCATCGCATCTGCGGGGACGGGCTGCTCAGCTGGGCCCATTCGTATAGAGCTCAGGGGAGCAGGGCGTACCTTTACTGCCCTGCAAGCGAGGCAGGCGATCTTGTGCTTGTTCTGTCCTCCGTCGCCTCCCTCGTCCTTGACCACCTCGAGCGACGTGGACGCGCGCGGCACCGGCTGGTCCATCCTGTGCGTGCTGGTACAAGCGAGCGGAGCCCAGCAGGAGTGCCGTCTGACGAGGAGCAGCGGTGGTTCTGGCTCGAGCGCCAACTCCGTCGGGTTTGCCCTCCTCGCCTGCGCTCCACTGGCTCGATCGACTCAGTGCAGCCCCAGACTGCGGAGTCGAAACTGCACTGCCTGCGCGTGACCTCCTCGCTTGGCCTCGGCCACTGTGGGCGGCGCTACACCCCACAGTTCTCGCCGGTGGTTTCCGCCGACTGATGAGGGTCTCCTGCTCTTGCTCTCGCTCTGTTCACCTTCGGCGTCTCTGCAACTGCCCAGTAGACCGACAGCTATGCACCGCACCATCCGCCTCGCCCGCCCGCTCAGCTCGCGCGCACTCTCCGCGCACCTCGCCGGCCCAACTATCCGCCCCGCGGCCCGCCAGCAGCAGCGCACCCTCTCCTCCCGTGCGCTCGCCTGCGCACCTGCGACGGAGAACAAGGAGGGCACGATCGCCGACGTCTTCTCCTCCCTCGGCGGGGACGCGTTCGTCACGCTGGAACAGCGTTTCGCAGACCTCAAGCAGTCGCTCTGGAATGACGGCCTCATCGAATCGTGGCGTACCGTCCTCGGTGCATTGGAGGAGCGTACGGCCGAGATCGTTAACCGTGGGAACGAGGTGAGTACATACGCGCGTTCGCCGCCGCGACGTAGCTGACCGCCGCGCTCTCCCCCGACAGGTCATCCCGCAAGTGCAATACGCCGACATCGCCTCTGGCGTCCCTGAGCACCTCGCCAAGGAGATCAAGCGCGTTGGGACGGTCGTCGTGCATGGTGCGGTCGAGCAGGAGGAAGCTGCGGGGTGGAAGAGGGAAATCGAGGCGTACATCGGGCGCAACCGTGCGCTGGCGAAGGGCTTCCCCGCCGAGAATCCGCAGGTGCGCCTTATCCTTCGCACACAGACTCGATTCCAGGGCCGCGGTGACGATGTTGACGACATCGCTCTCGGCGGACCTTCGCAACCCAGGGCTGACTTCAACCTCTCTCCGCCTGCCTGCGCAGGTCTGGGAGTTCTACAACACCGTTCCGCAGACGCAGGCGCGCACACACCCCGGTGTGCTCAACACGCAGAAGGCGCTTCTCCAGCTTTTCCACACGTCGTCGCCGGAATCGCCCGTGAGCGTCAACACGCCGATCTCGTACTACGACCGCCTGCGAATCCGTTTCCCCGGCGACTCGGTGTTCGCACTCGGCGAGCATATCGATGGCGGGAGCCTTGAGCGTTGGGAGGACGAGGGTGCGCCACGCTTCTCCTCCATCACTTCGCTTCCCCTTGCCTTCTGAGCGCCGCGCTCCCTCCGCTCTTCGCCCCTCAGCCCACAAGTACTGACCTGTCGTTCTGCGCTGTAGGATTTCGCTCATGCTGGTCGCAGATTCTCGCCGGTGGGCCTGACCCGCACCTCCGGCACGACCCGTACGACCTCACCCCTCGCCTGAACGCCAAGATGTCGCTGTACCCGTCGGCGGGGCAGTGCTCCGTCTTCCGGATGTGGCAGGGTGCGCACCCTCCCTCCTCTCTCCCTCCTCCGCAGCGGGCTGAGGCTTGAATCGCGCAGGCTGGACCGCCCTCTCAACGACCGGGCCGGGCGAGGGCACCCTCCGCGTCTTCCCCGACGTCTCGCTCGCGACGGCGTACCTCATTCTCCGGCCGTTCTTCCGTCCGCGGCGCGGGCGCGAGGGGCGGCTTGGCTTCGACGACTGGGAGGTCGACACGCAGTCGACGGACTTTCCTGGAAGCGTCAAGGGGAAGGGTGCGTCTCTCGCCTCCCTCTTAGCCAAGAGGACGCTCACGACGTACGTGCAGGCCAGGAGCTCTCGGACCAGACGCACCCGCACCTCCGGCTGAAGGAGACCATGACCAGCGTGCCGCAGGTCAGCCGGGCTCGCAGGTGTACTGGCACTGCGACGGTCCGTCTTCCACTCCTAGCGCACTTCCCAGCTATCGAGGCGGCCAGCTTCCGTCCTTAACAGCTGGCGCTGACCCATGCTTCGCGCGCGCGCACAGTGATCCACTCCGTCGAGTCGCAGCACCTCGGCACCGAGGACTCCTCCGTCCTCTACATCCCCGCCGTCCCCCTCACGGTCCCGAACGCGCACTACCTCGCCGCGCAGCGGTCGCGCTTCCTCGCGGGCCTCCCCGCGCCGGACTTCCCTGGCGGGGAGGGCGAGAGCCGCTTTGTCGGCCGCGCGGGCGTGAAGGACACGCACGAAGGCAGCGGCAAGGAGGGGAGGAGGGCGCTCGGCACGGAGAAGTTTGTCGTCCGCGAGGGGGAGACGCCGGGAGGGAACAGGGTCGTCGAGGAGGCGAACGGGATCTTGGGGTTTGCATAGAGCGCGGCGCTCGCCGCGCGTAATGTAGATAAGGCTCGTTCAGCCGTGTATACAGAGTATTCAGGCTTTGCATGACGTTGCGCTCGCGAGGACGGTGCTTTTGCGAGATGCGCGCGCAAGGGGGTCGACGCGTACAGAGTTCTCTGTCGCGCGAGTTTCCTGCGCTCGTTCATCATCTTGTCGCGCTTCGGAGCCTACACGTAGCAGCTGTATGTCCGCTCCAGAAGAGAGGTGCGGGAGCTTCTCCGGCGAGCTGGGAGAGGGGGAAGCGGTCGGTCTCGGCCTTCATCAACGGCGCCCAAGGGTTCGAGCTGTTGTCGCCAAACACCGCGTCGCCGGGGCAGCTGGCACCTGCTGCACGCTCAGGACTACAGCCACACGCGTCTCCACGCTCCAGCCGACCTCCACACTCGTTCCCGCCGCCGTCACTCTCGCCCGCCAGCCTCTTTCGCTTGCGCCTTCCCACCCCGCAGTGCGCCCTCTCCTGGCGGGCGGGGTCACCGCAGCACGCGCTCCAAGCCATGAGCACCTCGCCCCTTACCTCGTCGCGCCTTTCCTCGCCAGTGGACCCGCAGGAGCCGGCGTTCTTCTTCGTCAAGGCGCTCCACTCATTCTCCTCCCAGCAGGCCGCCTGCCTCTCGTTCTCCGCCGGCCAGATCATTAAGTGCTTCAACCGCGACGCGAGCGGCTGGTGGGACGGCGAGTGTGAGGGCCGCCGCGGCTGGTTCCCGAGCAACTACACGGAGGTTGTCGAGGAGGACGGCCAGGTGCGCCTTCCGCTTGCGCGTACTACTCCGGGAGACTCTGCTGACCCCGTTTAACGAACGAACGCAGAGCGCCTTCTCCCCCGCCCTCTCGCCTGATGCGACGACGCTGCTGAGCAGCATCGACCACAATGTCCGCCTCCTCGACAACGCCGTTCGCGCGCGGCGGAAAGCCCACTACCAGCCGAGCACTGCCTGGTGAGCCTATCCCGCCCCTCTAGCGCGCGCGACACCTCCCGCTCCCGCTCCCCTTCCCGCTCCCGCGCCAGCTTTCCTGTTACGGTCGACCTGACTCTCCCTCCCGGCGCACGCAGCGTCATCTCCTCCATACGAACCGTCCTCTCCGCGACTTCCGCCCTCACGCGCGACTCGCCCGTCCTGCGACAGCATCCTCGCTCTTCCTCGCGCAAGCGCATCCTCTCCTCGCTCGCCGCGCTCGTCAACCAGGCGCGCAAGGCCTCCGCGCCTGCACCGCCAAACCCGCCGCCAGGGCAGGACGAGGCCGACGCGCGCGAGGCGGACGAGATGCTCCGCATTGCGCTCGAGACGCTCGATAGCGTGCGGGCGTTCCTCCGCGCGGCGGAGGACAAGGGCGTCAGGGTCGACCTCGCACTCGGGAGCTCGGCGCAGTCGGCGTGTCTGCGTCAGGGTCGAGCGCGGCGGAGCCCGAGGACGGCGAGCAGGCGACGCCGCCGCTCCGGCCGGCGAAGAGCATGGGAAACCTCCTCTCGCAGCGGCGACCGACACTCGCTGTGTTGAACGAGCCTATGGCGAGCTCAACTTTCCCCGTGCGCGGGCCGCCACCCACGTCGCCCTCATCGGCTACTTCGCCCGTATCCAGCACCACGCCCTCCCCATCCTCCAACAAGGCGCAAATCACGCTGCGCTCGTCCTCCGCGCTCTCCCTGCACCTCTCAACCCTGCACGACTCGCTCCTCTCGACTATCGCCGCCCTGATCGGGCACGTGCACTCGCACGCGCGGTCCTCATCGCCCGCGTCGTCCTTCGCGCAGCTGATCGACCTTACGCGCGAGGGCATCGAGCGCGTCCGCGACGTCCTCGTCGTCGTCGAGCGCGTCGCCGCGCGCGTCCTCGCGGGGAGCCGTCCCCCGTGACGGCGACGAGATGAAGGTCCTCGCTGCGACGCGCGAGAAGCTCTACGAGGCGACGACCGCGCTCGTCGCCGCCGCGCGGATCGCCACCTCCCACGCGCGCCGGGGGACGCCCCGCCCCACCCGCGGAAGCGCTCGACGGACTCGAGCGCGAGCGCCGAGCTCGGGCGGGAGAAGAAGCGCGCGGAGCGGGAGCAGGACGACGAAGAGCGCAAGACGCTCCTCGGCGCGGCGACGGGTGTCCTCCGCGCGGGGGCGACTGCGTAGGCGCGGTCAAGCTCGTCGTGCAGCAGCTTGCTGGGTCGGGCGCGCACCTCGAGCTGACGCTCCCGCGCCCGAAGACGGTCGAGGAGCTTGCGGCGATGGAGCAAGCTGCGGACGAGGGCGCGGCCGCTCCGCGCGTGGAGGAACCGCACGAGGATGCGGCGGACTCGTCGTCCGCGGGCGGGAGCCTCAAGTTCGCAGATGCGGAGGAGGAGCTCCCGTCGCCGACGTCCTCTTTGCCGTCTGTCTCTGCCGCGGCAGAGGAGCGTGCCATCCCTCGCCCAGGCATTGACGGCGACTCGCCCCGCAAGCGCAACCCGCACACGCTGAGCATGCTCGGGCGCAAGGCGAACAGCCTCGGCTGCCTCCGCGGGCGGTATGAGGCCGACACGGGCGCGGGCGCGATGGGCGGCTTGACGCTTGAGGAGGGCGACGAGGAGGAGTCCGAGGACGACCGCCGCGATGAGGACCGCGAGAGCGCCTGCACGGGCGATTCGGAGCAGACGGCCTCGTCACCCGTCTTGCCGCGGCCGTCTTCCTTCGCACGGTCCGTCTCGCCCGTCAAGGGCTACAGCCGGAGCATCAAGACGTCGTCGATCTCGCTCTCGCCTGCGTACCGCGCCGCCTCGCCCTCGCCCTCGACGTCCTCGGCAGCAGAGCACCCCCGCCGCCCCTCCTCCAGCGCGATGCATCGCGCACAGTCGAACGAGTCGGCGCACTCGGCGTCGTCCTCGCGCGCAACGGCCATCAGCGTCGCGAGCAGCAGCGCGTTGACAACCCACGGCCGAGACGAGCCCGCGGAGCTCGATGCAGAACCCGCTGCAAGCATCGCCGCTGCAATGCTCAAAGCGGCGCCGCGCTCGAGCCTCGGTAGCGTCAGCGAGGCGCCCGCGACCGCGCCGCCCGTGCCGGCTGCCCCGTCGCCGAACGCGACGCCGCGCGGGTCCGTCTCGGCGGCGTCGTCGAGCGGCGTTGCCTGGTTCCTCCAGCGGGACTACCTCCCGCGCGAGATCTCGTTCAATGCGGACGGGCACGTCTCGGGCGGGACGCTGCGGTGCCTCGTCGAGCGCATGACGCTGCACGACACGACGATCGACGCGGCGTTCAGCAACACGTTCCTGTTGACCTTCCGGATGTTCACCACGCCGCTCGAGCTCGCGCGCCTCCTCTGGGCGCGGTTCGACCTCGCGCCGCCGCGGAACCCGGACACGGGCGCCGAGCTCGCCGTCGACGAGATGAAGATGTGGACGGCGCAGAAGCTGACGCCGATCCGGCTCCGCATCTACAACCTCTTCAAAACGTGGGTCGAGAGCTTCTGGCTGCACGCGCACGACCGCGAGATCGTCGACGGCCTCCTCGAGTGGTGCGCTGGGAGGCTCAAGGCCGCCATGCCCTCGGCGAGTACACGCCTCGCAGCCTCGCCGACCTCGTGCAGAAGCGCGTCGCCGCCGCGCAAGAGCAGGCGCAGCGCGACAGCAGCTACGAGTTTGGCGTCCGGCACCACAGCAACAACTCGTCCGCGAGCCTCGCTTCCGGCTCGGCCTCGCCGAGCATGAACGGCTCAACGCTGTCGCTCACGACGTCCAACACGACGCCGGCTTCGTCGATCCGCAGCGGGCTCACCGGCGGGGGCTTCTGCACCGGATGCAGTCGACCGACAAGCTCAAAGCGGGCAAGACGCTCGTGCCGTTTTCGTCGCTCTCGTCGGGCTCGTCCACCGCGCAGGATGCGTACTCGCCGTCGTCCGCCGCAGCGGCGTCCGCCCCCCCGCCGCTGATCAGCAAGTCGCTCCTCGCGGCTCTGCGCCCGACGCTCGCGGGCCGGACGCCCCTCCTGTCGAGCGTGACAGAGCTCGACCCGCTCGAGCTCGCGCGGCAGCTCACGATCATGGAGGCGCGGGTGTACGGCGCGATCCGCGCGGACGAGCTCCTCGGCGCGGGGAACGGCGCCGCGGGCGGGAAGAGCGGCGCGGAGGCGGTCAGGGTCGCGGAGGCGACCAACGTGCGCAAGATGAGCGCGCTGAGCACGCGGTTGACGGGCTGGATCACCGAGACGATCCTTGGTGAGCAGGACCAGAAGAGGCGGACCAGCTTGGTCAAGTTCTTCATCAAGCTCGGCGATGTGCGTCCTTCCCCTTCCTCGTCCTCCTCCATGCTGGTGCTGACATTCGCGCCCTGCAGCGCCTTCTCTCGCTCGCAAACTACAACGCCCTCTTCGCCGTTTTCACCGCGCTCAACTCGTCCACGATCACGCGCCTGCGCAAAACATGGGACGGCCTCGCGCCCAAGTACCGCGCCATCTTCGAGACGCTCCGCAAGGCGACCGACCACGGGCGGAACTATGCCGAGTACCGCCAGAAGATCCGCCAGGCCGTTCCGCCGTGCCTGCCTTTCGTCGGGGTGCGTCCGGCGCTTGCTCTCCTTCGCCGGTCGTATTTGCCCTGAACGCAGGCGCTGATGGCAGTACCGCTCCACGATCGCAGCTCTTCCTCACGGACCTGATCTTCGTCTTCGAGGGCAACCGCGCCGAGCGCCCTCCCCGCGGACCCGTCTCTCCTCCTCATCAACTTCGACCGCTACCACGTGCGTCCTCCCTCTCACTCTCCCTCGCTCAGCCCTGACACCTTGTCCGTACGCGCGCGCGCAGAAAATGGCGCGCATCGTCGGCGAGCTGCAGCGCTTCCAGGCGCCGTACGCGCTCGTCGAGGTCCCCGAGCTGCAGGCGTACCTCTCGCAGGAGCTCGAGGGCCTCAAGCGCGGGCAAGACGCGCAGACGCTCTGTGCGCCCCCTCTCTCTTTCTCTTTCGTTCCCCGCGCCCGGCTGACTGAGGGCGTGTGTGCAGACCGCCAGTCGCTGATGATTGAGCCGCGGATGGGCAGCGGCCCGTCGAGCAGCGCGGCGAGCATCATCAGCTCGCATGACAGTCACCGCCCCACGAGGGACATCTTCAACTGGCGCGGCTAGCCCGGCCCCTCCCTCCATCACACCCTCCTTCGCGTAGACCCCTCGACCTCACCCTCGCACCTATTTATTCGCTCTTCCATCCCCGCTGGAGTACGTACCCCACGCTGCGCGAGCAGTTGCTTGTTGTCCTGCCGTCCCTCCCTTCTCCTGTGTTTCTGCAGCTTTGTGCAAGGTTGTTGTGTCCCGCTTCGCCTCCGCCGCGTCTTCGTCTCACGCTTCGAGACTGTCGCCGAGAGACTCTCGGACCGGACTGCACGCGCAGATTTCGCCCTGCACACTTGGCGCTTATGGTGCAGGTATGCAACCCCGCCTCGAGGCGAGGAGGCGTGACTCGACCTTCGCAACTCGGGAGTCACCTCACCGACTACACAAGTACATGCGCTTGCGCGGCGGACTCGACGAGTGACTTTCGCTGCCCGGTGCTGAATTGATTCGGAGCTCTGCCGCGCACACAGACCCGCCCCCCGCTCGAAGTGTACGCTTGGCTCGCTTGCTGCTGCTGCTCGTCGTAAGTCACTACGACTCCTCGCAGCGCAAGGACCCTCTCCGCACGCACAGCTCCATCACACGCTCGAGTGCCTCCCATGGCACTCGGCATCCCCATCCCCCTCAGCTCCTCCTCCTCCTCCTCCTCCTCCTCCTCGCCGGAACCCGCCTCCCCGACCAGCGCAACCCGCACCGCAACGATCCTCTGCATCGTCTTCGCCGTCCTGATCGGCGTCGGCGCGCTCGTCGCCGCGGGGTGGATGCTCCGCCGCGCGCGGGGGAGGAGAGCGGCGAAACGGTCGCGGATCGTGGTGGACGAAGGTGCGTTGGGTTATTGTCCTCCTCGCGCAGGGCGGAGCGAGACGGATCTTGACCCTGCATACGCACCGTGCGCAGGATGCCTCCCGCCGCCGCGGGCGCTCCCCTACGCGTACGGCTACCCGCCCTCCCGCTCGTCGCACGGCGCTGCGTTCGACCCGCACTCGCCATTCGCCGCCGAGTCCAGCCCCGGAGCGATGAGTCCGGTGGCGGAGCTGCCGCCTGCATATTCGCCGCATTGGGGCGGGAGGGGAGTGTCGGAGGAGGGCGGGCGCGAGGGGGAGGAGGGTGAGACGGGGGCGAAGGGGGAGGCAAGCGCGAGGGAGCATGTCTGAGATGTGTCGTCAGTGAGAACGTCGAAGAGACAAGAAGTACAGCACAATACGGCGAGGAGACGGGGAAAGGAGGCAGGCGAAGCGAGAAACGCAAGGGAGCAGTCGAAGCGGAACCATAGCAGGGTTAGCTCGCCCGTTGCCCGTCCACTGCGCGCCAGTCGTACACTGCAGTGCGCCGTCCCCGAGGTACAACACTGCGCACCGCTCTATCGCACCCCGTGGGCTCACTGCCACATGGAGCGGGCCTTCTTCTTGAGGTCCTGCTTGCCGCCGGCCGAGTCCTTGCGCTTCTCGAGCTTGTGGGAGCGCTCGATGGCGGCCTCCTTGGCCTGCATCTTGCGCTTGTTGCTCGCGGACGACTTGGCGCGCTTGGTCTTTGCCTTGACGGCCTGGTCGGGGGCGACGTGCGGCTTGGTGGCTGGGTGCGGAGGGAGTCAGCTTGGTCAGGACGGAGAGGCAAGGGACGCACTGGCGAGGGAGGGCTCGGGGGCGGAGGCGGCGGCGGGGAGCTTGACCTCGGGGAGGGGCTCTTCCCGTCGCAGCTGGCCTGCGGGTAGATGGTTCAGCAGACTGTACAGTTGGAGTAAGGCTGGCTCAGGTACTCACGCTCAGACTTGGGTGCCATTGCAACTTGGCGTTGAGCGAGAACGAGCTCATCACCACCAGCCAAGGTCGACTCAAGCCCACACCATCCTCAGCGCAGACCTGCTCTGGAGCACGCGGCTTGGCGCCAGACGTACTGTATCAGCGTGCACAAGCTAGCCGCTTCAGCCCCCGTGTTCTCGTTCGACCTGCTCACCGTCGCTCTCCTCCTCATCAGTTCGGAGCTTTGCGGCCTTCTCTAGCGACCCTGCTGCTCTGGAGGCGCTTGCTACGTTTCGAGAGCTTCTCGTCACAACCGACGAGCACGACTAGCACCGCCTCGCTCGCAACTGCCGCACACCCTCCCTTTGTCCCCCCCTCCTTGTCCTCGTCGTCCCTGCGCACAGGACCCCTCTCGACGCCCTATGTTCGGCAGCGAGGAGATGGATCGCCCTTGTGCTCTTCACCTTCCCCGACCAACGAAGCTGGTCTTCGCTTGCCCACTCTCCACTCGACGCTGGACGTACCCGACTTTCGCCCCTGCCGCCACACGTGACAGCACACCGCCATCATGGCGACCTATCCCCCGCCACCCTCCTACCCAGTCCACCTCCCCTTCAGCACTCCCGCCTACGCCCAGCCGTACCAGCGCGCCCTCAAGCCATACCTCGGCCCGCGCGCACACCTCTCCCTCTCCTGGCTCTCGCAGCACTTCCTCGCCCTCCTCCTCGTCCTCGTCGCCCTCGCCTTCCTCCTCGCCCAGATCCCCGTTCTCGTCGCAGACGCGAAGGCGTCCCTCAACGCCGCGTGTGCCGGTGTCGAGGGCGCAGCGAGCGTCGCGGTCTCGCTCCCGCACTACATGGCCGACGGCGTCAACGAGATGAACGTCCGCGCGGTCAACGCGCTCAGTGAAGGGGCGGGGACGGTGCTCGACCTGATGCTCCAGGCACTCGAGGCGATCGTCCTGTGCGTCCGCTCTCCCGCTTCCTCGTCTCCAGGCGGTTCCCCCACGTCGCTCTCTCCGCTGACCCGCTCGTTGCGCGCAACTTCATGATCAACATGTACCGCTCGCTCTTCCTCTGCCTGCTCGACCTTGCCGTCCATGGCTCGATCACCGTCCTCGTCAAGGGCATCGAGGAGGCGCAGGAATTCGTCACGGACGCGCTCGGCGGCGTCAGGACGGCGATACAGGAGTCGATCAGCGGCGTCAACACGCTGATAGACCATACCGTCGGACTCATTGACGACATCCCGGGGTGTGTCCGCCCGCCACGCCTCATGCCCATAACCGGCCCGCTCACCCTTACGTCCCCGCAGAGTCGACATCGACGTGCCGCAGATTGACGTCCCAGAGCTCGGCGCTCGAGAACGTCACGCTCCCTGACACGCTCATCCACGCGTTGACGGAGCTCAACTCGTCCATCCCGACACTCGACGAGTTTCGCTCTGGGCTCGACTCGCTCATCTCGACACCGATTGAGGCGCTCCGCTCGTCGATTAACGCGACGCTCCGCAACTCGAGCATCGACGTCGAGCTCCTCCCGGTCCCGCAAAGGAGACCGTCTCGCTCTGCGCGGACCTCGACACCTCCTGGATCGACGACGTTGGCTCCAGTCTGGGCACCTTCGTCAAGGTCGCGATCGGCCTCGTCGTCCTCGCCATGGCACTCTTCATCGCCGCGAGCGCGCTCTGGGAGCACTACCGCTACCGCGCGTTCCTCGGCGGCGTCGGCGCCGCGCGGATGCCTGGCTCAGCGACCTCCTTTCCGCCTCCGGCGCGTCGGACCCGCACGCGCACGTCAGCACAGCGCAGGAGACGCTCTCGACCCCAATCTCCTCTCCTTCCTGAACGCGTCCTCGCACCCGACCCTCTTCCGCCTCCTCGCGCGCCTGTCCGCCCTCCTCCGCCTCGAGACGCCCGCAGGCAAGGCCAACCTGATCTGGTTCCTATCGTACATCGCGCACCCCTACGCCTGGGCGTTCCTCGCGCTCGGGATCGTCGGCCTCGTCGTCGTGCAGATCCAGCTTGCGGTGCTCGACGGGCCGGTGAGGCGCATGACGAGGGAGAAGGCGGAAACGGGCGCGGGCGAGTTCTCGACCTCGGTCGCGGAGACGATGAATGCCAAGATGGAGGCGGCGGGCGCCGAGTGGGCGAACGGGACGAACAGGGTCATCCAGGACGTGCAGGACGGGGTCAACGAGAACCTGGTGCGCCCTCTCCTTGCCTTCTTCGTGATTTGAGTCCCGCTGACGAGCGAGAGGCGCGCAGTTCGGCTGGGTCAACGATGCGACGACGACGCTCAACTCGACAATGAACGGCTTCTACACCGAGATCACCGTACGCCCTGCTCCATCGTTCGGCGCCATAGCCGCTCTGACACGTTGTACTCCCACAGGACGCGGTAACAAGCGTGTTCAACGGGACCGTCCTCGAGGATCCGGCGCTCGGGCTCGTCTACGTGCGTCCGCTCGCCCTTCCCTCTCCTCCCGTCTAACCCCTGCTCCACCCACAGTGCCTCATCGGCAGCAAAGTCGATGCCGTCTCGACCGCCCTCACCTGGCTACACAACCATGTGCACCTCTCCCTCCCGCTCGTCTCCCCCTCGCTCCTCACCCTCTCCCAAAACCGCACCGACGACCTCACCGCGTCGCTCACGAACCCCAACTCGACCGTCTCGGCGCCGTCGATCGCGGATAGGATGATTGACGCGTACCGCCGCTCGCTCGAGCAGCAGCGGATGGGGTTCGTCCTCGCCCTGGGGGTGTGGGCGCTCGTCCTCCTCATGGGCCTCGTCGGCGTGTGGTGGCGCGCACGAGGGGAGGCCACCTGGCGGCGCGCGCGGCGCGCCCCGCGAGGAGGACGACGGGGAGAAGGCCCCGCCGGGAGCGCCGGACGAGGAGAAGCGCGCGTTCTTCAAGCCGCTGCACCTGCGCTCGCTGTCCGCCTTTGGGCGCGCGCGCGGAGCGGGTGCCGAGCACGATGGCCGAGCTTCCCCCCGCTGGAGCAGATCGAGCACCCGCACCCGCACCCGCTTGACGGGCCGTACCCCCGCGGTGGGCTGAACCCCAGCGCCGCGAGCTGGGCGTCGCTTATCGACTACTTCAAGCCGACACAGCCCGACACGTCCTCGGCCCTCACTGCCCCCTCCGGTGAGGGCGACCGCACACCCCGCCGCGCGCGCTCGCGCTCCCGTCCCTCGCTCTCCCTCTCCCTCCCTGCGCCGCCCGCCCCCGTCCCCCACTACTCGCACTGCGAGCCCCTCGCGCCTCAAACCGCTCATCTCGCGCCCGTCGCGCCCGCTAAGCGCCTTCCGC
Organism: Rhodotorula kratochvilovae; assembly: GCA_019926025.1. Taxonomy (NCBI): domain Eukaryota; kingdom Fungi; phylum Basidiomycota; class Microbotryomycetes; order Sporidiobolales; family Sporidiobolaceae; genus Rhodotorula; species Rhodotorula kratochvilovae. Next base: position 129,613 of record JAHSUG010000014.1, read on the forward strand.
AGCCTGCGGACTCGCACTTCGCCCGCGCGCCCAGAAGGCGCGCGAGCGACGCCGTGCCGCTAAGGGGGGAGGACGCGGTGGGGGAGCGGCGGTACGCCCTCCCGCTGGCGCTGGGGCGGCGGGCGAGGGGTGGAAGGAGCGCGTCAAGGGCCGGATGCGGCGCGGGCGGCGGGGCGGCGCGGACCGCGCGCGAGCGGACGAGGCGGGGACGCGGACGGCTGGGAGGAGATGCGCGACGAGGGCGAGGACCCGTTCGCGGACGCGCGCAGCCCCACTGCCGCCGCGCCGGCGTATCCCGCTCCGCCTGCGCTCCCCTCGAGCGCCGACCCGTTCGCGGACCCGCTCACCGGCACGCACGGGCGCGCGCAGTTGTCGTACGCGCCGTCGAGCAGGCCGCTCGTGGTGCGCGCGGCGCCGCCCGCGAGGGGCGCGGATCCGTTCGCGACGCCGTTTGATGCGGCGTGGGAGCGGTAGCGCTCAGGGAGACGGTGAGGGGACGTGTTGTTGTGCTTCTTTGTCTGCTGTGCATGGTCACTTCGTTGTCGTACTCTGGCTAGTGTGTGTAAGGTGTGAGTGGGGAGAAGAGCCGGAGCGGCGGGGACGAGTTGCACGTGAAAGAGCGAGGAAGAGACGATGTGGTCTTCCGCTTCACCCGCTGGCGAAGCCACTCACTGCTCGATGCTCCCAGTGAGGCGGTCTTCGCGCCTTGCAGAAGGTGCGCATCCAGTTGCGTCGAGGCGGCTTCTCCTCGGATGCTGGACGAGGAGGTCGACCTCCTCTCCGCGCAGGCCTCCTCGGCGTGCCCCGCTTGACCTCGCCCTCGCTGCTCATCCAGCTCTCCTGCACCGCTCCGTCACGTTTGTGCGATCCAGGCTGTGTTTCTGCTCCTCGAGAACTCGCCGGTGGCAGCGCTGGTCCGCTTCCTCGCTCCTCTCGCTCGCTGGTCGAGCTGCGCGCACGGCTTTCCAAACTCAAGGCGGTTCACGCGACGCGCGGGGGTGCACAAAGCGCGCAAGGAGGACCGCACAGCCGCCCACGGAACTGGCCTGCGAAAGGACCGGTCGCACCGGCGGCGGCCGCCATCGACTCTTCCCTTTCTCGACACGACCCACCGCCTCTGCGAACCTCGCGGCCCGCTTGTGCGCACTGTGCGCTCTTGCTCGTCTGCTCAGCCGTCACCAGCCCGCCCGCCGTGCCCGCCTTGCTCCCTCCTCCGCACTTCTCCCCAGATGTGGCCTCCGCTTCTCCACGCGTGAAGCTCTCGGTCTCCACGTCCTTGCCCTTGGGCCCGACTTTTCGTCCCTCACGCCCATCCTCAGCCAAGCACAGCGCACCCACCAGCGTCGCCCGCGTGGGCCATGGCGCCCCTCCCGCCGCCCGTACCGCCTCCTCGACCCCCCTCTCCGCCCTCCCGCGACCCCGCCTCCGCCGTTCAGACCCCCGCAACTCCTCTGACGCCCGCCGATACACCGCCTCCCCTCCCTGTCGACGGCGCCGCGGCGCCCGCTGCGCACCTTCCCGCGCCATCCAAGCCTCGTCGCAACGTCGCCTGGAACGAGCAGGTGTCGGAGCACGTTGCGATCCCCTTCTACAGCGAAGAGGCGCCGGACGGCGAGTCGGCGGGGGACGGGCACGGCGATGCAGCGCTGCGTGGGCGGAGGGGCAGCATCGGGAGGCGGGGGAGCGCAGGAAGGGGCGTCGTCCGGAGGGAGCGACCCCTTCTCAGACCGCTACCGCCTCGACGACGTCCCCATCTCGCTCGCCGGCGGGCAGGACGACGGCGCACTTGACGGGATGGTCGCGCCTGTCGTCAGACAGCTCGAGGTCTGGGTCGACCCGCTCGAGCGCGACGGGCTGCCTGACCTCGCGGCCGTCGACGGCGGCGCCGAGGGCGCGCACAAGGCGAGCGAGGACAAGGCGCAGGGGCTCGTGACCGCGTACGCGCAGGGCGCACGCGGGCTCTGGCAAGGCCTATCGCAGCGGAGGGCATCCATCGTTGCGATGCGTGAGAAGGAGGAGGAGGAGGGCGAGAAGGACCGGCGGACGGAGGACGAGCTGAACAGCCCGGACGCCGACGCGGTGCCGCACCTGCCGGGTGGAACGCCCGGTATCCTCGGCGCGCTCATTGCGCTGCAGCAGCAGGAGGCGGCGCTCGCCCGTCGAGGCAGCGCTTCCGTCTCGTCGTCAGCCCTCCCGACTCCCGCTCCTTCCGCTCCTTCCTCGCCAACCCTGCACCCTCTCTCGACGGCGACATCGTCCGCAGACCTCCTCGACGAAGACTCCTCCGATGACGAGGTCGAGCGCGAGCGCTTCATCGCCCGGCTGCGGGCGAAGCGCGCGTCGAAGAACGCCCTGCACGTCGCGTCAACCTCCGTCGCGTCGGCGTCGAAGCACGCCGCCGGGGCGGCTCTCCGCTTTGCGACGGGCAAGGGCGAGCGAGGGCGCAGCTCCGCCCCGTCCAGCCGCCCTCAGTCCGTCAGCGACCGGTCGGTGTCGCGCTCTCGCGCGTCCTCGCCTGCCTTGTCTTCGCCGGGCCTCTCGCCAGGACGACGACCTGCCTCGCTGGCATCTTCCGCCTCGGGGGCGACAGTCGCGCGCCGCCTTCACCCTCCCTCTCCGCGCACCACCGCTCGCGCTCCGCCACCTCCCTCGTCCAGCTCAAAGGCGGCGACACCAGTCCGACCGAGCCGAAGAGCGGACTCGCACACCACCACCGCTCGCACTCGCACAACACCCTCTCGCGCCTCATCTCGCACACATCCGTCTCGCGCCTCTCGCACACCTCGCTCTCCCCGCCCGGCAGCCCCGCCTCGCCCACCTCGCCAACCGTCCCGGTCGGAATGGCCGTCCCGCACAAGGCGAAGCTCACGAGCGAGTTCACCAAGCGCGTGCGCAAGGTCGGCGACCGGCTTGGGCTCGAGTGGGAGACAGAGCGGACGAGGCCAAACGCGGCGAGGAGCAGTGCGGGCGTGTTCGGAGGACTCGTGCTTGGCGCGGTGCGTACCTTCCGTCCTCGCTCTCGTTCTCGCGCTGACGGTGTATCCCGCAGACCGCTCTCGCTGCGCCCGCCACGCCTCCGGCACCTCCATCGCGCCTCTCCCGACACGGCCGGGCTACAACCTCTCCCGCTACTCCGCACCCGATATACACCACGCCGTGCGCTCGACATCCCCAACCCCGCCGAGGACGCAGCCGCCCTCGCCCGTCCTCCCTGCCTCGCGCCGTACCCTCTCCCCGCCGCCTTCTGCGCGTCCGTCCCCGGCGGGCTCGATCAAGCCGTCGCCGACGCCGAGCCGGAAGAGCCTGAGTGAGATGGTGCGCGAGGAGGAGGAGAAGGACCTCCAGGAGCAAAGCGGGCAGGCGAGCGAGCCGACGCTAAGAGAGCGGAGGAGGCACGGGAGGAAGGCGATCTTCTCGCTGCAGGTCAACGACATCGTGCGTCGACCTCGCTTCTCCTCCGCGCTCCGCTCTAACCCGTACTCCCAGCCCTCCGCAACCGACGAGGCGCACGAGCCCGCCTCCGCCTCCTCTCGCCCAACCCTCACGATCGACACCTCCGCGTCGACACGTTCCAACTCGCCGTCTCCAACCTCCGCTAGCGGCACATTCCGCTTCCTCGGGCCGCGGACGCCCAAATCCGCGCCCGGCTCGTTCAGCTCACTCCACCGCGACTACTTCGGCAGTGGCGCGCTCTCACCGACGATGACGCCCGCCGATCGCGAGCGGGACCGCGCAGAGCGCAAGGCGCGCGAAGAAGCTGAGCGCGAGGCGAGAGAGCGGGAGCGGGACCTGCGCGAGTGGCAGAAGGAGAAGCGGCGGCGGCGCAAGGCGCGCGAGAAAGAGCTCAAGCGCCGCAGGGTCTTCATCAAGGAGCACGTCGCGGCGATCCTCGAGCGGCAGCAGTTCATCCTCAAACTCGCACGCGCGTTCATGATGTTTGGCGCGCCGTCGCACCGCCTCGAGGCGCAGATCCAGGCTACGGCCCGCGTCCTCGAGCTTCCGCACTGCACCGCGCTGTACCTCCCCGGCGTCATCCTCGTCAACTTTGGCGAGCCGGCAACCTGCACTTCGGACATCAAGGTGCGTCGTTTGCCGTTTTCGCGCCGCTCCTCGCTGACCCTCCTGCGCGTAGTTCCTCAAGCAGGCAGCGGGGTTGGATCTCGGCAAGCTCAAAGCGACGTACTGGGTCTACAACAAGGTACGCCGCCCTTTCTCCCTTTCTCTTTCTTGCAACGCTGACGAGCGTTAGTCTGCAGGTGATTCGCGACAAGGTCTCCGTCGCCGACGGCTCGGCCCAGCTGGACGACCTGATGACCTCGCCGCCCAAGTACGGCCTGCTCAAGAACGTTGTCGTGGGCGGGCTCGCCGGAGCGTTCATCATGCCGTCGGCTTTCGGGGGGAGCTTCATCGACTGCCTCGCGGCGATCCCGCTCGGCGGACTGCTCGTCGTTGTGCAGGTCCTCCTCTCGCGCAACGACATGTACTCAAGCTTGTTCGAGTGCGTCCCTCCGCCATCTTCCAGCGTTCTCGCGCTTATCGTTGCCCGCCCGCAGGATCGTGATCGCGTGCATCAACGCCGTGATTGCCGCCGCCCTCTCCCGCACGAACCAGCTGTGCTTCTACAGCGTCGCCGCCGGTTCCATCGTCCTCAGTGCGCCTACTCCGCTCGCTTCGTCAAGCGCAATGGGCTGACGTCGCACGCGCGCAGTCCTCCCCGGCTTCATCGTCCTCTGCGCCGCGCTCGAACTCGCGAACCGCTCGATCGTCTCCGGCGCCGTCCGGCTCACCTACGCCGCGCTCTACGCACTCTTCCTCGGATTCGGCTTGAGCCTCGGCGCCGAGATCTATACCAAGGGCGGGCGAGAGCAGATCATTGGCGGAGGTGACTACACCTGCGCGTACCTGCGCAGCGACGCGCCGTGGTGGCGGCAGACGGTGCCGAGGTGGTACTACTTCCTCACGATCCCGATGTTCCTCCTCTGCATGGCGCTCAAGAACGGCCAGCCGCTCTTCCGCCGCGATACCGTCGCCATGGTCGCCATCGGCTGCGCGGGTGCGTCCGCCTCTCTCGGCTGGTTCCTCTCCTTCAGCGCTCACACCCACGCGTGCGCAGGCTTCTCGGCCAACTTCTTCTCCGGCTGGGAGTTCAAGAACATGCCCGCGCTCACGAGTTTCCTCGGCTCGTTCGTCGTCGGCGTTCTCGGCAACGCATGGAGCAAGATCACACGCGACAGCGCGTTCCACGTCATGGTCGTCGGCATCTTTGTCCAGCTGCCCTCCGGTGCGTCTCGTCCTCGACTCTCGTTCCAAGCTTTCCCAGCTCCCGCGAGCAACAGCTCACTCGCCCTCCCCGCAGGTCTCGCCAACGGCGGCCTCCTCCGCTTCGCCGCCGACTCCGCGACGACGAACGCGAACGCGTTCGGCACCGCCATCGACGCCGCAGCGGGGCTGATCCGCATCGCCGTAGGCATGACGGTCGGGCTCTTCCTCGCTGCAGCGGTGATGAACCTCCTCTCTCGCCGGGGGAGGCGGCGCGGCGCACATCTGTCGACGTTCTGAGCGCATCTCCTCTACACTCTATCCGGTCTAATCTGTCGTTGTCCCCCGTCGTTCCTGTTCTCGCGCTGTCCCGTCGTCTTCGCCGTACTCCTCGCATCGGTATCGCCCACCCATTGTCGTGTAGAGCTAGAACAGACTCCTTCCGTAGATTCGCCGCCGTACATAGCCCTGCCATCGCAGTTCCCCTCGCACGCTTCTCCCAAGCAGTCGACGACGGGGAGCGTGGATGAGGTGACTGTGAACTGCTGGGTGCAAGCGTACTGCGGCTACTGATAAAGACTGAACAGCGAGCACAACAAGCGGTCACAACCCAAGCGACGACCTCGCCCTCGTCCTGTCCTCCTTCCCCGTCTCGTCCTCCCGACCCCGCCCATCGCGGCTGCTCGCCCTGCTCCCTCCGCCGCGCACAAGCCGGTCCACCAGCCCACCGAGGCCAAAGTCCCACATCCCGCCGCTGCCGCTCTTCTCCCCCTCGGCATGCGCAGGCGGGCCCATCGCCATGCCCAGCCCCTTGGCGACATCCTCGTCTTCCTCCGCGCGGCGCATAACCTCGCGGCGGCGCGCGCGCGCGTCCCGCGAGCCGGAATGCGCTCCCTGCGCCTGCCCCGCGCGCGGACTCGTTACCGCCTGTCCGCGCTGCACCCGCCCCCGCCGCTCGGCCTCGCTCTCGGCGCTGTCGGTCCCGCCGTCGCCGCCGTCATTCGGGAGCGCGAGCGCATCGCGCACGAAGGGCAGCGCGCGGTCGTCCGAGAGGGTGAGGACGATGCGCGCCTCGTACGCTGCGTCGCGCGCGCCGTCGTCGCCCTCGGCCTTCACGCCGCGCGCGCGCCGGCTGCGGCTGCGCTGGCGCGAGGGCGAGTCCGCCGCGCCCGGCTTGCGGATCGAGAGGAAGAAGGTCAATGCCTCGACCTTCTCCTTCTCCTCCGCGCGCGGCGGCTGCGCGCCCTTCTTCCCGCGCGCGACGTCGCTCGCCCTGAGCGGGGGCGTCGACGCGCTCCTCGTGCGCTCGGCGCCGCCGTACCCCGCGTACGTGTTCGCGCGCGGGGGCATGCCCGGCCGCCTCTGCTGCGGGTGCGGGTACGTACGCTCGAGCGTCGCGCGGAGGCGGGAGGTCGCGGGGCTGAGGGGGGAGGCGGATGGGGAGGAGGAGGGCGGGAGCGCCACGACGCAGTGGAGGTAGCAGGTGTAGGACTCGTCGGGAGTGGGAGAGGACGGGAAGGGGAAGGTGCCGCGTGGCGCGAGTGGGGTGAAGGGCTGCGCGAACGGCGTCGGCGGGAGGGAAGGCGTCGCCGAGTCCGGCGAGGTAAAGCTCGTCGAGGAGGTGGGCGTTGCGGCGGAGAGGGACGATGACGACGAGAGGTGCGAGAACGGCGAGTCCTCGCGGACGTGGTAGAGGATGCCCTTGCAGCGCAGCGCATACTTGACGTACGAGACCGCGCGGCGGATAGGCTCGTTGGTCGGTTGAGGAGAGTGAGCTCGATTGGCGGCGGGTACGAGGGGTGGCGGAACGGGAGGGACCGGAGGGAGGAGGTTGGCGCGGCGGACGAGGCGGAAGTGAGCGAGTCGGTGGACGGGTTCGAGATGGTGAGCGTCGGCGAGTCGGGCGACAGCGGCGACAGCTCGGGCGTCCCCTGGCGGTCACAAGCGGGTGACGGCGGCGAGTCGGACGCAGCGCGAGCGATACCCGTCGCGAGGACCGTCATCGTGGCGACTTGCGGCTCGTCGAGGGTTGCTGTGCGTGCAGAGGACGTCGAGCGCGAGATGCGGGGCGGCACCGTGGACGTCGCGGACGACGCGACGTGCTCAACGAGGTCGTTGAGACTGTCGTCGACAATCGTCGCCTCGAGCTTCGGGCCCTCGCTGCGCGCGTAGCTCTCCTCGTCGAGGAAGAGCTCGAGGCGATGCGCAAGCGGCGCGGGGACGAACGACGTCGTCTTGAACTCCTTCTTCTCGCGCAGCGGACGCGCGTCCTCCTTGATCTGCCGGCCCTCCCCCTCCGCGCGCCGGGCAAGCCGCTCCGGCAAGGACGCACAGAAGCGGTCGAAAGCGCGCATGCGCTTCGTCCCGTCGAGGTGGAGGAAGCCGGCGAGGACCTGGCGGATCTGCGGGTCGGGAACGGCGAGGAGCGCATCGACGACCTTGTCGGCGAGGCTCTGCAGGCTCGTGTGCGCGAACCCGAGCGGGTACTTGCTCGGCGTGACGCAGCGCAGGACCGTCAGGCCGACGCACCACACGTCGATCTCGGGGCCGTGGTACCGCACCGAGCCGAACTTGTCGCGCAGGCCGCGCCAGAGCTCGGGCGAGTGGTACGCCGGGGAGCCGCAGCACGTTGTGAGCTTCGCCTCAGAGCCGGAGAAGTGCGTTGCGAGCCCGAAGTCGAGGAGTTTGAGGTGGAGGGTCGGACCGGTATCGGCGGCGCCGGAGGGAGGAGACGGCGTGATGCGAATGAGGATGTTCTCGGGCTGCGCGCAGCGGGGCTCGTGAGTCTTTGTCCGCTGGAAGGCGCTGGAGCCGACGTACCTTGATGTCACGGTGGCACACCCTGAGTGGCTCGTGCAAGCTCCGCACGACGCTCGAGAGCTGTTCGAGCACGCTCCATGCCTGCGCGACGGGAAGCACGCCGCCGGGCCACGACGAGACCAGATCCTCGAGCGTGACGGACGATCGCAGGTTCTCCTCGACGAGGTAGAAGTGCCCGGGCGTGCGGACCGTCTCGAAGACCTGCGGGCCGAAGTGTCAGTCGGGACTCTGCGCGACGGAAGTGAACGGAATTCACCTTGACGAGGTTGCGATGCGGGAGCAGTTGAGCGAGAATGGTCGGTTCGCGAAGCAGGCGGTTCGAGATGAGCTGGTGATGCGGGTGCAGCGGCGTATGCTTGAGGGCGTACTGTGGCGGACTCGAGCGTCAGCGGCGCACAGACTGTAATAAGAGGACTGTGCGCACCTCGACGCCGCCCTTGCGAACCAGCTGCACCTCGCTGAACTTGCCTTTGCCCAGCGTAATGCGGTCCGCGCACGGATCGGGCGGGTCGGCGCCGTTGTGCTCTGGCGACTCGGCTGGATGCGCTCGCGCGGTCGAAGTGATGTCGAGGGCGGAGGAGCGGCGGGATGTCGAGCGAACGAAGGTGTAGTCGGCGATGCCGAGCGGGAGTAGTATATCGAGATCCTGCGGGTCGACAGTGCGGACGGGTTGTCGTATCTGGGGAGGGCGGGAGTGTGAGCGTGCGTCGTGCGAGAGTTCGTTCAAGACGCACCTGAGCGCGGATAAGCTCCTCGACGCTCGGCTCGCGCGGGACGAGGGTGTCGCCCTCGAAGACCGCAGAGCCAAGGTCGCCCTGCCGCGGCCCCGCCTCCTCGTCGTCGCTCTCGAGCTCCACGTCGCCCTCGTCGCCGCTGCTCGAGATGCCCACGACGAACGCGACGGCCTTCTCCTTGCCCTTGGCCGACCTCCTCCCGCCGACAACGCCCGCCCGATTCTCCTTCTCGAGCTGCGCCGCCTCTCCGGCCGGGTCGCACGAGCTCCTCTGGCCGTTCGAGCGAGGCGCGCGTCCGGCTGCGTCTCCCTTCGACGAGCGATAAGCATCCGTCCTCCCTCCCGGCACGCCGTCCTCGTCCCGCCTCGCGGCGGAGCTCGCCGCGCCTGGCCACATGGGCGAGAGGAGCGGGGCGTAGGTGGCTTCTGGCGAATAGATCCTGGACGTAGACGACGAGCGGGTGGTGAGGTTCGAGAGGCCCGTCGTAGCCCGCGAGCGTGACGCGCTCCGCAGCGAAGGCGGGTCGAGCCAAGGCGAGGTGGACGTGGAGGCGGCAGGCGCTGGAGAAGGCGCACGTAGCCCAGCCATGGGCGCACTCGCTGCGTGCAGGAGGGGGGAGGAGGGAGAGGAAGGGCGATGAATGTGAGGTCGGCCCGGGCAAGGCAAATCCGGGGAAATCCGGGGTGAGGAGAGAGAGATGAGGACGGCAACGCGCGCTGTGCACCTCCCTGTCCGCGCGAACGTGCGTCTTCTGAGCGTAGACGGTGCGCACTGTCCCTCGCGAGCGGGCGCGCCTGGCAGCGCCTTCCGCGACGCCCTCGCTCGGCATCTATCGCCTCTCTCCACCTCGATCCCTCTTCGCTGCCCCCCGCCTGTCTCCCCTGCCCAACTCTAGCGTTGCAAAGATTGCGGCGACGACCCGCGTCGAATCGGTGCACGGCCCGTCCGCATCGTACGGGGGCGCAGCAGCGGCATGGTCCCTCGCTTCGCAACGCCGCCGTCCGGTAAGTCACAGGCTCTCTTCTCTAGCGCACTCCCTGCTGCTTCTCATCAATCCGCCGAGACGTAGGGGACGCTGTCAGCGGGTGGGAGAGGTAAAGACTCGCGGCTCGCGGGAGGGACTGCGCGAGAGGCGTGAGACGCTTGAGAGTACACCTAGAAGCTACGAAGACGCACCTGCGCGAGAGGCGTGAGACGCTTGAGGGAAAGCGTCGCCACCCGCGCGGGCGCAAGGGGGAACTGCAAAAGGGGGAAACCAACAAGCACTCCCTCCGCTCCCTCCGCACCCCTCAGACCGCCTCCAACACCTTCGCAAACCTCGACCGTCCCATCAAGAAGGCAATAGCGTGCTCGAGCTCGAGGTCCTCTTTCCACGCTCCGTGCGCCGTCGTTCCCCGAACGATACCTCACTGTGAATGCTGTTCCGGCGCTGTCTGCAGGTCATGTCGAGCTCAAGTGAACCACTCGCGACCTGCTGAGCCCTTTGCTAAGCGGTCTGGCGAGACAGCGACGCATCTGCGTAATCACGTGCATCTCTCTGATGCTCTCTGGCGCGCTCGTTCGGACGGCTAGGCCGTTGTCGCTTATAAGCAGCATTCCAGGATGTCTACAGCACCGCGTCGCCGAGCAACGGGCCTCTACCCCCGCACCACCGCTCTACACCCTCTCGAGCGCCTTCTCACCACCGACCTTCTCCTCATCCCGCTCCGTCCTCCCACGCTCCGCCTCCCTCTCCGCCTCCTCCCGCGCAACCTGCTCACGCAGCCCAACATCCAAGCACGGCGCGAACCGGCTCTTCTCGCGCAGCCGCCACCCGTAGCGGTAGAAAATGAACGGTGCGGGCGCGGTGAGGATCGCGACGAAGCCGATGAGGCTGCAGGCCCAGTTGACGCCGAGAGCCGCGAACCTGTGCGTGCGGTGGACGGATTAGCGTGGCGCAGGGCAGGGGGCGAGAGCGCGACGGCTGGGTGCAAGCAGAGGGGGGGACGCACATCTGCTGCACGAAGAGCGGGAAGGCGGCGGCAATGGCGGAGCGAACGATCGTGTTCGCAGCGAGCGCCGAGGCCGAAAACATGAGGTAGACTTCAACTGCGTATGTAGAGCGGGCTCAGCATGGTCGACGACCAAGGAGAGGAGGGGCGAAGCGCACCGAGGTAAGCCAGGAACGAGATAAAGATGAGCGTGAAGCTCATGCCGATCAGGATCGTCGAGACGGCGGGCACGGCCCAGTGGACGGAGGGGTAGTCTGCGGGCGAACAGCGGGACACTCGTAAGCGGGCGGAGACGGATAACGGGCAGGGGTGCGACGTACTGCCAGTCCAGCCCAGCCAGAAGATGCCGACGACGAGCAGCGGGCCCGCCAGCATACCGCCCCAAAGCCTGCGGAGCGGAAGAAGGTCAATCGCGGTGCGAAGAGCAAGCAAGTCGGAGAGACGCACCTCTCCTCCGGCGGCGGGTGGCCGTGCCACTTTGGGACCAGCTCGCGGTAGTGCCGCTGAGTGTAGATGCTGAGAACTGCAGGTGGGACGCGTCAGTTCCGGAGGTACAGCACGTACAGCACGCACACAGAAGAGAGGAGCAACGCACTCGCCCCGAGCGTCGTGCCAATTCCGATGCCGATGAAGATGAGCCCGACCTCGCCGCTGTTGAACCCGCGGAGCTGGCCCCAGACGATAGGGAAGACGCTGAAGAGGCCGCTGCTCGGGGGAACGCGCCGGGTAGGGGAGAGGCAAGGCGGCGGTCAGCTCTGGTTCTCCCTCAGGGGGGCAGGCGAGAGGGACGCACTAGAGGAGACCGTAGACGATCGAGAGGTAGATCGTGACGGTCATGACGATCGGCTCGACGCAGAGCATGATGGCGGGCCGGGCGAGCGTGCGCTTCAGGATCGACTTGAGCCTGTCATCCGTATGGCCAGGTCAGAGAGGCGGCTCTAGCTTCGCGGAGCGCATGCAGGGAATGCCTTCGAAGAGAGCAGCGACGCACGTAAAGTCGGCCTTCTCCAGCTCGGCGTACTTGTCCGCATGCAGGCTCGGGTCCTCCTTTCGTAACCGCTCCGCCCGCTTCTTGAGCAGTGCCGGGTGGTACGTCTCGGGCAGGAACACGGCAATCTGCACGGCTAGCGTGTCAGAAACTTGGGACGGACGGAGGGGAAGGGAAAGTGAGGGAGCGGGGAACAGGAGGGAGAGCGAGAACGCACCGACACCCAGCTCGCCAATCCCCAAATACCGATGATCCAGTAGATCCAGCGCCACCGCAAGTACGAGTCGACCAAAAACCCTGCGGCGATCGGACCGCAAACCGGCCTGCGAAGGTCAGATGCAGCGAAAAGGAGCGGCGGATATGCAAGAAGGGGAGTCAGCGCTCCGCAGAGAGTAGGTCGCCATCCCAAACAAGGTCGTCTTGAGAATAAAGGGTGAACACAGGGTGGAGGAGCGGCTCACCCGAGGAAGACGCTCGCGGAGAACACCGCCATCGACTGGCCTCGCCCGACGGCGTCAAACATGTCGGCGATCTGCGCGAGGGCGACGATTGGCTACGTGAGCAGAACTTCTAGCGGTGGCGAGGGCTGAGACGCACGACGCCGCCTGCGTTGGTCAACGGGGAGGACGCGAACGTCGCAGCTGCGGGAGAAACGATCAGCACGACCTTTGCAAAACTGGGAACAGTGCGGCGCACCGAGAAAGCGAATGATCACGAGCGTCCAGATGTTCTGGGCGAGCGCATCGCCAATCTGGAAGATGGCGAAGATGAGGAGCGATACGACGAAGACGGGTCGCCGACCAATCTGCGCACGGGGTGGTGAACCGGTGAGCAGGGCTTCGCAGTATAGAAGCGCGGGCACGCACGATCTCCGACAGTGGCGCCCAGATGAGCGGTCCAGCGCAGTCTGCACGCGGGAAGGTGGGTCAGCAGGAGAAGCGACGGGATTGGGACGAAGGCGACGCACAGCCGGCGAGGAACAAGCTCGTCGCAAGCTGCCCGACCAAGTTGCTGCAGCCGAAATCCTCCGACATCTGTCGCACCGTGCTCGATGGCGCGCTCGAGGCGAAGGTGACGACGAGTGTCGCCTGGGCGCAGAGGAGCGTGACTCCCCACTTGCGCAGGTCCGACCAGTTCTGCGGATTCTCCGAGTCGTTCTCGTCCCAGATGACCTTGTTCGGGTCGGGCTGCTCCTCTTGTGGCTCCTCATCATGGCCGTCCTCGCTCGCCTGTCGTGATCCTGCGGGACGGGAGCGCGAATCAGCGGGCAAAGGGGACGGTGAGCGGTCGCACGGTGCAGAAGCTCAGGGAGAGTGAGACACACGTATCCTCGAGATCCTCGTCAATTGCCTATGCGCCTCCGAGAACGCCGGGTCGACGACGGGCAAGTCAGGGTACCCTCCCTCGCTCCACGCACTCGACGTCCTCGTCGTGACGGGCGGCGCCATGCCCGTACTCCCGCTCCTGTTCCTCCCGCTCGGTGGCAAGCGGTAGTCGGGCGCGCGGTGCGGCTGCTGCAGCCTGGCGGCGAAGGACGCGCTCCGCCCTCGCGCGGGCTGGATGGAGGGGAGGTCGGAGGGCGCATCGCCGCCGTAGTCGCGCATCTCGCGCTCTGCCTCTGCGTCGATGCCGGTGAGGTAGGCGGGGTCGTGGCGGTTGTGCGGCACCTTAGGGACGTCCTTCCCCGCTCCGTCGTACCCGGCATTGAGGGTGCGTTCCGAATCGGCCGAGTCTGCCGCAGAGCGGTCGTCGGTCGGGCTCATGGCAAGCGTGCTGCGGGAAGCAGCAGCGGTTGCAGGGCAAGAGGCGGGCGAGTGCAGGAGAGCAGGCGCAAGCAGCGAAAACGCCTCCGCCACGCGAGCATTGCCGGTCGCGGCTCCATTTTGCTCAGGCTGACCGAGCAAAGGGGAACGACGTCAATTTCCGGCAAGGATCTCGTCCCGTCGGCAGCGATCCCGGGCGCGTGGTATCGAGCGGGAAGCCGCGAGCGATAGAACTCGAGAGCGAACAAGTGCGGAGGGAAGAGGAGGAAGAGGAGGAGGGGGTCGGAGGGCGGAGCGCGTCCGAAGGAGTGCAGGTTCTGGCAGAGTCACCGTGGAGGAGAAGCGACGGTGGGGAAAGGGAGGACAAGCCGGCAAGCATGAAGGGTGGAGGAGCAGGCTCGAGGCGAAGAAGGTCGAGGAGGAGAGGGAGGTTGTCCCGGACGAATGATGCGTCCTAGTGAGCTAGCACTGGTGTCAAGCTTGCTGTTTAGCGAGAAGCAAGAAGCGCGCTCAGCAGCTCAAGCAGGCGAAAGAACGCGGGTCGTTGCGAGCAGGACTGGCGGGCGAACTGCGTCGAGGACGAGCACGAGCTCGCCTCGCTCCTGCTCAGCGCTTCGACACAGACATACACGCTACTCGTCGAGATTCGGGTGAGAAGAAGGCGAAGTTCCTCGCGGCCCTGAAGGCGCCGACGAGGTTCTCCCGCTCTCCTGCGCAGCGAGCCCCCAAAGGAGTACGCCGCTGCGCCTTCTCATCCGACTCGAGCATGGCGAGGCTGTGTTGAGATTGCATGAACTGGTTCACGCCGCCGCGCTGGGAATCTGCGTGTGAGAGCGTGTGAATCTCGGGCGAGCACCCCCAGAAGGTTCGCGACGCACGCATTCCTCGCGCAGCTCGAGCTCGCTGAACTCGGGGAGCTCGGCGCCTGCCGTTCCGAGGGCGTTAGAGGCGATCAACGCAGCGCCGTGACGCCAATAGCGCATGAAGCTCGTCTCAGTCTTCCACCCGCCGATCTCCATGACGAGGAGCGGAGGGACGCCGTCAATGAGCATCTGCGTGGCGCCTCCGATGCGGATCGAGTGACCCTGGAGGGGCGGCAGCGCGAGAGTCGCGAGCATGCGGTTGAACCAGCGGCGCCAGGAGTCCTTCGAGAGGACGACGCGTTGCCCGATCTTCCTTCCCTGCCCGGCCGTGTAAGTGAACAACGGCTCATGGGCGGAGGGGTTGTTGATCGCGAGGTGGTGCCGGAAGATCTCGTTCGTCTCGAGGCTGAACTTGCGGACCGAGACGTCGCGACCCGTTGCGCGGTTCGTCTTGTCCCACGGAATGTGCAAGAGGAACGTATCGAGCTCATCATTGTACCGGACGTCCTTCGCCTTGATGACGCGCTCGAGCATCTCGATCGACGGCGACGCGTTTTTGAGCGTGAACTCGCCGCTGCGGAGGAGGGCGCCGAAGGCGACGAGGGTCGCAGCGAGCATGCACACGTGATACGCGTCCTCGAAATCCCTCGAGAGGATCTTGACGAGGTTGATGAGCTTCTTGGCGTCCCGCGCGAGGAATGGCGGGCGTTTGAGCTTCGGGTGAGGCTGGACCGCCGCGAGGCACGTGTAGATGACTCCGAGCTCGTGCTCCTGGACGTCCCAATTGATCGCGTAGAAGTACGAGTACTGCTTGAGGTGCGCAACCTTCTTCTTGACCGTGTCGACGGTGTAGACGGCGAGGAAGAACGAGATGAACATGCGAAGCCGGAGCGTCGTGATGGGGAAGCGATCCTCATCCGCGATACCTTCCATGCTGCACCACTCGTGGTACGACTTGAGCGCGTAGCCCCACCGTTCAGCGGTGCGGTCCGGGAGCGCGTACATGACCATCTTGTGCATCTCAATCGCCGCGCTCGAGTACTTGTGCCTGTCCCACGACGAGACTGCGAAGGGTGCGGCGATGGGCGGGCGGTAGAATGGCCGAGACTTGGCTGGCAGCGCCTTGCCGTTGACCGTCAAGGCGTTCCAGGTCGACGGGAAGACGTGACCCTGGGCGTTGGCGACGAGGTCGGATGGCGCGGCGAATGGGAGCTCGATTGGTGAGCGGGAAGGGAGCGCGCGGAGCGGCTTGAGCGAATGAGGGTATTCGACGATGCTGGCCTGGGCGATGCGGTCGAGAGGAAGGGAAGTGGGGACCGTCCGCGACGAGGAGGAGATGGCGCCGAAGCTCGAGTCCTGCACGTCCGGTTGTGCGCTCGCGCGCGCGCAAGTCCACGTATGGTCAGCTCCGAGTCCGTCGCGCTGCGTCCGGTCCTCGGAAGCGCCTTGGTTGCCCTCGTCCGGCTCATCAGTCGATGCGGTCCTCGAGGTCCTCGAGCGCTCCTGCGCAAGCTGGAACAGTTGCGGATCGAACCTCGGCGGCATGCTGGTGGAAAGAGCTGTTTTGGACCGGCTACTGCCTGGCTGAGCGAGTCGAGCGGAGCGGTGAACGGGAACCTCCGCCTCGCAGTCCGCAAGAGCTTCCTTCGCCGTTCCCCCGTGAGCCGCAGTTCTGAGGCTTGGATAGCCGAGATGGAGAGCTCGCTGAGCGGCAGCGCGCTGTCGCGGGTGCTGAAAGGGCTGGCTTCGAGAAGGAGAACTCCGGAGAGACGGCAGGGAGACGGTTGAGGGCCTCGCTCTGCAGGTGTAACGCGCGCGTGCAGCGATTCTGAAGCTTGCAGAACCGAGAGACATCATCCGGAAGGTGCTGTGCGAAACGGCAACCTCCAGGAGTGTTTGGCCGAAAGAAGGAGAACGACGAAAGAGACGAGGAGAAGGGCGGGACACGCTTTCGCGGACCTTGCTGAATGAAACGCCCTGTATTCACACGAGCTTTTTCTTCTCCTGCTCCGAGAGCACCACGACGTCGCTCAACCCCATCGGGAGGAGGGTCTTTGTCCATATCGGGACGACCGCGCGGATGCCCTCCTCGGGCGACCGCCCCCGCGAGACGCGGTCGGCCTGGTTCCGTCTCGACTCGACGTACGTGACCTCGAGCGTGCAGTCGTGCGCCTCGATGTGGCCGTGGATCCGCTCGATGACGGCGTTGAGGCGAGGTGACCTGCTCCGCCGAGCGCGCCACGAGAGGACGACCGCCATGTTGTCGCTTTCGGCGACGATGATGGTGCCGTCGACGTCCTCGCGCGAGTCGAAGAGGAAGAGGACGGCGAGTTCGAGGGCGATTGCCTCTGGGACATCGATGTTAGTCCCGTCCGCGTTCCAGCCGGGCTTGAGCGCCCAGTGCGCCTGTTCACCGTCGACGACGATGCCGACGCCCTTGTCGCCTGACGCATCCGCGTACAGCGGGAAGTCGAGGCGTTTCGACGGCGCGAGGAGCTTGCGCGCGAGCGGGGATGCTGGCGAGCCGTCGAGCGGGCCGAGGCGGGCGAGCCACCACTCGAGGTCGGACGAAATGGCGGGGTTGTGTTAGTGGGCGAGTTCTGGTTGATCTTGATGTTGTTCATGTCGTCGGAGGCGCTTAAAGCAGCCGTCGGCTCGGAGGCGCTTAAAGCAGCCGTCGGGGCGCGTAACGCAGCCGTTTGGGCGCACTAAGGCAGCCTGAAGGGGCGCTTAGAGCAGCCGGGCGCTTAAAGCAGCCAGTGCAGGCGCGTAACGCAGCCATGAACACTCGATAAACACACACACACACACACACACACACACACACACATCTGCGTTGTCGTTCTCCCGAGGAAGAGGTCGCAGTACCGGTCGTTCGGCGAGAGCGCGAAGAGGGAGAGAGAGCGCACCGAGATGACGTTGTCCTTGATGATGACGTCCTTGATGTCGGGGCAGTCGTGCGCGAGGTGGCCCTGTGATCCGCAGGCGAAGCAGCGCGTCGGCCCGACGGACTGGTCGCGAAAGTGACGGTCGCGCTCGTCTCCGCGAAAGTCACGGCTCGACCCCTCGCGGCGGCCGCCGTCGCGGCGCTCCTCGCGGTAGTACGAGTCGTCGCGGTAGTGACCGCGGTCGCGACGGTCGTCGTAGTACCTGTCGCGTTCACGGCGGTCGTCCCCGCGCGAGCGGCGGTTGTCCTCGCGCTGGTAGTCGTCGCGGCTCCGTCCCTGCGGCTCGCGGCTGCCGCGCCCGCCGCGTGCGCCGCCTCCGCCGCCGTTGTTGCTGTTCGAGCCGCCGCCGCCCCCGCCCGAGTTGCGGCCGCGGTTGTCGGGCTTCTTCTCCTCGACCTTCTTCGGCGTGTTGACCGTGCCGGCCTGCTCGAAGCGCGGGTGGTCGCGACTCGTGATGGGGAGGTAGCTGTAGATGTTCGCCTTGAGGCTGTTGAGCGAGTCACCCATGTCGCGACGGGTCTCGCGCGCCTCGCGCAGCACCTGTTGCGAGATGTTGATCGACCTTGTCGTCGCTCGCGAGGTCCCAGAGCTGCTGGACGACATGGTAGTGTCCGAGGAGCATGTCAACGGCGTCCTTGGTGAACCCGGCGGCGTTCTTCTTCTGCAGTGCGCGAGCGACGCGGACGAGGTTGTACAGCGACGCCATGTATTCCTGCCCGTGGCCGGCGAAGAAGTAGTCGTCCGAGAGGGGGAGCGCGTTCGAGAGGTTCTTGACCTTGCGCGTGATGTCGTTGTTCTCGTTGAGGTACGTCTTGGCGAGGAGCTCGGGACGGAGGTAGACGACGGGGAGGGCGAGGCCGGACTTGAGGCGCTCGAGGAGGAAGGAGGGGAGGGCGTCCGTGACCAGCGAGCGGATCTCGTCGTTGTTCGCTATGGCGTCCTTTGCCGTTGTCCATGTCGGGCCCGCGTAACGCTCCTCGTCCTTCTTGTTCTGCTGGGTGAGCGCGGCGATGGCGTCCCTCTCCTCCCTCGCCGCTTTGGCCGCCTCGGTCGCTGCGTTGAGGAGGGTGTTGTGGAGCGCGACGGCTTGCGCGTCGGACGGGTCGGTTGCGCCCAACGCCTTGAGCCGTTCCTTGTACGTCTGCATCTGCTCCGGGCTGAGGTTGACCATGTCGGGATGATGTGGGGTGACACGTCTCGAGGTCGCGGAGGTGCTGGGCTGCTTCTCGAGAGGTGTTGCGCTGCTGAGAGAGCCTAGAGAGCTTGCTCCTGGGTCGCAGCGGGCGTTTCCCGACGAGCGAGGATGAGGAGGAGCGAGAGGGCGCCCGCTGCTTCCCCGTCGCTCGCGCTCGTGCCGCTGGAGGCGCTTTCCCTCGCAGGCTCGGGCGCCTCCTCAGCGGGCGGAGGTGTTCTCTCCTGCACTCACAACAAAGAAGACTCCCTCGAGACCCGCTCGACTACTCGCCGCAAGCAAGCAACTGCGCCATCGTTTCAAACGGTCCAAGCGGGTTCAAGCAAGCGACAAGCAGCCTCCACATCCCTCCCCCATCCTCCGCAAGCTACTCTCCGCCCCTCGCCCCCGCCGCCCTCTCCGCCGGCTTCCTCCTCGCAGACCACGTCTGGTGCCACGGCGCGCCGCGCTGCCCCCACCCTGGGCTCGCCTCCTTCGCCGTCCCCTCCGCGCGCGCCCTCATCGTCTCGCGGTCCCACTCGCGCTTGGGAGCGCGTCCGTCTGCTCGCGCGCTGCCTGAGGACCAGCCGACGCTGCTCTTGAATGTAGACCGGGCCGCCACCGACGTCGAACTCGTGCGAGTGCGAGCTCGCGGTGCGCGACGGCGGGTAGCCCTGGCTGACAAACGCGCCGCGCTGCGTCGGGTCGGCGTAGCGCGGCTCGTACGCGCTCATCGCGGAATAGTGGTAGCCACCGCGGTCGTCGCGGTCGGTGCGGGCGCCGCGGTTGGTGCGCTTGTCGCGCTCGCCGCGGCGCGGCGAGCGGGAGCGGAAGCGGGGGCGTTCGCGACTCCGGTGGTGGCGGTCGGGCGAGGAGCGCTACAGGAGCGAGCGCCAGGTCAGTCCACCGGGATGTCGAGGAAGGAGCTGTATGCGCACCCTCGTCTCCTTCTCCCGCCCGCGCCCTGCATCCTCCCCCTCGTACCTCTCCTCCCGCCGGCGCTCCCCCCGGCGGTCCCACTTGGGCTCGCTCCACCCGCTCCATCCGCTGTCCCTCTTCCCACTCTCGCGCTCCTCGTCCCTCCTGCTGCGTCCCGTCTCGATCCCTTCGTGCCTGCGGCTCGCCTGCGCCCGCTCACGCAGCTCGTCGCGCTCGCGCGCGCCGCTGCGGTCGCGGTCGGCGCCGCGCGGAGGGCGCTCGCGCTCATACGCCGCGCGGTACGCCGTGCCCTCCTCGACTGAGCGCGGTGAGAGGGGCGAGTAGCTCGCGGGCGTGCGCGGCGAGGCCTCCCTGCGCGTGCGGGGCGCGCCGCGCTCCTTCTCCTTCTCGCGGGACGAGCCGCTCGTAGCGACACCGCTGCTCGTGAGCACCTTCACGACGAACGAGCGCGCCTCGTCGAGGCTGCGCCCATCCGCGCGCGAGCCGACGGCGGGCTGAAGGACGAGCTCCGCGTTGATCGCGTCGCTGACGAGCTTGACGTCAACGCCCGTCGTCTGCTTGATGAAGTGGGTCGTGGCGCCTGCGCCCACGAAGAGCGGGATGGCCGAGACGGGGATGCTGCAAATCGCGGAGGAGGGGAGGTCAGCGGGTGCGCCAGGGAGAGGAGCGCGAGAGAGCGCACGGGATGGTGCACGATGATGTCGTCTCCTCGACCGCAACGCGCGACTTTTCCGAAGGGCGCGACGAGCGGGCGCGGGAGCGGGACGGCGAGCGCGAGCGGTCGCGCTTGCGCTTCTTGCCCTCGTCGCGTGCGTAGCGCGGCTCGAGCTGGTCGGCGAAGCTCGACGAAGTGCGCGGCTCGCGCGAGCGGGTCGTCGGCGCAGGCGAGCGGGAGGAACGGCGGTCCCGCGCGACTTGGGAAGGCTGACCGCGCGGGCGGTCCTTGCGGCGCGTCTGGTGGCGGTTGACCGGCGGGCCGTTGTGCGCCGCATCGGGAGTCGGGGCGTAGCGGTCGCCCCTGTCGAGCAGGAGGGTGTCGCCCCTCACGTCGCCGTACTTCGCCCAGCGGTAGTCGAACTCGTCGCGCACGATGTACTCGTCCCTGAGCCAGAACCCGTGGTAGGGCTCCATGTACTGCTCATCGAATTCGCACCAGCGCGGGTCGGTGTGCTCGAGCGTGTACTGGTCGAAACGGGTCCAGCATCGCGACGAATCGGGGCTATACGCGATCGACCTGACGAGCTGCAGCGCGCGCATGATCGACGGCCTGCTGCCTGTGATGACGATGTGGACGATGTCGTCCTCGCGGAAGAGAACATGGAACTCGCACGCCCCGGCCCGCTCGCGGATGTCGAGTGCGACCTGGCCGCCCTTGCCGATGAGACGCCCACCCATCTCGCGGAACGGGAGCGTGAAGCTGTACTGCCACACGGCGACGTGAGGAGGCGGGGGATCCCGGTGCACGTAGGCGAAACGGGAGGGGTTGAAGCGTGAGGCAGTCGCGTGCGAGCGCGGTGTGAGAGGAGGGTCGGGAGGCGAGACGCGCGCGTCGGGGGTTGGCGAGGCCTGCGAGATACTTCTGCATGAGACTCGACCTGAGAAGCTCGCGAAACCGATCGCGCCGCACCGAAGTCTCGGAACGGCCGGAGGGCTGCCAGGCGAGGTCTTGCGGCGGAAGCGAGCTGCGGCGGCGGTCGTACCGGAGGAGCGGGCTGTCCGACGTCGGCGGGAGCGACGGCTGCTTGTCAAGTAAGCATGTGCGCCAGCACTGCCCGGGTGCGCGAGAGCGGGTCGAGAGGGGACGCACACTCGTCCCGCGCTCGTGCGACGGCGGTGAGTCGGGCGAGATCCGCTCGTCCTGCTTGCCCTGATAGAGATACTGAGCGTCAGTTCGCGCCTCTTCCAGCAGGGAAAGCTGGAGCGCACCTTGTTCGTCGGCGCAACGAGCACGATCTTGTCCTCCTTGTCCTTGTAGTTGACCTCGGCGGCCCGGTCGATCTCGCCCTCCTCGCGCAGCTCGCCATACAGCTCGGTGGACATCTTGCGGTCCTCGGTCTCGCCGTGCTGGTCCGGCTTGGCCTCGACGGTGCTCATCTCAACGTCGTCCTGCTCGAGGTGGGGGCGTTCCCGGGCTGCACCCCCTCGCACTTGCGGTGGTCGTGGTCGGCGGCGGTCGAGCTGTGCCTGAGATCGAGGACGTCGGCGTGCTCCGAGGTGGCGAGGCTCTGCTTGGCGGCGAGAGAAGGAGGTGGGGGAGCGGGCGAAGGAGAGGCGGGGCGAGGGGAGGCGGACGAGCGGCCGCTGCTGCTCGCGAGGCTCGTGAGGGGCGAGCCCGGGTCCATCTGCCACTCCATCGCTCTTCCTGGACGCGGTGCGAGGGGAGCGGGTGAGCGGGAGAAGGGAGAGCGGCGGGGCGAAGGGCCCCGACAGGAGGCGAGGTCAAAGCGGGGTGCGGCCGCTCGCTTGGACGGGCTCTCACGGTGTGCACAGCGAGCGCAACAGCCTGCTAGCCCCCACAGACGCGCAGGACGCGCTCGAGCTAGTGCGGGAAGTCGGTTTGGGAAGGTCGGCGCGTCTCTCTCGTCGAGGTCAACTTGGCGAGTTTAGCGTGCAGCAGGACGCGCGAGAAGCAGGAGAACGTCTTTACACGGGAGAGAAAGCTACATCCCTCACCACTGCAGCGCGACGAGCCCTCCGATCGCCCTCTGCTTGTCCAGCTCATCCGCGCCGAACAGCCCGCCTCGCCCGATGCTGTGCCAGTCCTCCCATTCCCTTCTTCTCCTCTTCCTCTGTGGCAATGACGGTGCAAGGCGACGTTCATCTACTCCCAGACCAGAGAAGCGCTCTACCACGTCAACTCCTCCCCAGTGAAGTCCCAAAAACGGCCGCCGCTCTTCTCCCTCGTGGCGCCGTCGATGATCCGCAGCGTCGCCTCGACGCTCTCCTTAAGCGTGACGGGCGCCTCCTCCATGCCGAACTTCCTCGCCCCGGCGTTGCCAAGGTCCGTCTGCACGAACCCCGGCGAGATCGCATATGCAGCGAGGCCGTCCTTCTCGCCGTGCTCGAGGGCGACCTTCCTGACGAAGTAGTTGAGCGCGGCCTTGCTCATGCCGTACGCCGTGGCCTGGATGGGGAGCGCCATCGAGATCGAGCCGACGGTCGTGGAGATGGCGACGAAGTGCGGCGCGGGGGCTGCGAGGAGGAGCGGTGCGAAGGCCTGGAAGAGGAGGAGCGGGCCGACGGTGTTGACCTGGTGGTGCTCTTCGACGAGTGCGCGGGTCGTCGCAACGGCGGGGAGGATACCCTCGACGGAGGAGATGCCTGCGACGTGTGGGTCAGCTGCTGGCGAATGGGCAAAGAAGCGAGAGAGACGCACCCGCATTCGCGATGAGGTAGTCCAACTTGCCCACTTCCTCCTTGACGAGCTCCGCCGCCGCCTTCGCGTCCTCCTCAGACGTGGACTCGAGCTTGACAACGACGAGCCGCCCCGTCTCCTTCGCAAGGGTGTTCAGGGCGTCCGCCTTGCTCGGGTCGCGCGCGCCTGCGAAGACGAGGACGTTGTCGCGCTGCGCGAGAGCCGAGACGAGCCCGAGGCCGATGCCGCGGGTGGCACCGGACACTGCGGGTGGGAAGCGCGGTCAGCGCGTAAGGGCGAGAGGGCGAGGAGAGCGGGACGCACCGAAGTAGGTAGTGGGGGCGGGGGAAGACATGCTTGCGATGCGCTGAATGTGCTGGAGGGGCTTGGAGCGGCCCAGGTGAGTGAGAGCAGCGTCGAGGAGCAGGAGGAGCTGATGAGAGCTGGGGGCGACGAGGAGAGGAAGAGCAAGAGCGGCGCGCCGCGTGGGTCCCCATGGACGCAATGCTGACTGACCCGGCGGCACGCTGATGCAGCAGGTTGCGCGCTGAGAGAGAATGGGCGGGTGGAGGTGGAGCAGCTGCAGGTCGTCCCGGGCCGGGATGGCCTGTGTGCGTACGCGGCCTGGAGGGGCATGCTGAGGCACTGCGAGAGAGTACAGGAAGCAATGCGGCGGGGCGAAGCGAGAGAGGGAGGCGAGCGATACAAGGGAGAGCGGGGAGCGCACCTCCTCGCGGACAAGTCGCACCGGAACGATCTCAGCGGATGGGTCACGCTTTTCACAGATTGCACTCCGCGCGCCTTCCCGCGGGGAACAACATCTAGGGCACTGCTTCGCTTCGCTGTATGTCAAGAGATCCGAGGGACGGTGGGAGGGGCGGTATCGAAGGCCTCGCGGGGGGTAACGACGACGAGGGTGAGCAAGGGGGAGAAAGGGGCGGTATGCAGGAGGGTGATGCGGTGATAAGGATGTGCAGGGGTCTAGCCGTGGCCGGAGTTGGCTGGGCAAAGTGAAGGAAGAGAGGGGGGAGTCAGCACCGTCTTCGCCCTGAGATGCGAAAGGCGCGTCAAGCGCGAGGGGACGCTCGACGCCGCACATCCGTCCAGGAGGGCAAGACGATGCGAGCGCGGAAGCGGAGGAGAGGGGAGGGGAGTTTGGGCGTACAAGGCGGGAGGGGCGATCACTCACTCTTCCAGCCGCGCGCGCGGTCGACGGCGCGGACCCAGCCGGCGTACTTCCATTCCCGCTCCTCGTCGGTGATCTGCGACTGGAACGTGTCGACGCGGAGGCGGTTGACCTTGGCGAGCGTCTTGGGCTTGGTCAGGTCCCAGTTGAACAGCTTGAGCGCTGCGCCGGCGAGCAGCGCCGCGCCCAGAACGGTGGATCTGCGGGTGTGGGCGTTGTCAGTCGCGGCTCGGCTATGGAGCATCCCGGGTCGTCGGGAAGGACGAAGGGGGAGAGGACGAGGAAAAGCGCGGACTCACTCCCTCATCGCCGGCCTCCGGATGTCGATGCCGAGAATGTCAGCCTGCAGCTGCATCGTAACATCGCTGCCGGTCATGCCTCCGTCGACCTGGAGAACGCGAATCGCCTCCTCGTCGTCCTCGTCGTCGCTCTTCTCGCCATTGCCGTTCGGCTGCTGCTGCTGCGACGACGAAGAGGCCGAGTCCGCCGCCGAGAGCGCAACGTCCTTGGTCATAGCGTCGAGGATGGCGCGCGTCTGGAAGCACGTCGACTCGAGCGTTGCGCGCGCAATGTGGTGCTTGGTCGTGTACGTTGAGAGGCCGATCATCATGCCACTGCAGGTGCGCGGAGCGCAGGTCAGCATCGCCGTCACGAAGGGGAGTAGGCGAAACGATGCACGTCGCACGCATGTCCCAATAAGGCGCGAAGAGGCCGGAGAAGCCCTGAGCGGAGAGGAAGCGAAGGTCAGTCGACCGTCGCGGCAGAATGAGCCGCTCGACAACGGCAAGGACAGCGAGAGAGAGAGAAAGACGTACAGTGACGAAATAGACGCCTCCGGTGTCCTCGACCATCGCAGCGAGCTGCCCGGCCTCGCGCGGGTGCTCGATCATGTTGAGGTTGTCGCGCAGCCTGCGGGACGCGCACGACAACCGCGTCAGCGTCACTCGCTCTTCCCCGACAACCCGAATCGGGCGCTCGCGATGAAGCGGCCCGTAGAGACGGCGGAAGAAACCACATACCAAGTAACGGAGCTCCCGCCCACCGCGATCGAGCCCCTCGAGGGCGTAGTGCAGCGGCGCCTGCGGGCCCATCTTGTAGCCGACCTGCGAGCGCACATGGACCCGAAGAACACGTCAGCACGCGAACGAGCGCGAGGACGTGAGCGCGATACGCGACGCACGGTGGTGACGAGGCCGTGTGTGGACTTCACGATATTGGTGCCGGTGTTGTAGAGCATGAAGCAGCCGGTGCCTGTGTGGATTAAAGTCGTTAGTAAGCACTCGGCGATCAAGAATCCTCTCGCACAGCGTAAACCGCCCCGAAAAGAGCAGATCGCGGCGCGCGCGACAACGCACCGTACGTGTTCTTCGCGTCGCCCTTGGTCAAGCACTTGTTCCCGACAAGCGCCGCCTGCTGGTCGCCGATCAGTCCCGCGATGGGGATGCCCTCGAGGATGTGGCCCTTGTGAAAGACGCCGTAGACCTCCGAGTTGGAGACGATTTTCGGGAGGCACCATTTCGGGACCTGGAAGAAGTCGCACAGCTCGTCGCACCAGTCCTGCTTGTGCAGGTTGAAGAGGAGCGTCCGGCACGCGTTCGTCCCGTCCGTGATGTGCTTGCCACCGTCCTTGCCGCCCGTGAATTGCTGCGCGAGACAGTGAGCGTCAGCGCGGAAAGGCGGAGATTGAGGGGAAGCGCGCACGTAGACGAGCCAGGTGTCGACCGTGCCGAACATGAGCGACTGCTTGTCCATCGCCTCCTTGACCGAGTCGACGTTGTCCTTCATCCAGTCCCACTTGGTCGCCGAGAAGTAGGTCCTGCACGTCATCCCACAGCATCATCAGCATCCCGCTCGTAGCGAAGCAACCGGAAGGGGAGCGCAACGCACGACAACGGCAGGCCCGTCAACCGCCGGATGCCCTCCTCGCCGACAACGTCCCCGTCGGGCGTGTGGAACGTGCGCGTCTCGGCGCTCGCGCGCAGCTCGCGGACGTTGGCGGCGTTGCGCGCGTCGGGCCAGGCGACTGTGCGGAGGCGAAAGAGCGGGGTCAGTTGGGAAGGTCCGGGAGACGCGCGGGCCAGCGAGGTCTCCTTGCGCGCAGCATAACTAGAAGAGCGAACAGAGGGAGGGAAACGCGACGCACTGGCATTGTACAGCGCCTCGCCCGTCTCCTTATCCCACAGCAGCGTCGTCTCGCGCTGAGTCGCGATCCCGACGCACTTGAGCTCGTGGAGCTCGTGGCCCTTGGCCTTGAACTGCTTGATGCCCTCCTCGATGCAGCGGTTGATCTCGCGCGTGTACGTCGACGGGTCATGCTCGTGCCAGCCGGGCTCGGGGTGGACTGTTCGGGTCGGGAGGGGGCGCGCAGGTGGGGCGGCGGATGGAGGAGCGGTTTGCGAGGGGACAAGAACGCGTCAGTGAGGCTTCTTGAGAATGCGCATAACGGAATGCGCGAATCGGGACGCGAGGAAGCGCGGAGGAAAGGCGAGAGGCGAAGGAAACGCACGCTGCTCGAACTCGATCTGGTAGTTCGCGACGATATCGGCCCACTGGTCAAAGATGTAGAAGCGGCAGCTGGTCGTGCCGCAGTCGATCGCTCTGCAGGCGCACGGGGAGCGGTCCGTCAGCACTCACCCACACGGATGAGCGGGCGGCGGCTCGACGGACCCGACAAACTCGGTTTCCTGGTTCTGGACGGCCTCGCGGTCGGGGTAGCTGCTGGGGCGCTGGCCGACCTCGCCGAGTGAGGGCGGGACCTTGGAGAGGCCCTCGAGGCGGCGGCGGAGGCCCTCGGGCGGGATCTGCCCGGTGGTGGACGACCGGCGGAAGAGGGGCGAGTGGGCGAAGCTGCTCCTGCGCGACTGGTTGGTCGACGGCGGCCTCGAGTTCTCGGGGCTCTCTTCTGTGACGGAGAGGGCGAACGAGCCGCGGCGGAGGGCGCGGCAGAGGGCGCCTGCGAGCCGGGTGCGGAGGGCCCTGAGGATGCGGCGGCGGGCTGCGGGACGAGGGGCGTGCCGACGAACGAGGCCCTGCGCGACGGCGGGAGGGACGGGAGGGACATGGCTGCTGGCGGCGAGGTGCGCCTCTGGCAAACGGGGTGGGTGCTCGGCCGTGGGGGCTGCGCGGTGCGGCGGTGATGAACGAGGCGCGTGAAAGTCGGTGCAGGCGGGGGCGGGCACGCAGAGAGGGCGCAGCGGGCGGTGAAGGCGGTCGGAGGGACTCGCACGAGCAGCTTGTTCGCCAGCGCAGCACAGCTCGAGGGCAAGCTCGGCAAGAGCGCCTGACGTTTGGGTCGAGCGCAGATGCGGGGTCCGCTCCCTGGCCGAACCGCGCTAGCCGCCCCTGCGCGCGCTGATTCGCTCACACACCGCGGCCACTGACGAAGAGAGGGGGCCTCCGCTCGTCCCACGAGCTGCCCGCTGGAGTCGAGCGGAGTCCTCCTCCTCGCACAACCACCGCAGCCCGGCCTTCTACCCACAAGCTCCGCGGCATGGTCATGCTCTCAGCTGGGCTCGCAGATCTGCTCTGGCTCTGCGTCGCTTGCTTGCACACCGCCCGAGACAGAGGATCGCGCGGGAGGGCGGGAGGGAGATGAAGGAGGCCGGGACTTCGTCTCGCGCAACAGGGCAGCCCTGAGGGCTTGCAGGCTCTACGGCGGACTTGCGGAACGGTGCACCGTCGTCGCCATCCGCCCATGAACGCGCGCTCGACTACTCGCCTTGTCCTCCTGATCCTCCCGCGCGGCTCGACGGCCCGCACACCGCTGCCGCACCGGCTAGAAGGCAGGCAATCAAGTGCCTAGACACCCTGGCGGCCCGCTCACCCGCCGACTCAGCCACTGAGCGAGCACTACGACGCGCTGACCTCGCGCTGACCAAGTCGCTCGTGCACGACCCCCTTACCTGCAAGAGGAGCGGGGATGGCGGCGTAAGCTGCACTGTCAAGCTGTGTGCGCTGAGGCGATGCTTACGATGGGGATGACTGCTGTCGCGTGATGCTCGTCGAACCGTCCTGCTGGTCCTCCTTCGCCCTCTCACCAAGCTCTTTCCTTGCTCGCTTCCTCGCCCTCACCTCAGCTCCGCTCAAGCATCGCCATGTCCACCTCGTTCTCGACCGTCTAGATCGGTGCGCCCGCCCTCTTCCTTCCTCACGCACGCGCCTGACACTCCTCCGGCAGTCACGGGTGCCAACCGCGGCCTCGGTCTCGGGCTCGTCACCGCGCTCGCGCAGCGCTCCGACGCTCTCGTCTTCGCCACTGCGCGCGACCCGTCGAGGGCGGACGCGCTCCACGCCCTCGCGAAGGAGACGGGGCGGGTCATCGTCCTCCAGTTCGAGGCGACCTCGGCGGAGGACGCGCGCGCGGCGGCGGAGGTCGTCAAGGAGAAGGCGGGCAGGGTGGACGTGGTGATCGCGAACGCGGGTGCGCCGCCCCTCCCTTCACTTGATCGCCGCGTGCTGACCTCCCCCTCCCTCCCGCGCGCAGCCCTCCCCGTCACGAACGGCCTCGGCCCACTCCTCACGACCTCGCCGTCGTCCTTCGAGGCGCACTTCCGCACCAACACCCTCGGCGCGCTCGTCCTCTTCCAGGCCTTCCATGCGCTCCTCCTCGCCTCGCCGCCGAGGAAGCGGCAGTTTGTCGCGGTGAGCAGCCTCGCCGGCTCGCGCGCCACGCGCGCGCCCTTCCCCGCGAGCGCGTACGGCACGTCCAAGGCCGCGCTGAACTACCTCGTAACGCGCATCGCGCTTGAGCACGGCGTGGGCGAGGGCAAGGACGCGATTGCGGCGTACGCGGTCCACCCCGGGATGGTCGGCACGGGGTCGGGTGTCGAGGCGGCGGAGGCGTTTGGGCTCCCGCGGGAGATGCTCGCGAGCGTCGAGGAGAGCGTCAGGGGCGTGCTGGGCGTTTTCGACGCTGTGACGGCCGAGAAGGACGGGGGCAAGTTCCTCGACCACGAGGGAAACGAGTTGCCGTGGTAGGTGGCTCCATCGTCGTAGCTCGTCTCTCTTGCTGTTGAGCAGTCTGATTGATCTACTGC
Organism: Rhodotorula kratochvilovae; assembly: GCA_019926025.1. Lineage (NCBI taxonomy): Eukaryota > Fungi > Basidiomycota > Microbotryomycetes > Sporidiobolales > Sporidiobolaceae > Rhodotorula > Rhodotorula kratochvilovae. Next base: position 158,666 of record JAHSUG010000014.1, read on the forward strand.
AGCGGCAGCGAGAAGCGAATAGGATCGAGCGAGCGAGAGAGGGAGGTGGCCACGTGAAGAAGCGCAGTTGAGCAGGGAGAGCAGGTACAGGACCCGCCGAAGCGGTCCCAGAGGACGGGCAGGCCGCAGACGAGCCGTCAGCGCGCGCAGTAAAGGGTGGGAGACGGACGCGATGGGCTTCGTCCGGCACGCGACGGTCCTCGTCTCCCCTTCCCACCGCATCCTCGCGCTCCCCTCCCCCCCGAACCCTTTCCAAGCCAACCATGTCTGCTGTTCCCCCGTCGTGGAAGGACCTGTGCGTCTCCCGCTCCCTCCCCCACCGCCTCCCCCGTCGAGGATGGCGCGCGCATCCGCCCGGTCCCGCCCGCGCCCCCTCCGCCGTTGCTGACCCTGGGGAACCGCGCGCAGCGGCAAGTCCGCCTCGGACCTCCTCAACAAGGACTACCCCCTCGCCGGCAACGCCCTCGAGGTCAAGGTGCGCCCCCTCTCGCGACGGCTTCCCTCCCCGCGGCGCGTCACTCGACGGCGGCCCTCTGCGCGTCGTCGTCCCCACCGGGCGTTCTGTGCACCTCTGCCTGCGCTGCCTGGAGGTGCATCTGTGCGGCTCGAGACACGTGCGACCCGCTGCAGGCGAGTCGCCGCGCCGGAAGATCTTCCAGCGAACGTGCTGGCCGAATCGACGCGTCGACCCGCGCCGGCCTTGCGCGGCAGGGCTGCGCACGCCTAAGAAGTGCATCTCGGAGTGCATGCACAGCGCGGAAACTAGCACGCCGCGCCTCGAGTCCGTGAGCACCGTCGCTGACCCGGCCCCACTTGCAGACCCGCGCGCCCAACAACGTCGCGTTCAAGGTCGCTGGTGTCCGCGACGCCAAGTCGGGCGCCATCGCTGGTGACCTCGAGGCCAAGTACGTCGACGCCAAGAACGGCGTCACCCTCACCCAGGCGTGGACCACCTCCAACATCCTCAAGACCCAGGTCGAGCTCGAGAACCAGATCGCCAAGGGTGCGTCAGCGTCTCTCGCCTGCCGTTGTGTTGGGCCGCTCTGCTCTGAGGCTGGGTGTGCCAGATGCGAGACTGACCCGCGTGCTCCCCGCAGGCCTCAAGCTCGACGTCCAGGGCCACCTCCTCCCGGCGACTCAGGGCAAGTCGGCGTACGTGACTGCCATCTACAAGCAACCGTCGCTCCACACCCGCCCCTCCTCGACGTCTTCAAGGGCCCGACCTTCACCGCCGACGCCGTGCGTCTCGCTCGTTTCCTCTCCGACTTCCCGCAGCTCATATTCATCCCCCCACGCAGGTCATCGGCCGCGACGGGTTCCTCCTCGGTGCCGAGTCGACCTACTCGGTCCCGACGGGCGCCATCACGCGCTACGCGCTCGGCCTCGGCTACGCCGCGCCGTCGTACACCGTCACCTCCACGGCCTCGCCAACCTCTCGGTCTTCAGCGCGTCGTACTACCACAAGGTCTCGAAGGACGTTGAGGCCGGCGCCAAGGCCATCTACGACACCAAGGCCCCGACCTCGCAGGTCGGCCTCGAGGTGCGTCCCCGCCTTACTTCGCTCGTGCTCGACTTTGTGCATGTCTGCGCAGCTTTTGCGAGCTACACTGACGTCCTGCACCGTCTGCGCTCTTCCCCACGAGAACAGGTCGGCACCAAGGCGTACCTCGACGTACGTCCCCCTCCCAGCCCCTTCCAGCTTCCTTCTGACCTTTGCTGACCTCTACGCTTGCAGAACACCGCCTTCGTCAAGATCAAGGCCAACAGCGCAGGAATTGTCGCCGCCGGTGCGTTTTCTGCTCTCTGGCACTGATTTGGCCTCGCTGCGCTGCGCTCTTGCTGATGAGCTGTGGATCGGAAAACAGGCTACACGCAGGCCCTCCGCCCGGGCGTCAAGGCCTCGTTCGGCATCGCCGTCGACACCAACAAGCTCGGCGAGGCGTCCCACAAGGTCGGCTCGTCGCTCACCTTCGAGGCGTAAACCTCGCCTTGGTCTTCTCTTCCCCCTTCTCGGCGCGGGTTAGCGGGTTAGCGCCTCGGACTATACGGCTCAAAGACGCAATTTCAGAGTGCTCACTGGACGGAACCTGCTCCAGAGCAGCGGGGAGTGAGCTGCGCCGCGCCGCTCACGCAGGACTCGAGAGTCGGAAGATTGACCCTCTCGCTCGCTCGCTTCCTCGGCCTCGCATGCTTCTCTCCGTTGTGCTGCTTCGCGAGAAGGCGGGCTCACGGGCGAGCTGCAGGTAATCCGCGCCACGGAGCTGATGAGACCTCGCGAGAGGAGGCTTCCGCCTCCTTTCCGCGCCTCCGAGGACCCGCCGCTTTCGTGCTGCTGGCTCTGCTTCCTGCTCCTGCTTCACTCCCGCGGCCGCCTCGCCCAGCCAAGAGGCGAGGGCGCAGCGCTTCGCTCGTCCTGCTCGTCCGCGGACCTGAGTGCCATGCCGCCCTCGCCCCGGCAGCTCCGGCGGCTGCAGGGCGATCGTCTACTGGACGAGCGGCTTCGCTGGCTGAGGACAAGGCCAGACGACCTGCACAGCTCGGCCGCTCGCGCCCCTCCGCCGCCTTCCACGCGCAACCTCACCCGCCGCGCGGACGACGACTCCGGCTCCTCCGCCTCAGTGAACCCCTCCGCTTTGTTCGACGTCCCCTCCGCACTCGCCGCCTTCAACGCCAAGCTCGGCACGGCGGGCTCCTTGTCGTGCGACGACGGCGGGGGCGTTGCGGTCGACAAGCGCGAGGGGGGGTACAAGACCAACGGGAGTGGGAAGGACGGGACGAGGTACTGTGCAGATAAGGAGGAGGGGACGGGGTATGTGTGGTGGCAGAGCAACATGGTGCGTACGCTTGAGCGAGCTGTGCGGGATGGCGCGGAGCTGACCTTGCTCGTGTTCTCCTGCGCATCGCGCGCTGTCCCTTTCCACCGCGCCTACCCCTCCTAACCTGCCCTGCCGTCGACTCGAACTCGACGTCGTGCTGCAGGACATCGACTGCGATGGCTCGGACGGGTCGGCGGCCGTTTGCCAAGGCGACGGGTCCTTCCAGTCCGACACGGCGTTCCAAGACGGTGCGTCTCCCGTCTCTCAAGCGAAGTTCGCTTTGGCTGACAGCATCTTCGTCGCGTGCAGACAACGGCAAGAACATCGACGCGCAAGCAGTCCAGTGCGTCTCCCTTCTCTCCCCTCTATCCCACTTGCTCACCCCGCCCGCACCCGTGCAGGTACGTCGTCATCGACCAAGACGATGACTTCGACCCGACGTCCTTCGGCATCCAGCCGCTCTCGGTCGTCGCGGTCCTTTGCGGCGGCAAGCTGAACTTTGGAGTCTGGGCAGACACGAGTGCGTCGCCCGTCCCAAGCCTCTCCCGCTCATGCCGCGCCATGCTGAAGCTTTCTAAAGACGCCCTGGGCTCGATGGGCGAGGCCTCCGTCCACCTCGGGCGCGTGTGTTTCGGGTCCCAAATCAACGGCAACTTCGGGCACAGCGAGCCCGACATCCTCTACATCGCATTCCCGGGGAGCAAGGAGGAGACGGTGCCAAAGGGGTACGGAAGCGACGAGGACGATGTTCGAGATGGGGAAGGGGCTGGTGGAGAAGGCGTTTGGGGCGGACGAGGGAGGCGAGGGCGGGAGTACGGCGGAGAGGTGCGCGGCTCTTTCTCTCAGCTTCTATCGTCTTCCGCCCTTGGGGCACCGGTTACTCGTGGCCGGTGCAGAGCCGTACTGACAGCCGCTCCACTCCGCCGCAGCTCGGTCGGTGCCAGTGGCACAGCAACCTCCTCCCACCCATCCGCCTCAGGGGGCAAGTCCTCCGCCTCTGTAACGTTCGGGTCCGGGGCCGTCACCTTCGGGGGCACACACATCGTCGCCACCCTGTGCGTTCTCCCCCTCCTCTCTGCAATGACGGAAGATGACCTTCCCAAACCGCACTCCCCGTCTACAGCACGCCCGTCCGCACCTCGTCCGCCTCGCCCGCCTCAACCAGCGAGAGCAGCTTCCTCGACGGCCTCACGGGCGGCGGGGGGTCGACCGCGCCCGTCCTCCTTCTCTGCGCGGGCATCGCCCTCCTCCTCGCCGTGGGCATCGCAGCGTGGTGCGTGCGGCGGAAGGGGCAGCAGCCGCGGTACGCTGCAGTTGCAGGTGGGGGTCGCGGCGGAGGCGCAGGGAGGAGCAGGAGGAGGGGGAGCTCGAGCGGGAGCAGCGGCGCGAGCGGGGACAGCGGGAGAGCGACGACGGGAAGGGCGAGGGGAAGAGGCTGTACCGCGAGGAGGGGCGGCGGCGCAGGAGGCGGTACGACCAGGCTCGCCGGGATGTATAGAGGCCTGTGCATGCTGTAGCCATAGAGGAGCTGTGATACAGAGCTGTCTACGCTTCGCGCGAGGGATCGACCCACCGCCCGATCTTCTCCCCGACCTGCGGGCAGGAAGCCTAGCTATCAGTCCACGTGCACCTCCAAGAGCGGAAAGAAGAAGGAGAAGCGCCCGACGCACCTTGACGAGTGTCTCGACCTGCACGCCCTCGACGTTCCTCCCCTCCGAGTTGCGGAGCAAGTCCTCGTCCCACCGGACGCTCCCGCGCGGAAGACGCACACGATCGTGCTACCGCCGTACGCTGCCCCTCAGTCATCAGCTTGCGCCCCGGGAGGGAGAAGGAGGCAACGCACCAAAGTAGCCTAGCTCGTCCCCCCGCTTCAGCTCCTTCCCTTCGCGCGCAGTCCGCCGGATAGACGCGACGAGGAGCGCGCCGACCTGCACGTAAGCGACGGGGGCGGGCGCGCCGGTGAGAGGGTGGCGCGCCAGGAGGGTGGTGACTGCGGGCGAATCGCCAGGTCAGGACGCCGGGGAACGGGGTCGGAGGTGGAGGGCGCACTATCGCGCTTGTTCGAGGTGAACACGTCGAAGCGCGGGTCGCGCACAATCATCGAGTTGACCGTCTGTCCTCCTCGTCAGCCCTCCTCTTCCCCGCCCGGAGCGCGAATGCAACGCACGAAATACGCCCCCGGCACGTTCTTCGACCCGCCCACAACTGCGTCCACGGGCGAGTGGAAGCGGTGGTAGTCCTCCACCGCGAGGCGGAAGATCGCGACCGCGCCGCCCTGCAGCTGTGCTGCGAGGGACGGGTCCTGCAGCAGGGAGGGGAGGGTGAAGTGCTTGCCCTGCGTGCGGGAGGTTAATCGGATGGCGGGAAAGAGAACAGAGGAAGCGGACCTTGATCCATAGCCGCTGCGCGTCGGCCACGCTTGAGAAGACGGTCACGCGGCAGTCGGCCGCGGAGGAGATGACTGTCGGGTCATTCGGCGAAGCAGGCGGGCGGGCGCCGACGGCGAGGCGGCTGTGGCGCGCGACAGCGTCAAGAAAGCTTCAACACGCGAGGAAGGCGACGAACCGGGAGAAGAACGCGTTCATCGTCGGATACTTGCGCAAGTCCATCTCTCTCAGCTGCGAACAGTCGACTGCTCGTCCCCATTCATCAGCCCCGTAGGTGGCGCGGAATGAAGGAGGTAGCGCACTGTCGTACGCCTTGACGAACGCCTTTATCCGCTCGTACGCGTGGTGCGGGTCGTCGAACTTCCTGCCTGTGGGCAATGGGAGCCTCAGCACGCGCGTCTCCGGAGGGGGAAGGGGACGCACCCTCGCGGATGGACCAGCGCTTGAAGACCTGCGGCATGAGCGAGATATCAGCTGTGAAGAGGGCAGGCGAAGGAGGGAGGAAACCGCACCCGCTCCGCCCGCTTCGAGTTGACCACCCTCCCCCTATCGATCCCGTGGTACAGCAGTCGCATCCCAATCCTCGTCGCGAGCGGCATGCGCTGCGGCGCACACAGCGTGAGCTGGACGCTCTGCGCGGAAGAAGCGAGAGCACGAGTGGCACACCTCGAGCGCGACGTCCGCCTCGCCCCTGAGCGTCCCGCGGCGGTACGCGACGAGGACGCCCTCGTGCGCCTGGACCTCGTGCTGCGTCGCCGGCGACACACTGTCATCAGTCTCTTGCTGCGCTGCTGACAGCGGGGCAGAGAGAGATGGAGGCGACGCGCGGACGCACCTTCACCAGCCCGGGGTGCTTGCTCAGGATCACGAGCTCGCCGACCTCCTCCTCCCCGCCGGCTGGGCTGTCGACAACGTCCCCGTCATCCTCCCACGCGTCGTCGCTGTCCTTCCCGCGCGGCGGCGCCGCCCAGCTCGCGCTGCTCGTCCGCGCCGGCCGCGTCCCAGTGCTGATGACCGGCCGCGTGCGCGGGTAGACGTCGTCCCCGTCGGTGGTGGAGGCGTCGCTGGAGTCGGAGCGCGGGCGCAGGCGCGACGGGGGAGGAAGCGAGGAGGGCAGGAGCGAGTCGTCGAGGAGGGCGAGGGCGTCGCGCGGCGGGACGGGGAGGGGAGGGAGACGCAGCAGCGGCGGCGCCCGGATGGTGCGAGTGGAGGTGGGACTCATCGGGTCCTCGTCAGGCGAAGAAGCGGCGCAAGGAGCAGGAGCGAGACGAGCGAGCGGGAGAGACAGGAGAACCGGCGGACCTTCCGCGGCGGGACGAGCGCCTCCTCTCCGTCGCCGGTCGTGTGGGGCAGAGAGCAAAAAAGCCATGGACATACCCCTCGTGCCGCGTCTATCTACTTGGCGCCCGCGTCGCCACCGCCGAAGAACTCCTTCAGCCCCTTCTGCTTCTCGTCCCACTCTGCGCTCCCCACTCCGCCCTTCGTGCGCTTCAAGCCCTCGAGATGCGCAACCTGGTTCAGCGCGACGACGCGGTGCCGCATCGTCGGGACGGGAACGTCCTGCAGGTCGTCGGCGTGCGGCCACGCGGGGAGGGCCGCGTCCCGCACGGGGACGGGCGGGAGGATCGGAAGGAGGAGTGGAACTCGGCGGGGAGGGGCGGGCGCTCCCGCGCGTTGGAGGCGCGCGCACGGGGCGAGTCGATCGACGAGCGCGGCGGCGCCTCTTCGGCGGCGGTGGAAGGCGAGCGCGCCACCTCGTCCGAGGGCGCAGGCGCCGCCTCGCTCGGCGCCGGGGGCGAGACAAAGTCCGCGCCCTCGAGCGCAGGCCCGCTCGTGAACTCGTCTTTGGGGCTCGTCGCCCCGCTCGGGAGCGCGTGCGCCGCCTCGGGGTCATCCAGCTCGACTTCGATGCGCGCCCAGCCCGTGTTGGTGTAGCTCCCTTGCTTGACGAACCGGATATGCGGGTCTCCCGCGCGCTTCAGCGCAAAGAGCATCTCCGAGAGCCAGATCCCGTGCGCAACGAGGACGATGTGGTGCTGCTCCGGAAAGGTCGCGTCGGCGGGGGTGGAAGCGGTCGCGAGCACGTGCGGGAGGACAAAATGCCGCAGGACGAGGTCGGCGCGCCGCGCAACGTCGTTCAACGACTCGGCGTTCGGTGCGATGCTGCGCCGGGTGGGTAGTTCGCGTCAGCACGCCCGCGCGGAAAGACGCTTCCAGCAGGGACGGAAGCGGGACGCACCAAAACGCGCGGTGGTCCTCCCACGGCAGGTGCGCGCTGCTGTACTTGCCCGCGTCCCAGGGCGCGCCCTCTGCCTCGCCAAAGAACTGCTCGCGCAGGAGGGGCGAGACGGTGAACGGCGGTTTTGGCCGAGTCTTGTTGGCGTCGTAGATGCAGCGCGCGGTGGTGTGGGCGCGCTTGAGGTCCGAGGCGTAGATGGCTGCGGGCGTGCAGCAGCGTGAGCGACTCCGCGGGCCGTCGCAAGCAATCTCGAGAGCACCGTCGAGCGGGAGCTGTTCGAGGCGGCAGTGGCAAGAGGAAACGCACCGGTAATCGGGACATCCGCGAATGCCTGGCCGAGACGCTGCGCCTGACTGTAGCCATGGTTCGATAGCGGCGCGTCCCTGTGTCCAGCCCAGAGCGCTATTGCGTGCGCTTGTGGTGAGCATCCGGATGCGGGTGGGGAGAGAGGAGGGGGATGCGGACCGGTGAGGTTGTCCTTTGACTCGCCGTGGCGGACCATGGTGATGATGACAGGGGCCATGGTGCGCGGTCTAGTGAGGCTGAACGGGCGGAGTGTGCGGGTGTGCGATGTTGCGAGATGACGAGCGGCTGATGAGGAGTAGAAGCGAGGACGAGATCGTGGGCGGTGTGACGTGGTGGAAGTGACACTGGGTCAATTCGAATGAGGCTGAGGTACTTCGGCGGTCCTCTGGAGCGAGTCGAGGAGAAGCCGGTGATGAGGAGGAGCGCAACCCCGCGCCGCCGTCGCTCTGGCTCTCGCCATCTGCGCAATAAGGTCTTAGCGAGAGTGCCGCTGGACTCTGCGACTCGTGTACTCCGCTGCAGCCTCCCCCGCTGGACTCGCGACTCCGACCCACCCACCGCTCCTCTCCTCTCTTGCTCGTCTCTCTCCCTCAAACCAGCGCGCATGGCTCCCCTCCCGACCCTCCCACACGAGCTGCATGCCCACATCATCCACGCCGCCCTCCCCACCGCCAGCGCACTGCACCACGCCCACCTCGCGCGATACACCCTCCTCCGCTCTTTTGCGCTCGTCAGCCGCGCGTGGGCCGCCCTCGCCCAGCCCCTCCTCCACGCAGAGGTCTACCTCGCTCAGCGTGCCGCGCTCATCCTCCTCGCGCGCACGCTCGACGCGCGCGCGGACCTCGCAGCGGCGGTGCGCGTTCTCGAGGTGCGTGCCCAGAAGAGGCGGGATGAGCCCCCGGACGGGGAACTCGAGCGCGTGCTCGAGCGTGCGGAAGGCGTGCAGAGGGTGTTCCTCGGCGCGCCGGGCGAGGTCGACCTCGGCGTGCTGCGCCACACCCCGGGTGCGTCCCTCCTCCCTCTCCCCCTCTTCGCGCTGCGAACCGCGCTGAACCCCGGTTGGAGCAGACCTCCGCGAGCTAGCCATCTACGGCGGCCGCCTCCTCGCGCCCTCCGCGCCCTCACCCTCGCACATCTTTCGCACCTCTCCCTCTGCGGGACGCACCTCTCCCCTCGCCCGCCCTCTCCGCCTTCTTCACCCCCGCGACCCTCCCCGCCCTCGTAGTCCTAGCACACGCCTTCTCCCCCACCCCACTCTCGCTGGGGGCGTTCCCCGCCGCCCTCCGCGCAGTCTGCACCGCGCCGCTCCCGCGCCCCTTCACACCCGAGACCGCGCCGACGACGCTCCTCTGGACGCGGCACGGCGCGCCCGCGGCGTCGCTCCTCGGGCTCTCGTCCGCGGCGGAGCTCGCGCGGGTGGAGCACCTCCGCCTGAGCGACGTGCACGCCCGCTCGCCGTATGCCGCCCTCCTGGCGTGGCTGTACGCCCTCCCCGGCTTGAGGACGCTCCGCGTCCCGCTGCTCGACGACCCGAGGGACCCGACGGGGTGGGAGGAGGAGGCCGAGTTCTGGGGCGCGTGTATGGAGAGGGGCGTGAGGGTGCTCGTCGAGGAGGAGGAGGAGGAGGGCGAGGACGCGTTCGAGTGGGCGTCGGTGGTCCCGCGCGAGTGGCGGTAGCTTGTAGGGAAGGGAACGCTTGCAGGGCAGGGAGCGCGTGCCAGGAACGCTTGCAGGGAATACACGACGCGCGGCAGGCGAATCCCTGAGGGGGAGAGGGCGCTTCCGCCTCCCTGCAGCCGGACGAAGGCGAAGGAGCGCAGCTGCCGTTCCTTCCTCGCACGCGACGCGAGAGCGCTACTGCACCTTCTCCCGCCGGGGCACTCCCAGCCCCGCGAACCTCCTCCGCGCATCCTCGATCCGCGCCTTCACGCCCTCCAGCGCCCCCCTCCCCTCCTCCGCCCTCCTCCTCCCCACCTCAATCACGCCCTCCACCATCCTCACAAGCTCGCTCCTTCCCACGCGCTCCACGAGCCCAACCTCCGCGTCCGGCTCGCGCCGCAGCGCCCCCGTAGGCGGGGGCGCGATCTCTCCCGGGCGGGTGTAGATGCGCACCACGCGCGCGAGCGCGCCCTCTGGCGCGCCCAGGCGCGCGAGGAGCGCGGGGAGGCGCGCTTCGGCGCGAGAGGCGAGGCCGGAGGCGGTGCGCTGCATCGTAGAGAGGGCGCGGGGCGGGAGGGTGGCGAGAGAGGCGGAGAGGCGGGCGGGGAGGGCGGCGAGGGAGGCGGTGGTGCGTGCGGGGAGGGTCGAGAGGCGGGAGGGGAGGGACTGGAGCGTCGCGAGGGAGGGGAGGGAGAGCGCGGGCGCGGGCGCTGCGCGGGAAGCAGAAGGAGGAGGACGAGAGGGCGGGGCGGACGCGCTCGCCTGCACGGCGACAGCGGGCTCTTCCCCGCGCTCGATGCGCCGCTCCTCCGCATACCCCTGACGAACCGCTCCCACCTCTCGCCGTCGTCCTGCTCGCCCCATCCGCGCGGTCGCGCGCGCGCGCGCGCAGCCCCAGAGCGCCGCGCGCTCGACCGCGCGGAGGAGGGTCGTCCCTGCGCCTTCGCGCGCCCAGAGGTGCGTCGTCAGGACGGGGACGGCGTCGATCCTGTCTCCTCGGCGCCGATGCGGGTGGCTGAGGAGCGGCGGAAGTAGGAGAGGAGGGAGGAGGAGCGCGGGGAGGGGAGGGAGAGCGGCAGGCGGACGGAGGAGAGGCGGTGCGCGAGGATCATGTCGGTTGCGAGGCGGTCGCCAATGACGAGGAGGCGGGTGGGGCCTCTCCTCGGCATGGGGAGGGAGGAGGGAGGAGGGGCGAGTGCGCGCGCGAGCGGCGAGTAGACGATCTGTCCCTGCCTCGCCTCGCCGGGCTGTGCGGGCTCTGCGCGCGGGGCGAGGAAGTGCGCTGCGACCTGCCTCGCGCATGCGCGTGCGGGTTTCGGCGCGGCATGGACGAGGACGGGGACGCGGAGGTTGCGGGAGAGGGACTCGGCCTGGAGGAGGAGCGGGTCCTTGCGGAGGTCGCCGGCCGAGTTGCTGACGACGAGGACCTTGTCGGGCCCAAACTCGCGGAGGAGGCTGTCCCACGCGCGGTGCAACTCGGGAGACGGCGCGAGGTCGTCGTCTCGGGGGCGGGCCTGCACAACTCGCGCGTGAGTGGGCGCGGCTCGGGGCAAAGAGCGGGAGGGTGCGCACGATGCAGTTGTCCTTGTCGATGACGACTCCCTGGACGTTGCCCTCTGCGCGGAGGCGGGCCCAGTCGAGGTGCGCGATCGAGGGCACCCTCAGCCGCGGCTGCAAGGTGGAAGGGCGCACGAGGGCAGCGAGCGTCGCACCGACCCCAGCCCAGTTGGCCATCCCTGTACTCTCAAGTCGTCCCTGTATTCGCGACGTGCGATGGAGGTGAGGTCAGCCTCTCTTGCTCTCGCTCTCGCTCTCGCTCCTGCGCTCCCCTCGGCTTCCCTCCAGCGGGACTGCACCCAGGCAAACTCGCGGCGACATGACTCCGTCGACTGCCGCTCCTCCGGCCCACCCGCGCTCGCCGTCGCCGTCGCCGTCCACCGACGACGACCCACTCTCGTCGCGGCTGCACCTCCCGCCGCACCAACTGGCCTCGCCCGGAGCAGCGTACGAGGGAGACCCGCCCGCAGTCCTCTCCGACGCCCTCTTCCTCCGCCCCGCTGCCCCCTCCCGCGCAGCGAGCTGGTCCTCGATCCTCTCGGGCCGCGCACACCACGCGGCGCTCCACCCTGCAAGCCACACCCGCCAGGCCGCACCAGGCTCGCCCATCGAACTCGAACCCTCGTCAGAAGACTCGGACGCCGCATCCGATGGCGATGCGCCTCAGGATGGCACTCGCTCGCACCGCCGCCGCAGGTCGTCCCACTCGCGGAGCAAGAGCCGCACCCGCACCCTCAAGTGGTACCAGCGCCCGTCCCCCATCTGGTTCTTCGTGCGCACTTGCCTCACCTCCTCCCGCGGGAAGCACTCACACCCCCGCGCCCCGCACGCAGCCAGGGACGTTCCTCCTCGCCGTCTCGACCGGCATGATCCTCGCCCCCAAACTCGAGATCTACACCCAGCTCATCTGCCGCGCCATGCCCATTGAGAAATCTCGCGTCACCGCCCCACCCCCGATCTTCGATGTCCAGCCTGGCAGCGGCAGCGCCGAGAGCCCCATCGCGGGCGCGCCCATCGCTGTCCCCGGGAACGGGACGACCGCCGCGAAGGGGAGGATCGTCTTCGAGTGGAGCGCACACAGCACTACTGCTGATGAGGGCGGCAAGGCCGGCGCGCCAGCGAAAGACGGCGACTCGTGGAGCCTGCAGTGCCAGAAGAGCGCGCCCGTGCAGAGCGCCGTCGCACAGCTGGTCAGTCCCGCTCGCGCACTCGGCTCGATCGGGCGCTCGTGCCCTCGTTCAAGCCTTTTCCGTGAAGCCTCGGGACTGACCGGTACCCTCTCACGCAGGCCCTCGTCCTCTCGCTCATGATGGGCATCCTCTCGTCCCTCACGACTGGCTGGTGGGGCGCCTTCTCGGACCGCCGCGGTGCGTACTTCCCTCTCTGGTCGCCGTCCTTGGCCTGCTGACGAGATGGACGCAGGCCGCAAGCCCGTCCTGCTCCTCGCGCTCTTCGGTACCGTCATGATGGACTCGGTATTCCTTCTGTGCGTTGTTTCGCCCTCGCGCTCTGTGCACGTGTCCTGACTGCTCTCCCGCGCACAGCACGGTCCACTACCACCACATCCTCTCGTACAACTTCCTCTTTGTCGGGCCCTTCCTCGACGGCCTCGTCGGCGGCTTCTCGTGCGTCCCCCCGCCCCGCCCCTTCCCTCCCCGCTGACCTCTCGCTACACACAGCACCGCTCAAGCCACCGTCTCCGCCTACCTCTCCGACTGCACCACCCCCGGCTCGCGCGCACGCGTCTTTTCCCTCCTCGGCGGCTCCCTCATGGGCGGTTTCGCCCTCGGCCCCCTCCTCGGCAGCGCGCTCATCACCCTCACAGGCGGGCACGTCCTCGCGCCCTTCTACGCCGCACTAGCGCTGCACTGCGCCTTCTGGGCCGTCCTCGCCCTCGTCCTCCCCGAGTCGCTCTCCGAAGAGCGCCAGCTCGCCGCCCGCAAGCGGCACGAGGCGGACAAGCTCGCTGCGGCGGAGCGCGCAAAGGCCGAGGACGCCCTCGCCGCGGGTGGGGTCCTCTCGCGCGCGGCGCGGCGCGCGCGCCGCGCCGCCGCGAGGCCATTCGCCTTCCTCGCGCCCGTGGCGCTGCTCCTCCCCCGCGCGCACGACGCCGCCGCGGCGGGGGAGGAGAAGGACGAGGACGCGCGGACGAACCTGGACTGGGGCGCGGACCTCGAGGAGTACTGGCACCCGGAGGAGGTGTGGCGCGGGAAGGCGGGCGCCGACGGAGGGAAGAGGGGACGGGATTGGGGATTGACAAAGGTCGCGGGGGCGTATGCGTGCAATATGGCGCTGACGGGGGCGCTGACGGTCAAGCTCCGTGCGTCGACTCTCTCTCTCTCACGAGGAATGGAGGAGGCTGACAAGGAGGACCCCCGCGGAGCGCAGTGTACGCCCGGACAGAGTTTGGCTGGGCGCCGACGACGACGGGCTACTTCCTCTCGTACACGGGCTTCCTCCGCCTCCTCACGCTCCTCCTCATCCTCCCCCTCGCGATCAAGCTCCTCCGCCGGCGCCCAATCCCCACACCCTTGCGCCCGCGGCCCCTCAACGACCCCTCAGCAGAGAAGGCCTGGGACGCCGAAGCCCGCTGGCTCAAGATCGTCGCCGACTCGCACTTCGACCTCAGTCTCGCGCGCTCCTCCCTCGCGTTCGACCTCGCCGGCTTCGTCCTCTTCCTCCTCTCCCCGGTCCTCGGCGCCCCGCGCGGCTCCTCCGCCCACGTATCGACCTTCCTCGTCGCGGTCCTGCTCCAATCCCTCGGCAGCGGCGCGAGCCCCGCGATCCAGTCCCTCGCGCTCGCGCACGCCTCCCCGCGCGACGCGGGGCGGCTCTTCGCCTCCCTCAGCGTCGTCCAGGCGCTCGCAGCGCAGGTCGCGAGCCCGATCGCGTTCGCTGCGGTCTTCTCAGCGAGCGTGGGGAGGTGGAGCGAGGGCATCTTTGCGCTTGCGGCGGCGCTCAGCGTGACGAGCTTGCTCGCGCTGGGGAGCGTCCGGCTCAGGAGGGTGCATGTCGCCCCGCGCGTGGCGGCGGGCGAGGAGGAGGGCGTCGCTGTGGAGGTGAGGGCGACGAGGAGGAGGACGCCCCGCCGGCGCGGACGAGCAAGTCGTCCATCCTGCCGCAGTCGGGCTTCTCCTCCGCCGGCGACGACGACACGGAGCGCGGGAGGGAGAGGAAGAGGAGGGGGAGCGCGCCGGCGCTGTACCGGGACTAGATCCGCGCGGGGCGGGAGGGAGAACGTCGGAGGAGGGAGGGGGTGTGTAACCTAGCGGAGGAGGAAGAGGGAGGTAGATCTGTCGCAGAGTCGGTATGTGCTGCTTGTCTTGTTCTTACTCCTTGTGCGTCGATCCCCTCCCTGCTTCTCGAGCCTGATCTGTCCGTTCGTCGTCGTGCTAGACCTGGAATCACTGCATCGTCTCCCTCCTCTCGCACAGCTTCGGAAGCTCGACCTCCAGCACGAGCGTGAGTGGATGCAAGCGATGCGAAGTGCAGCTCTATGTTCTACCACCGACAGCGCGCCGCAGAGGCTCGCGTCGTTAGTCTAGTGGTGGTGCTCCCGCTCCCGCGCGGGGTCCAGCAGGCGGCCGTACTCCAGGAGGAGGCGGAAGAGATCTGCGCGCGGAGGCGAGGGTTAGCGGCATGCGCGCTGTGGGGCGAGGCTGAGCGTCGTGGGGAGGAGGCGGCGGTGAGGAGGAGGGGAAGGAGAGGCGCGCCGCAGTCGAGCGAGCGGGGGAAGAGATGCGCGCAGGGAGGGTGTGCGAGAAAAAAAGGTACGCACAAGCCTGCATGTCCTCCGTCCGCCAGAACCGCTCGGCCCACTCCCTCCCGCCGTCGCGATCTCCTCCGCGAGCGCGTCGTGGTTCCCTGAGCGCTGGGCGTCGAGGCCGCCGTCCTGCGCGCGTGCGATGGAGCTCGTCAGTCTTCTGCCGAAGAGCAGGTGGCAGGGGGACGCACGAAGAAGGCGAGGATGTTGTACAGGTCGGAGTAGTCGACGCGGACGGGGACCTGCGCGTCCGAAGCGGGTGAGCGGCGCGTCGAGGAAGAGGGAGAGCGCAAACTCACATAGTGCAGCCACGGCTGGATGCGCGTGCTGTAGTGCTCCTCGTAGATGGTCGCCTTGAAGGGGACCTGGTTCGAGAGGAGGTGGGCGCGGAAACGGGCGGAGTAGCTGCTCGCGCTGTTGTTGTCAGCGGCACCCTCCAGGGAGTGAGGGAGAAGAGCGAGCACGCACGCGTTCCCGTCGACGTCCATCACATACTTGTTATCCGCCATCTCCTCCAGCGTCGCCTTGGGCACGAAACGCATCTCCCCCTCGAGGTGTTCGCACAGGTCCGCGCGGCACTGCACCGGCCCGCCCGTCGCGCGCACGTTACTGTACCGCGCGTTGAGCTTCGCGAGCGAGAGGGGCACGTCGAGCTGGTACTCCCGTCCGAGGGGATCAAGGCGCGTCTGCCGGACGGGGCGCGGGGTTGAGTCGTTCGAGTTGGTGAGCGTGAGGAGGCGGAAGCGGTGCGATTGGCGCCACCTGTGGGAAGGCGCGAGGGTCAGTATTGGAGCCTATGAAGGCGAGAGGGCGCGAAGGAGTGAGGGAAAGTGGCGCGACGCACTTCATGTCGGGGTCGACGGCGATGCCGTCGGGCGAGCCCCGCCAGAGCAGCGTCCCCTTCTTCTCCCTGAACGCGCTCTCGCGCTTCGGGTTGAGGTTGTACTGGATCGTCGACGGCCAGAGCATGTCCGCGTCGGGCCCCGTCCGGCTCATCGCGAACGAGGGCTTCAAGCCCTGGAGGTAGACGTTGTGCGACGTCGCGCCGTGGATGTACAGGTTCCGCGGGTTGCTGCAGTAGCTCATCTCGCGCGAGTGGTACCGCACGAAGGACGGGCCCGGCGGGACGAACGCGTTGTCGAGCCCGGAAACCTCGCGGCGGAGCTCCGAGTCGGGTGCGCAGGTGCGCTCGCGCCAGGTCCAGCTGCGGGTAGGAGGGCGTCAGGTAGGACAAGGAAGGGACGGAGAGGCGACCTACAAGTTCTCACCCTGCAGCAGCATCTCCGACTCGTTCGCCCACCTGCCCTGCCTAGCCGCGAGCTTGTACTGCTGCATCGCCTCGTGATCAACCTGCACGTGGGACGCGTCGTGCAGGTAGATCGGGATGACCATGTCGGGGAGGTGGTGCACAAAGTCGGCGATGAGCTCCTCGAAGCCCTCGGGGACGGGGTCGCGCCACTTTGCGCCGCTACGCTCGTACCGCCCGCCGCGGATCGTCATGATCGCGTGATCGCGTCCGTCGTTCTCTGGGTCCTCGAGCGAGCGGATGCGCCGCCGAAGCTCGGAAGGCTTGAGCGAGAAGTACGGCTCAACGTGGAAGAAGGTCGGGTCGAACTCGTCAATCAGCTGGACGTCGTGGTCCCGCGCCCAGCGGTACCTGCGCGAGAGTGGTCAGCTTGGAGCTCCGGTAAGAACGGGTGGAGAGCGCACCAGAGGTCAAAGCCTGGCGGAGGCTCCCGCTTGTACCTCCTCCTGTACTCACTCACCGCCTCGTCGTACGTCGTGCTCTGCCTTGCGACCTTCTCCGCCCACTGCTCCTTCGCCTCGCGCATGAGCCCATGAATCGGGTGCTCCTCGTACGCACCGCGGACGTTCGGCATCGGGACGGCGAACGCGTACGTGTGGTGCGGGCTGCGCAGCGCCGCCTTGCGCGCGAGGACGGAGGAGGTCCAGTGCGAGACCTTCTCGACGTGCGAAGGGCTCGAGGGGTGCGAGACGGCGACGACGAGGAGGACGACGAGGGCCAGGGGGGCCAAGACGAGGACAAGGCAGCGCAGCCGCGTGGTCGTGCGCAGCCCGTTTGTGCGCGAGCGCCAGACTACAGGCGAGGCGAGCGCGCTGCTGCGCCGGGTCCACGGCTTGGACTTGATCTCGGGCGAGTCGTCGGCGAAGACGGGCGTCGTCGAGCTGGACGCGTGCGAGTCGAAGGGCGCGATGGGAACGTAGGCAGCTGAAGGCCGGCGGCGAGGCGGTCCAGACGAATCCATAGCGGCGCCGTGAGCGAGTGCGAAGCGGGAGAGCGGGAAGAGCAGCGAGGAGGTGGGGAGGACTTCCGGGCCGCGTCGAGCACGGTCAGCGATCTACACTTAGCGCAGATGGCTGGGCTCCCCCGCTCAGGGGCACAGGTGGTCGAACAGCGGGCGCGAGAGGGAAGACCAGCCTCGCACGCCGAAGCGGGAAAGGAAGGTGGTGTCGGTCGAGACGCGGTGATTCAGCCTGCGCGACGGAGAAACACTGCCTGCACTCTTGTGGGGTAGCAGCTGGGCGTCTCGGAGCGAGGGATCAGGAGGAGGAGGAGGAGGAGGAGAGAAATCTTGCACCCCCGCGTTCTTCTTCCCCAGGATCCGGGATGTGTCGGGATCCAGATCTGCACTGCCGGAGAGCTGGCGCCCAATTCTCCGTAGCCGCTTCGAGCGCGCCGCCGTCAGGTGGACCAACTTGACTTCCTCCCAACAACGCGCTCGCTCGCTCTACTGCTGCACGATATGTCTGCGCTTGCTCAGCTCGGTGCCAAGCACGTCGCCAAGGGGTGCGCAGGGCTCTCTCCCACTCGCCGCGACGTGCGAACGTTTCCCCACGATGAGGTCGGCTCGCTGGGGCTGCGGTCGAACGCGCCGGGCGCACGCGAGGGAGGCCGAGGCAGACAAGCGCGACCTACTGAGCTGCGATCTTGCGGTCGCGCGACTGCAGCGGGTTGGCATGAGATGGTGCTGGCGCGGGAACGACCAGGTGCACATCTCGCTCTTCCTCGAGCGCGCGCTGACCTCTTTTTCGCCCTCTCCCGCGCCTCTCTACCCTCTTTGGAAATGTGCACAGTGTCGGGCGCTACACGGAGCTCGTCATGACGGAGGGCAGGGGCTCGTACGTCAAGACGGAGTGCGGCCGCAACATCCTCGACTTCACCTGCGGCAGTGCGTGCCCTTTCTTCCCTGTTCCAGCCTCACAGAAGTCTGACTTTTTCTCGCAACGCAGTCGGCGTGACCAACCTAGGGCACTGCCACCCAGGCGTCACCAAGGCGGCGCAGAACCAGGTCGGCACGCTCGTTCACGGCCAGGTGCGCTCTTCTCTCGCCTGTTTCAGCCTTGAAAGCTCTGTCAGACGACGTTGACGCGGCACGTACGGCAGTGCAACATCGGCTTCAACAAGCCGTACCTCCAGCTGCTCGAGAAGCTCCTCCCGGTCATGCCCGACAAGTCGCTCGACACGTTCTTCTTCTGGAACTCGGGTGCCGAGGCCGTCGAGGCGTCGATCAAGCTTGCCCGCCACGCGACGGGCAAGCAGAACATCATCGTCGTCCAGGGCAGCTACCACGGCAGGACGTTCGGCACGATGGCCTTGACGAAGAGTAAGACAATCTACGGCGCCGGCTACGCCCCGCTCATGGTGCGTACATGTCGCCTTGCTCTCGCAATCGAGGCTGTCGCAGGAGGCGGTGTCCCTAATAGCGCAGTCGACTTGACTATCCCTCCCTCTCGCAGCCCGGCGTCTTCACCACGCCCTACCCTTACTGGCACCAGCTCGGCCTCCCGCACACGACTAACAACGACGAACTCGTCGATAACGCCCTCTACCGCGTATGTCCCCGCCGACCCGCTGTCCTGCTCTCCTCCCAACTCACCCCTTCTCCGCTGCAGCTCGAGCTCCTCCTCAAGCAGGAGACCGCCCCGCGGGACACGGCTGCGATCATCATCGAGCCCGTCCTCGGCGAGGGCGGGTACATCCCCGCGCCGAAGGGGTACCTCGAGGGGCTGCGCCGCATCTGCGACGAGAACGGCATCCTCCTCATCATCGACGAGGTGCAGACCGGGTTCGGGCGCACGGGGAAGTACTTGCGCGTACACTTCTTCGAATGGCGGCGCGGCCGAGTCTGACGACGCCCTCCCCGTCCTGCAGCGCAATTGAGCACTACCCGAAGGTCCGCCCCGACATCATGGTGATGGCCAAGGGCATCGCGAACGGCTTCCCGCTGTCGGGCATTGTCTCGCGGAAGGAGCTGATGGACAAGCAACCCGTGCGTTCCCCCCCGCCCTCTCCTTCGTTACTCCTGCAGACCTTCACGCTCTTCCTGCACACGCTGACGATCCACTCCACGCAGGCCGGTTCGCAAGGAGGCACGTACGCCGGTAACGCGGTGAGCTGCGCCGCGGGTGTTGCCGTGCAGGAGGCGTTCCAGAGCGAGGGCATCCTCGCGAACGTCGAGGCGCGCTCGAAGGAGCTCTTCGGGCTCTTCCACGAGCTGCAGGCGGACCCCGTCGTCGGGGACACGATCGCCGAGGTGCGCGGGCTGGGCCTGAGTGCGTTGCTGTCTTCCCTCTGCTGCCTGGCGGGGAGACCCACCGGCCTTCCTAACCTCCGCTGACTGCCCCCTCGCCCCGCGCGCAGTGGTGGGCGTCGAGTTCAAGAGCCCGGCAGACCCGTACACGCCTGCGAAGGGCAAAGTCCCCGCCAAGATGGCGTCGAGGGTGCAGAACAAGATCCTCGAGAAGAACATGCTCGTGCTGACCACGAGCGTGTACGAGACGATCCGGTGCGTCTCGCACTTCGTCGTCGGCGCAACGCGTCTCCGAGAAACGGCCCTGCACACACGCTGGCGGGCCCCGCTACCCTGGCAACTCGCGGAGGTTGCGCTCTGGAACGAGGCTGACCTTTCGCTCTCCCTTCGCCCGCAGCTTCATCCCGCCGCTTAACATCTCGAAGGAGGACATGGCCAAGGGCTGCGAGATCATCCGCAACGCCATCGAGGAGGTTGTCAAGGAGGGCTGAGCACCAGGCAGGACCTCTCGAAGGACGATAAAAGGGGAGGGAATGGAGGTCGCACATACTTGGTTTTGCATTGCATCTGTACCTCATCCTTCTTGGGCTCATTCAACGATTGTGTGGCGTGGAAGAAGAGCAGGAAAAGCGCGCGTCCCCCTCTTTGAGGAGGGCGAGCCTCGGGAGAGCCCCACCTCCCTCTGCCTGCTCCCTCTCTCCTTCAAACGCCAAGATGCTCCGCTCGACTCTCTCCCTCGCCCGCGCCGTCCCCCGCCGCGCCTTCACCCAGGCGCGCGGCCTCGCGTCCGTGTCGCCGCTGTACACAACCACCGCCGTCTCCAAGGGAAGCCGGGCGGCGGGCAGCGCAAAGACGCAGTCGGGGCTCGAGATCAAGATGGACCTGCCCAAGGAGGTGCGTGCGCTCTCTCCTGGCTCGTGCACAGCGCAGGGAGCGAGGTCGGGTGGGGGCGACCCTCCGACGAGGTGATGAGGCCGATGGAGCGCGGGGCAACGGCGGGAGGAAGCAAGCTGCCCGTGCGAGCAACCGGCACTGACATTCGGTCTAACGTGTGCGCAGCTCGGCGGCAAGGGCGCCAAGCACAACCCGGAGGAGCTCTTCGGCGCCGCCGTGCGTCTCTTCCTGGTTCCCTCTGCATTGATGGCGGAAGACGGCGGGTGCTCACGCTCGCGACACGCAGTACGGCACCTGCTTCCTCTCGGCGCTCGGCGCAACGCACGGCAACCTCCACAAGGGCGCCAAGCCCCTTCCGAAGTCGACCCAGGTCGATGCGGTCGTCACCATCGGCAAGGACGCCGAGGAGAAGGTCCCGGTGCGTCCCTGCACGTACTCCACCATCAGATAAAGTGACTTACGAAGCGCCCTCCCGCAGGGCTTCCTCCTCGCCGTCGAGCTCAAGGTGCACGCCGCGCCGCTCAAGGAGATCGGCCTCGACGACGCCCAGATCCAGAAGCTCGTCGAGGAGGCGCACAAGATGTGCCCGTACTCGCGCGCCGTCGACGGCAACGTCGCGGTCAAACTCTCGGTTGTCTAAAGCGCGCTTCGACAAGGGGGCGGGCTCCGCCCCGCCTGCTTACCCTCCCCTCCCTCCGCTTGCGATGTCAATAGAATCGAAATGAAGGCAGTCTCACCAGCCCGGAGCGCGCCGAATGTCGGTCAGCGTCACGTCTTCCCCTCCCTTCTCAACTGTCCCCAGGCCCTGCGTTGGTTTCTCGAGCGCTTCTTTCGCTTCTCTTTGCACTTCGCTCTGTTCTATGCTCGCTTTGACCGACATGCCGTACAGCCACGCAGAAGGTCCGCTCGGTGCGCCGTTCCTCCCCTGTTCCTCTCGCCCCCCGCTGACAACGCACACCTCGCAGCGTTCCACTTCCCCAATCTCAGCAAGACGCCCATCTCTGTGCCGTGCGACGTACACCCCGAAGACCGCCGCCCTCGCCCCCGCGCAAAAGCAGCTTCCGCCGCCTCTCCCACCTCATGCACCCGCACCAACTCCATATCTCCACAACTCGCCCGCACGTCCTCCGCAAGGGGTCGGCGCCTCATTCGTCCCACTCGGCCGACCTGATCAAGGTCGAGTCGCTCGCGCCCTTCGGCGAGCCGTCGACGCCTACCAGCCCCGGCGAGACGGGCGGGAGGAAGCGCCGCTGGTCGCTCTTCCGGCGTCGGAGCAGCCATCCTCCCCCCCCCTCGCCCGAGACTACACCATCCTCCTCCTTTCTGTCGGACCTGCGCCGCACGCTCAGCGAGGACAGCGGCCGCACAACGCTCTCGCCTCCTTCCACCTCCTCCCGCCTCTCGACCGGCTCCTCCCGTTCATCCACCTCCTCGTCGCCCTCCTCCGACGAACCCGCTCCGCGCACCCTGCCGCACTCGTACGCCTACCCGCAGCGCCGCGACTCCCACCACGCGCGCCAAGCGTACTCGCTCCTCCCGCCCGAGGCGGAGAACTCCCCCGCCCGGCCATCGCCGCTGCTGCTCGCGTGCGCGCTGCCCGACATCGCCGCGCTTCGGCCGCTGACGCGCGTGGCGAAGCACCTGCCGCCCCCGCCGCCGAGTAGGCCGCTCCCGCCGCGGCCGGACGAGGGCGAGGGCGCGGGCTTTGGCAGCGACGAGGAGGAGGACATCACAAACACCGAGGAGGGCGCGGCGGCGTGGGGGCTCGGGCTCGAGCTGCTCCAGCTCGAGGAAGCGGTCGCGCATGCGAAGGAGGATGAGGCCGAGATGGACGAAGTCGAGCAGGACGAGCAGGGCGCAAGCGACGGCGGGTCGGTCGTCGAGCAGGATCTCGCGCCGCTTGCTGCGGCGGGGGAGGCCGACGAGCGCGACCTCGGCGACATCGCATACGCGCTTGCGCCGCTCCCGCCTGCATGGCCGCTTGACGCGCCGGGGGCGGAGACAAGGGCGGCGTGCCCCTGGACGCCGAGCATGGGCGGCGCGACCCTCGTCGAGCTCTTCGCGTTGCCCGAAGACGGGTCATTGTCGTCGCCGGCGGCGCCGATTGCGCACGAGGGGGCGATCGCGGGCCCTGCCGTCCCGCCCGTCGTCGCCGTCGACCCGCTCTACCTCTCGACCTATCCCTTCTGCTCCCTCACCGTGAAACGCCCCGCGCGTGTCACCGAGTCCGCTCCGCCGCGAGTGACAGGGACCGTCAAACGCGAAGGGGGCTCGACTGCGACGCCGGAGGGCGGTGTCGTTGTCAAGCCGCTCTACCTCGGCGACTACCCCTTTGCTGCGGTCCGCGTCGTGCGGCCGACCCCTCCCACCGACAAGAACCTCAGCGCGTCTGCAGTCGCGTATTTCTGCCCCGTCGCGGTCGCCCCTCCCGCCGCCATTGTCGTTCACCCTCCTCCCCCGCCGGCGGTCGCACACGCCGCGTCCGTCCCGCTTCCGCCGCCCTCGCTCGAGGAGGTGTATGTACTCGGGCGGGAAGAGCGGGCCGAAGCAGAGGCGGCGGCGGATGAGGCGGGCGCGCGAGGCGGGCTGTTCGGGGCGGTCGAGATGGAGAAGCAACGAGCGATCGCAGCGCTTGTCGCGCTGCTGTGGCGAGGGGTGTAGCTTTCTCTCCCGTGCACGGACGCTCTCCTGCCTCTTGCGCGTCCTGCTGCACGCGAAAGTCGCAAAGTTGACCTCGACGAGAGGGACGCGCTGACCTTCCCAACCCGCTCTACCGCGCTGGCTCGAGCGCGTGCCGCGTGTCTAGCGGAGCGAGCAGGGCACCAACGGGACTTCCCAACCTGCTAGAGCCCCTCCAAGCGAGCGGCAGCCCCCCGCTTTGACCTCGCCTCCTGTCTGGGTCCACCCGTCCCGCCGCTCTCCCTCCTCCCGCTCACCCGCTCCCCTCGCACCCCGCGTAGGAAGAGCGATGGAGTGGCAGATGGACTCGAGCTCGCCCCTCACGAGCCTCGCGAGCAGCAGCGACCGCTCGCCCGCCTCCCCTCGCCCCACCGCTCCCTCTTCCGCCCCTGCTCCGCTTCCCCTCGCTCCCGAGCAGAGCTTCGCCGCCTCGGAGCACGCCGAAGTCCTCGATCTCAAGGACAGCCCGACCGCCGACGACGACGAGCACCGCGAGTGCGAGGCGGTGCAGCCCGAGAACGCGCCCCACCTCGAGCAGGACGACGTCGAGATGAGCGCCGTCGAGGCCAAACCGGACCAGCACGGCGAGATCGAGGACCGCGAGATGTGCGCCGCGCTGTACGAGGAGCTCCCCGAGGAGGGCGAGCTCGAAGGCGCGTGGACGGGTGCCGAGGTCGACTACGAGGACGAGGAGGACAAGATCGTGCTCGTTGCGCCGGCGAACAAGGTGCGCTCCAGCTTTTTCCTGCTCGAAGAGGCCCGCACTGACTCGCCGTCACTCCCGCAGGTCAAGCAGGACGAGCGGACCTCGCCCGATTCGCCGCCGTCGCACGAGCGCGGGGTCACCGTGCGTCCGCTTTCGCCCGCTCACGCCCGCCTTGGCAGCGCTGACCCGACCATACTGCAGCCCTGGCTCCCTCCGCTTTCGGAGAGCCCGCTCCTCAAGTACGCGCACCGCCCCAGCCCGCTTCCACCGCAAGGCCTCGCCTGGCAGACTTCCGGCCGTTTCGAGTCCTCGGTGCGGCGCGCTCGACCTTCTCGCGAACTCTCCAGGTCAAGTCTCATGCAGAATTCCCTTGCAGGCCTCCCCGCCTCGTGACGCGCGTGTTCCGCCTCCCGAACCTCCTCTCACGCCGCGCTCGCGTGCGACGGCCTCGCGCTTCAACCCCTTCCGCTTCGCGTACGCGCACCCTGCCCCGCCTCCCCCCGAAGCCGAGATCTGGCAGTACAAGGTCGAGCTCCCGTTCCACGGCATGGGCGGCCGCCTCATCGGCGTGCACGGGCAGGTCGCGCTCGACATCCGCGACCGGGCCGGCGCGTGCAAGCTCCAGGTGCTGTTCCGCGAGGACCGCACAGCGCACTGCGTGATCATCGGCAGCAAGGCGTCGATCAAGCGCGCGCTCGCGATCGTCGAGGAGGTCGCGCACGCCGCCGACCCGAACCGCACTTGGACGAAGAGCAACCAGTACGCGCTCGCGCAGACCGACCCGCGCTGGTGCCAGCACGACGACGCGTACATGGAGCGCTACCCCGGGTTCTGCCTCAGAGACGAGTACATCGAGCGCGACGAGTTCGACTACCGCTGGGCGAAGTACGGCGACGTGAGGGGCGACACCCTCCTGCTCGACACGGGCGACCGCTACGCCCCGACTCCCGATGCGGCGCACATCGGCCCGCCCGTCAACCGCCACCAGACGCGCCGCAACGACCGCCACCGCGGTCAGCCTTCCCAAGTCGCGCAGGACCGCCGCTCCTCCCGCTCCTCCCGCTCGCCGGCGCCGTCGAGCCGCTCGCGCGACCCGCGCACCTCGTCAAGCTCCGCCGTCCATCTCGAGCCGCGCTACGCGCCACACGAGGGCAAGAAGCGCAAGCGCGACCGCTCGCATTCACCCTCACGCTCCCGCGCCCGCTCGTCGCGCCTCGTCATCGCTCCCCTCGGAAAAGTCGCGCGTCGAGGTCGAGGAGACGCCCTCGTCGTATACCATCCCATGCGCTCTCTCGCGCTCCTCTCCCTCGCGCACCCGCTGACCTCCCCTCCTCCGCGCTTTGCAGCATCCCCGTCTCGGCCATCCCGCTCTTCGTGGGCGCCAGCGCGTCGACACACTTCATCAAGCAGACGACGGGCGTCGACATCAAGCTCGTCAGCGACGCGATCAACGCCGAGCTTGTCCTCCAGCCCGCCGCGGGCACGAGCGCGAGCAAGCGCAGCCTCGACGAGGCGCACGCGAAAAAACTCGTCATGAAGGTGCTCGCGAGCAGCGGCGTCGCGACGAGCGGCTCGTCCCGCGAAAAGGAGAAGGAGCGCGGCGCGCCCCGCATGCGCAGGGAGGCCTCCCCGCATACGCCCGCGAGCTACTCGCCTCCTCGCCGCGCTCGGACGAGCACCGCAAGGCGTACGCCCACCGCGAGCCCTACGACTCGGCGCTCTCACCGCGCGGCGACCGCGACAGCCGCGACGCGCGCGAGCGCGACGAGCTGCGCGAGCGGGCGCAGACGAGCCGCAGGTACGGAGAGAGCGAGAGGGGGCGCAGCAGGAGGGACGATGAGCGCGAGAGTGGGAGGAGGGACAGCGGATGGAGCGGATGGAGCGACCCCAAGTGGGAGCGCCGGGGGGAGCGCCGGCGGGAGGAGAGGTACGAGGGGGAGGATGCAGAGCGCGGGCGGGGGAAGGAGACGAGGGTGTGCATACAGCTCCTTCTTCTACTGTGCAGCGGACTGACCTGGAGCTCGCTCCCGCAGCGCTCCTCGCCCGACCGCCACCACCGGAGTCGCGAGCGTCCCCGCTCCCGCTCGCCGCGCCGCAATGAGCGCGAGCGCACCCACCGCACCCACCACCCCGACCGCGACGAGCACCACGGTTACCGCTCGCCCGCGATGAGCGGGTACGAGCCGCGCTATGCGGATCCGGCGCGACCCCGCGCGTTCCCGAGCGAAGGCTACCCGCCGCCGCGCGCCGCGAGCTCGCACTCGCGCGAGTTCGACGTCGGCGGCGGCCCGCTCCACATCCAGGAGCAGCGCCGGCTCGTCCTCATGCAGCAGCGCGGGCGGGGACGGGCGCGGGCCGGAGCGCGAGTGGGACCGCGAGGCGATGAGGGCGCGCGCGGAGGGGACGGCGAAGGAGGCGAGCCCGGGGTGGGGGCAGCGCGGCGCCGGGTGGCACCAGACGTGGTCGGGGAGGAGGAAGCCTGCGGAGAGGACGGCGGATGCGAGGGGCGGGGAGTAGCTTGCGGAGTAAGGGGCGAGGGAGGTGGAGGCCGCTTGTCGCTTGCTTGAACCCGCTTGATTCGCTGAAACGATGGCGCACTTGCTTGCTTCGACGGTGTGCGATCGAGGTGGCTTCGGGAAAGCCATCGATGCTACAGGCGCGGGAGAGGACGCCCTCGCCCTCGACCTCGACGCAGTTCGCCCGCCAGTCCTGCACGCAACAACTCGCTTCCTCGCTTACTGCACCTGCTACCGGCGTTCCCTGCCTCTCGACCATTCCGCAGGCGTGTATGAGTCGCTGCTCCCCCAGGACGTGTTGGTCGCTTGCGACGTCCTCCTCCTCCTCCTCGACCTTCTTCCCCTCGAAACTCCTCAAGCCCTCCTCTCCGTTGCTAGCGCGCTTCGTTCCCTCCGCACTCAAGACTGCTGGGCTTCTCCTGCGTGTGGATTCGCCAGACCTGCGCCTGCGCAATCAGCGCACCCCCTTCTCCTCCTCCTCCTCCTCGTCGACACTTTCCAGTCGACGCGACGAATCACTCCCGCGCACGCGACGTCAACCGGACGCCCGTGCGCTCCCGCTTCCGGAGCCGCCCCATCGAGGCTTTCAGGGCGATTCGATTCCCCAGCAGAGGAAGGCTCCAGGTCTGGACGCAACACCTGCCTGGACGGACGTCGCGTCCCTTGCTTGCGCTGTGCGCGCCTCCCCAGGTGCCCGCTGCTCGCTCGCTCGCTGCTGCAGTGCTCTCCACCGCGCCTCATGGGGTGCGTCGCGCCTTCCGCCCTCGCTCCCAGGCGCGCCTCGTCGCGTCGTCCCGATCTCACGCGGGCTGACCCTTCCTCCGCGAGCAGCAAGCCGCCGTCCCTCACTCCCCAGGCGCTGTATCACCCCCTCTCGCAGGTCGAGCGTCCAATGGACTCGCCCGTGTCGGCACGCAGCCTCGACAGCGAGGCGAGCGCGAGCGACGAGGACGTCGTCGAGAAGCGCCCGGTCAGTCCCGCCACTGCTCGCCGTGCGGCTCGACGCGTGCTGACCGCCTTCTTTGCCCCAGCAGAGACTCCAAACGCGCAACTCGAGCAACTTCAACTGGCGGGCGGCGCGGCCTCGCGGGCGAGCGTTCGGGCGGATGTGGCGCGTCCTCGTCGTCGTCGTCGCGCTCTTCGTGGTGCATCGCGTGCGTACCGCCTCGCCTACGATGCCTGAGATGAAGCTGACCCTCTGGCCCTCGCGCAGTTCATCCCTTCTGAGCACCAAGTCCCGGCGCAGATCGCGAGCCTCTCGAACTCCCTGCCGAGCCAGCACGGCTCGTTCTTGCACCGCTGGGGGCTCGTCTCGGCTGTGCGTACCCTACCGCTGTCCGAAGAACCCACGCTGACTTTGGCGAACGCCCACAGGACGACCCCCTCACCAGCTTCATCGAGTCGCGCATCGACTCTCCCGTCCCGCTCGCGCCGTATCGCCTCCTCTTCGGCACCGTCCAACGCTCCGAGGGCCCCGCTCTCATCGAGTGGGTCCTGCACCACCTCGGCCTCGGCGCGGACCACTTCATCATCTACGACGCGTCGCACCCCTCGGACGCTCTCGCCGCCTCGACGCGGGACCGCATCCTCCCGCTCGTCGAACTCGGGTTCGTCACGCTCCTCCCGCTCGCCGACGCGTCCCCCGCCGCGGCGCATGAGACCGCCGCGCACAAGTTCCACAACGAGTGGGCCGCGCCCGCGGGGACGCAGCGCGCGCGGTGGAGCGCCTTCCTCGACGTGAACGAGTTCCTCGTGCACGACGCCGCGGGCGCGGAGGACGGCGCGCTCCCTGCGTGGCTCGACGACGGGTTCGAGCGCGTCGATGGCGTGCAGGTGCCGCGCGTATGGGCCACTGCGGGCGCGGGCGCGGCGGCGGAGGAAGGCGCGGGGGTGCTCGAGGCGCACACCGCGCTCGTCGCGCTCGAGGAGCAGGACCCGTTCGCGGCGCCTAGGGTGCTGGCGCAGAGCAGGGGCGAGCTCGAGCGCGAGCATGTGCTCGTCGACTCGCTCGGGGAGAAGGTCGATGCGCGGCACCCCGCCGCGCATGACGACGCGGAGCTCTGTCCGCGGGTCATCACCGAGCGCTACCCGCTTTACGTGCGGCGGTACGTCCGGCGAGAGAAGGAGTGCGGTAGCGGCGGGGAGGAGCGCATCGCGGACAGCGCGCTCGAGGCGCTCGACCGGCAGGCGTGCGGCGCGGGCGCGCTTTCGAGCGTGGAGGAGGACGACGCGCTCGTCCTCCGCGGAGAGCGCCTCTCTGCGCTCGTCGCGCGCCTCGAGGCCCGCTGGCCCGTCTTCAACCGCGAGGACTTCCGCCTCTCGCTCCTCGCGTCGCCAGGGGCGGTGGCGTCGAAGCGCGCGGCGCTCCCGCGCGAGCTCGCGCCGGGCGCGACGCTCGTCGTCGACTCGGAGCGGACCGACGTCGGGCACTTGCAGGTCGTCCTCTCGACGGCCGAGACGCGCCGCTACCTCCCTGTGACGTACCTTGCGGACGGGGGAGCGGCGTTCTCGCTCCCGCCCGCGTCGAGCGCCGAGCTGCAGCGCGGCGGGAGCGTCACGCTCAACATCACGCGGCAGTACGCGTCGTCCCCTGCGCCGGAGATGGACCCGCCGACGCCGTGCTCCATCATGGGCCACCTGCGGAACCAGCCGACGCGGGCGCAGCTCCTCGCGCTCCGCGAGGGCACGTGCAGGGACACGGACACGGCGAGCGTGTACAACGTCGCGACGGCGACCTGGCCGCATGCGCGCCTCCGCGGCGAGGAGGTCCTCTCGCGCGAGCTGCGGATCGCGGCGCCCGCTTCTCCGCCGAAGGAGAGCGCGGTGGAGATCGCCGCGCTGACGACGGGGCACTGGGCGCGGCACCCACTCTCGGAGCTTGCCGCCGCCGCCGCCGCAGAGGGCGAGGGCGCGGACCCGCGCGCGCGGCTGTACTCGTCCGAGGCGTGCCCGCGCGCGTTCGCGCCGTCGTACTGGGACGCGGCGTGCGGGACGACGGAGCGCGCCGAGCGCGAGGGCGTCCTGCGCTGGGTGCCGGACGGGGCGCGGTCCTTCGCCGACGTTGCGCTCCCCGCCTCGGAGCTGCGGACGTGCCTCGGTGTCGGGGAGAAGCGCGACGAGGACCGGCGCAGGATCGTCGTCGTGGGCGACAGCGTCGCGAGCCACTCGTTCATGGCGCTGCAGTGCCTCGTCTCGCAGCTCGGCGTCGCCGACTCGAAGCAGCACATCCGGTTCCAGTCGCTCCAGTACGAGGCGCTCGACCTCGCCGCGGGCAACATGTCCCGCGAGGCGTGGGACCGCTTCCTCGCGTG
Organism: Rhodotorula kratochvilovae; assembly: GCA_019926025.1. NCBI lineage: Eukaryota > Fungi > Basidiomycota > Microbotryomycetes > Sporidiobolales > Sporidiobolaceae > Rhodotorula > Rhodotorula kratochvilovae. The sequence goes on from JAHSUG010000014.1 coordinate 188,052, forward strand.
GGAGTGGGACGCCCCCGCCTCGCGCGCAAAGAGCTACCCGGACGTCGTGGTCCTCAACGTCGGACTCTGGAGCGCGACCGACGCGCGCGGCGGACTACGCAGCGGGGCTGCGCGCCTCGCTGTCGCACCTCTCTGCGCTCTCGTACCCCGCCAACCCGCACGGGCCGAGGTTGCTCTGGCGCGAGACGACGCCCGTGTTCCCCTCGACGGAGGTCGACCCCCTCTACCAGGTCAACCCGCGCGTGCGGCTCAACGCGCTCGCGGCGGACGAGCTTGCGCGCGGGCGTCCCGCAGCTCGGCGTCGTCGAGATGGTCGCTGCGAGGGCGGACGCCGCGAGGGATAACGCGCACCTGTGCCCGCCGTGCAGGGGGACTTGGTCGAGGTGTTGATGCATCGGGTGTGCCGAGGGGGGATGATGGACCGGTAGGAGGGTGGGGAGTGTATGGAGTGCTGTGTCTGTATTGGCTCAACTTATTGCTCTCTCTCTCTGCGCGCGCGCGGGATCGGTGGGAGAGCGACGCGTTACATGACGGAGAGTGCGCGATGCGGATCGGTACGACAAGGAGGACTGACTGCGGGGGAGAGCATCTACAGGGGGGGGGGAGCGAGTGCGCGCGAGGGAAGAGGCTGGCGACCTGACCGGTCAGGTCGCCTTGCCTGCGGAACGAGGACAGCAGGTCAGGTCGCCTCCTCACACTCGGGAGAGAGCGCACGCACCTTTGCCCTTCCCACCGCCTCCCGCCGTGCCGCGCTCGTACGCGTTGGGCTGCGGTTTCCGCTCCTCGACCTGCGTCTCGCTCCCTCCGCTTCCGTCCCTCATCGCCGCGCCGCCCTCTCCCGCCCCGCCGTGATCGTGCCCGCAGTCGTCGCCGTCGCCATGGTGGTGGTGGTGGTGGTGCCGCGCTCGCCGTGCCCGCCGCGCGGCAGCACGCCCGTCGCGGCTGTCGTTGGAGCCGTCCGAGTCGCTGCCGGACGAGTCGCTCTCGTCGGAGGACTCGTCAAAGGCCTTGGCTTGTGGTAGATGCAGCAGACTGTGTCGTGGCGTGTCAGTCCCCTCCCCCCAGTAAAGAGCGAAGGGAGCGGGATGGACGGACTCTTGCTCTTCTTCCTGCCGAGCCCCTCGTTGTCGACGGTCCCGCCCGCCCAGGTGACGCCCCTTCCTGGGTCGCCCCTTCCCCTGAGGCGGAGGACGCCGGCGGTGCTCGGCCCTGGCTCGCCGGCGGTAGAGGGGTGGGCGGGGTCGGCCGACGAGGAGGTGGACGGGGGCGCATCCGAGAGGGTGAGCGTGCGAGAGGAGTGCGACGCGGGGGTGGGCCCGACGGCGCGTGGGGCGGCGGACATGGCAGAGCTGGTAGTAGTGCTGCTAGCCTCGCTTGTAATCGAGTTAGAAGCGAGGTAAGGAGCGAGAGGGCGGGTCACTCGGCAGCTCTCTCTCGTCCTCGCACTCGAGCTCGCCTGAGCGACTGCTGCACGTGCTCAGTCTACCTGCACAGCTGCACCGAGCGCACCCCTCGCTCGTCCCGCCTCGCCAGCGCGCCTCCCGCCGGTTGACGTCGCCTCATCACCGCGAACCGAGCAACTCGCCAACACCGCAACGGGCAGCCTCAGGAGCGAGTTGCAGGAGCGCATAGGGCTAGCACAGGTGCGTAGTCCCGCCCTCGAGCTGCCCACGCGGTGGGAGACGTGGAACGGCCAGAGGTGGGGGAGCCCTCCTCCCTCGGCGCACTCGCGCGGACGTCAGGCTGGAGGCGAGGACACATTCGCACAGTCACAGCCACCTAGATCTGCGCTGGACGAGCAACCCGCGCACCGCTCCCGCCAAGACTCGCCAACCTCCCCTCGCCCCTCCTCTTCACTAACCCTCGCCCATCCCGTCCACAGCCCCTCTCAACGGCGCCATGTCCTCCTACGGCACCCCACTCCACCCCTCGCAGCGCCGCACCGGCCCCACCCAGCCCCCCACGACGGGGCCCTCGCTCCTCTCCACCCCGCTCCGGACACCCACCGCCCTCCGCCCCTCGCTCTTCCACCCGCGTGCCTCGCCCCTCTCCACCTCCCTCTCACGCGCATCACTCAATGTCACCCCCGCGCATGCGACCCCGCGCCTCCTCGCCCCGGCCAACACGCCCGCCTCGGCGCGCGGCGCCCCTCCGGCGGGGGGCAACCCGTTCGACGCGCTCCCCGCCGCTGCGTTCGACACGTTCGTCTCGGGGCTGACGTCGTCGATCCGGGCGGTGCTCGAGCCGCAGAAGAGGGGGGAACTGCCCTCGGAGCGGAGGAGGCGGGAGAGGGAGGAGCGCGCGAGGGAGAGGGAGGAGGCGCAGAGGGAGAGGGAGCGCGCGAGGAGGGAGAGGGAGGAGAGGAGGGCCGAGGAGGAGCGCCTTGCGCGCGAGGAGGAGGACGCGGTGAGGGACGTATTCGGCGAGGTGAAGGTGGTCGATGGCGGCGAGGATGCCGGCGAGATCAGCGCCGCGGACTTGTGCGTCCTCCCCTCTCTCGCTCGCGCCCTCGGTCCTGATCCGCGCCCAACTCGCGCCCGCAGCGCCCGCCTCGCCTCCCCGCCCACAGCTTACGCCCCCCTCGCCGACCTCCCGCTCGACACGCCATCGTACGCAGCCTCCTCCGCCACGGCAGACGACGAGCCCGAGATGCGCGAGGCGCGCCCCACCTCCCTTGTCTCGCGGCCGCTCTTCGCCCCGCAGTCGGGCGGGAGCGCGAGCGCCTCGGACCACGAGGAGCAGGACGAGGCGCGGGAGGGGACGTACGGGCTCGACACGGCCGCGTCGTCCTCTGCCGAGGAGGAGGAGCACGAGGCGGAGCGCGTGTGGGACGAGGATGCGCTCGGCGAGGGGATCGAGGAGCTTGACCGCCGCGCCGCTGCTGCCGAGGCGTCGCCCAAGCTCGCGGCGACGGACGACGCGGACGCCGAGGCGTACGCGTTCGGGCTCGCCTCCTCTTCCGACGGGGAGGACGCCCCTGCCCAGGGGGAGGAGGAGGACGATGACCCCAGCGCGGGTGAGTACTACTCGGCGGGGGACGACGCGCCCGTCCCCGGTGCGCTGGTCGGCTACGACGGCGGGAGCGCGATGGACTCCGCCGAGGCCGAGTGGGCGGGGCGCGGCGCCGCGGCTGAGGAGGAGGAGGAGGGCGAGGAGGAGGAGAGAAGCTCACGAAGGGAGGGACGGAGCTCCTCGAGCTCGGCTCGTCCTCCGACGACGAGGGCGAGCCTGCCCCTGCGCCTGTAGCGCGCCCGCCGCCCAAGCGCGCGACGTACGGCGCGCCCGAGCCTGTCGCGCGCGAGCAGCCGCACCAGCATGCCCACGCGCCCGCGCCCGACGCGGCGCAGCTCGCGGTCCTCCCGCCGTGGCTTCGCCGCAGGCGCTCGACGAGGGGAGGAGGACGGCGGAGCGAGCAGCGCGGCGTTCGCGGATGTTGAGGACGAGGGGGAGGAGAGCGAGCAGGAGGATGGGGAGGGGGAGTGGTACGGCGACGGGACGCCGAGGGACGAGGTGGAGATGGGGCGCGAGGAGGAGGAGGAGCAGCAGGAGGAGGACGAGCGCATGAGCGACGGTGAGGGCGCGGGAGAAGTGCGTGGGAGGAACCCGCTCGAGATGCTCTACGCGGACGAGGACTCCGAGGTGCGTCCCGTTTTCGTGCTTCTCTCCCTTCGGGGCGCAACTGACACCCCGTTTCACACGCTCGCAGGACGTCCGCCCCCGCATCCCGTACGAGGCGAAGGGCAAGGCGCGCGCGCCGCCCACGCCCTCCGGCGACGACGGTGGCACGCCGCGGAGCTCGCTGTCCCCTCGCCCTCTCCCTCCTCCGACCTCGATGTCGACAGCGCGCTCGCGCACTGGTCCGCGCACGGCGCCGCCGCGCTGCGCGACCTCGACCCCGCCGAGCTGCTCGAGACGCACGATCGGCTCGTCGTGGATCTGCAGCGCGCGATCGAGTGCGAGAGCGAGGTCGGGAGGCTGCTTGTGAGGCAGATGGAGGATGTCGAGGCCGAGTTCACAAGGCAGACGGGGCTGGAGATCGCTGAAGTCGATGAAGGCGAGGAGGAGGAGGAGGGGGACGGCGGCGAGCGCGACCCGCAGGACTTCGCCCTCTCGGACACGGACGCGGAGGACACCGAGGACAATGGGGGCGCGCGCGAGACGTACTTCGTCCCTCCTTCGAAGGTCGGGCGCGACGACGACGACGACGAGGAGGGCGAGACGTACGCCCTTCCCGGCTCGCCGCTCTCTGCGCGCTCGGCCTCTCCCTTCCCCGCCGCCGCCTACGACGAGGGTCGCAGCGGCTCGCCAGACCGCTCGGCGTACTTCCCCGACCTCGACGCCGGCGAGCGCGCGCGCGAGGGGGACAGCGCAGCAGCTGAGGCGCGCCTCGCGGAGATCGCGGGCGAGCTCGTGCATATGCGCGAGGCGGGCGTCCAGGGCGGGATGACCGTCCTTCCCGGCGAGGAGGAGGACGAGGAGGACGAGGAGATGCTTGTCGTCGAGGAGACGGTCACGAGCGTCGTCGAGACGTTCGTCCAGCAGCAGTTCGAGGTCTTCGAGCCGCGCGAGGTGGAGTCCGCGCCGCTCGGGGAGCGCGAGGAGCGCGAGGCGGATGTGCTCGTGCTCGACGACGCTGTCCAACAGCCCGCCGATGTCGACATGGCGCGGCCGTCTCAGGAGACTGCCGAGCTTCTCCAGTTCGACATTGCCGAGCCGCTTCGGGTCGATGCAGGCGGCGACGCGCTCGAGGCAGCTCAGGCGCTCGAGGTTGACCGGCAGGTACGCGCGCAATCGTTCCCTGGGAGGCTCCGACTTACGAGGGCGCTCCCACAGGATGACCTACAAGTCCAGCCCGCCGACCTGCACGCATCCTACGCCCCCTCAGTGCCCGTCGAGCGCGACTTCGATGCCCCGCTGGCTCCCTCCGCCGCAGAGTTGGCCTCGACGGGCGACCCGCACGCGTCGCTCGCGACCCTCTCCGCCCCGCAGGTCTCCTCGCACTTCCGCTTCGAAGCTGTTCCCACCCCCGCGCTCGACGCCCCCATCCCGTACCCACCCGTGCATGCGGAGCACAACGTCGACAGCCCCGTACACAGCGACGACGATCTCGGCGCAGGCGAGGACCCCACGGGCGAAGAGGCGCCCATCCGCGTTGGCGTTGCCGAGGAGGAGATGCATGACGGCGCGCTCGTCGGGCGGTTGGTACCCCTCGCGATGCTCGAGGACGGCTCGCCAACGCGCGCACGCGAGGCGCGCGATGTCGACACGCCCGCCGCCGAGGAGCAGCGCGGACTCGTCATCGTGGACGACGACGCGTCGCTGCCGCCCTCGCGCGCGCCGGAGCCCGAGCCGCTCGAGGCGCAGGCGGACGAGGAGGCGCACGCGCGCCAGCGCGTCGTCCTCGGCGCGACGCCCCCGCCGGAGCACGGCGGCGACGACGAAATGCCGCCCATCGTCGAGGGCGTCGCACCCCCGCAGAACCTCGACATCGTCCCCGCGCCAGCGCCGCGCACCCCGCCGCCTGCCGAGCCCGTCGTCCAGGCCGTCGAGCAGCCCACCGCTCCCGCCGCAGAGCCCGTCCGAGAGACCACCCCGCCGCTCGCGTCCTTCACCCCCTCCGCGCCTGTCGAACCCGCGTTGGACGCTCCACTCGCCCCCACCGCCGCCGAAGCAGCCTCGACGGGCGACCCGCACGCCTCCCTCGCGACCCTCTCCGCACCGCACCTCTCCTCGCACTTCCGCTTCGAGGACGTCCCGACGCCCCCGCTCGACTCGCCCGTCCCATATCCGCCCGTCCACACCGAGCACAGCGTCGACAGCCCCGTGCACGAGGGCGACCCCTCGCGTGGTGAGGAGGAGGCGCCGCTCAAGGTCGGCGTCGAGGCGGAGGAACTGCGGGATGAGGCGCTCGTCGGCCGTGCACGGCCGCTCGACAGCGCGGTCGACGCGTCGAGCATGCAGGTGCACGAGCAGGAGGACGTCGAGATGAGCGGGGCGGCGAGCGAGGACGGGCTCGTCGTGATCGACGACGACGCGGAGATCGCGCCCGCTGCAGAGCAGGTCGCGCAGGTCGTGCAGGACGCAGTAGAGGAGGGCGTTACGCACACGACGGAGCGCATCATCCTCAGTGTGACGCACCCGCCCGCTGAGACGGGCGACGAGCAGCCGCCCCCGCCAATCGTGGATGGCGTCGCACCGCCGCAGAACCCAGCTCTCGTCCCTGCGCCTGCTCCGTCCTCGCCCCCGCCCGCTATGTCTGCCGCGCCCGTCGCCGACAAGGTCACCACTCAGCTCGCCTCGTACCCTCCTTTCGCGCCCATCAAGCCCATCCTCAACGCCGGCTTCATCCCCTCGACGCGCCCCGCCTCGGACGACGACAATCCCATCGCGCCCTCGTCCGCCCTCTCCCCTCCCCACCTCTCCTCGCACTTCCAGTTCTCGCCCCGACGCGCTTTTGCGCTGGACTCGCCCGTCCCATATCCGCCCGTCCACGCGGAGCACAGCGTCGACAGCCCCGTGCACGGGCGACCTCGCGTGGTGAGGAGGCGCCGCTCAAGGTTGGCGTCGAGGCGGAGGAACTGCGGGATGAGGCGCTCGTCGGCCGTGCACGGCCGCTCGACAGCGCGGTGGATGCGTCGATCGTGCAGGTGCACGAGCAGGAGGACGTCGATATGGGCGGTGCGGCGAGCGAAGGCGGGCTCGTCGTGATCGACGACGATGCGGAGATTGTGGCCGTCGTCGAGGAGGTCGCGCAGGTCGCGCAGGACACGGTCGACGAGGTCGTCAAGCCCGAGACGGAGCGCATCGTTCTCAGCGCGACGCCACCGCCTGCTGAGGCGGGTGCTGAGCAGCAGGATCCGTCCATCGTTGACGGCATTGCGCCGCCACAGAACCCGGCGCTCGTTCCCGTCCCGACTCCGCCCTCGCCTGGCGCACAGGCCGACGAGCACGTTCCCGCGCCTGTCACCACCACCGCGTCGCAGGCCGTGGTCAAACCGCAGCCGGCCGACGAGATCCGCTTCGAGGACTACCTCGAACTTGACAGCTCGACAGACGAGGAGGGCGACGATTCGGCCGACGAGGTGCACAGCGCGCTCGTGCCGGATCGCTCGCGGCACGTGTCGCAGGCGAGCGAGGCGCCGCGCACGGTGCTCGGCCTTCCCGCTGGCGAGGGCGTTGTCGCTGGCGAGGCGACCGCGCCGCTTGCGGAGGACGACGACGACGGGCAGGACGAGCCCGCCGCGCAGACGCGCAACGGCGACATCGAGGAGTACGAGCACCCGCTCGGCCTCGAGACCGTTACCGAGACGTCGACCGACGCCGTCGAGGCCGACGAGGAGGACCAGCTCGCGGGCGACGAAGTCGCTGAGGTTAGTAACGCATCGCGCGATGCGCCATCGCAGGCGCCGTCGTCCGAGCCGATCAGCTACCGCAGCGAAGACGGGCACGACGAGCTGGCGATTCTCGAGCCTTACGGGGATGAGGGTGACCTTGTCGAGCAGAATGGCGACGAGGTGCGTCCTACCGCTCACCCTTCCTATCTCGAGTCACGCTGACCACCTCTCTCCTACCCCGCAGCTCCGCGACGAGCATGCCGAGCCGCACGCGCCGTTGCACATCCACGACGTTGTCGAGCCCGGCGAGTGGGACCCGTCCGAGCCGATCCGCTTCGGCAACTCGAGCGGCGTGTTCGAGGAGCAGACGAGCGAGCCGACCGTCGAAGAGCCAGTGGAGCAGAACGACGCCGTGCGCGGCGGGTCTGCCGCCGTCGAGGTCGAGACGGACGGTGAGGCTCTGCAGCCTTCCGAGGTGCGTTCGTCTCCTCTCGATAGCTGTCGCTCCTGCTCACGCTTCGGCTTCTACAGGTTATCTCCGCTCGTGGAACGAGCGTCTTCTCCGAGCAAAGCGTCCGTCTACGCCCTCACTCCACTCGCCGCGATTCCGCTGACTCCGTCGCACGCAGCTCGGCGACGTCAACGCGCAGATCGTCGACTTGTCCGCCGCGGCCGATAGCGTAGACAGGGAAACCCCTCGGGCTGCCTCGCCGGTCGCACCTGCAGCGCCCGAGAAGGAGGACGAGCCGGTGATCGACCCCGCTCTCACCTCCAGCGACAACGAGCAGGACGAGATCCGCATCTATCGTCCCTCGCCTCGCCGTTCGCCTCCGCCGCCGCCGCAGGCAGTCGACAAGGTCGTCGAAGGCATCAAGGCCCGCGCAACGCCGCGCCGCACTCGCTCGGCCGGCAAGGTCGGCGACGAAGCCGCTACCGAGACCGCTTCGCCCGCACGCCGTTCTGGCCGCCTCTCGGTCGCTCCTCCGACGCCGTCGAGCAGCTCGTCCAAGCCGGACACGCCCGCAGCGAGGGAGCGGGCGCGCAAGTCTGAGGCGGCTGAACCCAGCACCTCCGCCTCCGCCTCCTCGCCCGCCAAGCGTATCAGGCGCTCCGTCTCGGCGAGAAGCCACCGGGAGGGCACCGTGTCCACGGCGGACTCGGACGATGAGCGTCCTGCCGGCCCTTCCGCCCCGACCGGCCGTGTGCATCATCACCACCACGCCCCGTCGTCCGCTGCGGGCCCGTCGACGCGCACGCGCTCAAGCGGCGCGCCGAGGACGAGCGAAGCGCCCCTGACGCGCTCGCACTGCGACATCGTCACGCTCAAGCTGCGCTCGCGCGAAGCGCCTCGTGGGCCCGCGAGCGTGTACGTCGTGCGCGTCCCGGCATGCGCGCTCACGTCGCCCGTCGCACAGGAGACGATGCGCGCGCTGGACGTGGAGAACCTCGGCCCCGTCGACGCGGCCGAGCACTGCGAGGGCGTCATGCTCGGCGGGAAGGCGGGCGCGGCAGAGTCACTCTACGAGGCGCTCATCCCGCACGGGGACGTCCTCACCGCTGTGCGGCGTATCGTCGGCCCTGAGCTGTGGGACGAGGGCGTCGCCGAGGTGCTTCCGCAGGAGGAGCGCGAGCGGGTGGCGGCGAAGGGGACGCCGAACGGCAAGGGGAAGAAGCGCGTGGCCGATGGCGCGCCGGAGGACGGGGGGTCTGCGAAGGGGAAGAGGAGGAAGTAGCGCGGAGAGGAGGCTTGTGTATCTAGTCGAGCGCGTAGCAAGGCGGCAGTTGCAGACTCTCGCTCGCTCGCCTTCTCGCGCTTGCGTTGCTTCTGCTTCTTGCTCGCTCGCTGGCCGCTCGTGAATACCCCTACCGCTGCAAGGTCCGCTACCTGCCCCACTCACGGCCCGTTTGGCCAGCAAACGGGGATGGTCCCATCGCACTTCCCCTTGAACGGCGGGAAGTTCGTCGGCTGTGTGCGCCGCGGTCGTCAGCATCGCTTACAAGAAAGCTCGAGCGTGCGCACGCACATGCCAGTACACATCGACGCTCCTGATCCTCTGCTCCTCAAGCACCCTCTGCGGCCCACCGCGGAGGAAGACGAGCGTCCTCCCCGTGTTCGAGTTGGCGCTGACGACCGCCGCGTCGACATGGTTGGCGAGGATGTCCGCCTGGACGAGCATCCGCGCCGAGTCCTCCTCGCGCTGCTGCGCCGAGAGCGCCCAGAAATCGCTCTGGACGAAACTCTTGCCCGTCCCACCGCGCGGGAGCTCCTCGATTGCGAAATGCCGTGCGCAGAAGGCGTCGGCGGTGAAGAGGGAGTAGGCGGTCGGCTCAGTCGTCATGAGGAGGAGGCGGGCTTTTTGCGTCGAGGGGTCGAAGGAGGGGAAGTCGCGCGCGGGGGAGGGCGAGAGGAGCGAGTCGTAGGCGGTTTCGCAGTGGAGGGTGATGTTGCCGCTGTCGGTTTAGAGAGCAGAGCCGTGAAAAAGCGACCGAAGGGGAGCGGTAAGCGAGCGCAAGTCTGGCTTGGGAAGGTCAACGGGAGGAGGGCACCAGCTGACTTGAGAGGACGCCTGACACTCCATGACGAGCTTGTCGCCGCCTCGATAGTGCACACTGCGTGCGAAGGAGTCAGGCTGTCGGACAGCCTAGAGAAAAGCGGAGGACGCACCCAACGACGGGCACCTCCCTCTTCCCGACCAGTCCCAGCTCATTCACCGCGTCCCTCACCTTGATCCTGAGCAGCGTGTTGAAGCTAAAGTGCTCGCGCATGAGCCCCGAGTACTGGAGGAACCGCTCGTGGAAAAGGGGCGGGACGTTCGACTCGAGCGGGAAGGGGCGCTGCGAGTCGAGCGGAGGGAGGGACGCGAGGTCGGGCATCGAAAAGGTTGCGGCGCGGGTGTACTGCGCGATGGGGACCATGCTGCGCGGGGTTGGGATCAGCGCGTATGAGAGGGCGGAAAAGTGAGGAACGCACGACTCCCACCCCGCAAGCACCCTGTTCACCTCGAAGCTCGGCTTCTCCTTTGTCAGCAAGTGCCCAAGCAGCGCCGCGTTACCGTCGTTGACGCGATACGTCGCCGGGTTGCGGAGCGCCTGCGTGACGCGGCAGCCGGGTGTCGGGGCGGGCTCGAAATGCGTGTAGTAGGATCCGTAGGGGTTGATTCCCTCCTCAAAGACGAGCGTGTAGTTGTGCATCTTGGCGATGAGGCCCTGCCAGGACGGATTGAGCAAAAGCTGCGGCGGAAGGGCAAGGCGGAAGACGAACTGCTTGCATCTGCAGCGACGAGAGTCAGCGCGAGATAGAGGGAGTGGGCGGAAGGCAGCGCACCGTCACGACGACCCCGGACCCAAGCCCATAGTTGAACGACGACTGCGTCGCTCGTGCGTCAGCCTTCGTTCCCGCAGACAGACAAAGGGAAGAAGAGAACGGACGCACCCACTCGACCAGCATCGTCCGCTCACAAACAGGCAGCTCCTCCACGCTCTCCCTCGTCCCCACAGGGCTCAGCACCTCGTCCCCGTACGCGCTCCACAGCCCAGCGAGGACTTGTCCCTTCCCCACACCCTCGTCCGCGCCGGCCCCTCGCGAGCCGCGCGTCCCGAGCAGCACACCCACCGCGAAGGCAAGCGCGATAAGCGCCCACGCTCTCCATCGCGGTGTCCGCGCCGGGGAAGGGGATGCGCGGTATAGCGCACCAGCAAGGGGCGGCGACGGCGGGAAGAGGCTGTCCTCCGAGTCGCTGGCAAGGCTGTACGCGCCCGCGTCGTCGCCGTATGCGCGCTCCTCCTCCTGGGCAGCGTCGTCCGCGAGCAGTGTCGCGGAGGAGGACGAGCACGCGCCCGTCGGGCGGGAGAAGGGGAGGATCGGCGCTTCGTCTTCGTCGTAGTTGGGCATAGTCAAGGGGCGAATGCGCGCGTCGTGCGCTCGTGCAGGGGAGCAGCGTCGCGCGGCGCAGCAGCAGCACAGCTACGAAGCAGAGCAGGAGAAGCAGGACGAGTTGCGCCGCCCCGCGACGAGCGGCAGGCTCGCTCGTGCGCCTCCCCGCACGGCTCCAGGTTGCAGGCCAAGAACAGAGGCAGCGTCCACCGCAGGGTTGGCAGCTCTGGGGCGGAATGCTGCGCTGCACCGGCCGGGAGCGTAGCGTTGTAGTGCAGCGCGGGGTAAGACGGTTCGCGGACGAGGATGTACGAGGGAGGAGGAGGGGAGGAGGAGAGCGAGATGAGCGTGATCTTGCGCTTGCACCGGATCGCGCACTCTCCGCTACCTGGCGGGACTGATAAACATCCCAAATGCAAGCACGGCCCGTGTATGTCCCTGCGCGGACGCCTGGTTCACGCCAGCGCCCCATCGACCGCGCCCTCCTCGCCGCAGAACCCGATCCGCGCGATGATCTCGTCGACGATGGGGTCGACAGCATCCGTGCGGAGATCTGCCCGCACGTGAGGTCAGCATATGCCAAGGGAGAGAGGGAGGAGGAGGGGGCGCACAGTGCGTCCCGTCGAACATGCGCATATCATCCTGCACGGGCCTCGAGTACCCCTCCACATCCACCACCTGCCACTCGCCCCTCTCGGCCGCGATCGCGCGCAACTCGCTGTTCCAGCGGTGCATGCGCGGCCCGGTCCGGCAGTCGTTGTTCCCCAATTCGGGGGGGAACGTCGGGAGGGTGAAGAGGAGGAGGGAGCGCGGTTTCTGCGTAGGGCAGGTGCGGAGGCGGGCGGGGAGCGCGTGCAGCGCGGTGCGCATGTGCACGACCCAGGAGGAGGTGGGCGGGCATTTGAAGCACGCCGCGTGAGCCCTGCGGCGGGAGGGGCGAGTGGTCAGTCCGCGTAAGTCGGGGACGCGCGAACGGAAAAAGGACGACGACGCTCAGCGTGATCGAGTCAAATTGGTCTAGGTAGTCGCAGCCGAGTTTCTCATCGAAATACGAGTCCCTGCGCGCGTAAGCGGGTCAGCCCGTATACTCGAGGAAGGAGCGAGCGAGATGAGGCGAACCACTTGAAGTACTGCATTGGCACGAACAGTCAACCTCACAGAAAGCACAGAAAAGAGGGAGAGCACGCACCAGTCCCAGCCCGCCGACCGTCGTATTCTTGAGCAGCTCCTTCGGGCTCGCGAGCGCCATCTCGTCGTGCCCCGCCATCCTCCACTTGATCACGTCGTACGCGACGCGCGCATGACTATCGCCGAGGAAGAGCGCCTTGTGCTTCCCCGCGAGGCACGGCGCGTGGTTCGCGAATCGGATGCCGGCGTGGGTCATCGCGCACGAAGGGCGGTGGAACGCGTAGAGGCCGGCGGAGGAGCGGCGGAGGGCGGAGGCGCGCGCGGAGGCGGGGAGGGAGGCGCCCGGGTGGTTGAGCGCGTAGGGAGAGGGGAGGTACCCGCCGGAGAAGGGGGTCGAGGCGCCGCAGGAGGGAGGTGCGAGGTTGGGTCGTCCTGCGCGAGATGGAGGGCGTCTGGAGACGAGAACGAGGAGGAGATGCGCAGGGCGAGGCGAGGTCGGGCGGGGGGAGGTAGGGCGTGCAGCGAGAGGGGCAGAGGTCGAGCTCGAGCGGCTGGCGGAGGAGGGGTTGCCGCAGGAGGACGGGCGCTGGACGAGACTTGGGCACATCGCGAGGCTCCTTGAAGCCCTCGTAGTCCTGTGTGGCCTCGAGTGTGAGCTGTACGGCCAGATGGGACGCGAGCGACGAGCGCACCTCGTGGAGCAGCTCCGCCGAGACCCAAACCTTGCCCGGGCTGAGCGTGAACCGGTACGCGTACGAGCAGTTTCCGAGGTACTCGCTCGGAACGTCGAGGAGCTGGCGCTCGGCGCCCTCGACCTGCAGCGATGGTATCGGGCCCTAACCGCGACTTGATCCACGCATTCAGGTCGTCATCGAGCGAGGGCTGCGTGTCGCGCTCTGCGATGGCGCACTTGGCGAGGTCGGTGCGGGAAAAGACGAGCTCGAAGGAGTTGCAGGTCGAGAGGTCGCGCGAGAGTGAGAGGGTGAAGGCGGGGGAGAGGGTCGGAATGGGGAGGGCGCGGACCTGCTCGCGAGCGAGGGCGTCTCGCTGAGCGGCGCAAAGGGGTCTGGGCAGATGAAGGCGGAAGAGGCGCGGTGCGAGAGGAGGTACTGCGGGAGGAAGGTAGGTCCATGAGGTTGCGACGAGGTCCGTAGAAGGCGGGAGGGGCACACCTGTGCGACGACAGCCAGCGGGAGCAATAAGAGAAGGATGCGGCCGCTCCACATGACGCCTCGTCGCCTGTGGAGCCACAAGGGCGTGTAGGTGCGGCGCTCTTTCAGCGAGGGTCGTTGTTCCCGCCGTGCGTGGGTGCCCTGCTCCGGTGCGCCGGTCCTGGTGGACTCGCGGTCGTCGTGTTGGAGGAGATGTGTGGTGTCTGTCGAGTCCCGCGGCTCTGCAGTGCTGCAGGCGCGGCAGGATGTGAGTGATCGGGCGACGAGGTGATGAGGATGGGCGAGGACGACGTACCCCATTCTGGCCGTGCTGCTTCGGCCTACCCGACTAGAGATCAGACTCAAGCACAGCGCACGAGCAGCAGGTACCCTTGGAGCGAGAGCGGGCTCAGCGCGGAGGTCGACCCGCGAACGGAGACGGGACGGCGGTTCTCCCTCGGCCACTTCGCACGACTGCGCGGGAATGCGCTGTATGCACACCTGCTGAGCCCGCAACACTCCCCAGCCATGCCCTGATCCAGCGCCACCCGCGCCCACTGCGCCCCTTCGCCCCTCCTCCTCCTCAAGCCGCCACCCTCTCCTCGCGCAACCATGCCCATCGGGATCCACGACCTCCCCTTCGAGCTCATCGAGCACGTCCTCGACCTCGCCTCGCGCGGCTACGACCTCGACTCGGCCAAGTCGGCCGCAGCGCGCTCGCTCTACCTCCGCGAGTGCTCCCTCATCTCGCGGCAATGGCGCGCACCCGCGCAGGCGTGCCTATGGGCCTCGCTGCGCATCCACAGCCCTGCGACGGCCAAGAAGGTCCTCGGCAGCCCCGTCCTCGGCATGTACGGCACCCGTGAACTCGACCTCGCGGGCGTGCACGCCGGCCATGAGGGGCTCAGCGGGACGACCGCTGCGAGGCTGCTCGGCAAGATCAAGGGCGTCAGGTGGCTCCACCTCGCCGACTTTGGGCGACTCAGCGCCCGCGTCCTCCAGCACGACAACCTCGCAGGTGCGGACTCTCCCTCCTGCATCCTTCGCAATCCGCGCTTACCCACGCAAGCACGCAGGGCTCAAGACGCTCCTCCTCATGACCTCCTTCCCCGATAAGCCCGCAACTATCGCCGCCCTCCGCATCCCTTTCCACCTCCGCACCCTACACCTCTTCAACCGCTCCTACGCCAACGGGCTCCTCCCCACGCTCTTCGCCGCGTCCTCGCACTCCCTCTCGTCCCTCACGCTCCTTACCGGCTCTGGCTCCCCGTCGTACGCCGCCCTCGTGTCCGCGTTCCCCCTCGTCGCGCCGAACCTCGTCCACCTCTCGTTGCAGCACCGCCCCTCCCCCTTGCTCACCTCCTCCTTCGCTCCTCACCCGCCTCACCCACCTCGAGTGCCACTTTGCCGTCGACCTGGCTTCCGTGCTCGACGCCCTACCCCCCACCGGGACGCTCGAAACGCTCGCCCTCGAGCTGGACTACAACCTCGCCGACATCGCCGCGCTCCTCCTCCCGCGCCTCGAGCGCGCGCCCGTCCTGCGCTCCCTCCGCGCGCTGCGCATCCCCCGCGCGCCGCACAGGGACGAGTTCGCCGAGTTTGGCGGAGGCTCCTCCGCGTTTGCGCGGAGAGGGGCGTCAAAGTTGCGATTGGCGAGACGGTCGCGTGGCGGACGCGGATGTTCACAGACTGAGTGGCAGCGGCGCCTCTCTCTCTCTCGAGGGCGGACCGCGGATGCTCGTAGACGAGCGAGCGAGGCGGACATGGTCTATCATGCATTGCGAGCTAGCAGTCCGTCCGTCCGTCCTTCGTCCTCCAGTCGCACGCGCAGCTCGCGGACCCGCGCGTGCGCCTCCGCCCCGCTTTGCTTCCCCGTGGGTGGGAAGTAAGTGCGCTTTTCGTTTCCACCGTTGCATCCGTGCTCGACGTGCTCGAGGATGGGTGGCAGTGGCGGAGAGGGCGGCGGCGGGGGCTGCGTGGATGTCGCGGCGGTTGAGGTCGCGAGATATGGTCTGGAAAGGTGAATGGCGCGCCGCAAGTGTACTCAGGTGCGTGAGCTCGCGCAGCTGGGCGGGGACTCGGAAGTCGCGCGGATAGGCAAGTGGACGAGAGAGCGCGCGCGCGCGGCGAGGTGTAGCCCGTACAATCGCGGGATGGCACGTGTCTGCGCGTCCGCGCTGCGCCGCCCGCCCGCCCGCCCCGTGCGGGCGGCGCCGCGCCGCGCCGGCCCCGTTGTTCCCGAACTCTTCCCCGCCCATCCGCCGCTCAGAGACTCCTCACATCCCTCCCTACGCCCTCCTCCTCGTCCTTCTCCGCCTGCCCTCCCAGCCCAATCACCCTCCTGAGCGTCTCCCTCTCCCTCTCCAGCAGCCCCTCCAGAGCCTGCACCTCCCTCTCGAGCGCGCCCTCGCCCTCCCCTCTCCTCGCCAGGGCGCCGGGGGTCGTCCACCGCGCGCGCGAGGGCGGCGTGCCCCGCCGAGGAGAGGAGCGAGGCGAGCAGCGCGCGCGGGGCGGGGAGGGAGGGGTGCAGCCGCAGGGAGGCGAGCGCGGCGGCGAGCGGCTCGGCGCCGTCGACCTGAGGCGCGGGAGGAGCGGTAGTGGAGGTGGCGGAGAGGAGACGAGGGGGGAGGAGGCGGCGAGGATCCGGGCGGAGATGAACGAGAGGGAGGGGAGGTTGGGCTGTGCGGGCGGCCGCCGTTAGGGTGGCGGGTCAGCGCCCGTCCCCAGGTACAGCAGGAGGTAGAGAAAGCACGCACGAACTCCCTCCACCTCCTCGCAAGCGCGAGCACCCGCTCCTCCCGCTCCCTTCCACACCGCAGCGCCGCGCGCATGACCAGATCGAGCACCTCGGTCTCCTCCTTCACGCCCGCCTGTAGGAGTTCTAAGCCCGATCGACCGCCTCGGCGAAGCGCCGCTCAAAGTACGCCTGATGGAGCGCGAAGAGCGCCGGGCGGGCCGCGCCCTTCGCGCGCGCTGCCTGCGCGGGGTCGTTGAACCACTGCTTGCGCGCGGGCGTCAGCGAGCTCGAGAGGGAGAACCGAGGGAGGCACGCACGCCCGGCTCGTCGAACTTGGCGCTGTAGCCCTTGCCCGCCTTGCGCGCGGCGGCGATCCGCTCGGCGCGCGCAACCGCCGCAGAGTCATCGATCTCGACCTCGAAGCCGCCGAACTCGTCGAGGAGGGCTGCGTCGGCCATCGCTCGCGGGTCCGTAGCGCGGGAGCGGGTGAAGCGAAGGAGGGAGAGCCGCGAGCGCGATGAAGGTGTCGAGGCTCTCGCGCGCGCGTGAACGGAGGTTAAAGGGTATGTGCAGGTAGTTGCAGTGTGGTGCCGAGAAAGAGATCCAACGCTATGTACACTCCGCTGCGCGTCTCCTCCTCCCTTCCTTCTTCCCTACGCAAGCCCTCGTGCCTAAACCTTGTGGGCGCCCGTTCAAGCGGACGGCGCCGTGTCCTTGTAGAACGACTCGAGCCAGCTGCGGGGTGTGTGCAAGAGCAGGGAGAGGGAGAAGGAGACAAGGGAGCGCGGGAGGTGAAGGAAGGTCAGCCTCGATCGAGCAATCCGCCGCTCCCTCACATTCCGGTCGTATGCGAGGGAGGCAAGGACCTAACGGAGAGAGGGAAAGAGGGAACGCACCCCTTGGCATCCGCCTGCTCCTCCTTAAGCCTCACCAGCAGCTTCCGGCACCGTGCCAGCGCCTCCTGCTCGCTCACCTCGGGCCCCTCGCCGTGCGAGTCGCGCCGGTGCCCAAAGTGCTGCATCGCCTCGCAGCTGTGCTGCACGCGCTGCAGGCCGAGCGCGGCCGACGAGCCCTTGAGGAAGTGGCCCTTGCGCGAGAGCGCGTCGAGGTCCTTGCTCGTGCTGCGGGCGGGGCGGTCGCGAGGGCGCGAGGTGATATGCAGATGTACGAGGGCGAGCCGGAAGGTACGGGAGGATGCAGGGACGGTGCGCAGGAGGCGCGTGGGTTGATCGGGCGGCGGTGCGAGGTGGGGAGGATGGGCGACGAAGGTTAGCGGCGCGAGGGATCGGCGGCGACGAGCGGTGAGAAGGAGAGGGAAGCAAGACGGTCAGCTCGTGCGCACTAGAGAACGCGGTGCACCCCACCGCGGGACGAAGGGTATCGGGGACGCACAGGGCCTCCTCGATCTCCTTAAAGGTCGCCTCTGCCTGGGTGATGTAGTCGAACGCAAGGGTCTTGCTGAACTCGTGCTCCTCGTCGTCGTCCTGCGCGGTGGGAAAGAAGCGCGAGAGTCGGCGGGGAGGAGGAGGCAAGAGGGGGAACGCGACGAGCAAAAGCATGACGCCCAGGGTCAGCGTGCGGGCGCAGGAGGGGACGCGGGCGCGTGCTAGGTAGCTCGGGCGGTAGCTGGGAGCTCTGGGACTGCTCCGGAGTGACCCAGGAGGATCGCAGAGGGCGAGGGAGACGCACAATCTCGAGGAGCTGGCCGAAGACGTCCATGTCGACGACGGGCCCGGTCCCTGGCGGGCCAATGTCTGCGTCGTCGTCTGCGCCGGTTGCCTCGTCCTCCTTGGCTTCGTTCGCGGGTGCGCTCGACTCTGCCGGGGCGGCGGGCGAGGTGGGGGCGTCGGCGGGCGGCTTGGTGGTTGAGGAGGAGGAGGGCGCGGGCGCGTCGTCGTGCTGGGGGGCGGGCGCGTCCTTTGCGGGCGAGGGCGGTGCGCTGGCAATCTGCGCCATGGGACTCGCGCTGCGCTGGAGCTGGGTGCGGTGCGGTGGGATGGATGACTGGAGCAGCGCAGCCGCCGCCTCGCCTTCTCTCCCCGCGCCCACTTCACTTCGCCTCGGAGTACAGCCCGACTCTCCTCATTCGCTGCATCGGCCTCGCAAGCGAACACCCAGCAAGACACCCTTGCTTCAGTTTCTACGATCGCACCCGCTCTGCCTCTCTGCCGCTCCCCCTCCCATCCGCGCGGACTCCTCCCTGCCCGAGCCCGCCGCAGCCTCGTACGACCCGCAGCTCTTCCCGCGAAAGAAGGCCAACGACGAAGATAATCTCCGCCCATGGCCGCGAGATCGAGAGCGCAAGGCTAGCGTGCGCGCGTTGCCCTCTCGACTGCGGCGGGATCTGCGTCCTCAGGCTGTCTCTGCGTCGTCTCGAAAGCGGTGGGCAGCGCGTCCGGCGTCGTGCAGCGCTCGCTTCATGGCGAGCCGTTGCACAGAGAGACATTGGTACGGATAATCGTGACGCTCTACCACCACCCCTCGTCGTCCTCCTCGCCCCCCGCCACACACAGGTCCCGCCGCCTAGTACGCGAACTGGAAGTCGAGCCTCTTGCACCCCTCGTCCGTCGTCGTCGCGAGGTCTGCTCCCTTCCGTCAACCCGCCGCCCGGAACGCGCGAGAGGGAGAGCGGAGGGAAAATAGGGGTGGACGCACAGTGCTTCTTCTCCTCGACGCTCATCGCGTCCCACCGCTTCGCCTTCCATGCGTTGCGCGTGCGGTAGTAGAACCACAGGCCGGGGCTGTGCATATGTCGTTGTGGTCAGGAAAGCGAGGGGAGGGAGGGAAGGGAGAGCGGCGCACTAGATGATGGCGAGGTTGAACGCGACGATGCCGAGGAGGATCTTGTTGCCCTTGTAGTAACGCGGAGAGTCGCTCGCTTGGTATACTGTTGGCAGGGGCAGGAAAGGGGAGGGAAGGCGCGGAGGCAGACGCGAGGAGGAGGGTCAGCGCCCCGTTCGGCGGGCGCAAGAGACGACGGAGGCGGCTCACTGTTGGCGCCGATAATACTGGACGCTTGCACGACGACATTGTATAACCTGGACCCCGGGGAAGTGTGAGTAGACGTGCACGAACGCTACGAGAGCGAAGGAGCAGAGCGCGACGCACGAAGCAGAGACCGTCCGCGTGCGTACGGAGCCCGCGTTGCGGCTGCACCAGTTGACCTGGATGGCGTGCACGTAAGGGTAGCTCAGGACGCCGGTGCTGCGCGCGGGAAGGCGGGCAGGAACGTCAGCGCGAGGGGGAGGTGGTGGGAAGGGAAGGGAGAAGGACGCACGCGAGCCCGAAGTACAGCCACGGCGAGATGTTCGGGAGCGTGACGAGGGCGATGAAGAAGGGGAGGTACCACCAGTTCTGCAGGCTGTGCCGCGGGGAGAGCGTGGTCAGCGGGCGGCCGCAAGAGGGAGGGGCGAAAGAGGCGCACCTCGCCACGATGGTGTACTTGCCGGTCCACTCGGCGAGGAGGACGATGAGGATGACGTTGATGACGGAGAGAGCGATGTAGGGCGTCGAGAGCAGGTTAGCCATCACGGTCGAGAAGCCGAGTTGCTCTGCAACGGCGAGAAGGAGAAGGTCAGCGCAGTCCAGCGGTTCACTCCTGTAGGTGAGAGCGTCTTCGAAAAACATCGAAAGAGAGGGGAAGGTGTGCAGGTGGCCGAAAGACGGGAGACGGAGTGGAGCGGGAGCAAAGGAGGGGAAGGTCGGCGCACTCATCGAGATCTGGAAGTAGTTCGACAGCGGCGTGCCAGGGATGCCGAACACGAGCCCCATCAAGTACATGGGCCAGAGGTCGTAGTCGCAGATGCTCTTCCACAGCAGCCCGAACGTCAACGCCTGGCGGTTGTGCATCGTTGCTGCGCGCGCCTCTGTGTCAGCGTCGTTGTCCTCGCTGGAACGGCGAGCGGAAGGACGCACCCTTGCCCGGGTCGTCGCGCACGACGCGGTTCACGATGACCTTGACCTCGTGCTCGGAGAGGTGCGGGCGGAGGCGCCCCTGCGTTTGGGAAGGTCCCGGCGCGAGGATCCAGAACGACGCGAGACCGATCAGGAGCGTGAAGATGCCCTCGAGGAGGAACATCCTGGGGTCCACGCGATGTCAGATCGGGAGAACAGGACGGGGCGGGCGAGAGAGAGGGAGGACGCACCACCGCCAGCCGGCTTTGCCGCCGATGCCGCGCATCTCGAGCAGTCCGACGGCGAGGAACGCGGTCACGAGTGACGTGATGTAGTTGCAGGTGTAGAAGATCGCAATGCGGACGGCGAGCTGACTCTTCGTGTCTGTGGGAGGTACGAGGGTAAGTAAGCGGGCTAGAGGCGCTACAGGGCGCGTCGCGAGGACACGCACAGTAGTATGAGAGGTATAATATGACGTCGGGAATGACTGCATCGCGAGAAGAGGGGGTCAGCGCGGGCGAGGATTGTGGCCTGCAGAGGCGACGCTGGGAGATTTAGAGAGGGGCAGCACGTACAGCCGCCCTGGAAGAACGCACTGGCGGACAATGCGAGTCAGCGACGGGCGTGCACTGAAAGGAACGAAAGAGAGCCCACACGAGGAAGCGGAGCGCGAGGAAGGACGACGGCCCGTTCATCCAGAATTGCGCGAGCGCAAGCACGCTGAAGATGCACAGCTGGAACGGCAGCCAGATGTCGACGCCGATCTTCTTGCCGAGCATCTACGAGCGGGCGGTGCGTGAGCGACGCTACGGAGTGGGAGAAGAGGGGGGGAACGGGGGACGCACTTGCGAGGGCAGCTCCGCCACGAGAAAGCCGACTTTACTCAGGGTGTTGCCCAAGTTATATTGCCCCTGCGAGAGCTTGAGGTCCTTGAGGAGGTTGTCGGCCTGCGAGGGAGCCGTCAGCATCGGCAGGAGAAATTTATGAGGGAAAGCGCGAGCCGCACCGTCGCGTTCGCCATGTTACCGCGGTCCTGCATTGAGCTGCGTTAGCTTGTGCACATGAAGAGCAGGTGATGAATTGAGGGAAGGTGGAGAGTCGAAGGAGAAAGGCCAGAACGAGGGGGAGCAAGAAGCACTCACGATGTCGAGCGCGAAGAACATGATGTAGATCCTGCACGCGTACGTCCACCATGAGTCCTGCGCGCACGAGATTGGAAGGACGAGCGCACCAGAGGAAGATCTTCCAGTCGACCTTGCGCGTGATGGCCTGTTCATCGCGGTATGACCACCTGAACGCCGGGTCGAACGCCGCGTTGTTCTCCCACTTCGGGTGCGGAAGGTAGTGCAACGCGAGCGGGCCGTCGAACACCGACTCTTGCGTCGCGACCTGCGTGCGCTCGGCGGGTCAGGCGGGCTCGCACCGAGGAGTGGAGGGAGAGAAACGCACCGCATCAAGGTCTAGCGCAGCTTTGCGCGGCTTGATCCGGAAGAGGTGCAGGATCGCCTGTCCGAGCGTCGGCGGCTCCTCGGGCGAAGCGGCGAGCGGCGGCGCGGCGCTCACGTCGTAGATGGACCCATCGTCGCTCTTCTTCCCGTCGTCCGAGGAGAGGCGCTCCTCCTTGACATCGGTCGACGGGAGGACAGTGTCGGGGAAGAGGTACGGTGTCGATGTGGGCTCGTCGGCGGGAACGACTCGGGAGGAAGTCGTAGCGAGCGCGTGCGGCAGCGGCGGAGCAGGCGGGGTGAGCGAGGAGCAAAGCAAGCGAGCAAGCAGCGGGCCGGGTCACTCCCTCTGGCGAGCATGGCGAGCTCGTCGGCGTTCTGCTCCGCGCCGGACTTCGTCCAAAGTTGAAGCCCGCCAGCAGGAGCATGAGGCGCGACGATGGTGCCATCTTGCGCACGGTATGGGCGCGTTGGCGCTTCCCGCCTGAAATAGGTTCAGCGGGGTGCGCGGATGAAGTGTGCGAAAGCCGCGCGTGCGTTGAGGTGCTCGGGCGAAAAGATGAGGAGGGGAAGAGAGGCGAGCACGTGATGGCGAGGTGAGCTAGTCGGCCGAACTCCGCAATGCTGCGTACCGTGAGGAGAACCGCATGCAGCGAAGCACGCACGAAGCCGGCGCGAGCGCTCCGGCAGCGGACCTTGAGCGGAGCGGACGAAGCGTTGAAGACGAGCGAGGGAGGCGAACTGCGGTCGGGGTGGTTGCGGCGCTTCAGCGACCGTGCTTGTTGACAGCCTCGGCGTAGCTCGACCGGAAGCAGGGCTCGGAGGAGAGAGAACGAGAGAAAAAGAGAACAACCGCCGCAGCTTCGTCACGGCCGGCGGAAAAGAAGCACGACTCGATGACAACCACGCTCGTCCAGCGAGCGCTACAGGCAATCTGAGGGTAGACGTCGAGTCAGCCGCTGCCCTCGAGGTACAGAGCAACGACGTGGGTACCGGAGAGGAGGAAAGCGCTACGCACCGCAGTCTACAACACCGGAACCTATGGACAACCTCCCATCACCACATCACCTCCGCTTGAAGTCAAAGTCGCCGACCACCGCCGACGCGGCGCTGCAAACGTGCGCGCGGTAGAGCCCGCACTTGAGCGATCCCAATGCCGGGACGTGCACATTCGAGATGCTGTACCGCAGGAGGAGGTCGTGCGTGAGGGCGTCTTGCACGGTGTCTGCGTGCGCTCACGCGGTCAGTCAGTGCTCACGGGGGTTGCATGAGTAGGGAGAGCGCGAGAGGCGCGAAGGAGGGGAGCGCGGCACGCACAGTCGACCATCCCTCCCGGACCCCACTGCACCACCGCGCGGTGGTATGTTGTCCTGCCCCAGTACTGCTCGACGGGGATCTCAGGCAGCGGTAGCGGCATGCCGTCCGGACCGAGTAGCGGCGGGAGGACCGAGCTGATCTTGATCTTGCCGTTGACGAGCCCGAGGGCGACGACGAACCCGCCCTGCTCGCGCGAGAGGAGTTGGGTCATGTGGAAGAACTTGGGCGACGACGGGATGCCGGGTGCGAGGTGGAAGTTCCATTTGCTGTGGGCGACAGTTGTGAAGGGAGCCGTAAGCATGCGCGCGACGGGAGAAGGCGGGTGAGGGTGGAGGGTAACAGCCGCGAGACGTACTAGATCCAAGTCTCTCCCGGCGCGGCAGGTGGCCACGACAAGATCTCTGTCCGCTGGCGGCCCTTGCCGTCTACACAGCTTCCTGTGAGGACGGAATGCGAGGAAAGAAGCGGGTCAGCAACGAGTCTGTTGGTGACGCAGGAGCGATAACGCCTTGTCCGGCGGAGAGACGCACCGCTCGGCCCCATGTGGACGGTCAAGGGTCGCTGGATGTAGACGATCTGGCCTGGCAAGCTGTGGCCGAGGAGGTCAGCCCATTTCCGACAAGTCGAGGAGGGGAGCGAGACGCACTTGCAGCCCTCCTCGAGAATCCCGCTCGCCTGCCACTTGACGCCCCTGCACAGCACGCCAGCCTTCGCCTCTGCGCCGTCCGCGAGAAGACGGCCGACGACGACCGGCGGGAACACGGGAGGACCCGCGGAGAGCGCTGGGCCGGGCCGCGGCGGGATGGGCGGGGGCGGGCCTGGTCGCGGCGGTATCGGCGGCGGTGCGGCCATCGTGCTGAGTAGGTCCAGCCTGAAGAAGCGGATGAAGAAGGGGAGCGAGCGATCTCGAGTCCGCCTTCCTCGGTCGCTTTCCGCCCCCTCGCCGTTGCTTCTTCTGGGGGGCTGGGAGGCGGCTCTGTAAGAGCATGGACCTCCATTCAGGCTGAGCAACTCGCTCACAACGCGCAGGGAGCGTCGCCTCCCAGTCAACGCGTGTCTCTTCCTCCTCCTCATCAGCGCGTCTCAACGCGACGCTCTCTGCCGAAGAAGCGGGGCGAGCGGCCGAGACCCCCGAGGAAAGCTGCCGGCAATCTGCGGCGTCGTCCCTTCTCGTCCGCTGCGCTCGCGCTCCCTGCATTCGCTGCTCCCGCTCCTCGCGTCCGTTTCCAGGCTCCCCTCCGCCGCAGCTGCTCCCACGCGCCGTTCACGCACACCCGCCCCACTCGCTTCCTCGCACTTCGCCCCGCCGCCATGCCCGGTCCTCTGCCCCCGCAGATGGTCCTGATCGTCGGCGCAGGCGAGTTCGGCTCCACCGCCGCGCTCGCGCTCGCCGAGGGCCCGTACAAGGGCCGCGCGGACCTGATCACCCTCGTTGACCGCGGCGCTGAGCCCCCGGCGGTTGATGCCGCTTCGTCCGATTACAACAAGGTGCGCTACGTCCGCTTGCCCTCCATTCTGCGCTGCGCTGACAAGGCGGGCACCCGCAGATCGTCCGCGCCGACTACGCCGACGACCTGTACCAGTGCCTCGCCGTCGAGGCGATGGAGCTCTGGCGCTCGCCGCGCTGGTCGAAGCACTTCCACGAGTGCGGCGTCGTCGTCGGGTGTGCGGCATCCGACCCCCAGGCGGGCTACGTCCGCAAGTCGCATCAGCTCAACGCCGACTGCGCGACCGCCGGCGCCGGCCCGCTCAGTTCCGCCGCCGAGATCAAGCAGTTCTACGCGGCGGGCATCCCGACGAGCGACTTTGCAGGCGACATCGCATACCGGAACACCGTCGGCGGGTGGGCGGCCTCGCGCGACGCCGTCGTTGAGGCGATCAACCTCTCGCGCGCGCTCGGCGTCAAGGTTCTTGCGGGCGAGGCCGAGACGCTCCTCTACGGCGAGAACGGGACGGATGTGCGCGGGATCCGGACGCGGGACGGGCGGACGCTCGAGGCCGACTTTGTGATCCTCGCGTGCGGGAGCTGGACGCCGCAGCTCCTCCCTGAGCTCGCGACCAACTGCCTGCCGACCGGGCAGACGGTCGCGACGGTGCAGCTCGACGCGCAGGAGATGGAGACGTACAAGGACATGCCCGTGCGAATGGCTTTCCGCTCGCTCTCGTTATCGTGCTGACCCTCTTCGCGTATGCAGGTCTCACTCTTCCTCGACACTGGCTTGTGCGTTGAGCTCTTTCCCCACCCTCTTGCATGCTACGCACCGTCCTGCCCGCACGACATTCGGTGCTGACTCTCCCTCGCGCAGCTACTGCTTCCCCGTTCGTCTTTCTCACCCGTTGCCGCGCGGGCTCGTCCTGATCATCCCTCTCGCAGCCAAACAAGGACGGCGTCCTCAAGATGGGTGCGTCACCCTCTCGCCCTTCGGACCTTCGTCTCTAACCCATCCCCTCTCGCGCCCGCAGCAATTCACGACCGCGGCTGGCTCGCGCCCACGGGCACCCTCCCCTCCCTCCCGCGCACGATCCTCTCCTCAGGCTACGCAGCGCAGCAGATCCCCCCGGTGGCGCTCGCGGCGCTTCAGCGGGGCATGGCGCGCGTGCACCCGGAGCTCGCGGGCAAGCCCATCACCGAGACGCGCCTGTGCTGGTACAGCGACCGCGAGAGCGGCGACTTCCTCTTTGACTACCACCCCGAGAAGCGGAACTTGTTCGTCGCGGCGGGCGGGTCGGGCCATGCCTACAGTGCGCCCTTTCCCTCTTCTCGCTCTTCGACCCAACTAACAAGCATCCGCCCCGCTCACGCACAGAGTTCCTCCCCCTCGTCGGCTCCTGGATCCTCGGCTCGCTCCAGCGCTCGCTGCCCCGACGCAGCTCGCCCTCTGGAGCTTCCACGGCGACCGCTCGCGGCTCGACAAGTCGCGCGGCGAGGCCCCATCATCCGCCGGGACCTCGACAGCGGGAGGGTCGTCGAGGTCAGGGTGCCAGAGAGCGAGATTGAGCGCGTCAAGGCGAAGTTGTAGAGCGGGGTAGACGGCGTACTAAGGGTTATCCGCAGTGTGTGTTAGGCAGGACGTGTGGAGGTCTCGCCGCCTCATGTACCGTTGATCTCGTTCCAATAGGCGCTGAGCAGAGCGGCAGGTCGACAGCTCATCGGGAAAAGCGGATTCTCGAGTCTGGACTGGTTCAGACGGCGAAGGCTCGAAGCGCGACTGCTCGAGCTGTTTCGTCGGCTGAAGCGCTGCACGCGCTCCAAAGCTGCTCCTGACAACGGCGCACGTTTGAACGGTTAGCATGTAAGCGGGATAAGCAATGAGCGAAAGAGGCGCGTGAAAGCGCAGCCAGCGGGGGGAAAGCCTGCGGCATGCGCCCGCGCTTGCACGGTCCAGCGCAGCAGCTTCCACAACATTCAGAGGGCAGAGAGTTGGTCGACGAGACGGCGGAGCAATCTGCGAGACGAGAAAGTGCGGTAAGCAAACGCGCGGCCCGCCCCAGCCGAGAAGGCCCGTCCTCCTGGCGTGCTGCCTGCGTCGCGGCGCACACGGGTGAGCAACACGGGTCCCAGAGGGAACAAGGCGTGTGCCAGGCGAGCGCACAGGCGCGCGGCTGACGAGCCATGTATTGGCGTGCAGGGCGCTGGCGACGGCAGCCGGCCCACGCGCTCGCTACGCCCTGTACAGGTGGGCGGATGTGTGTGATCCTGCCATGCAATGATGCACTGCTCCTGTACATCCGCCACAGCCTGTCCACAGAAGCGGGAGAGCGACGAAAGCTCATCAGCAGGCTGCCCCAGCGGCAACCTCGCTGTTCGCCGGCCCACTTCTGAGCGGCGGAGAGGGTGGCGTGTGGCGCTGAGACGAATGGTGAGGGTGCTGGGAGGGGTAGCAGCGTCCAGAGGAGCGCAATGGCGACGCTTGGCGAGGCCAAGGGCGGACGGCGGTGGTGCGAGGAGGGAAGTTGGGGCGGCGGCAAAGCTCCAGAGGGTGCTGGAGGCGTCGGAACGTCGAAAGGCGAGGCGCAGAGCCAGGTGAGTGGGCGAGCGAGCCCGCCCAAGCAGCGGAAGGAGGCGGTCGGAGTTCAAGGGGAAGGCGACGATCCTCCCGCCGTCGCAGGTTGGCGTCCCCCCCTTCACGCTGTTCAGCCCTCCTGACACGCGCGCACCCACGCGGTGGTCAGCTTCGCTCTCAGCGTCGAGCGAGACCCGCCGTAGCAACGCCGCCGCTGTCCATCTCCTCCGCCTCGTCGCCTCGTCGCCTCGGGCCTATTGAGCGCTCGAACCGCGCAAGTGGCCATTCGCTCAACGCCTACACGCTCCTCGAGACGTACCTGCGTTCCCCTGTCACCTGACGAGCACTCTTGAGGCGTCCCAACCGTCTCCTACCTCGCCGCCTCGTTCGTGCCCCTCGGCTGGGTCCCTGTGCCGGCCTCCACGACTCCCTTTGCGCCCTCAGATTCGCGCATCTCGCCACGGGTACTGCCGGGGCATTGCGCATGCGCGAGGGAGCGCGCTGAGCGTGACCTCGCACAGCAGCGAGGGCATGTCGGGCTGGCGCGACGGTTCCGGACGGAGCCCTGCTCCTGATCCCAAATGGCGGTGGATCTCCTCGTGCGCATGTCGGAGATCGCCCTGCTACAGTGCGAAGCTGGGCGGGATGCGCTCGAAGGACGAGTGAAGGACGAGCGGCAGCAGGAGAGGCGGTCGGTGGCACGCAGCGGCGCGAAAGCACGAGGAGGATGAGCGGGCCCAGACGCGCAGGTGGATCTCAGGCGCGCCGGACGGACTGGAGACACGCTCGAGGGACGGCCTGAGCCCGCTGGCACTCGCAGGAGGAGGGCGAGGGCGAGCGGGACGAGGGCGAGGGCGATCTTTCGTTCCGGACCGAACGAGCGACACTCACGTCGCTCCTCTCCTGGCGTGCGCTCGCCGCTCGCCCCGCCGCAGCTCTGCCGGCGCGCTCTTCCGCGCGGCCGCTCCCATGCCCGACTCGCCCGACTACTGGTCAGGCGAGAACGCGTCGATTGGGATGCCCTCGTCGCACTCGAGCGTCGTGTCCGCCGAGGGCCAGCCTCTCCTCCCCGTCTTCCCCCCCTTCCACCTGCCGAACGGCCGCCTCCGCGTCCCCACCCACCTCCCGCCCAACCCCGACTTCCTCCCCGTCCAGCTCGACGACCTCGACGTCGACGACGAGCTCGCCAACTCGGGCGCGACCCTCGAGTTCACCGTCTCGACCCTCCACAACTCGGGCACGCTCCCCCGTTCTCCCTTCCCGAGCATAGCACTGATCACAGCACTCCCCTCGTGCGCAGCACACACCCTTATCCAGGCCAGCCACGCGACGGGCGGCAAGGACAACGAGCCGTTCACCTCGCCCGCATCGGCGTTTCCGCTCGTACGATGCACACGTCCCCCTGCGCCCCTCCCCTTTCCAACGCACCTCCTCGAACTCCACTTCGCCGACACGGGCGAGCGGTACCGCACGCCCGTCCACGGGCTCCTCTGGGCGCTCCAGTCCCCGCGCCTACCGCACCTCTGCAGGCGGTTCGTCGCGCCCCCTTCGCCCGGCGGCGGCGTCGACGGCGCAGGCGTATCGAGCAGCGCTGCCGGCGGCGCCACAGCGCCGGCGGCCCGCGTGCGGGAGGATGAACTCCTCCTCCCGCTCGTGACCTTCGCGATGCCGTGCCGCGCTGCTTGGCCGCTCCTCCACCGCTTCATCTACGACGGCAGCGCCGCTCAACTCCTCAACGGGCTCCTCTCCGCGCCCGACCCCCTCCCGCAACGCGCATTGGACCTCCGCTCCGCGCCCGACCCGGCACAGCCCGCGCTCGACTCGCTCCTCGTGCGCCTGATGCGCGTGAGGGAGGTCTGGGTCGACGCGCACGCGCTCGAACTCAGCAACCGGCACTTGTGGGACACGCTCGAGCGCGCGTACACGATCCTCGTCGCCGAGCTGGTGGACGCAGCAGCGGGCCTGCCCGGGTGCACGGTGCCCACGCGAGGGGTGGTAGACGGCTACCACGCGGAGTAGATCTCTCGTCCTGTGCATATTCCAACGAAGTCTTTCCTGCCGAGTGCTCCAAGTGGTGCTTGAGAGGAGCGAGAGTCTTCTCGCGCTTGCCCGTCAACCACTTCTCTCCGCACGTATGTCAACGTGAACGATGGGATACAACACAGAGAACGCGCAGGCTAAGTGTGCGGGTAAAGACGAGGGAGGCGGTATATGCTGGCTGCAAAAGGTGCGAAGGGGCTGCCCGCGAGCGCGCTGGCGGTGGAACGAAAGAGGGCGGGGCAAATATGGGCTCGAAGAAAGACGAAGGAGTCGAGCGGGGAAGGGGTTTACTGGTAGAACCTGCGAGCGGGGAGGGTCAGCGGGGAAGGAAGACAGGGGCGGAAGGGATCGACGCACTTGCGGTTGATGAGCCCGATCGTGAGTGGGAGGTCCGTCTTGGCGACGTCGCCGATGGAGAGGGTCGTCTTGCCGGCCTGTGTTGGTGCGGGGGTGAGCAGAGAGCGAGGGAAGGGGAAGGACGGGCGAGCGCACGAACTGCATCTCAAGGAGGTCCTCGAGCCGGATCTCGACAGTCGTGACGGTCACGCCCATGTACTGCGCCTTGACCTCGAAGACACCAATCTCGTCCGAGCTGATCGTGATCGAGACCTTGTCGAACTGCTTCGGCGAGTACTGGTCGATGGAGAGGAGGATCTTCTGGTCGTAGAGCTTCTGCGCCGTGTACTTGTACGAACCGAACGCGTACTTCTTGCCCTCCTTGTCGAGCTGGCGCTCGTGGCGCCTGCAGCGACCACGGGAGAACGAGGCGCTTCTTGCTGCGAATTGCGCGCGAGGTCGTGTCAGCGCAGCCCTCAAGCGAGATGAGCGAGCGGTGCGAGACGCACCTCTTCTTCTGGATGCCGGCCATCGACTGGTCGATGTAGACGTGGTACGAGTTGATCTGGTCGCTGAGGTAGCGCTTGTTGTCGCGGAGGGCGGCGAGCGTCGCGTGCATCGTCTGCAGCTCCTGCTGACGCTGGACACGGCGGTGATCTGCGGGCCAGGCCTCAGCTACACTCGCAAGGTATGTGGGAGGCGGAACGCACGCTTGGAGCGGATGTCGCGCGCGATCGCGTTCAGGATGGCCTGGTACTTGTCGTTCTTCGAGACGAGGCCGGTCTCGCGGAGCTCGAGGATGTCGCCAAGCGTCGCCATCTTGAGCTGCTGGAACGACATGCTGTTCGCACACAAGGTCAACACCGAACAAATTGGCGGGAGAGGGAGAAAGACGCACTTGCGGATGTCGTCCATCTGCGGGACGACCGACCGTCGCTGCGCGTGGGCCTGCCGGCGCTCCTCCTCTTCTTCCTCGTCTACGAGGCGCGCCCACAGGTCCTCTTCCTCCTCTGTGACCTGCTGCGCGAGGACCGCCTCGAGGTCGTTCCCGTGGTGCACCTTGAGGATGGCGAGGACGCGCCGCTTGGCGCGGTTGAAGAGCTGCTTGGTGATCGCCTCCGGGTCTGCGTGCGTGTGAGAGCGTATCAGCGAGGCCGTAGGGACCCTGAGAGCGATGGATAATAAGACGTACCCTCCTCGGGCAGGACGCGCGGCGCGAGCGTAAGCGCGATTGCATCCGCCCTCGCGCGGTTGAGCTCCGCGCTCCCGCCAGCCGGTACACCGCCAAGCTCCTCGACGATGCGGCGGACGGGGTCCTGCGCCTCGGGCGCGACCGTGTCGAGGTTCTCGGCGATGATGCTGTGCAGCTGATAGATCTCGTTCGGCGTGATGTTGATCTTGGGGCGGCGGACGGCGGCCGCCTCTGAGAACTCGTCGGCGTGGAAGTGCGTCTCGGCATCCTCGACGTGCACGACTGCAGGCGAGGAGATTGTTAGCTCCGTGTGAGGACGACCAGGAAGCGAACGCACCGTCGCAAAGCCACCGCCGGAAGCTCGCCCAGCTCGTCGCGACAAAGTCGTTCATCGGGCGGAGGTGCGCCTGGTCCTCCTCGAAGAGGCGGCCGATCGAGATCTGGTGGAGAAGCTTGCCGACCTCGCCAAGGTTCTGCCGTTGGATAGGCGGGACAACGCCCTCGACAATGTCGTACGTCTCGGGTGCGCTGCGGTGGGGCGGGTGAGCCGAGCTCGAAGAGGCATGAGCGAAAACCGCACAAGATCGCCGGCTGGAAGGAAACGGTAGTAGACGACGTGACCCGCGACGCGAAGCACGTTCTCCTCCGACTCCTGCGGGAACTGGGCACGCAGTGCGCGGAAGATCTCGCGCGCGACGTACCGCACGCCGAACGGCATCGCGGGCGTCGAGCGGAAGATGGCGGCGAGGAAGGCGGTGGTGGTCTTCCGGAGCGCGAGGAGGTCTGCGGGTGCGGCGAAGCGGGTCAAAAGCTGCGCTGGGTTGAGCAGAACCGATGACGAGCGCACGCTGGATGAAGACGTTGTTCGTCTCGCGGTCGGCGAGGGCGTGCGCGTTGTCAACCTCCTTGCGTCGCTGCGAGGGCCGGCCCGTCTTCATCTCCTCCTGCGCGACGGCGTTGCGGTAGATCTGTGCACGCGCGCACCCGCATCAGCAAGCCTCGCCAAAAGCGCGAAGGTGCGAAGCGCACGTCGACGGGATTCGTCCCGAGGTCGAGTCCCTGCCGGCTCATGACGGCCTTGACCTCGGCACCAAGCGTGTTGGCGAGGTACGAGCGCTGATTGACGCCGCGGCCGTAGTTGACGAAGAGGCGGAGGAAGGTGAAGTTGCCGCGAATGAAGGCGCTGAGGTTCGGCAGCGCGGCGACCTCCTCTTGCACCGAGCGCTGCGGGTGGCTAAGCGTGAGCATGGGAAGCGCGAGAGGGTGAAACGGATGGACGCACCTGGAAGAGCTTGAGGAGGAGGAACTCCTCGCGATGGCCCTGCGCGTGGCTGAAGACGAGGAGCGTGATCGACTCGACAGCCTTCTGCGCCTTCTCGCTCATGCCGAGCGCGCCCGTGTTGGCGAACAGGCGCGAGAGGTACTGCGGCTCGGTCTGGAGGCGGGTGAAGAGCTGCTCGTACAGCTCGAGCTTGCGCTGCGTGTGGTGGTCGAGCGCGCCGCCGGCGAAGGGATCGTTCGCGGCCGAGAGGAGCGAGCTACGCTTGAGGGGCGCAAGCGTGCCGAGCTTGGAGCGCTGCGCGCGCGCGACCTCGTGCGTGATCTTGTTCTTGACGAGGAGAGCGATCTTGGTGTCGAGGTCCTTGACGTCGTCCTCGAGCTCCTTCTTTCGCGGATGGCGCCAACGAGCTCCTTGCGGAGCGACTCGACCTGCAACTCGCCGCGGTAGTCGAACTCCGAGTCGTCGAGGAGCCGCATGAAGTTCTTGATCGTGCTGACGGGGACGTTGGTGCCCTTGCGGAGCTGGCGGTACTGCGAGCCCTGGCGGCGCGAGCGGATCGCCGCTTGGAGGCGCACGACTTGCGCGAGGTTCTCATGGAAGTGGCGATGCAGGTCGTAGTAGCGCCTGCGCGCGAGCGCGCCGCGCATCATCGACTGGAGGAAGACGACGGTCGGCTCGTTGCGGTAAAGGTTCTCGCGCCAGTCGAGGAACGCGTTCCGGCCGAGGTACCCGCGCGTCTGCGCCTGGATGCCGACAACGTCGGGCTCGACGAACCCGAGCTGCTGCCGCTGCGTCTGGACGCGGCGGCGGGCGAGCGCCGCGCGCGCAAGCGATTGCAGCCCGCCGACCGAGCGGACGACCTCGGTCTTGCGCAGGTCGCGCGCCTTGCCCGCGAAGGAGCGGCGCGCGAGCTGCCCGCGGATGTGCGCCTGCACGCCGACGATGAAGTCCTCGGTCGTGCGGAGCTGGCGGATCCGCCCGAGGAGGTTCTGCCGCGCGAGGACGCCGCGGCACGCGGCCTGCAGGGCGGTCACGCCTGGCTCGGCGGCGCGGAGCTCACGCACCCGCTGCCCGAGTGCTCGGCGGGCAAGCAGCCCACGCGCGGCAGCCTGGAGGGCGATGACCTGCGGCTGGTGGTGCGCGAGCTGCTCGATGGGCGCGTAGAAGCGCCTGCGAACGAGCGCGCCGCGCGCGACAGCCTGGAAGCCGACGAGCGTGCGCGCCGCCTCGCGCACCTCAGCCTGGTACTGCCGCTCCTCCTCCTCTGCCGCGAGGCGCGCGTCCTCCGCCTCCTGCCGCGCGCGCTCCTCCGCCTCGGCGCGAAGGCGCGCAGCCTCCTCCGCAGCGAGGCGGCGGCGCTCCTCCTCCCGGCAACGCGCCGCCGCTCCGCCGCCTCCTCCTCCTCGCGCCTCACCCGCGCCTCCTCCTCCGCGCGCGCCCGCTCCCGCTCCGCCTCCTCCGCCAATCGGCGGCGCTCCTCCGCCCTGACGCGCTGACGCTCCCTCTCTGTCGCGCGGCGGGCAAGCACGCCCCTCGCGTGCGCCTGCAGCGCGGTGATGCCGCCCTCCGCGGCGGCGAGCTCGCGCGCGGTGCGCTCCTCGGGCGTCTCGGGACCTCCTCCGCGATGGGCGGCTCGTGCTTGTCGAGCGCTTTGCCGATGCCGCGAAAGTTGGGCATGCGGACGCCGTTGAGCCCTTTTGCGCCGCGCCGACCTCGTCGTCTGCGCGCGCGAGTGTCAGCACTGCTTGAAAAAAGCAGGGGAGAGGACGCACCGGTGAAGTCGATCTGCCCGACGAGGTCGGTCATCTTGCTCGTGAGCCCGCGGCGCGCCATGAGGTGCGACAGCGCGTGCAGGCAGTAGATGACCTTGGGGAGGTTCTTCGCGTCGTACAGGTCGACGGTCTCGAAGCGGAAGATCTGCGAGTGTGCAGTGGTGAGCGAGCTGGGTCGGAAGCGGGAGGGGGAGACGCACCTCGGGGAGGCCGACCTCGTTGACGAGGTGGAAGAAGAGGTTGATGTTGACCGTGTGGCGGAAGTGCCGCACGGGGTCCTGCGCGTTCACTTGCTCAGTCCCGCTCTCACGGGTTGGGGGAAAGCGGAGGAAACGGCGTACAGCGTAAATCGGCCCCTGGCATGCCGGCCCGCCCAAGCTCCTCGCGAGGTGCGCGAGCGCGTACCCGTTCCTGAGGCTCTGCTCAAAGTCGTTGATCGAGTCGCTCCAGAGCGGGGGCGAGTCGTCCGCGCGCGTCGTGATGTTGTCCTCGAGCCAATCGCGCGCCTCGGCGAGGTGGCACAGGTACTCGTACGCGACGAGGTCGTGCCGCTGCCGGTCGATCGCCTTAACCGCCTGCGAGGGGAGGAGCGTCGTCGCGGAGCGGACGGGCGGGCCCTTCGAGAGGCCGTTGGCGGCGCGCGCGAGGCCGCCGTGCGAAGAGTTGAAGACGGCTGAGGGCGCGAAGGCGAGGCGGTCTCGGCGGGGCGGGAGAGGCGGGCGCGGCCGGGAAGACCTGAAAACACAGGTGATCAGGAGCTGTTCAGCGAGGAAGAGTCCGAAAAGCAGGACACACCGGGACGTCCTCCTCAATCGTCAACCCGCCAACCGCCTTCGCAACCCCGTCTTCCGCACCTACACCAGGCAGAGGCAGCCCATCCACACCCAGCTGCGGGAGCGTCATCGCCCTCCTGTGCCCCTTCTCGAACCGCCTGACGCTCCCGACCCCGCTGCGGTCGAGCCCGCTTCCATCCCGCGTGGAAAAGATCGCGCTGGAAAGCACGCGCGCCGACGCCGAGCCGCTCAGCGACGGACTGTTCCGGCTCGTGCTGCCGAGCGCGGGGAATCCGTGCGAGGGCGAGTAGCTCGGCCGGTCGGAGGGGATGGACGGGAGCGGCGGCCGCGCGGAGGTGGACCCGAAGCGGCGCGTCGGCGAGCCGGGCGTGCCGAAGCGGACGGGCGACGTGGAACGCGTCGGCGAGGAGGCGCCGTCCCGCACGGGTGAGCCGGTGCGGAAGCTCCCCGGCGAGGAGGGGCGGTAGGACGAGTCGCCGCCGAAGGGCGAAGGGCGCAGGATGGGCGACGGCGCGGACCCGCCGCTGTTGTCGAGGTTCGCGAACGCGGCACGCGCGGCGTCGAACGACTGCGAACCTGCGCCTGTGCGATGCCCGGCGCTCCAGGGCGAGGGCTTCGAGCCAGACGTGGGCGTCTTGCTCGGGCTCAGGCGCGGGAAGGGTGACTTGCCGAGGGGCGTACCGAAGTCGCTCGTCGCGGCGGTCTTTGACGGCGAGGGGAAGGTCGAGACGGAGGACAGCGCGGGGGTGATAGGCGGCTGGGTGCCGGCGGATGAGGCGGCGGACGAGTTGGAGGAGAGCGAGGGCGACCGGTCGAGGTCGGGCGTGGCGTACATTCTGTGCGCCTCGGTGTGGACAGGTCGAGTAGGCTGTGTAACGTGCGCATGGCGAGGGAGATCAGCGAGAGGTCGCGGATGGCGAGGTGGGGCGCATCTCGCGCGGCGGGTGCGTTAGCGCGAGAGCTCCGTGAGAGCTCCAGCGGGTGACACGTGCACTTCAGAGCGCCGCACGACTTCGCGCAGCCTGCCCGTGCCCGCCGACGCGCCGAAGAACCCCTCTTCCAGACGAACGGACGCACCTCGAGGACGCGCTACTCCCGCTGAGAGACGTTCCGGCGTACAGTCAGGCTGTCGATATGACACGGAGGCAGTGGCGGCCCTTTCGCTGTTACCGCGCGGGCTGGTGCAGTGGGCGACGAACGGCGATGAGGGGCTCGAGGCGGACGAGCGGTGCGAGCGCTCGGTGAGGTCGCGCGGGTGAAGTGGCGGAAGCTGTATCGGCGTGTAGAGAGTTATGCAACGCTCTGGCGGTGTCGTTCGTCCTTCGCGGCTGGTGTTGGCGGCGATCGACGTCGAGGTTGAGTGAGGAGCCGAGTCGAGGCGGGTGGAGCGAGCGATGGGTGGTGCGCGCCGAGTCGAAGGCTGCGTGGAGTGTCGAGCGTGCACTCGGTGGGTGCAGCCCAGGAGCAAGCCCGTCAAGCCGAAGAGAGCGCGTCAACGGCGAGCGAGAGGAGGCGCCCCTCTCCTCGCGAGGAGACCAAGTCGACGTCTCACCGGCAAACTCGCAACGAGCGCGACTGGCGCTTTTTCTGACAGCTTGCCACGTTATCATAAGCTGTAGCGAAACTCCGCACGGCCGCAGAGGGAATATTGACCTCTTCGCATGCACCATGTCGTGGACACAAACCTCGCCCCGCGCCTGGCTCCGCTGTGGTCCTGCGCTCGGCGTATCCTGCGCGAGAACTGACGAAAAAACGGAGTACGCGGTCGAAGGAAGCCAGCACAGGCCGTCACCGCTGGCAGTTGCTGGCAGCCTCTCTACCTTCCCAAACTCGCGCTTTCGCCGCCAACGCCGCATACGCAAGGATGGGTACTGCACTTCATTGCGCACTGCACTTCAGGCGTTCAAGCGATCAAGCGGAGGGTCGGGGTGGGGAGGGTCTGTACAATGAGCGGGTCCTGCGCCTCTTCACGCGTTGAGAAGCGACGAGTCGATCTTGATGGGCTCAACGCGGCCCTGCCCGTGCTGGTACTTGAGCTCGGCGAACTGGCGGCCCGTCAACATCTCGATGATCTTGTCATGCTGCGTGCGGTAGACGCGGGGGGGGTCAGCGCTTGGAAGACATGAAGAAGGGCGCTGGAGGGACGGGGATCCGGCAGTGGGATGGGACTGACCGGCTTGGTGGCCATGCCGAGGACCTTCTGCACGACACCGCCGCTCTGCGGCGCGGCGGGGTGCGGGCGCGTCGGGACGACGTTGCGCTTCTGCAGAGGGCGACAACGTCGGGGTCAGCGCTGCTCCATGCAGCCAGGAAGGGTGAGACGCACGGCGAGGAACTCCTTCGCGAGCTTGTCGTTCTCCTCCGGGGTGAGCTTGGCGGCGAGGTCCTTGAGAATCTCCTCCTCCTCACGGTCCGAGTGCTGGATGAAGAGGCGGATCGCCTTGTCGAACTCTGCGTGCGCGTCGTCAGCATGCTGCACAAGCGAACTGAGAAGGGGAGCGGACGCACTGGCAGCAAAGTCGGGCGAGTCGACCTGCACGAGCGGGAACGGGGTCACCGCAATGGTGAGAGGGGCGAAGAGGTGCACCTTGGTCCAGTCGACGGAGAGCTGCTTCTCGAGCTCCTCGTGCTCGTCGCGGAGGAGCTTCGACTCGCTTGCGAGGCCGCGCTTCTCGAGATCGTTGTAGACCGAGATCTGCGAAGAGGGGGAGAGATCAGCCTGGCGTTTTGACAACGAGCAGTGAGGTGGAGCGCACCTCCTCAGCCTCCGAGTGCTGTGCGAGCTCGCGGATGACTGCGCGACGAGAAGGGGTCAGCGGAAGTGGGTGACGAGCACCAAGGAGGATCGCACTGGTGTTGACGAGGGTCGCCTTCTCGTCCTTCGACGTCGACTGCTTGTAGCGGTGGTAGAGGTCCTTCACGTTGTTGTGGTCGACCACGATCTCGGACTGCACGCGACGTGGAGTTGCGTCAGTGGGAGCACGCACGTCGAGGTGGAACAGAGAGGGGACGGACGTAAACGTCGCTGTTGCCGTGGGTGGTCATCTTGTCGTCTTTGTAGATGGCTTGCGGGTGTGCGTAGGCGAGCCTGGCGGCGGTGGAGAAGGCGCAGGCGGCGGCGGGGATGCAGCGGGTACGGAGGAGCGGGGCGGCAGTCGCGAGGGAGAGGGTGCGGAGCATGGTCAGTTGCGGGTGGCGGTTGCTAGTGGCGAGAGTCTCTTACGAGAGAGAGAGGGGAGAGTGGAGTGAAGGAGAGAGCAGCCCCGGTCGATGCGATTCGACTTGGAGCGCGCGACACGACGCGCACCGACGACGTCGACGGCAGCTGCCGCCCCACCTCCGCTGATGCACCCGTTCGCGCGAGCTCGACCACTCAGAACGCGCGCATTGCCGGGTGCACTTGGCGTGCACCGCATGCAACGCCGGCAGCGCCGTCCACCGTCCATCGGGAGCCGCCCCGAGCGAAGGCGAGCAGGCGACGACGTTGGACGACGCACCGCAACTCGCTGGGCGGGAACGCAATATCGGCGCAGCGGCGCTCACCCGCTTGTCACCCGGCGGTGCACAGCTGCGAATGACCGCTCGTCGAACAGCGCATGAATGGAAGGACCGTCGATCTGGAAGAGCGAGCCGGGAGAGGAGAATCGAGCGAACGGGCGAACTGCGATTTCACGCGCATCACCTCGCCCAACTTGGTCCGCCGTTCGCGTACCGCTCGCGGTCCAGCGGAACGCCCCTGCCTGACATCATGCTGCTGAGGTCGCTCCCGGACCTGTCGGAGCCCAAGTCGGTGGCGGAGGTACTTGAGCTTCTTTTGCGCGAGGAGGAGCCGGGCCAGAGCGATGTTCCGCGCTATGGGGAGCGAACGGCGGGAAGCAGGGTCAGTGCATTGTAGTGCAGGAAACACAGAGTGCGCCGTGGTCCGAGAGCAACACGGGGGCGGCACAGAGGGGGAGGGAGAGCGCAGCACACCTCGAACTGCCTTCGCGTCCTCCCCGCTCGGGTGCAGCTTACCTACGAGGAACAGTAGTCAACACACCTCCCTACAACTAGCCTCAGCCGAAAAACGGAAACGTAGCGCACCTCTGTCCGCCGCCCTCTCCTTCTCCCTTAGCTCCCCCTCCCTTTCCCTCACCTCCGCCCCCAGCTCCTCCAGCAGTGCCCGCATCCGCGCCTCGTACTCCTCCTCGCTCTCCCCACGACGCGGCCCGGCGCGCGTAGAGACGCAGCAGGACGCGAGCGGGGGGATCGCGTGCTGCAGGGCGAGGAGGCGCTCTTGCTCTCCGTGCGGGGGCACGGGGACGAGGAAGTCAGCTGCTTGCCCACGACGGCGTGCGGGGGGTGCAGGTCATCAGGAGAAGGAAGGCAGAGGGAGAGTAGCGCAGCGCACCAGAGTACCCGGCGCTAGTCCCCTCCCCGCGCTCCACCTCCCCCCAATGCCTCTCCAGCGCGCGCTCATCCGCGCGATCCACCGGCGCGCGGACGCAGTCCCCCAGGCGCTGGAGCGTGCTCCGCCTTGCGAGCGGGCGGGGCGAGGCGGGGACGCGAAGGACGGGCGCGTGGAGGGGGAGGAAGGCGCGCGGGAGGGGCTGGAAGGGGAGTGGAGGGAGCTGAGGGGCGTGAGGGGGGAGCATCGCGTGGAGTACTGGGCGCTCGGCGGGAAGGCGGAGGGCGGGACAGGCGGAGAGAGGGGGAGAAGGGTGGTGAGGCGACTTGAGAAGGCAGAGAGGGAGCGGGAGCAGGGAGCAGCGTAGACGCAACGGCCCTTGCGAAGAAGAGCCCGTCAGCGCGCGGTGCACACCGAAGCGAAAGCGCCGCAGCGTCCAAGGGAATCGGAGAACGTCGCCTCCTGAATTCGATGGGCGCAAAGTGCGCAGAGACAGGAGGCTGCGAGGGGTC
Organism: Rhodotorula kratochvilovae; assembly: GCA_019926025.1. Taxonomy (NCBI): domain Eukaryota; kingdom Fungi; phylum Basidiomycota; class Microbotryomycetes; order Sporidiobolales; family Sporidiobolaceae; genus Rhodotorula; species Rhodotorula kratochvilovae. The sequence goes on from JAHSUG010000014.1 coordinate 227,251, forward strand.
TTCGAGTGAGGGGGAGGGGGTTTCGCTCCGCGGTTACACGCGGGCGAGTCGGCGAGAGAACGAGAGGCGCGTAGCACAGCCTCGAGGAAGAACCGAGAGGAAGAGTCGTGAAAGCTGGGAGGAAGAGTGGAAACGGAGGCGAGGAATGCCGCGCACAGCTCGTCGCCGCGCCGCCATCCGTCGTCGACACGTCTCTTTCACGCCCGGCGGAGTCCGTCCACGTAATCGCGCGCCCTCCGACGCACGCGCCTGGCTCTCTCCCATCCTGGCCTGCCGACCCTGCTCACTCCCTCTCTCACCCGGGCCCCCCATTCACATACCTCTCCCGATCCATCGGCACGCCCCACTCCCGCTCGTCCACCTCATGCGGGAGCGGCAGCCACGCCCTCGGGGGCAGTCCGAGGCGCAGCCGGAGGTAGGTGGCTTTCTTGCGCAAGAGGAGGAGCGAGGCGAGCGCGGTGTGGCGCGCTGTGGGCGGCGGAGGGGGGGCGACGGGCGAGCGGGCGGGGAGCGTCAGGGTGACGATGGGGACGGGAAGGATTGGGCGGCGGGAGCTTCGAGGGAGGCAATGAGAGGAGAAGGAGAGAGCGACGCACCGCGCTCCGCTGCCGGATCCTCCTCCTCCTCGTCCGCGCCGCGGCGCCCTGTGGCCCATGAGCATCAGTCCTCCGATGTCTCTGCGGCGCACGCGCGAACGAGCCACTCACCGACCTCCAGCGCCCTAATCTCCGCCTCCTCCCGCTCCGCATCCCTCTCCACGCGCTCCAGCAACCCCCTCACGCGCTCCTCGTGCTTTTACGCCCCCTCTCCCTCTCCGCGGAGCGCACGCGCGTGCACCGCGACCCACGCGCTCGCGAGCGGGGGGATCGCGTGCCGGAGGGCGAGGAGGCGCTCTTGCTCTGGACACATGGGGCGGGGCGAGTCAGCGCTCGCACGGGGGGAGAAGGACGGAGAGACCGCGCACCGGAGTACCCCGCGCTGGTCCCCTCGCCGGCTTCCACCTCCCCCCAGTGCCGCTCCAGCGCGCGGAGCTCGCTCGCCTCGAGCGGGGCGCGGAGGCGGCTTAGTGCGCGGGCGAGGGGGGAGCGGGTGGAGAGCGCGGAGGAGGAGCGGGTGAGGACTTGGGGGTGCGTCGTGGAGCGCGGGAGGGCGTGGAAGGGCGGGGGAGGAGGGGAGGGGGAGGGGGGCATTCGATGCGGGAAGTGGGAGGGGTGTGAAGAGCGAGGGGGAAGAGGGCGAGGGGAGATGGGGGATGAGGACGAGCGGGGACAGCAGAGAGGGGTGGGGAAGGATAAGAGAGGGAGGAGGGAGGGAGAGAGAGGCAGAGCGCAAGCAGAGGGCCGCTGGCACAGCCGCGCGCATGGAAACGAGGGTGCCAAGGAGAGGGTGTGCGGGTCGCGTGCCAGGGTCTGCAGTTCGTTACGCGAGGAACCGGAGAGGCCGCGGTGCAGGGCCGGAGGCGGTGTGCGCCGCGCATGGCGGTGCGGGCGGTGCGGGTGGCCTGGCGCAGCATGAAGCGGGAGCCGAGCAGCAGTCTAGAAGTACACGAGGAGCAGTGGAGAGGCGAAGAGACGAAAGTGGGAGACCAGCAAAGCGGACGAGGACAACCACGCTTGCCCTCCTCACGCCCCTACCGCCTCTCCCTCGGCATCTTCGTCCATCCCGCCCTCTCCTTCCCCCTCCTTCGCCTCCACTCCCCCTCCTCACCCTTCTTCCCGCCCTTGTGCCGCCTCCTTCGCCGCTTCTTCGTCCCCTCACCCTCCGCGCCCGCCTCGGCGCTTGCTGCTGCGGCAGGCTCCGCGGAGGAGGAGGGGCGCTTCTTTCTTCGGAGGCTTGACAGGTGCAGGAGGTTGGTGGCTGTGTGTCCGAAGGTGGGATACCAGTACTCGCGGTCAGACATCTGCGGAACGGCAATCGCGAAAGACGTGACGTGATGGCCGGGACGCACGTAAAGGTAGAGGGGAGGCCGTCCAGCGGGGAGACGGAGAGGACGACGACCATGCAGGGCGTGCTTCCTCCTCGGTCTGCGTGCGTCCTCCAGCCGTCTCAGCATCGCCCGCCTCTACAAGCGAGAGGGGAGGCGCCCGGATAGAGCGACGCACCTGCGCTCTTGCCCGCCCGCCCGGTGAGCCACTCGATCGACAAGCTCCTGTCGCATGCGCTCGACCTCCTCGGCGGTGTGCTGTGCGCCCTCCGCGCCTTGTTTGCCATCGTCGGGAGTGGGGCGCGACGAGGCCAAGCGCCTCGAAGGAGGTGAGGCGGGTGTACTGGTGGAGGCCCTCCCTCGGCGGTGCAGGTGTGGGCGCAGGAGGTAAGGTGCGTGCAGCTCGAGGGAGGCGGGAGTCGAACTCGTAGGGAGGGCGTCGGCGGAGGACGAGGGGGAGGGGGCGAGGGCGGGGTCGAGGCGGAGCCACTCGCGCTTTACGAGTTCTGCGACGGATACGAGTTTCGGGAGGGCGGCTGCGCTCGCCTCGAGGGTCTTCGCGGGTGTGGAGGGGGAGGGAGCGGGAGGGAGGCAGTGCAGGAGGAGCGGGGCGGGGTCGGGGTGCTGCGCGCGCGTTCCTTCGCGGGTGAGTCTGGGTGCGGGGCTGGAGGGAGAGGGCACGCACGCGGAGGTGCTCGAGGCTGAAGGCGACGAGGGCGCGGATCTGCGAGTGCGAAGCGACGCGGACAGGGTGGCAGCGGGCGAGCGGGCCGAGGCGTGCGAGGGCGGGGTGCAGCACAGGGGTGGCTGCTGCCATGGTGAGCTCCTTAGTACGCTCTCTAAGCCAGAGTAAGGACGAGGGAGAGCGTCAAGCGAGTTTCATCAGTTGTTCGCTCGTCTCCCTCCCGCCCTCACCCCGCCCCCGCCCTCGGCTGCCAGGCGGGCACTCGGAGGTGCACTCCAGAGCTCACAGCTACAGCCCGACCCGCCCCGCGCACCTCCCACCCGCGCTCGTCCCCTCGCCGCATCGCCCCACCTCCCCCTGCAGCAGCTCCTCTCCATGGCCACCGCCCACCCCGCCCCGTACACCCTCCCCGCTTCCGCGCCTGCGCCTGCGCCCCTGCGCGCCCCCAACACCCTCGACCACGACGACGACGCCGACGATGCCGCCCTCCCCCCCTCGGACGACGACGCCCCGCTCCCGTTCGCCCTCCCCGGCGTACGCGTCGCCTCCGCCTCGGCGCCCACCTCCTCCGCGCCGTCCCCCGCCCCCTCCTCCCTCGCCTCCTTCGTTCCGCCGCCCCCCGCGCCCGCAGGTGGCGGAACACCCCTAACGCCGTTCACCCCTGCGGGGCTCGGCGCACGCGGCGCCTCTGGGCGCGTGGGGCGGACGCGGGGTTCGTCCGAGGCGCGGCGGGCAAGCAGCGCGGAGGAGGGCCGCGAGGACGAGGAGCAAGGCCGGGAGAAGGACGACGCTCAAAACGGCGGCCGCGCGCCGGATGGCGCAGATTCGCCGCGCAGCGACCGCTCGCTCGCAAGCGGGAGCAGCAACCCCGCGAGCGCGACGAGTGGCGGGAGCGCGTACCGCGCGCCGGCCGGCGCGGCGCTGCAGGCGGGGGCGCCAACGCGGCGGAGGACACGCGCGAGCACCGCTGCGGCTGCAGGCACGGGAGAAGAGGAGATCGCCGACGATGGCGCGCCCAGGGCGGCGAAACGCCGCGAGATGGTCTCTCCCGCGCGGGACGCCGGCGCGCCCGAGCGCGCGCTCCCGCCCGCGTCCGTTGCGGGCCCGTCATCGAACGGCTGCTCTCCCGTCGCGGGCCCGTCGAAGTGGGACAGCGCGCCGCCCGCGCCGAGCTCGCTCGACCGCCCCACCGACGCGCTGAACCTGCTCGCGGACCTCGCGAGCTCGTCTGGCCCTGTCCCTACCGCTCCCGCTCCCGCGCCCGCGCCTCTCACAGGAACCCCGTGGGACTGGTTCCCGCCAACCTCGCCCCCGTCGAGCGCCTTCACCAAAGCGTCAGGAGCGGTCGACGGCCCGGCCGTGATGGCCGAGTTTGACCGCCTCGTCGCGGCGGGCAAGACGGACGAGGCGAAGCGCCTGGTCGTGGGTGCTGCGCGCGCGATGCAGCCTTGGGTCCCGTCCGAGCCCGCGCCCGCGCCTGAGCCCGCGCCCGCTCTCGTCTCGATCAACGGGATGGGCAAGGGCAAGGGCAAGGAGCGCGCGACGAGCGTCGAGCCCGAGCGCGCGGCGGAGCGGGAGATGGGGCCGGCGGAGAGGGAGGCGCGGAGGAAGAGGGAGGAGGCGGAGGAGCTCGAGCTTGCGAAGCAGGGTGCGCCTCGCTCGCTCCTGCGTTCTTCCCTTCCGCGAAGGTGCACTGACCCGCTCTCCCGCGCGCGCAGGCGCCTTCGGCTGGATCCTGCAGGACGTCCCCTGCTCCTCGCGCAAGGTCTCGCACCCACTGCAGGGCGTCCTCTCCACGCACAGGTGCCAAGCATGCACCTCGCGCCAGCCAGGCCACATCTGCGCCTTCCTCGGGATCCGGTCCTTCCCACTCGCCCACGCGCCGCGCGCTCCCCTTCCCCGCCATCCGCGACGCCCTCCTCCGCAACGGACGACGTCCCGCGCTTCCCCACGCAGTTCGACGCGCCGTTCACCCTCCCCGCCGCCGCGCTGCTCAAGTCCGCCGCAGCGACGCACCTCGCCCCGACGCTGCGGATCGAGCTCGCGCACGCGCAGCGCGAGGGGTGCGCGCGCATCCGGCGCCAGCTCGAAACGACGCACACCTGCGACGGGTGCAACGCGGCCGTCCTGTGCGGGAGCTGGATGTGCCGCACGTGCGGGCGCGAGTACTGCCTCGAGTGCGGCGCGGCGCTCGCGCTCTCGTCCTCGTCCTCGCAAGGCGACGGCGCGAACCCCAACGCGCGGGACAAGCTCACCCGCTGCCGCGGCAAGTACGCGCGGCACACCCCCGCGGACCTCATCCCCCTCACCCGCATCCCCGCAGCAGAGCTGTCCCGCACTCTCCGCGCGATGGACGCTTGGCGCGCCGCAAACCCGCTCCAGGAGCCGGCGGCGCTCCCGCGCGAGTGGGTCGACGCGCATCGCGTGCCGAGCGGGGAGAAGGAGGAGGGGCACCCGGTGATCAGGGTCAGCGCGGCGCTCATCCCGCCGCGGATGGACGAGGAGGGGCGCGTCGTGCGAGGATGCGCGCGGCGCAGGGGAGGAGCCGCCGGAGGAGAGGGTGCGCGTCCCCGCTGCCGATGCGAGCGCGGGCCAGGCCCTGAGCGAAGCGGACGCCGCCCTCCTGAGCGCGACGAATCTGCTCCCCCTTTTCTCCTCCTCCGCTCTCCCTGTGTACGCCTCGCTCGAACTTCCCCTCCCCTCCCTGACGCACGAAGCGCTCTTCCGCGCCCTCTGGGCGCTTGGCGAGCCCCTCCTCGTCGACCTCTCCCCGCCCTCCGTCCCCCTCCGCCCCTGGACACCCGCGTTCCTCGCCTACGCGTATGGCCTGCAGCGCTGCCGCGTGGGGAACAACCGCGTCGATGCGGGAGGGGAGAGGGAGACGACTGTTGAGGAGTTCTTTGGCGCGTTTGGGCGGAGTGGGGGCGAGAGGTGGGCGAGCGAGAAGATCAAGGTGCGTGCGGGCGACGCGCTCTTCCCGTCCTAGCAGCATGTGCACGCGCAGTCGTTGACGGTGCTCATTCTCGTCGCATGCACAGGACTGGCCCTCGGCGAAGGACTTCAAGGACGAGTACCCCGACCTGTGGCACGATGTGCGTCCCTCCTCCTCCTCCTCCTTTTCCACCCCGCTGACCCTCCCCTCGCTCCGCGCGCAGTTCATGGACGTCCTCCCCGCCGGGTCGATCACGAGGCGCGACGGCGTCCTGAACATCTCGGCGCACACGCCGCGGAACGCGAACCCGCCCGACCTCGGGCCGAAGGGTGCGCTCCCCTCCCTCCTCTCGTATCGAGGCGGAGCTGACGAGGAAGGAGTGGCGGAGTAGGGTACTTCTCCGAGATCTCGGAGGACGGGCCGGGCGGGAAGGGCTCGACGAAGCTGCACAGTCCGTTGGAACCTTCCTCCCCTTCTTGTTCACGAGCCGAACTGACGATCTCTGCGCGTGCAGTGGTGCGCTCGCGCCTTCGATGACTCCCGTCGCGACGGTTGACGCTGACCTTCTCAACCCCGACCTCGGCGCGCAGGACGTCGCGGATGGTGCGTCTGTGCCCCTCTCGCACCCCCTGCAACGCCTCGCTGACCCATGTGTCGCGCGCAGCTGTTAACGTCATGCTCTGGGCTAGCGACGCGCCGGACGGCGGGCCGGGCGTTGCCATCTGGGACCTGTACCGCGCTGAGGACGCCGACAAGGTGCTTCCTCGCTCGCTCGCTCCTCCCTTCCAGGCTAAGGGCGCGTGCACAGATCCGCGACTTTCTCTACGGGCACATCGCGCGCCTCGAGGGCTGGGCAGACGCGGCCGAGGCGCGCGCACGGGTTGACGAGTGCGTCCTTCCCCTCCTCTCCTCTCCCTCCTCCTCACCCTCCTCCCTCACTCGCGCACAGCCCGATCCACACGCAAAAGTTCTTCCTCGACTCGTCCCTCCGCGCCGCGCTCCTCGCGTCGCACGGTGTCCGCTCCTTCCGGGTGCACCAGCGCCCGGGGCAGGCCGTCTTCATCCCCGCGGGGTGCGCCCACCAGGTGTGCAACATGGCCGACTGCATCAAGGTCGCGACCGACTTTGTCAGCGTCGAGAACGTCGCACGGTGTTGGAAGGGTGCGTTCTCGCGCGCTCTGCTGCCGGGTGGACCGCCAACGCGGTTGCAACGGATGTCGCTAGCGCACGCTGATGTTACCCCTCGCGCGCAGTGACGGACGAGTTCCGCGCGCAGACGAAGGACAAGGTCCTCTGGCGCTCGGATGTCCTCCAGCTCAAGTCGATGCTCCTCTGGGCGTGGGTGCGTCCCTTCCCTCTGCCTCTCTCTCCCGCCGGCGTACAAGCTGACACGCACGCCGTGCGCAGCACTCGGCGGAGAGGATCGACCCGTCCCCGGATCTGGATGGGGAGGAGGAGGACAGGGGCGTGCCGGCGCCGCCGCCCGTCACGGCCGGGACGAACGGGGCGGCAAGACCGGACGGCGCGACGGACATGAACGGCGCGGCGCGCGGCGGCGAGGGGACGGACGTCGACCTGAAGGAGGAGGGAGCGCTTGAGGCGTAGAAATGCTTGGCGAGGAGGGATCGCATGACACGGCTTCTCCGCTTGCGCGCTCGATTTTCTGGAGCAGAATCGGGCGGGTGGGAATTGCAGGTTGCGACAGGGAGGGCATGCGATGGAGTCTACATGTGGAGAAAGCAATGCGAGTGATGCGAGGAAAGGCGGATGGAGGGGGTATCAAGCGCGCGAGGGGAAGGTCTACTTCGGCGGCGGGCGCTTCTTCGGCACGAAGAGGGACGGCGGCGCCTTCTTCTTAACAACCGTGACGGGCGGCGGACGCGGTGCGGCCCCGCCAGCAGGGGGCGGCGCGCCGGGCGGGCGAGGCGGGCCTCCTGCGCCCGGAGGACGCGCCGGCGGCGCGCGTCGCGGGATCGCATGCATTGACAGCGCGGGCTTGCGCTCGTCGATCTCGCCGTCCTCGAGCTTCGGGCGCTTCGCCCGCCAGGCGCGGCGGGCTCGGCGCCGTTCCGCCGCTTGAGGTCGCTGCTCCCGCTCCCGCCTGCAGGGCCCGAGATGACGTGCGGCGGCGTCGGGGTGACGAGACTCGGGCCGGGGCGGCGCGAGTGCGCTGCGCCGAGCGACGGGTCGTACGCTGTCGAGAGCTCGAGGGGCTTGGCGTGCGACTTGACGACGGCGATGGGCGGCGTGGGGATGGAACGGACGACGGGAGGCGCAAAGCCAGAGGAGCGGAAGGTGTTCACGTCGGCCTGTGCGGGGAGAAGAGTCAGCTTCGCCGCGCGGGCGGAGAAAGGGGAAGGTTCTTGGCGCACCGTGCGGAAGAGGCTGCGCGCCTCGGCGTCGCCGACGAGCTGGCCCCAGTACTGGTTGAAGCGGAGCTTGTTCGAGTCGCCGAGGATCCAGATGGACGAGCGCGCACGCGTCAAGGCGACGTTCATGCGGCGCGTGTCGGCGAGGAAACCGACGCCCTTGTCGGCCGTGCCGCCACGAACGCACGAGAGGATGATGATGTCCTTCTCCTGGCCCTGGAAGCCGTCGACCGTGTTGAACGCGATCTTCGTGATGATCTCCTCGCCGAAGCGCTGGCGGAACTGCCGCTTGAGCTCGCCGACCTGGCCCTTGTACGGCGTGACGATGCCGACGCGGTAGTCAAAGTCGATCGAGCTGTACTCGCGCTTGAGGCGGTCGTAGATGGCGAGCGCTGTCGCCGCCTCGACGGGATTGGTGTACGAGTGGTGCCGGCCGGTCTGCTCCTGGCCCGCGATGTGGTAGAACGCGTACGGCGGGAAGAGTACGTTGCCGTGCCACGGCTGGAGCGTCTTCTTGTCCATGTCGGGCCCATCGGCGAGGCGCGACTGGTAGAACGCCGCCGAGGGGAACGCCGAAATGTTCGGGTGCATGCGGTACTGGATCGAGAGGAGGTGGACCGCCTGCGGCCCACGCTGCATGACGCGGACGAAGAGCGAGCGGTCGTACCCGCCGCGAGCGGCCACGCTCGAGATAACGGTCGGCGGAAGCTGGAGCGGGTCTATTCGGGTAGGAAGACGTGAGTAGAGCACGGCAACGGAGGGGAAAGACGCGACGTACCGCCGACGAGGATGCAGCGCGTGCAGCCGTACTTGAGCGGGATGAGCGAGCTGAGTTCAATCGACTGCGCCGCCTCGTCGATGATGACGGTCTCGAAGTCGAACGGGAGCTGCGACATGTAGTCGTGCCCCGCGCCGGACAGCGTCGCGCAGATCACGTCCGCCTCGGAGAGGATCTTGAGGCGCATCTTGCGCTGCTCGGCGTCCATCGACCGGCGCGACTGCTGCGCCTTGTCCTTCTCGTTGTCGACCTGCTGCTGCAGCGCAAACAGGCGCGCCTTGATCTTCCTGAACTCGACGTTGAGCTCGCCGCGCTTGTAGTCGTTGCTGACGATCGCGTCCATCTCCATGCGCTTGAGGTCGCGCTCGCCGCGGAGCGAGTCGATCTCGGACCGCATCGCCTGTATCCGCGCCTGCGCGTCGGACGAGCCCGTCGTTGACTTGGTCCCGCTCAGTGCGCTCTCGACGAGCTCGTCGATGAAGACGTCCTTGACGGCGATGTCGATCGCCGAGTCGGCGCCGATACGGACGACCTTGGGGACGTAGAGCGAGCCGTCCATCAAGCGGACGCCCTCCTTGAGACGCTTGGCGACCTCGTCGACGGCGGCATTACTCGGCGCGCAGAGGAGGATCTTGGCGACGGGCGCGACCTCGCCCGGGTTGGTAGGGCGGCCGACGCTGATGGGCGCGGCGATCTTGGGGCGCGAGTCGACAAAGGCGCCGACGAGGCCGACAATCGTGCTCGTCTTGCCAGTACCAGGCGGGCTGCGATGCGCAGCGTCAACACAGTACGCGCAAGGAGGCGGGAGTGGAACGCACCCCTGGATCAGGCTGAACCCATCAGTCCTGAGTGCGCCGTGGATCGCAATCGCCTGCGGCTCGTTGACCTTGTACGCGTTCATGTGCTTCTCGATGGTGCGCGCGTCGGCGCCGAGCGCGGGCGGCGGACGCGGGTCGAGGATGTCGCCGCAGAGGTCGATGAACTCGAGCGCCTGCAGCGCGGCATACTCGCGGTGGACGGTGCTCAGGCTGCGGGCGGGCCGTTCGTCAGCGGAGGGAGGAGCGAGGTAGAGGTGGACGCACTTGGCGAGCTTGACCATCTCCCACTTGGTGCGGCCGACGAGCCCCGACCCTGCGGCGTGCAGGTCATTCCCGAGGTGGCAGCGCATCGTGAGCTCCATGTGCTCGCGCTTGCGCGAGACGGACTGGATCTTGGCGTAGATCTGACGCGGACCCTGCCGAAGCCAGACGAGATCCGTCTCGCCGAAGAAGATGCGGTCGCGCATCTGCGAATGGTCGATCGTGCAGAAGACGTCGACAAAGTCGTCGACCGACTGCCGGCCCGCGATGTCGACCTGGAGGACCTGCCCGTCCTTGTGCGCCTCGAGCTTGGCCTGCCGCACCTGCTCCCAGCACTCGGTGAGGAGCAGGGGCTCGAACGACGCGAAGTACTCGCGCGCCGACTTGAACGAGCCGCCGAGACGGTCGGGAAGGCGCACGCCGGGCGGAACATCATCGTCGCACGCCGGGTCCCACTGGAGGATCGCGCGGTGGAGCTTCGACAGGTCCTGGGCCGAGCGCAGGCGCGCGGCGCGGATCGCTTGCCGGTCCTCGATCGAGCGGCCGCTGAGCGCGCTCGCATTGCGGGAGCGCGGGTTGGGCGTCGAGCGCCCGCTGTTGTCGCCGTTGAAGCCGAGCATCATCACCCGACGGCTTTGCGGCTCCGCCTTGCGGATGGTCGGCTTCTGGTCCTTGGCGAGGAGCGCCAGCCCAGTGAGCTTCTTGCCATCCGCGCCGCGGACGACGTCCTCTTCCTCGGACGACTCCGAGTCCGACTCGTCCGCCTTCTTCGACGAGTACGTCGTCCACGGCACGCCGCGCGGGCGCGCCTGCACCGCCGGCGCCGGGCGTGCCTTCTTCGCCGTCGGCGGCGCGCGGCCGTTGAGGATCGGGAACGGGAGCTTGGACTGCACCGGCCCCGACGAGGTCGTGACCTTGCCCTTGACGCGAAGGCTCGACGCCGAGCCCGCGCTCGCGGGCTTACTCTCGTCGTCGCTGAGCTCGAGGACCTCGGCGCGCCTGCCGCCCTCCTTTCGCCTGCGCGCCGCGTCGTCGTTTTCCTCGAGCGCCTCGCGAAGCTGGAGCAGCTCGCCCTCGCGGAGGATCGTCGAGCGCTTCTCGCGCTCCTGCGCAGTTCCCGGCGCAGGCTTGTCGGCGATGCGGCGGAGCTTGGTCGCGGTCGTATCGCGGAGGGCGAGGCGCGAGCGCGTGAAGCGCGCGAGCATGCGGAGGACGAGGCCGAACGCGTGCGTGAGGAGGTCCTCGTCGTTGAGACGGAGCCAGGCGATCAGGTCCTCGAGCGGGTCCGCGAGCGCGCTGATCATCGCCTCGGCCATGCTCGACTCCTTGCTCGTCTTGGCCGGCGAGCCCAGATCCGCCGCGCTGCCCGAGGCAAAGCGGTCGAGCGACTGGCCCGAGATGATCGTCTCGAGGATGCGGAACTGGTCGAGCATGTCGACGCCGAAGAGGATCGCGTCGCGCATCCACTCGGTCATCTCGTCGTTTTCGAAGTAGATCGCCCAGTCGGGCGTGCGCTTGAACAGGAGCGCGAGCGCCTCGCCCATGAGCTTCCACAGCGCGAGGAGCTTCTGCTGGAGCTTGTAGTCGCGGCCGCGGCGGACAAAGTCGGGGTCGCGGAGGAGGCCGTCCGTTGTGGCGCAGAGGACGTCAAGCACGTCCGAGAAGCAGCGGACGAGGCGCTTGGCCATGCCGCACGCTTCGGGGAGGAGCTTCGCGCTCGTCTGGAACGACTGGAGCGCCGTCGCGAGGCCGCGGAGGGTCGCCTCAGGCCACCGCGACATGAGGTAGTGGAAGACATCGCGGCGAGTGGTAGCGTCGAACGCCTGCTTGACGAGGCCCTGCGCCGTGTTGTGCACGCCCTCGACGGGCGAGAGCAGCAGCGCGAGGACGTGCTGGACGACGTTGGGGCGGCCGAGGAACTCGATGAGAACGTCGGTGCGCTCATCGGCGAGCTGCATAAGGAGGTCGACGACGGGGTCGCGCACCGCTGCGAGCGCGTCGTTGACGGCCTTCATCTGCGGCCGCACGAGGTCCTTGACGGCCCACGTCCGGCTCGTGAGCTTCTCGAACTGCGCCGTCGCCGCGACGCCCTGCACGAGGATCGCGACCGCGCGGGCATCGCCCTCGCGCACCGTCGCATACGCATGGTCCCACACCGCCTTGGCGAACGCGACCGTCCGCGGGGGCTGCACAGGCGGCGCCTCGCGCTCCTTCTTCGCCGCCTCGTCGCCCGCCGCAACGCGCTGCAGGCGCTTGCGCTCGCGCCGCTCGCGCTCCGCGTGCTGCTGCGCGAACGTCGCAAGCTGGTACACAGCGCGCGCGATCGCCTTGCCGTCGCGCTTCGTCAGGCCCGCGACGAACGTCCGCGCCGAGTCGGTGGCGGACGCCCACTCGGGCGCGACGAACGTCGCCGAGAAGGCGAACGACGCGATCGTCGCGGCGTGCAGGTCGAGGACCTTGGCAGCGGCGGCGGCGTGCGGGTAGCGCGGCGCGGCGGCAACGAGATCGGCCGAGGAGGATGATGGCGCGGGTGCGGCGGATGGCGCGAGGAAGACGTCCGTGAGGAGGGCGAGGGCGACCTGCAGCGCGCGGGTGCGCGCGGGCGCCTCGAAGCGCGACTGCTGCAGCCGGTCGAGGAAGGTCGATGCGACGAGCGCGAGCGAGTTGGTGAAGAGGGCGGCGAGCGCGCGACGGAGAGGAGGAACGGCGCGAGCCAGTCGAGCCAGGGCGAGTCGAGCGGGTTCGCGCCGGCCGAGGCGGACGCGATGAGCGGGTCCGATTCGAACGCTTCGTGCAGCTCGGCGTTGTCGAGTATCGCGTGCAGCACGACCTCTTCGTACTTCTCGTCGCCGACGGACCAGAAGTGCGCGCCAAGGCGCTCGAGGAGGATCTTGAACCCGACGAGGACGCCTCGAGGTGATCTCCCGCGTCGCCGAGGTGCGCGCACACGAGGTGGACGACGTCGAGCGAGGCGGCGAGCGAGGTCGCCCGCCGGACGAGGTGCTCGCGGATTGCCTCGCCCGAGAGGACTCTCAGGCACGCCGCGATACCCTCCATGAAGTCCCGCCGCTGGTCCGTGTAGAGCATGCGGATACCAGTCGCGGCGTCGACCTCGCCGCGATCTCGACTTGCGAGCACGCCGAGGTGCGAGTCGAGCACCGCGTCGAGCTCTTTCTGCCGATACTCGAGCGCGGACGGCTGCTTCGCGCACCGCGCGAGGTGCATGTCCGCGAACTCGCGCAGTAGGCGGGACTGATGCAGGCGGAGGGCGAGGAGGCCGGAGGACGGCATGCGTGGGAGGGCGAGCGGCTGGGAGAGGGGAGGCCAGAGAGGAGCATCTCGAGGATGTCGTCGTTCTCAAACATGCCGGAGTTCGCGAGGACGTTGTGGACGGCGGCGAGGGAACTGACGCGAGAGAGGCGGTGCGGGAGGGGTGCCAGGGCGAGTCGGAGGGCGAGGTGGGGGGAGTGTCGAAGCCGGCGGCGGCGAACGTGGCCAGCACGCTCGACAGCTCGATGCCCTCGACGCCCTTGGTGAACGTCTGAATCGACTTTTCGGGCTTGTAAAGGCGCAGGTAGCTGCGAGAACGCAGAAGCGTCAGCTAAGGTTAAGGCAACGCAACGAAGATGAGCGAGCGGGCAAGCACGTACTTGTCGCGGAACTCCCTCTTCGCTCGCTGGTACGCCTCGACGCATGCCGGGCACGTCTGCATGAGTCTGCGCGAGGGTAGATGAAAGAGGTCAAGTCAGCGCGCGAGCGCTAGATGCCAGCCGGGAGCAGAGAGCAGTCCGGCGAGTCCGCCAGTACGCCTGCTCGCCCAGTACCAAGAAGAGCTCGCACGCACCGCTCAAAGTGGTCCCTCCACGTCCCGACCTCGGCGACGCGCTTCATGCCCAAGAGCCGAACGCAGAACGTCGCGGGCTCCCAGCACGGCCCTGCACCGCGCGCGCCGCAGTACCAGTGGACGAGGTCGTCATCGAGCGCGACACCGTCGTCGTCAATTCGGGCGCGCTCCTTGCCCTTGGAAGTTGGTGCGGACGAGGAGGCGGATGAGGTGCGCGCAGGCGGGACGAGCGAGAGGAGCCAGAGGACGCTCTCCTCTGTTGCGTCGGTCCAGAGGTCGTCTGAGACGCGGGCGGGGTCGCGCAGGGCGGCAAGATCGCTGACGAGGCGCGCCGGAGGGACGAGCGTGGACGGGGTCGCCACGCGCGAGGACGACGCGCTTGGCGGGGCTGACATCGTGTGAATATGTGCTGCTAGTGTTGCTGTGGCTACTGCGGCTCAGCAGGAGCGCGCTCGAGCGAGCGGCGGAGCGAGAGCGGCCAACCTCGCGATGTCAAGATGAAGTCGACGAGCGACGCGCCTCGCCAGCAACAACTTCCTGGGCGTGAAAACACCCCCCGGACGGTCTATGACTACCTCAAACAGCCCCTCAGCCAACCCTGCTGTTTCCGCGACGAGGCAGCCTCACCTCTCCTCGTCCTCTCGTCGCTTTCGATTCCTCCACCTCGCTGGCCGTGTTTCGCCTGCGTAGATTAGCTGTTTGCTGAAGCTGCTTGCTCGCTCTCTAACCGAGGCGAGTGACGATACAGATCTTGTACTGCAGCACAGCTAACTCGGCTCTCCCAATCGACCGCAACCTCTCACAGCTTCGCCGAGACGAGCGACCCACCGTCGAGCGGGATGATCGCGCTGCGGGTCCTCATCGTCAGCAAGCCCTCCCCGTGCCCGGAGAAAGGAGGAGGAAGGAGAGCGCACCCGTTGATGTAGCTTCCAGCCTTGGAGCTGAGGAAGACGCACGTGCCGCCGACGTCGTCCGGTTCGCCGATGCGGCTCAACGGGACGCCAGAGACGATGTGGTCCTTGGCAGCGGCAAGGGTCGCGGCCATCACTGCGGGCGAGGGACGGGTTAAGCGGGGTTTGCGCAGGCAGGGCAGGGGAGGAGGAACGCACTCTTCGACTCGAAGGGACCTGCAACTCGCAATCCGCTCGTCAGTCATTGCTCGTGTGGGGGAGCGAACAGGCGGCCAACGCACCGCACGCAAGCGCGTTGACCGTGACGCCGCGCTTGCCGAGGTGGAAAGCAAGCACGCGCGTGAGCTGGTGCAGCGCGGCCTTGGACGCCGAGTACGAGAACGTCTCGAGCGAGGGGACGCGGACGCCGTCGACCGAGCCGATCATGATAACGCGGGCTGCATCGTGCCGGAAGCGTCAGGGATGGGAACACGGAAGTGGGAGGAGGGGAAGAGAGCGCACCAGGGTCCGCCCACGGACCCTCAGCCTTCTTGCCGTGGCTAGCGAGCAGGAGCGGCGTGAGCTTCTGCGTGAGGGTGAAGACGCGCTGGACGTTGAGCGTGAGGACGCGGTCTGTGGGAGCGGGAGGGTCAACTTCGGTCGTCGTGAAAGAGCGGGCGAAGGACGCACCCCAGGCCGCGTCGGGGAACTCGTCGTAGCTGTGCAGAAAGGCGTGGTCAGCAGAAGAAGGAGAGGGGCGGGCGTCGAGACGGGAGGTCGCGCCCGAGCGGGAAGGGCGTGGTGAGACTCACGGCGCGCCCCAGTTGTTGCCCGAGTTGTTGACGAGGACGTGCAGGCCTGCGAGGAGCGTAAGGTGGTCAGCAAGGCGGTCACAACCGGCAGCGAGGCAGGCAATCGCGTCTAAGACCAATGACTGCCCCAGCAAGCGAAGCGGACTCACACTTCTCCCTCTTCTCGAGCTCCTCGACGAGCTTGGTGACGCCCTCGTACGTCGCGAGGTTCGCAACGAGTGGGATGCACTTGCCGGCGTAGCCCTGCTTGTTGAACTCGTCGGCGGCCTCCTTGAGCGACTTCTCGTCGCGCGAGGCAATGTAGACCTTCGCGGCGCCACCCTGGAGGTACCCGTTGGTGATCTGCCGAGGAAGTAATGTCAGCAGTGAAGGGCAGAGGGGCCGGGGACTGGACGCACGCCCCAACCGACACCCTTGGCGCCGCCGGTGACGAGGACGACCTTGCCCTTAACCGAGAAGAGTTCAGCCATTTCGATGTTCTGTAGTGTTGCGGAAGGCTTGGCGGAGGTGCTGAGTCGGTGCGTGAGGTGCAGCGACGGGGACAAGCGAGGTGGGGAGATGAAGCTGTGGTGGGCGGAGAGAGGTGAGCGCGCGGTACGGGAGGGCAGCGGCTTCGGAGTGCACCTTCTAGCGGTGCAGCAAGCGAGTGCGAGGTGCTGGAGCGAGCGAAGAGCGGGAGCGAGAGCAGCGAAGCTTCCCCTCCCTCGCTCGGGCGGCAGCTTCACAGCCGGAGCGGAGCGCCACGTCAGCAGCAGGAAAGGGGGGGACGAGCAAGGGACGAGTGTGTCGTTCTGGCGGGTTGCGAGCTTGCAAACTGAAGATACGAAGCATTGACAAGCAGCGTGAGAGCACGCGTGGAGGAGCAGGAGAGGAAAGAGGACGACCTTCGCAAATGCGGCTCTCCTCGCTTCCCGCTCCCGCCAGCGCTACAGCCGCCGCCAAGACAGCTAATTTTGCCGAGAGAGTCTCTCATGTGCCGATCAGGTCGGAAGAACATGCACTGGATACTCATTTCGCCTCTACTTCCCCTTCATGCGTGAGTTCTACGCGCCTCGCGCCGGCGCTCTACTGCTGCTTCATGACCTCCTCGCGCTCCTTGAGCGCCTCGGCAACGTACGGAAGCGCCGTGAGCTTCTTGTGCCATGCGACGACGGCGGGGAACTTCTCCTCGGCGTTGACGCCCTCGGGAAGCGCGTAGATGCCAAAGTTGTTCTGTGAGCAGGGTGAGTGTCAGTAAGGCTGTGCTGCAGCGCTAGGAACGTCGCAGGAGGACTCGAAGGAGAGAGAGGAGAGAGAGGTGGAGAGGAGAGGCGAACGCACCCAGGTGATGAACGAGATGTCGGCGATGCTCAGCTTGCCACCGACGAGCCACTCCTGCTTGGACAGGATCGACTCGAGGACGCCAAGGACGCGCTCAACCTCCTTAGCGTAACGCTCGATGCCGTACGGGATCTTCTCCGGCGCGAACACTGCAGCGGCACGGAGGAAAGCGGGGTCAGCGGTACTGCACGGTACGCTTGAGTAGACTGCGGCGTAGCCTGCATTTGAAGTGTGCCGCCTGGCCAAAGTAAGGCCCCTGGCCCGATGCCTGGAAGAAGAGCCACTGCGAAAGCGTCGCTTGCTCCTCGGCAGACGCGCCGACGCCGAACTTGTTCTCCTTGTCGTCTGCGGGCTCAAGACGCGTCAGGAGGCTCTTCCGCGATCTGTCCACAACGCACACTTGGCAACGAGGTAGAGGAGGATCGCCTTGGACTCCCAGACGGTGAAGTCGTTGTTCTGGTGGTCGACGAGGCTGCGCGGGCGGAAACGACATGGTCAGCTCGCGCTCGTCTCGCGGTAAAGCAGTATGACGTACGCCGGGATGCGGCCGTTGGGGTTGAGCTTGAGGAAGTCCTCGCCCTTCTGCTCCTGCTTGTCAAAGGCAAGGTACTTGGTCTCGTACGTGAGGCCGAGCGCCTTGAGGAGGAACGCAACGGTCCAGCCGTTGGGCTGCAGCGTTTCGTACACAAGTAACGTCAGCGTAGTGCAAACGGCGAAGAGGGAGACCTCCGCGATCCGGAGGTTCTCCCGGAGCCCAGAGAGGAGGACGCACGCCGCCAGCGTGGCTGTAGAGAGTGAACTGGGCCATGTTTAGCGAGTGTCTGTGGAGTGTGTGGTGAGAGGGAGAAGAGCTGCACGGCGGGAGTGCACGGAATGCGGCGGAAGCGGATGAGCGATCCGGAGCGGGGGTTGCGTGACGAGGCGAACGCGGTGCAGTCGCGTGCGTGGGAGAGACGTACAGGTGCTTTGACGGAGTGCTGGTGCGATGCAAGAGAAGCTGCAGGAGCCAGGCGAGCGCTCGCCGGCATGCTCGCCCCGTCAGCGCCCCCACATCTCGCTTACTGTGCACCTTGGAAAGAACCGCATGCAGCGACGTGGAAGCACGGCGAGAAAGGCAAGCGGTCGGGAGCGACGGCCGAGGCAGCGGAAGCGTGGCTTTGCAAGCGGTGCGGTGCGGCCGGACGGTGCGACGGGAGGGCGAGGAGCCTGAGGACGAGCGGAGCGGTCGAAGCGAAGGCGGGCTGCTGCTGCGACGGCGAGGAGCAGGATGGCGAGAGAAGCAACGCTGAGCAAGAACGACACACGGGCAGAACGCGCCACAGGAGTGATGAGCGCGAGGAGAAGCCGTGGAGGCGCGAGTTGCGAAGGTCCTTGCGTGGATCCGGAGGCGGGCTCGGGACATCTCCCCGTCGCGCGTCGCGCTCAACGCCGCAGCCTCGTAGCATCAGCAACACATGAACGGGCGAAGAGCACCGCCAGCGAGGGGCAACACTACCTAGCGCACCAGCACGAAGAATTGAAGGCCTGCACGGCACCGACGTTTTCAGGACGAGGAGGAGGAATGAACGACTAAGTGGCTACAGATCGTCACATCAGACAGGGGTCAAGACGTGGGAGCGCCGCACGAGGGTGAGTCTGCGGATGCAGCGAAGGAGGGTAAAGAGGGAAAGAGGGAGGGAAGGGCATGCAAACGGCCGCCGCCGAGGGATGGCGACGAGTCTAAGTCGTACAACAGCGTATGTTCGCTCGTGAGGATCCTGTATTCTTGCGGTGGAAGGGTGGATATGGGCGCGGACGCGCGAGAGGGAAGGAAGGGGAAGGAAGGGGGTCCTAGGCCCGCCGAACGGAGGTCGTCGGGATGCGCGGGTGCTGCGGCTGTGCGCCCGGTGCCATCTGCTGCTGCATCTGGTGGTTGGACGACGACGACGTATTCGACGCGAGGGAGCTCGAGTTCGAGGGCGGAAGGTCGTCCTGCGTGAGGCGCTTGGCGTAGACCTGCCAGCCGCGGAGGACTGCGCGCTCGATCGAATTAGCACGCTCGTACGAGTAGCAGCGAGAGGACAATACGCACACTCGGGCGGCATGTACGCCTTGCGGTGCGGCGCAAAGCGCTGGACGTCCGTCTCGGGGTATTTGACGAGGACTGCGCGCGGAAAGGCTCGTTAGCACTGGTGCGGTGGACAAGAGGAGGGCGACGCACAGTCTTCGAGCGGGATGAAGCCACGGCGCGTCTCAAGGCGACTCATGATCCGGCTGTCGCGCTTGGTCATGTCTGCGGGGCGCATCTAGTCAGTCTTCTCCTCGCACCAGGAAGAGGAGTCTAACGCACGCATCGTCCACGCGGTCGTCACCGGCGGGTACAGCGGGAGCTGCATCGTCGCACGGTGGGCGTTCGTCGCCGCGAGGTCCTCGTGCACGCGCGCGACGAGCGTCTGCATCAGCCGCGTCGAGGCGTCGTACGACTCGCCCGCGCCGGTCGGGAGCGTGATGGCGACGTGGAGGAGCCCCAGTTGAGCTGCACTCAGCTTGTCAGTAGGCTCTCCCGCGGGAGGCAGAGGGAGGAGGAACGCACGTCCAGCTCGGCGATGATGAACCCCGTGAGGACCTTGCCCTCCCTCACGAGTGGGACGTCGCTCTTCGGGCTGTCGACGAGCGACCCGCCCGCAAGCTCGGCCTTGCCGCTCTCCTCCGGGCTGGAGTTGGCGCCCGTGTCGCCGCTCCCGCCGCCGTTCGAGGTTGCCGCGCCCGTGCTGTTCTTCTTGCTGCGCTTCTTGCGCGAAGAGGGACGGACCCACCGCAGGGCGAGGTAGCTGTGGATGAGCGGGGTCAGCCGGGGCGAGTCGGGAGGTGACAGGAGGAGGGGCGCACCGACGGGTCTGCGTTGTCGCCTCGACGTCCTCCCTGATGAGCGGCTCGAAGGTCCTGCGCGGTGGGGGGAGGTCAGCCTCCGCACGCAGAAGAAGAAAGAGAGCGGCAACGCACGTCCACGAGTCGACGCAGAGCTTCTCGACCTCGACAAAGCTCCTCGCGATTGGGCTGATCGACTCGAGCATGTCGGGCACGCCGAGCGTCCCGAGCAGGTTCGTGTAGTAGAGGTCCTTGCAGAGGTCGACGACCTCGGGGAGCTGCTCGGCGCCGATGCTCGAGATGGGCCAGACGTCGCTGCGCGCGGGGAGGTCAGCGACCGCGCGAGTGAGCGGGAGAGAGGGCGGGCGCACTAGTCCATCTCGTTGACGGTGCCGACGCGCGTGTGCAGGAGCATGCACGTCCGCCGCCCGGGCGGAAACATCTGCGTGCAGCGCCAGCGACCGACACTGCAGGCGAGAGGGCAGGTCAGCGCGAGTCCACGCACGAAGCCCGGGAGAAGAGGGAAAACGCACCCCTTGGACCCTCCGCCGCCGCCGCAGTCCGAGCAGCGGGTATACCTCGACTCGCAGTGCGCGCAGAGGACCTCGATCGTCGCGCCGACGGCCTCGCCCGTCGCAACGAGCTGGAGCGTCCCCGTCGCGAGGTCCCTGCGGCAGACATCGCACGCGAGGACGCCCTCGCTCTCGTCCGCGACGCTCGCGCGGCGCTTCTTGCCCGCGCCGCTCCCCGCCGCGAGCGCCGCGTGCGCCGTGAACCCCGAGCGGACCTTCCCGGGCGCGGCGGGCGGCGGCCGCGTGTCTGCGCCCGTGGGGTCGAGCCCCTGGTAGCGGTCGACGGCGGCGCTGAGCGTGTCGTGGTACGTCGCCTCGCCCGAATACGCCGAGACGGTCCCGCTGATGCTGTCCGAGCGTGCGCCTGACGCGCTCATCGGCGGCGGCGCGACGCACGACGTGCAGTAGAACACGCCGAGATACTTGCTCGCGTTGTCGCCGACGGGCTTCTCGACCGCGCCGCCGCGGAGCGTCAGCCGGCCGATCTTGCGCCGGCAGTTCTGGCAGTCGTACACGAGGTCGACGGCGCGCCGCGTACTCTGCGCCGTCGACGGCCGGCGCGCGGACACCTCGTCTGGCCGCGTGTGGCCCGTGAGGTCGATCGTGCCGAGCTTGGTGCGGTTCGCCGCGGCGACGAGTACGACCGCTGCGGGCGGCGCGGAGGGGTCGGCGGGGATGTAGGGCGTCGAAGCGTCGGTGGGGAACGTCGACACGGTGGGCGAGTCGGTCGCGCTCCCCGCCGGGCCGACGGCTCCGTACGCGAGCGTCGCCTGCGGAGGGACGGTCGGGGTGGGCGGGAAGTGCGAGCGCGGGGTCGGGAGGTACGCCGAGTACGGCTGCTGCGAGTAGGCGGAGGAGGCGTGCGCGAGAGTCTGCTGCTGCGGGAGGGACGACGTCGATGCGAAGGCTGCGGCTGCGGGGTCGTGCGAGAACATGGGGTATACGCGCTCGGCGGGAACGACGAGCTCGTCGGGGTATAGGGAGGTAGCCGCCGGGTGCGGGCGCGCCGTAGGGAACGTAGGTCGGCGGGAGGCCGCCCGCCGACCCCGGTAGGCCCGTATGACTGCTGTACGGCGTCGGGTACGCCGATGACGACGAGCCAGGGCGGCCGTCACTCGAGCACGGCGGGGCGGACGGCTGCGCGCCGCACGGGTGGGGCAGCGAGGGGTAGTAGTGCGACGCGGTGCCTGCGAAGTGGTGGGCGGGCGGCCACGACGACGGGCCCACGGCGCCGGGGACGACGGGCGAGGGGAGCATCCCTGCAGCGGAGCCGGAGCCGTCGTGCTGCTGCTGCTGGTGGTGGTGAAGAGGGAGACCGCCATGGTCGCCGGAGGCCCTCCTCGTCTCGGCCGCGCCGTTCCCCGCGCCGGGCCACTGCCACTGCGAGAGGGGCGCGACGGCTGCGCCCGCTGCGCCGTCGTCGCCGTTGGCGAGCTTGAGGCTCTTGCGCCTGCCGTCGTCCTGCCAGAGGGGCCGGCCGGTGTCTATCTGGAGGCCCTGCGACGGCGGGTAGTGGGCGTGCTGCTGCATGGGGTGGGGCTGGGCGTGCGGGTGCGGCTGCTGGTGGGAGAAAGACTGGCGGTCGAACCAGGCGGGCGGGGCCTGCTGCTGCTGGGCGTGGCCCAGGGCGTGCGCGAGGTGAGGGTGGGGGAGATCGTGCGAGTAGGCCGGCGCCGACGCGCTAGTGCCCGCCGCGGGAGGGTCGTGGTACGCCTGGACGGGGGTCGGCGGGGCGTACGGTCCCGCTGGGCCAGGGTGCGCTCCGCCGGGAGCGGTGAGCGGCGCGGGGTGGGACGAGCGAGCGGCGGCGGAGCTAGAGCTGGCGGCCGGGTTGGCGGGCCACGCGCTGCTGCCGGCAGAGCCAGGACGGTCGGCGGGCATGGGGGCAGAGCAGAGCGCAGGCTGCAGCTGCACGCGCGCACGCTCAGGTGGGGGCGCGGGAAGGGCAAGGCGAACCGCAGTGCGCCAACAAGTGCGGCGCGCGCGTCCTCGAAGGGGTCGGGGCGCGCTTGCGAGGGCGGGACCGAGCCCATTTCGACCCACGTCGCTTCGATTCCCCCGCCAATCCCGTCGCCCCGCCGCACGCTTCATAAAGGCCCGTCCCGTTGACATTGAGACCTGCTCTCCTCCCTTCGCTCCTGCGCAGCCTCGCCAGCACTCGGCTCGTCTGCATTTGTTCCTCGCCTTCCAGTGCCGCATCTGCACCTGCCCTGTGCGAGCTGAATCGTTGAGAGCGAGGCGTCCGCCCCCGCCGGGTGACGGCCTCCTTCCCCTCCTCCGCCCCGTTCAGGCAGGTCCCCCTCGTACGGGCAAGGTCTGACCAGCGATGAACTGCCAGGAACGCCCTGGGCGAGTGCGCACGTTCTGCCCGGGTCGCACGGAGAAGCGCGGCCCCCCTCCTCCTCCCCGTCATCCTCTGCACGCGTCACGCGCTGCCCATCAGCTTGCAACTCGGGCGAGAGGCGCGTTGAGGGCTGCGCCTTGTCTGCCAGCTCATTGCGCAACCCGCGATGCCTGGGAGCAGGAGCTCCGTCGCGTCTCCTCGCACGCTACTATGTGGAACGCTCCCTTCTGGGCATCTCAGGCTAAGCGCCCCGGGTCCGACTCGGGACCGTCCTCGTCAGGGAAAGCGGGACCGCGTCGCACGCGCGTGGAGCGGTGCTCCGAATGCGGATCTACGTGAAGTGCTTCGAGACGCGCTCTTCGCTGGGGAACGCCCGCTTTCTCTCCAGGAGGGGGAGGAGACGTTCTCAGGCGCACGGAGAGCGAGGGCCGCAAAGCGCTCCAAACACCGCTGCCCGCCCTGCTGCCACATCCTCCTCCTCCTCCTCTCACCCGTCTCTCCGCGCTCTTCGCCGCCGCGCCACGCTCTCCTAGCCCCCTCTCGCTCTCGCACAATCGCACACCTTGCACACGCCGTTTGAAGCTTGACCGCGCCGCCGCCGAGCCTCGACCTGTCTCCCCGTGTGCGGCCACCGAGTCGATCAGACCTTGCCGAGCGCGAGCAGAAGCGACGGCCAGCACGCGCGCCGCTCGACGGTCGTGCCCGGCTCGTACGATGCGCTGCGTCGCGGCCGTCTGGGTTCGTCCGACGCGCGGCGAGCGCGAGCGGGTGAAGAGCGGCGCACGGAGGTGGACCTTCGCAACTCGGTCGTGCCGACTTTGCCGTCCTCGCGCGTGCGCTGCTCCTTCTCGGCTTTGCTATCCCGTGCGTTCATACTCTTGCAGCACTGCTTCATCCCGCCAAGCTGCGGTGCAGCGTGGCATCGGACTCTGCGCTGGCAGTCCTCACCTCGTCGACGTCTGCCTCCCGTCTCTGCACGCTTTCAGCTGGTTCATTCACTCTTTCGCTAACAGCTAGGGATAAGGCTATCGTTTCTCCCCGGGCTGCGACACTCGACGTCGAATGCGCCCGCTCGAACAACTGCAGGGGAAGATGCGCGTGGCTGTCCCGTCACTCGTGCGCCTGCGCTCTCCCATCGCACGTCGCAACTCGCTCGTTCCCATGCGCGCTCCGCGGGCAGCGCAGTGCACAGGTGGTCTCCCACCCGCTGCTCGCTCTGTCTCACTGCCACCAACACGCCGCGCTTCTGCCCCTGCTCTCGGCGTCGGCTTGGACGACCGCAGCATGCACCAGGTCGCTCTTCCTTCCGTCAACTGCGCCGCAGCCCCACCGCGAGGAGCGCGTCGCGAGTGTCCGCAGCTGCTCGAAAGCGGGAGCAGCGACCTCGAGCGCCGGCATCTCCTTCAGCATCGCGCGCCGAAAGGGGACGAGCCAAGCGCGCGAAGTCGAGGTCGTACAAGCGTAGCTACATTTTCACCCTCGCTCCCCACCCACCTTCGGATCGCCAGCGACAGCCCCTCGATGCCCCGACCTGCCCCGTCCCCGCACCTCCTCAGCAAGCGTCCTGCTCACTCCTGCATCTTCTGCTTCTTCGCCGGTGCAGGCCCATCCTCCGCGTCCTGTTTCGGGGCCACGGCGGGCGTGTCCGCTGCAGAGGGGAGCAGCCCGCGAAGGAGAGGTCGTACACGACTGCATCGCGTCCTCTCCGTGAGCGGGACGGTCCGGAGGAGGAAAAGGGGAATAAGAGGCGCACCCTCCTCGAGGCGCTTGACGTCGTACTTGATGCTGTCGAAGCGCTTCCGGAGCGAGTCGTTCTTGAGGTTGAGAAGGCCGAAGGCGTTGCTGCGCACACGAGCAGGCGGGCGGGGTGTGTGAGTTTTGGGCCTGCATGACAGGGGAGGAGGGTCACACGAGAGCTCTTTGGCGAAGCTGCGCGGGGAGAGGTGTCAGAGGCTGGAGGACGGGGAGGGGGAGAGGGAGGAAGGGGGCGCACCGCGAATACTGCACCGGCGCCTGGTAATCGCCGAGGGTGACGCGGTTCACGGCGAGGCGGGACTGCGCGTGCATGAAGAGTGAGTACCGGAGCCATTCGGGGGAGACAAGGGGCGCACAAGTTCGTTGACGAGCGAGATGAGGCTGTGGAGGTACTCCTCCGTCGAGAGGAAGAAGTGGTCCTTCCACTCGTCCTGGACTGCGGGGGCATCACCGGCGGGTCAGTGCAGCCCAAGGGAGGGAAAGAGTGGACGCACTGCCGAGCTGCTGGGCGACCTCGCCCTTGGTGGGGACGTCCTCGCGGTCGAGGAAGACGCGGAGGACGACGATGTAGCTCGCCTGCTGGATTGCGCGGGTGAACGAGTCGTTGTAGCGGTAGTACTGCTGCGGCGGGATGAGCTCTGCGAGCTTGGCGAGGGCGGCGCGGAGTGCAGGGAGGGTCGGGTCGAGCGAGGCGAGGAGGGTCGGGACTGCGCGTGGGGCAAAGGGGGGTGAGATGTGCGCCTCTGTCCGGGTGAGGGAGAGGGCCTGGGACTGACTCTGGTCCTGCGTGTGCGAGTGCACGCGCGAGAGGACGGCGAGCGAAGCGCGCTCTGCCTGCTCGACGTCGCGGACAGCGTCGCGGACGCGCTCGCGGAGGTCTGCGTCGAGCTGGAGCTGGCTGTGGAGGTAGCTGAAGTCGACCTGCGCCATCCCGAGTCACGTGAGCACGAGGGACGAGGGCGAGCTGCACCGCCTCGACGCTCTCCCCATCTCGCTACCCGCACTCTGCGCTGCAGGAGCTGACTGCCCGCCAGGACTGCACCCCTGCCTCGACTATGCCCGCGGACCCTCGAGCGCACCATCCCGCGAGCCAGATCCCGCTCGCCGCGTCGTCGTCCTCCACGAGCACCGCACGCGACAGCATGCTCCAGCGCGGGGCAGTCCGCGACAAGAACCTCCACGACGTACTCGAACTCGTAGAGAACGGCGCACCCAACTCGGACGAGCGCATCGGCCTCACCACGGGCAAGCTCGCGGCGTCTGCACCCGACGGCGAGGACGAGGGCGGGCCCCTCTCCCTGAGGGATAAGCGCGCACTCGCTCTCCTCGTCGCCCTCTGTACGTCCTGCTCTCCCCGTACGGGCGATCACGCGAACCAGCGGGAATGACTGACCCCCTCCTCCTCAACCCGCAGACCTCCTGCAGGGCATCCCCGTCGGCCTCGCATTTGGCTCCATCCCCTTCCTCCTCCGCGCCAAGCTCTCCTACTCGCAGATCGGCATCTTCACCCTCTGCACCTACCCCTACTCGCTCAAGCTCCTCTGGTCCCCGTCGTCGACTCGATCTTCAGCCCGAAACTCGGCCGCCGCAAGAGCTGGATCGTCCCCATCCAGACCATCGTCGGCCTCATGTTCTGGTGGCTCGGCAGCAACGTCCAGCAGATGATGGAGGTCGTGCGTACCCGCTCCTCCGTCCTCTCCTCGCCTGTACTCACATCGCCTCCCCACAGGATGAGCCAAACGTCAACGTGCTCACCGCGCTGTTCTTCACGCTCGTCTTCTTTGCGGCGACGCAGGGTGCGTTGCCCCACCGCCGAAACTAGAGCAAGCACTCAGACTAACCGCTCTTTCCCACCGCTCTCCGCAGACATCGCCGTGGATGGTGCGCCGCTTCCCTCTTCACAACACAACCCTTACTGACCGGTATCGCGCACAGGCTGGGCGCTCACGCTCTCTCGAAGGAGAACCTCTCGTACGCCTCGACGGCGCAGACGATCGGCCTCAACACGGGTACTTCCTGTCGTTCACCGTCTTCCTCGCGTTCAACTCGGTCGAGTTCAGGTGCGTCCTTCCTCTCCAAGTTGCTCATACCGCGCTGACGACTAGCGCCCGCAGCAACAAGTACTTCCGCTCGACGCCGCTCGACTACCCGCTTGTGCCTCGTCTCGCTGTCGGGGTACCTCCACTTCTGGGCCGTCGCGTTCATCGTCGTGACGGGCTACCTCGCGTTCTTCCAGCCCGAGGTGCGTGCGCGCCTCTTCGCGCACTTTCTGCTCTTCCTGCCAGGCTCGGGGGCTGATGGAAAAGTGGTTGCGCCCGCAGGACAAGGTCATGGCCGACGATGAGGAGGATATGGATCTCAAGAAGGTCTACTCGATCATGCGCGACATTTGCAAGCTCAAGCGTGTGTCCCCTCCCCGCTTCTCCCTCCCCTCGCACAGCGTGACTGACAAGCCCGCGTGCCGCGCCCGCAGACGTCCAGAAGTTCATCCTCGTACACCTCGTAACGAAGCTCGGCACGGCGGCGAACGACGCCGCGACGTCGCTCAAGCTGCTCGAAAAGGGCCTCAAGAAGGAGGACCTCGCGCTCGCGGTCCTCATCGACTTCCCCTTCCAGATCCTGTTCGGATACCTCGCGGCGAAGTGGTCCAAGGGCGACAAGCCCCTCCGGCCGTGGATGGCCGCGATGTGGACTCGCTTGGGCTGGGCCGTGATCAGCATGCTCCTTATCTCGAACTTTCCGAGCGGCGACATCGGGACGTGGTACTTCCTCCTCGTCGTTGCGTGCACCGTCGGGAGCAGCTTCTCGAGGTGCGTCTTCCTCTCGCAATCAGTCCTCTCGCACACGGGTGTGCGGGCGGGCAGTGGATGCTGATATAGACGCTGTACTAACCCGGTGCGCTCGTCGTTCGCAGCACCGTCCAGTTCGTCGGGATCTCGGCGTTCCACACGCAGATCGCCGACCCGCTCATCGGCGGGACGTACATGACCGTGCGCTCCCCCTTCCGCCCTCATCCTCTTCTCTATGCCGTGCTGACCTCTTCTCGCCTCGCCCCCGACCTGCTGCCGCTTCGCTCTCCCGCCCTTCCCTCCCCGTGCCCTCCCTGCCGCGCGCATTTCTCGCTCCCGCAGCTCCTCAACACCGTCTCGAACCTCGGCGGGACCTGGCCCAAGTTCTTCGTCCTAAAGGGCATCGACGCCCTCTCCGTCGCCGTCTGCCACGTCCCGTCGGCGTCCGCCGTCGCGGGGGACATCCTCGTCCGGAGCGCCGAGTGCGTCAGCGACCACGGCAAGGCCGCGTGCGGCGCGCTCGGCGGCGAGTGCCGCACAGAGAGGGATGGCTACTTTGTCGTCAGCACGGTGTGCATCGCGCTCGGCGCGGCGGTGCTCTGGCTGTTCGTTGCGCCCGTGGGAAGGAAACTGCAGTGTCCGTCGCGCGGCTTTCCCTCCTTCTCTGCGGTGCGCAACGCTGACGCTCCGCATGGCACGCAGCGCTCCCGCCGTCGGCATGGCGCGTCAAGAAGGCACGGCTGTGAGCGCGCTGGGACCGACAGAGGGCGCATCGGTAGTGGTGGCGTTGCTGCAACTCGCATCTTTCCGGCCGTCTCTCCTTTTCTCCGTCATCGTGAGCGAGTGCTGCGAAAGGAAGTGTTGCACAACAAGGCGAGCGTGGAAGGAGTACAGGACCAGCAAGGACATGACCGAAAGATGGCGAACAAGGGGAGGAAGCAAGGACAGGCGCTTCACGCCTTGGCCTTCTTCGCCGCCTTTTTCGGCTTGGCCGCCTTCTCCGCCTTCGCCTCCTTCTCCTGGGGCGCCGCCGCCACGTCCTTCTCCTTCTTCGCCTTCTTCGCCTTGGGGGGCTTGGGCGCCTCCTCGGCCTTTCCTCAACGACCTCCTCCGCGGGCGCACCCTCCTCCGCCTCCTCGTCCTCGCGCTCGCGCTTCTCCGCCCGCCCCTTGCCCTCCTTCGTCGCCGCACGCTCCAACCGCCTCTTCTCCTTCGCCGCATCGCGCTCCTCACGCTCCCTCCGCTCCTTCTCCTTCCGCGCCTTGGCCTCCTCCTTCGCCTTGCGCTCGTCCTCCCCTCGGCGCGTCCTCGAACCTCCCCGTGAGGGAGGCGTTGTACACCGGGAGGGCGACCGACGTCGCGCTCTTGAGGTGCAGGCTCTGCACGTTGGCGAACGAGCTCGGGGCCTGCGGGATCCGCAGCGACGAAGGGGAGGACGGCGCGCAGGTTGTCGGCGAGCTGCGCGGCGGTGTGCGTCGTCGCTGCGCCGAGCTTGATCGAGCTGCGCGCGTGCACGGAGGGGTTAGTGAGGCAAGAGGAGGAGGGGAGGGGAAGGGAGGGCGCACAGGGAGGTGCCGGTCGTGACGTTCATGTACGTCGAGCCGACCGCACGCTCGAGCTCCGCCTTGAGGTCCTTGCGCTGCAGCGCGACGGGGATTGGCTGCCTGTGCGTGACGGAACAAACGAGGTCAGGACTGTCCAGAGAGACAAGGCGGGAGAGCGGGAGAGGAGTGGACGCACTTCTTCGCGTCGCGCCACATCTTGCCGAGGCACTTGCCAACCTCGACCGTGACCCGGTCATCGACGAGGAAGAGCTCTCCCTCCTTGAGGAGCTGGCGCTTGGCTCGAACGTCTTGTGCTTGTTGCGAAGCTTGTCGAGGCCGACGACGCGCGCGATGAACCCGATCTTCAGCTCGACGAGGAGGTCCTTGTAGAACCGCTGCGGGTCCTTGACGAAGAGGGTGACGTGCTGCACGCGCGGGTTCAGGACCGGGTGCGGGACCGGGCTGTGCAGGCGCGGGGAGCAGGCGAGGGGCAGTTCTCGCGATCTCGCTTCCAAGGCGCGCGGGCGGGTAGGAGAGTGGGAGGAAGGCAGAACGAACATGCGGACGGGCTTGTGGACCTCGCGCTTGGGGGCCTTCTTGAGCCCCACGACCAAAAAGACCTTCTCGTCCTGCTCGCCGAGGAGGTCCTCGTCGTTGCGCTTCTGCTGGACCTTCTCGACGTGCTTGAGGAGGGCGCCGAGGGCCTTGTCGCACTGCGGCAGCGAGACGGGGAGGTCCTCGACGGCGGGGAGGGCGGGGAGTGCGCGAGGGGCGACGGACGCGGGCTTCCACAGCGGCGGGGGCGCCTGCGCGCTGCTCGACGTGGACGTGACGGTGGCGATGGCGGACATGGCGCGCTGGAGCTCTGGCTAGCGGGGCAGGAGCGAGCGGGACGAGGGCGAGGCAGCGCGCCGCCCATCTCGAGCTCGCCCAAGCTCATCGCTCCAGCTCCAGGGAGATGAGACAAAGTCCGACAACGGGGGAGTTACACCGGAGGGAGGCACTACGGGTAGAGAGGTGGCTATGCTGTGTACAGTAACGGTGGGCTGCACAGGACTCGCGACCTGCGCTTGGGAGAGGTGGGAGGAGGGGTGACCCGTGGCGACCAAGCGACGACGAACAACGACGACGACGACCAACAACGGCGAGTGACCTAGACGGAGAGTCTTGACGATAGAGAGGAGGAGTAGACGGGCGGAACGAAGCAACGGAAGAGACCCCTCTGGGGCGCGTAGACCCCTCCTCGACGAGACGCGCCCCACCTTCGGCTCGACAAGCGCTCCCTCCTCCCACGGAAACGACGACGCCCGGCCGCGCGCACGATGCACACACACTCAGTGCTTGTTCGGGCTGCCAAACATGGGCTCGCCCTTGCCGGGGCTGACGCCGACGCCGACGCCGCTCCCCGGGCTGCCGGGGCTGCCGCTCGAGCCGTAGCTCCCGCTGCCGCCGCTGCCGGGGCTGGTCGACGCGCCGGGGATGCCGATCGCGTTCGAGGACGAGCCCTGCTGCGCGGGCGGCTGCGCGTGCGGGATGTCGGCGGGCGAGGGGATGGCGGTCCCGACGGACTGGGGCGGGGAGACACCCGCCTTGGACATGGCGTAGTCGCCCGAGTCGAAGTACTTGCGCTCCTGTGGGTCGTAGAGACGTGGTCAGTCTCGGGTGCGCTAGTGCGAACGCAGCGGGGAGAGGAGGGGGAGGGCGCACCTTGAGCTTGTTGGCGAGGAGGTTCTTGTGCGCGGGGACCTTGCCGTACTTTTCAAAGAGCTCCTTCTCCTGCTCCGAGAAGGTCTGCTCGGGCGCACCGACGAGAAGCGAGCGCGAGTGCATGCGGTGCAACGTGACCCCGTCAGCTCGCCGAGGCGGGGGAGGAGAGGGAGAGAGGGACCGCGAGAGGGGGGGCAAGGGAGAGGGTGCGCACGCTGATGTCGACCTTCTTGCGGTTGGGCAGCATCCGGGCGGGTCTGGCTGGAGGGAGGAGGGGACGAGGGGTGCGGGGTCGAGATGACGAGGGGCGGGAGATGAGGACGAGCGGGTGCGTGCGCGGGTCGTGCGGGTGCGCTGCTGAGCTAGTGCGGTGTGGGTGCGGGTGTGGGTGCTGCGAGTGTGCTCTTGCGGGTCTGGGTGCGAGTGAGAAAGACGAGGAAGCGATCGAGCCGAACGTCCCCTCGTCGTGAGAACCCACGAACCAGCCTTTACGCGGCCTACGCTAACCGTCACCCAGCCTCCTCTGAATCCATCTCGAGCGCACTCAGACGCGACCCGCGCACAACGAGCGCACACTCCCTTCCTCCTCCTCCTCCTCCTCGGCGAACGCGGCTCAATTGTTCGTCCTTCAGCGCCGCAGGTTCGTAGCTCTCCACCAGCTTACGTGCACGAGTTACTACGGCCTCTCGGTACAGGGACGACGACACGCGGCGAGCCAGCATCAGCATCTCGCCCGCAGCGCCAACTACGACGAGGAGAGCGCCCTTCACCCCTCTCTCTTTCGCGGCAACGGCGCACAGACCTACGCGGTTGCATACAGACCCCTCCAGCGGACCCGCCGCCCAACCCTCGTTTTCTCCAGTCGAGATAGACAACGCCCCGTCCCCCTCTAGCCCTCGCTTCTCCCGCCGCGCGCGCCGCACGCCCGATGAGTGCACTCTAGCTCGGGCCGACGGAGACCCCCTGCCAGCGGAGAGGAAGAACGGCGTGAGTAAGCAGGGAGGGAAGCTTGTCGGTAGTTGAGGCGGTGAGAGGGAGGAGCGGCAACGGGGGACGCACCAAGTCCTTGACGAGGCCGGTCGTGACGTCGTAGACCCAACCATGAACCCTGCGCGGAGGCGTTGTTATAGGAGACAAGGGCGACACAGAGAAGGGACGGAGAGGGTTGGAGTGGTCAGCACGGGCGAGCGGGACTTGAGAAGGTCGCCCCTGCTACGAATTCTTGCGGTGGGGCGGGGAGACAGGACGCACCAAATCTCGACAGGTGCGTCTGAAGCGCGCTTCGCGAGGCCTGCGGGAGCGCGATATCAGCAGAGGCCGGAGGGATGTTGGGAATGGGTACGCACGGTGACCCGGCGCGCTGGTCGCGACGGCGGTTGCAGCCGAGGAAAGCGCGGAGGACGTGTGCGGGCTGCTCTTCCATTCGTTCCACGCCTGTTCCGGACAGCGCGTCAGAGCAGTCGGGAGGAAAGGTCCCGAGGGACCGGGGGCGCACCATCTGCACGCTCGAGTCGGCCGCAACGCGCTGCACATTGAGCTTGACGTTCTCCTCCACGAGCGCGCTGTATCCACCATCAGCTCTCTCCCTCGCTTCAGTTAGGGGAAGGGCGACGCACCGCCACACCTCGTCCGTCACGTCCGTGCCAGCGACCTTGTCCTTGTGCGCCTCGCGGAACTTAACGAGTTCGGCGCGCGTTGACGACGCGTACAGCGAGCGAATCGGGCGGATCCAGGTCTGCGTCCCCGGGCGCGTATGCGAGGTCAGCGGAAGGAGCTGGAGGGGAAGGAGGGGCGTGGGCGCACGTCAATCCGCGTCTCGTCCATGTTGGTGAGCACCTCCTCGCTCGGGCTGGCGATCGCCGCCTGCACCGCGCCGCACTTGGTGTGTCCTGCGCGACGTCTCGTCAGTCTCGGTGCGTCGGAAAAGGATAGGGAGGGCGAGTGCGCACCCATCACGACAATGTGCTGCACGCCCAGGTGCGCGATCGCGTACGACATGACCGTCTCGCTGCTGAGGTCGTCGACGAGGTACTGGTTGCCTGCGAGCGGGGTGAGGGAGGGTAAGCGAGGTGTCGCAGAAGAGAGAAGCAGGCGGTGAGGCGAAGGAGAGGGACGCACCGATGTTGCGAGTCTGCGGACGAACATGGCGGGCAGGACACGCGATGTCGTGAAAGATATGGGACATGGGGAAGGAGGGAGGAGACGCACGACGAAGAGCTCGCCCGGCTTGGCGTCGAGGACCGTCGTCTCCGGCACGCGCGAGTCCGCACAGCCGAGGTAGGCGAACTGCGCGCGCAATTCCTCGTCAGTCCCGTTACAAAGCGGTAGGACTGCATCCGCGTGTCCACCGGCAACCGCCGGTAGGGCGGAGACCGCGCCTCAGGACTCACCTTCGGTGCTGCGCCTTGGCCAGCTCAGGATCAACGCCGGGTCCTCCGTCGCCGTCTCGTTGCGCCACTCGCGGTTGCCGATAAAGAGCTCCTGCAGCTCGGGGAAGCGCGCAAGCACGCCCGTCGGACTTGGGAGCGAGACTACCAGCGGCTTTGTGGCGCTTGGCGAAGTCGTGTGCGCCGCGGTGCCCGTCGCGGCGCCGTGCCCGTCCCCGCCGGCGGGGGAGGTCATCCCCAGCGCACTCTGCATGCTCTTGCCCTGGGCATCGAGCGCAGCCTTATCCGTGGCGGCCTGCCCTCCCTCCGCAGCAAGCGCACCAGCCTCCTCCCGGCGCTTGACGTACGCCGTCCCGAGCACCGCGCCGACGACGATGAGCACGACGAGGAGGAGGGCGACGACCGCGATGTAGATCCTGCGGGACGGGGACGCGCGCGCGAGGGAGGACTTGCGCGAGGAGAGGACCGCTTGGGCTTCGGGGTCAAGGGCGGCGCGCGGCTGCTGCAAGAGGAGCGCCTCGTCGTCGCTGTCCTGCGGGTGGTCGCCCTTCAAGTCGGCGAGGGATCGCTGGGAGGGGTCAGCCTCGTCCGTCCCTCGTCGCAGAGAGCGAACCCAGCAACGCACGAGCAGCTTCCGCATCGGCGTCTTGTTCAGCCCCAAGCTGCGCATAACCCTCACGGGCTTCTCCTCGTGCGCGCCCTGCGCCGCCCCTTTGGCGCGCCGTGCCGCCTGCCGGGCCTTGCGCGCCGCGCGCTCGTCCGCGTATGCCGCCTCCTCCTCCTCTGCGGCCGCGGCGAGGCCGTCCGAGTCGGATTCGCTCGAGGGGGACTCGACGCTGCTGGGGTCGTCGTACCGCTGCTGAGGGGGCGGCGCGGCGCGCGGGGCGGTGCGGCGCGACGCGTGCGAGTCGTCCCCGCTCGAGGAGGAGGAGGAGGAGGACGACGTTGTAGAGTACCGGTGGGGCATGGGGCTCTGTCTAGCTGGCGGGTAGGGAGCGAGAAGAGGGCAAGAAGGAGAGGAACGGATCTGCGGGACAGGGGCGAGTGCGGAGCAGGCGCGGAGGGGCCGCGGAGGGTCCGGAGAGGAGAGGGGGCGGGAGGGCTTGGCGGACGAGGATAGAGCGTGCACAGCAGCAGCAGCAGGAGCAGAGGCGATGCTGAGCGGCAGAGACGCAGTTGTGAGGAGATATGTGCGCACGAGGAGGTGAGGCGAAGCGGTCGAGCGACTTGGGAAGGTCGGCCTTCGAGCGCAAACGACGAGGAGGTACGCGCGGGAAGCGGGCGAGCAAGGTACGGCAAGTACCGTTCCAGCTACTCGAAAGACTAGCCGGCAGGGGCGGAGATCGGTGGACGCGAGCGAGGAGGACGGTAGCGACGGTTGGCGGCGGGTTACGAGCTCGATCATCGGCCGTGCACTCGCTGGTCAGTTGCTTCCTACCACCTTGTCGCTCATCTCCGCTGTGCACACACAACTGCGTCAGTCTCCGTCGCGAGAGACAGGCTGAAGCAGCACAGCGCACCTTCTTGCCCCTCCTGCCCCCCTGCGGCCCCTTCCGCTCCTCTGCCTCCTCCTTGGCCTGCGCCTGCGCCTTCTTCTGCTTCGCAACCACGGCGGCGCCTGCGCGGGTGCCCTTTGCGGTGGAGGCGGGCGCAGGAGACGAGGCGGCGGCGGAGCGGGCGCGCTTGGTGGAGGAGGCGGTGGCGCGGCCTGTCCAAGAGGGTGAGCGCACAGGGGAATGAGAGAGAGGGAGAAGCGCACCTCGCTTGCCCTTTGGCGCGCCGTCGGACCCGCTCTCTGCATCGTCGTCGTCCTCCTCTTCGTCCTCCGTTCCGCTCACTTCCTCCTCGCCGTCCTCGCCTGCTGCGGCCGATGCGCCCTCCTCCTCCTCGCCCTCGCCCTCTGAGCCTTCCTCGTCACTCAGCTCACTCAGACTCGCTCTCCTCGCCCTCCTCGCGAGCCTTCTTCCTCGGGCTCGCCGCGCCCCCTGCGGCGGCCCTCTTCCGGGGGCTCCTCCCCCCTTCCCCTCCCGCGAGCGGGACACTGACCGCGCGGAGGGGCGCATCCTCCGGTACGGGGCTCTCCCTCGGCGCATTGGGGGGGAGGCGCCCGCGCTCGAAGGCTGCGCGTGCGAGCGGCGCGAGGTCCACCGCGCTGTCCCCCTCGCCCGAGGCGGGGGTGGGGATGGGCGGGAGGAGGGAGAAGTCCCGCGGGGGGAAGAAGGCGCGGGCGATGCGACGTGCGAGGGCGGGGTCACGCGCGGAGGGGGCGGCGGTGGATGCGCGGGAGGAGGAACCGGCGGCGGGGGTCGCGCCCCTCGAGGAAGAGGCGGGCTGCGGCGGGGGCGCGGGGGAGGACGGGGAGGGGGAGGGGGTTGAGCCGGGCGAGGGGAGGAGCTGCTCCTGCTGCTCGTCCCAGACCTGGTCGAGCGTGCGGGGGTCGTACAGCTCGCTCCACTTTGACCAGACGTCGGTGGCGGAGAGGGCGGGGTAGGCGCGGAGGTGGTGCAGGACGCCTACCATGTCCCAGTGCTTTGCGGGACCGACGAGGCGGTGGTGCACCAGCGCGCGGAACAGGGCGAGCTCCCCCTCGGCGGACGACAGCGGGTCCTCGTCGGTCGAGGGGGCGGGAGTCGACACGGCGGAGCGTGGAGGAGCGGGCGGGGCCCACTGCAGCGCAGCCATCCTCGCGACGTGACCGGGAGAGGGACGAGGTGACGAGAGGGAGAGCGGAGAGGACAGGGGCGCTCCACCCGCAACCACCCACACGCACAGAGCAAGGGTACTGCTCGACTAGCTCAGACTACTCCTACAGCCCACACAAGCACCCCCGCGCAACTCCCACCGCACCCCACCCCCTCCTCCTCCTCCCCTCCTCCTCCTCCCTGCTCGCCCTGATGCAGAACAACTACCTCGGCCTCTCGTCCCGCCGCGGCGGCGGTGCCAGCGGCTCCTCCTCCAGTTTCGGCGGCCGCGGCAACGGCGGTGGCCCCCCCGGCGGGCAGAAGTACGGCAAGCAGCCGACCGCGACCCCCTCGACGCGGTGCCAGAAGTGCAACGCCCTCGGGCACTGGAGCTTCGAGTGCACCGGCCAGCGCGAGTACAAGGTCCGGCCGACGCGGACCCAGATCCTCAAGAACCCAAAGCTCCGGACGCCCCTCACCGAGAGCGCCCCGCCCCGCACCGAGGACATGCCCCGCGAGGGGACCGCCGCCGCCATCCTCGCCGCGAACGAGGCCAAGCGCCTCGCCAAGCTCGAGGCTGCCCGCCGCGACGAGGACAGCAACCGCGGTCGCTCGAGCCGCAGGAGGGGGTCCGTCTCCTCCTCGGGGTCGTCGCGCTCGAGCGGGAGCAGCCGCAGCAGTGGGAGCTACTCGTCCAGGAGCGGGAGCTACTCCGACTCGCGCAGTCGGTCACGCTCCCGCAGCCGGTCGCGGTCCAGGTCGCGCTCGAGGACTCGCCGCCGCTCGCCGTCGCGCTCTCGCTCGCGGAGCCGCTCCCCAGCGCGCAAGACCCGCGCACGGAGCCGCTCCATCTCCCGGTCGCCGTCACGCTCCCGCTCGCGCAGCAGCGTCCGCCGGCGCTCGCGCTCGCGCTCCGTCTCGCGCGGGCGGTCGCACTCCCGCCGCGGCAGTTCGAGCCGGAGCAGGAGCCGGAGCGCGAGCCCGAGCCGCGGGCGGAGTCGGTCCCGGAGTGTGAGCAGGGGCGGGAGCGCGAGCCCGGCGGCGAAGCGGGTGAGGAGGGAGAGCAGGGGTGCCGAGGTCGAGGGGAAGGGGAAGGGGCGTGCGGACTAGCGCTCTCGTAAGGATGTAAGCCGTGGAAAGGCGTGTTGTATTCCCCCTCTCCCGCGTTCCGACTCTCGAGACGCGCCTCGCGCTCCTACGCATCGCCCGCGGTCCCCACCCCTCTCGCCCGCGCCGCGCCCTAAGCGCTCCAGTCGCTCCCGTCGCCCTCGTCGCTCCCCTCCCCCTCTTCATCGCTGTCGCTCCACTCGCCATCACCGCCGCCCCGCGCGCCGCGCCACGTCCCAACCTCGTCCGCGTCCTCCTCATCGGGGTAGTCGTTCCTGTAGTCGCCCTCGTCTGCGCGCGCAGGCGTCGGCAAGCTCAGCGCCTGCCCTGCAGCAGTAACACGAGAGAGGCAGGCGCACCGTTCGAGTCCTGATCGGCGTTGTCCTCCTCCTCCTCGTCGCTGTCCCCGCCCGCGGCCGCCGCGCTCGAAAGCAGCTGCAGCGCCGCGTCGTCCTCGTCGGGGTCGAGGCCCGCCCTTCCCTCCCCTCGGTGTCAGTGCCAGCCCGGGGAGAGGACGAGGAAGGGGGGAGGGGGACGCACAGCTGCCCGATGCGGGTGAGCCCCGCGAGGGACGAGACGTCCCACCCCGTCGGTGCTCCGCCCGCCGCCGCCGCGGTGGCGGTGGCGGAGGAAGGGGGCTGACGAGCGGGCGCGGGCGCAGCGCGGTAGTACACGTCGTAGACGAATGAAGAGTCGCTGTCGTTCCCCTCCTCCTCCGAGTCTGAGTCGGAGGGGTCGTCGGGGGTCGCAGCGGCAGGCACCGGGCGGAGGAGGTGGACGGGGGTGATGGAGTCTTGCACTGCTCGCATTCCGCCCCAAACGAAAGGTCAGTATGCGCGGCGCGGATTCAGAAGAGAAGGGAAACACGCACGCGAGAGGTACTCCTCGAGCATCTCGCCGAACCGGTCCATCCTCCCGTCCTCCTCCCGCTTCTCCTTCCTCCCCTGAGTACCCTCCCCGCCCTCGGCCACCGCCTCGTAGATCCGCATCCCCTCCTGCTCCCTCTCTTTCCTCCTCCTCTCCTCCTCCCTGGTGTCCACCACCCGCGGCGGCCTCAACCCCCGCCGGATCTCCTCGTCCTCCCTGCGGCGGCGCTCCTCCTCCTCTGCCGCAGCGGCGTCCGCCCGTCGCCGCTCGACAACGCGGTACCGCAGCGCGGCGCGGTCCGCGTGCGCGGCCTCTGCGCGGGAAGGCGGGCTGGGGCGCGACAGCGGCGAGGGCGGCGCGGACCCCGCGCCTGCGCCGGAAGAGAAGCGGCTGTTCGCGCGGCGCGCAGCGAAGAAGGGAGCTTCCTCCTCGCTGACGAGCCGGCGGGGGACGCCGCGCCCGAAGTGGCGGCGAACGCCGAGCGGAGGGATGAGCTGCTCGCTGCGCGGGAGAGGGCCGGCGGCGGGTGCGCGAGGAAGCTCTGGATCCGGTCGCGGAGGGAGCGGGTCTTTGACGGGGTCGAGAACGAGTCGAGAGGGACGGTCTCGGCGAAGCGGAAGATGCCTGTGGGTGCGCGGACGTGAGCTGTGAGGAAGGGCAGAGAGGAGGGGGGAGAGAGGTACCGCGCGGAGTGGCTGCGGGCGAGTCTAGTGCGGGGTCGGGGTTGTTGCGCCTGCGTTTGTGGGTGGGCTGGGCGTGCTCGATGACTGTCCGCGAGGGGGAGACGAGGTCAGCGGTGCGAGGAACTGATGAGAGGGAGGGAGGGGCGGACCGAGGGCGTCGAGCGGGGTGGGGTGGTCGGCGCGCTTGCGCTTGATGCGGAGGATGCTCAGCTGCGGCTGGCTGCCGTCCTTGGGTGGTTCTGCCATAGCCTGAGAGGATGGACGCGGAGAGAGAGAGGGCGAGGTTGGTCCAACTCGCGGCTTGCCCCCGCTCCACCCGCTCCCACCGCACGAGGCTACCCGAGGAGACGCACTGAGCTCTCACAGGGACTGCTACTCTGCCCCCAAGGAGCACCCACCACCCCGCATGCCACCCGCGTAGCCTCTCCGCCTCCTCTCCTCGACGCCATGGCCGCCGCCTCGGTCCATCCGCCCCTCCCCCCTCAGCGCATCCCGCGCCTCTCCGACCCGGACGACCTCCTCGCCCTCACCCTCCACGACGATGCCTCGACCCCCGACCACCTCGACTGGACCGGCGACTTGGAGGACCTCGTCTCGTCCGCACCCCCCCTCCCTGCCCTCCCCCGCTCGCACACTGACATAATGCACCCGCCCCCAGCATGCAAGTCGCCGCCCAGCTCCACTCGAAGCGCTCCCACCCCGCCCTGAGCCCCTACACGCCCCCCGCCCGCGCACCCACCCCCACATCCACCTCCGCCTCCTCATCCCGCTTCACCGCCCCAGGCGCAGCAGAGCGCTCCCCCTCCCAGCCGGGCAGGCGCCGCCCGTCGGGCATCCCGCGCGCAGGGAGCGCGGGGAGCAAGAGCCGGAGCGTCAGCCCCGAGGTGCCACGGGGGTCGCCCCCGCTCCCTGCTGCTGCTCCTACTGCGGCGGGCGAGTTCGGCGAGCGGAGCGCAGGGGAGGGAGGGTGGGAGACCCTCCAGGTTGGGAGCGCGGCGGGCACGCGAACGCCCCCTGCGCAGGGGACGCTGAACGGCTCGCTTGCGCCGCGCGGGCGCAAGCCCAGCCAGGCCGCGACACCGCCAGTAAGTCGCGCCAAGACGCTCGACTTCCCGCAGGCGTCCTCCTCGTCGGGGGACAAGGCACGCGCACCCCACCCCGCTGCTGCCCGCCTCCGCGGGCCCGTCCCCCGCAAACACGGGCACGGCGGGCACGCCGCGCAAGCGCGCCGTGACGCAGTCCCCCTCGGCTGCTACGCCCTCTCCTTCCGCGCTCGCCGCCACGCGCCGCCGGGGCACTGGCGCCCCGCCAACTCGCCCGTGACGCCAACCGCCGGCGGGAAAGCGCCCGCGCCGCGGCGGCGGAAGAGCATCTCGACGTCGACGCCGGCGTCCTCCTCCCGCGGCGGGACCCGGCGCTCCCCGTCCTCGGACCGGCTTCGCGCGGCTGCGGTGGCAGAAGCGAAGGGGGACGTTCCCGCGCTCCCGCCATGGAGCGATTCGCCCGCCCCGCTCGTGTACCGTACCAGCCAGGGCGACTTGGCGTTCGCGTACGAGGGCGACGATCACTCCGGGAAGGTCCGCAGGCTGGAGGACCGCGTCCTCCCTGCTGTGGCGCGCCGGTTGGAGGCGGAGCGGCTGGCCCGCCTGGCGAAGGAGGAGGGCGGGGAGGGGACGCTCGTGAGCGAGTGGAGCAGGGAGGGGATGCCGAGGAGGGCGGTGGACATTACGCAGGGCGGGGCGAGGCGCGCGCAAGAGCGGGAGCGACCGGACGCGAGGGCGATGGAGGACGTCGAGATGCAGGATGTCTCGCCTGCGGACCCGCCACCTGTCGAGGAGCCACCAGCGAGCGCCCCGCCGCGGACGAGCTCCCGCCCGTTGGCGCCTCTGACAGGCGCGTCGTTCGCCCCGCCGGCACCCATACCTGCACTCGCACCTGCACCGCCCGCGCCCGCCTACCCGCCCGCGCCGCCTTCCCCCGCGCCCTTCCAGTCCGTCTCCTCCTCTCCCGCAGGCCGTCCCTCACCCGCGCTTCACACGCGTGGTCCCGCGCCGCACGCGTCGACAGCGAACGGCGCTCCGCCGCCGAAAGCGCAGGACGAGGATGCGAGCGGCGCGGGGTGCTGCCGCTGCGTGATCTGCTAGCCCCCTCCCTTCCTGGTTATGCCGTACCGTATACCCCCGTGGCCGTCTCTCTATCGCACGTTACCCCCCTTTCCCGCTCGCGGTTGATTCCCCAGTTCTCGTTCTGGCGTCTCGCTGCTCGTGAAGTTGTTGCTGTAGACCATTCTCGTTCTTTGCTCTCGTTTGCACGTCGTCGTTCCTTCTGTCGCACTCGGAGGCTGACTCGACGCGTCGTCCAAGACGAGCGAAGCCCCACATCCCTCCGCTCCTCCCTCACGCATCCACACCTAGCGCCAACATGCCCCTCCTCCGCCAGCTCGCCACCCTCGTCTCCGTCCTCAGCGCGACCCTCTTCATTGGCTTCGGCGTGAACGCGCTCCTCCGCCCCGCCCACGCCCTCTCCTTCTTCGCCCTCTCGCCCCCCTCAGACCCCTCCGCCTCGCGCGCCGTCCACGCCCTCGTCCTCGCCTACGGCGCAAGGGACATCTTCATCGGCGCAGCGATGTACGCCGCCGCGCTCCTCGGCGGCCGGCGCGCGCTCGGGTGGACGACCCTCGCCGCCGCGGGCGTCGCAGGCGCGGACGGCGTCGCGTGTGTCGTCGCGCAGACGGGGGCGCAGTGGCAGCATTGGGGGTATGCGCCGGGCGTGGCGCTCGCGGGGTTGGCGCTCCTGGCGTGAGGGCCCGGGGGATGTGGGGCCGAGAGGAGGAGGTGATGAGGATGGCGGCGCGCTCTCAGGCTAGATCGGGGCGTATGGCGTAGCTCAAGGCGGCGCTGGACTGCAAGCAACTCGTGGAGGCGGTCCCGTACGTCGTCAAGAGGGGGAGACGCTGGAGCCGGAGGAGCAGCGCCAACTCCACGGACTTGTGCTTTGTCCCGTTCTACCTCTGATGTTTCTTCGGCTGCTGTGCGTCCGCCGTGCGAAGACGAGCAGAGCCTATCGACGCGTCCGAGAGCGCAGCCTGAATTTGGGCACCTTGCGTCCGTTCGGACCGGAGAGCGGGGATGGGCGATGAGGACGCAAGTTGACTTCGCTCGTCTCCTGCACCCTCTGCTGAGCCTGCGACCGCCGCGATGCCACCGTCCGCACGGGCTGCGCCGCCTGCGCCCTCTCCAGCGCTCCCCGCCGCCGCCCCACCTCCTGCCTCCTCGTCGTTCCGCCCGCTCGCCCGCACCGCCTCGACAGCGTCAGCATGGAGCAATGCCGACGTGCCCGCTACGAGCGCGTACGACCTCCCCGAGTCGACGCAGATGGCCGTCCTGGAGCGCGCCGCGTCGCAGACGAGCGTTCGCGGCGTCCGCGCACGACCCGGGTATGCGGCCGGGGCGGGGCTCAAGATGGGCCGGACGCAGTCGCGCCGTCGGCCTGTTGTCGTCGTCGGGGCGGCGGGGCGGCCAGAGGAGGATGGGAGCGCCCCCGTCATCGATGAGGAGGTTGCCGTCGGCGCGGAGGACGAGGTTGTCGAGGAAACGGTCCTGCACGCCGAGCGCATGTACGCCCGCTTTTCGGCGCGGAGGAAACGTGCGATTGTTGGCATTGTCGCCTACGCAGCCCTTCTTGCACGTGAGTGGTCGTTCTCCACCATTCGCCATACCTCGACTGACCTTCGCTCTTCCCGCAGCGCTATCGTCCTCCTCCTTCCTCCCATCCATCCCGCAGATCTGCGAAGATCTGAACACGACGGCTTCCATCGTCAACGTGACAGTCGCGGCCTTCATCCTCGCCATCGCTATCTTCCCTCTCTTCCTCGCCCCTTACAGCGGTCTCTGTGCGTTTCTTTCGCACGCTCTCCGTCTCTCTCGCTCATCCAGCACCTCTGCAGATGGACGAAGACCAATCTACCTCCTCTGCCTCCCCATCTTCGCACTTGGTTGCATGGGGACCGCCCTCTCGCAGTCGCTCGGCGCGCTCATCGCGACGCGGATCATCCAGGCTTTCGGCTCGTCCCCCGTGCTATCCATCGGAGCGGGCACAATCAGCGACCTCTACCCGAAGCACGAACGCGGTGCTGCCATGGGGCTTTTCTACGTGCGCCGCCAGTCCCTCATCCACCTGGTCACCACTTACTCTCTTTACCGCAGCTTGGCATCCTTCTAGGCCCCGCCTCCGCGCCCGCAATCGCCGGCATCTTCACGGAGTACGTCCGCCCCGCCGGCACAGGCTGGCGCGCAATGCAGTGGTTGTTGATGGCGTTTGGCGCGAGCGCCTTCGCCCTCATCGTCTTCTTCCTCCCCGAGACGGCGCACGTCAAAGGCGTTGACCTCGTGCGGCAGGAGCGCCTCCAGGCGCGCGCGGAGAAGACGGGCGCCATCGCTGACGTGCTGGAGCAGGAGGAGAAGGAGCGAAGGAGGGGGATGGGCTGGGCCAGGAGGAAGTGGAGCGGGTTTGTCTGGGTGTGGGTTAACCCGCTTGGGCCGATTAGGCTGCTTATGCACCCGACCGTCGCGGCTATCGTGCGTTCCCGCTCCCTTCTCCCGTTTGCGAAGGTCACTGACCCCCTCATCCTCCGTGCAGAGCCTGAACTCGAGCTTTACCCTGTGTGTTTCCTTTTTCCCCGTCCTCTCGGGATCCCTCTTCTCGCTCAACTGACTCACTCGTCCCGTTCAAAGCATGTCGACCTACAGTGCGTTGCTGCCTTCTCGCTCTCCTCCATCCAAGCAGCGGCTGACCTCGCTCGCCGTGTAGCCATCCTCGTCCCGCTCAGCCAGACGCTCGCACCGCGATACAACATTACGAACGCGGCTATCCTCGGCTGCTTCTACCTCGCGCAGGGTGCGCTTCCCCTCCGTCCCTCACTTCTACCTTCTCGCGCTCATACCATATGCCTCCGCAGGTGTCGGCAACGCCCTCGCGTCGCGGTACACTGGCATCTACGCGGACTGGACCCTCCGCCGCTGGCTCAAGCACCGCGGCGGGCATTACTACCCCGAGGACCGCCTCCGGGCGTCCCTCGTCGGAGGAGCGGTCGTCCTCCCGTGCTCGGTCCTCGCGCTCGGCTGGGTGCTCGACAAGGGCTCGGGGAAAGCGGGCATGGCGTGCGCTGTGGTGCTGCTCGTCATCAACGGCATTGGGCTGATGGTGCGTCTCCCGCCGTATTCCCTCGACGGCGCTGACCAGACACATCGACTGCGCAGTGCGTCCTCACTCCCTCAAACACCTACGTGACGGACCTGCTCGGCCCTCGCTCGCCAGAAGGCATCGCCATCAACAAGTGCATCCTCCAACCCGTCCTTCCTCCTCCTCCTCCTCCTAACGCTCCTCCCCCGCAGCGCCTGCCGCTACACCCTCTCCGCCGCCGCATCCGCCTTCGTCCTCCCGATGATCGAGCGCATCGGCGTCGGCTGGACCAACACCTTCGCCGCGGCGTTCGTTTGGCTCGGGTGTGCGACCGTCGTCCTTACGATTCGGTACGGGGACCGCATGCGCGCGGTGGGGACGCGCTGGGAGGGGTCGGTGCTCGCTGGTGGGGCGAAGAACGCGCCTGTGGAAGTGGCGGGGGTGGAGGAGGAGAAGAGCGCGGCGGAGCGGGGAGACCGGGAGAGCGACGCGGCGACCGTCGTTCCGCAGGAGGCAGCGGAGGGGACGTCTACAGGAGACGGTAGTAGAGCCGGGATAGAGAAGAAGGGCGAGCAGAAGACGGCGTTATAGGGTTATTCGGGCGATTTTGTCTGCATCGCATGTTGTGCCCCTCTCCCTCGAGCAAGAGATTAAGTGGCTTCGGCTGGTATACATGGCAGTGTGCGTGCGAAACGTCCGTCTAGGCGCTCTCTCCGTCTAGTCCCACTGCTGCTTGGCCCGTCCCCCTCCGAGCGAGAAGTGCTCGACCTCGTTCCACAGCCGCGCGCCCTCGTCGCCGCCCTGTGCACGGAGGTCGTGCCGCCCGCTGACGACCTGCGTCGTAAACTGCGAGAGCTTGGCGCAGCCATGGGCGGACTCGCTGACGGGGAGGCCGGCGAAGAACACTGCATGACAAGGGGAATCAGCAACGAGGAGCGAGAAGGAGAGGGCGGCAGACGCACCCTCAGCGCTCATGAGCACGATCTTGTCGACGATACCGACGATCGCGCCGTCGACGTCCTGCAGGCCGCCGCGCCCGACCGCCTTCTTCAAGTCAGGCGGGAGCTCGACGCGCGCCTGCTCCTCCATGAAGGTCGTAATACGGAGGCCGCTCGCGCCCTCACCGTCGACGACGTCCGCGCCCTCGAGCTTTCCGAGGAAGGCGCGCATCGCGGCGTGATGCCCCGGCGTGAGCGTCTTGGTCATCGTCCCCGAGTGCGCCGTCGCGCTCTTCTCGTCGCCCGGGTGCCGGAGCACCTCGATCGGGTAGTCCGTCGCGAGGTAGACGGTCTGGATCTCGGGGTGCGCGCGCTTGATCGCGTGTAGCGAGGCGATGAGCGCGTCGCCGCACGGGAGGAGGATGTCGACGGGGAGGGTCTCGGTGCGCCAGTGAACGGCGACGAAGGGCGAGAGGGACGCCGCGATCGACTCGCCGAGGGCGGTCCAGTGTGAGGAGTACGCAAAGTACGAGTATGGCGACGGCGGCGGGAAGTCGAAGGGCGAGAGGGCGGAGACG
Source organism: Rhodotorula kratochvilovae (assembly GCA_019926025.1). Taxonomy (NCBI): domain Eukaryota; kingdom Fungi; phylum Basidiomycota; class Microbotryomycetes; order Sporidiobolales; family Sporidiobolaceae; genus Rhodotorula; species Rhodotorula kratochvilovae. The sequence goes on from JAHSUG010000014.1 coordinate 271,864, forward strand.
GCCGAGGGCGCGAGGAAAGGGTACCGGAGGTTGAAGTGCGTGACGAGGACGGCCGGCGCGTCGTCCTGACCCTCAGCGCTCAGCACTCGCTCCTGCTTGAGCAGCTCCTGCACGACCTCGATGCCGTACTGCTCGCGCGCCTCGACCGACTTCCAGTCGGCGTTCGGCGAGAAGAACGCCTTGCCCTTGAACTCGCCAAAATCGAGGTTGCGCTCCGAGAGGCACATGTGCTGCGGTGTGATGGCGACCGCCTCGACTGGCTCGACGGGTCCGCGAACGAAGCTGACGACCTGGGCGGACGGCGCAGTTCGTTGCCGGTCCGTCCACGCCCAGAACTCATCCGACGTGATGTAGGGGATGCCGAAACGCGAGAGCGTGTCCTCGGCGTAGTAGAGCGAGAAGGGGTGGTGGTAGCACATGCCGAAGCGCGAGCGCTTGACATCCGGGAGGACGAGCGTGCGGTTTAGCGCGAGGGCGAGGAGCCCGAGTTGGTAGAGGTGTTGTTGCGCCCTGCGTGAGGAGGTGCCATCAACGGTGCGATAGGACGAAGGGGAAACAACGGTACGCACTTGGTCTCCTGCTCGCCCATCCATCCGATTAGGAGGAAGCGTCGTGCCGAGTCGGGATCCGTCGCCGACGTCACTTCGAGGTCGTGCGATGGTGGTGGCAGCGCCGCAGGAGCTGCCACAACAGGCTTGGCCGCCACCTTGCGAAAGCGGTCGTGCGGGTCGACCGCAGCGGGATGAGGTCGGTGCTTCTGCGGCATCGGCGGCGGGGCAGGCGGCGGACCCGCGCCTGGTGCAAGCGGCTTCGGCGGGGCGGGGTAGAACTGCGGTTCAGGCGGATGGAGCGCAGCAACAGGCGGTACCCTCGGCGACGGCTTGTCGGCGTTCCCGCGCCCGTACGTCGCCTGCTCGACGTCCCCGCCGTCGCTCCACCGTCCCCACGCTGTCCTGGTCGGTCCCCGCGCGAGGAGAACCACGACGAGCACGAGGCCCGCAAGGACGACAACCCTCCGCCGCGTCCAGAACCCGCCGCCGCCGGCACCCTGCTTCTTCGTGCTCCGCTCCGTCGGGCCCCACGAGATCTTGGCGAGCGCGCTCCGCTTCGCCGGCGGGGACATGACGCGGTTGGCGCTGGGCGACTCGGGGACAATGCGGTACGCGCTCGAGGCGGTCCCGCCGTGCGGAGGGGTCGGCGGCGAGAGCATGAGCGTGATCTTGGACGTCGTGCGCTTGTGCAAGTGCGCCCCAGCGCGGTGCACGACGTTCCTGCGCGGCGGCGTCGACGCTGCAGGCGGTTGCGTGCGGGAGGTGAGCGAGTGATCGAGGCGCGCGAAGCGGAGGAGGGGGAGAGCGACGAGGGGGCGGGCAGGACCAGCGGAACGTGCGACGCACGGGGACCGTCCATCTTGAGCAGTTGGGCGTGGCGCTTGCTGCGAGAAAGGCGAGGGAGAGGAGAACGACGCCCGAGTTTAGCCCGACCCCCAGGCGCGTTGCAACGCGTGCAGACGCGTCGCACCTTTTCTTCGCCAACAAACGCCTTGATGTGCAGTGAAAGCATGTCTATGATGCGATGCAATAAAGAGAGCTAGAGAGAGGAACCCCACCACACAAGGACGCGGCAGCCTACGAATCGCCGCGCCTCACACCGCCGCCAACCCTCGCCTTGCCCTTCTTGTACATCCGCAACGGCGCCTCCTCCTCCTCCTCCGCCTCCTCCTCCTCCGCCTCGACCTCTGCCTCGAGCGCGTGCAGCTCCTCGTCCTCCTCCACCTCCTCCGCGAGCGCGAGGACAGCCGCCTCAGCGTCATCGGCCGCCACGTCGTCCAGCAGGTGCGCGGCGTCGTCTTGGGCGGCGTCGCTCTCGTCGAGCGAGATGGCGACATCCTTGGGCAGGTGGATGCCCGCGGGGCGGCTCGTCCAGAACCTGCGGGCGGGCGAGGTCAGCGAGAGAATGGGGACGAGGCGAGGGGGCGGGGCGCACTGCTTGCACCAGCCCTGGTTCTTGTCGTCGAACGGCGTGAAGCACGCGCCGTTGTACGACCAGCCCGCGTAGTCCTCGGTCGTGAGGTCGAAGAGGCACCTGCGAGCGCTTCTCGTCAGCCGCAGGTTATGAGGCAGACATGGGGGAGGACGCACCACGCGCCGCACTGGAACTTTGCGCTGCGCTGGAGGACTTCGGCGTCGAGCGCGAAGCCCTTCTTGGCCTTGCAGTGCGTGGGCGTCTCGATCGAGTCGATCCAGTCCGTCAGCGCCTGCGACGACTCGCCGCAACGGTCCTGCAGCTCCTTGCCGACGCCGAACCGCGTCGGCGCCTTGAGCGCGTTCTGCGCTGCCGCAAAGTCGGTTTCCTGCGGGGGGTTGCGCATGAGCATGCAGCGGGAGAGGGCGAGAGGGGAAGGCACGCACGGACTGGTTCTCGAGGAGGACGTTCTGGAGCGCAAAGTGCGCCGCGGGGTTGGGCATCGCGAGCGCCTTGGTGTAGTCCGGCAGCGTCGCCTTCTTGAGCTCGTCAAACATGCCCCTGAGCGTCCTGCGCCAGTCGAACGTCTCCTCGACGTTCTTGCGGCCGTTGGCACCCAGCCGCGCGCGCAGGTCCGCGTCGCGGATGAGGCGGTGCAGCTCCTGCGCGTAGAGCGGCGCGTCGACCGCTGCGTCGAGCTGGTGGTCGACGAGCACGCCCGCGAGCTGGTCCGCGGGCGTCGCCGCGCCGGGGAGCTCGCCCAGCTGCTCGGGGAGGGCGCCCGCGCGCGCGGTGACGATCGGGAGGCCCATCGCCATCGCCTCGGCGACGGCGATCGAGATGCCCTCGACTCATGGACGGGAGGAGGAAGATGTCGGTCGCGGCGAGGTACGTCTGCGGGCGCTCGACGGTCCCGAGGAGGCGGACAAAGTCGCCGACGCGGAACTGCGCGACGCGCGCCTTGACCTCGTCCTTCTTGTCGCCGTCGCCGACCATGACGATTAGGAAGTCGCCCTTGCGGTATCCGCCGACGCGGCGGAGCGCGTCCGCGATGTCGGGGACGAGCGTCGGACGCTTCTGCGGGTCGAGGCGGCCGACGATGGTGATGACAGTCGTGGACGCGGCAACGTTGAGGAGGTCTTGCTTCGCGAGGGCCTTCATCGACGCGTTGTTGGGCGTAAAGTCGGCCACCTCGATACCAAGCTTGACAACCCCGATCGAGTTGAGGCTGGTGTGCCCGCGCTCGACGAGCCAGTCGCGGAGGTACGACGAGCAGGTGATGGTGCGCGAGAGGAAGCGCTGCGAGATGAGCGAGAACGTCGGGTAACCACCCGACTTCCACCCGTCGTACGCCTCGTTGTGCAGGTACTGCCGGGTACGGGGTTGTCAGTTGCTACGCGCGCAGAGCGAGAAGCTATAAGACTCACGTCGATGAACTTGACGTGCGGCATCTGCTCCGTGAGGGCGGGCAGCATCTCGTAGATGAGCTGCGAGTTGCTCATCACGACGTCCTCGATGCCGCGCGACTCGACGAGGTACTTGATGTAGCGCGGGATGTCGCTCGCGCGGAGGAACGACGGGAGGACGTGCACGTCGTGCGTGTACTGGAGGACCTGCGGGCGGAGCTCGATCCCCGCCGGGTTGCGGTACAGCGTGCAGACGACCGTGACGCGGTAGCCCTGCTCGGCGAAGAGCTGGATCTGGTGCAGCGCGCCAACGTCCGCGCCGCCCACGTACAGCCACGGCACGACGAACATGATCGTCTTCTTAAACCGCGCGAGGTGCGTCTCGAACGGCGGGTCCCACCGGATCGTCTCGAGCTGCCGCGACGGGCGCACGGGGACGTCGGGGAAGCGGCCCGGCTTGGTGAGCGCGATGTGCTTCTCCTGGATGCGCGCCTTGAGCGACGAGAAGCCGTCGACGAACATGTTGCCCCACCGCGACTGGCGGAAGGCGGCGGGGTTGCCGCGGTACCAGTAGAGCGGTTCGGGGACAGTGCCGCCCCAGTGCCCGTTCTGCACGCGTGCGAGGTGAGCCGAGCGCTTCTACAAAGGCGGCGAGAGGGACGTACCTCGGCCAAGCACATCCAGAAGTCCCAGTCCTCGCCGCCGACTGCGAAGTTGACGTCGTCGTAACGGCAGCCCGAGCTGAGTATCGCCCGCGCCGAGTACACCGCCGCGTTCGGGACGAAGTTGCCCTGTGAGCGCGATGTCAGCGGGCGTACAAGGGGAAGAGGTGCAAAGGGCGCACGTTGAAGAAGTTGGCGGCGCCCGAATGCAGGCCCATCGTCACCGTCTCGTTGTTCGCGTTGAACTTGATGACCTGGAACCCGCCGAGGTCCCACTCCGGGTTCGACTCGAGCATCCACACGGTCTGCGGGCAGCAGCGGGTCAGTCTGAGCGGGGTACAGACAGAGGGAGCGGGACGTGCCTTCTCGATCGCAGTCAACTCGTACAGGTCATCGTCGTCGAGGCTCGCGAGGTATTTCGGCCTCCGCCCCGCCCGCTCCTTCTCCTCGCTGAGGACCCACCGCAGCGCGACGTTCCTGCTCGCCGACAGGCCCTTATCGCCCTCGTTCGGGATGATCACGACGCGCGGGTCCTTCGCGATCTGGCGGAGCATCTCGAGCGACTCGGGGTTGGTCGTGTGGTCGTCGACGATGACCCACTCGAGGTTCTGCAGGTTCTGTCCGAGGACGGACGCCGCCGTCTCGAGCATGATCTCGCGCGGGTTCTGCGTCGCGGTGATGATGCTGATCACGGGCGGGGTGTCCTTCAGCCGCCCGCGCGAGACCGCCTCGGGCGAGAGGAGGAACTGGTTCGACGGCGGGCGGTGCGGCGCGAGCGGGTGGTTGTGGAAGTGGATCTGCTCGTGGACATGGTGCACGGGGAGCGGGTCGGGCGAGAGCTCGAACGGGACGTCGAGCGCGCGGTCTGTCCGCCTTCGCAGCGCCGTCGAGACGAGCCCTGCGCTGCCCGCCGCCCGCCCGCCTTCATCCGCGCCGCCGTCGAGCCCAGGGCGATCCCTTGGCCGGGGCCATATCCGGGCGAGCGCGCCCCGCCCGCTCTCCCGCAGGCCGTCGCCGTACCCCTGATGTTCTGCCCCGTCGTCATGGGCGGCGCCGCCCCAGTAGTGCCAGGCGACAAGGCCCTGGACGACGAGGAGGACGAGGAGCGGGGTGGTGAGCTTCCGCCGCCGGCCGCTCTTTGCGGGGAGGAGGAGCCCGCTGGTGGACAGCTGTCGCCGCGGCTGAGTCGGCAGTGCGACCATGGCGCTCTGATGCGTGTGGGCGGGTGGAATGCAGCCGGCGGGAGGTGGGAGACGAGATGAGGAGGACGGAGGCGACGGGCGAGGGGAAAGGAGGGGGAGCGCGGCGGATGGCGCGTGTGCGCGGTGTGCAGGGGTGCTGTGCGCACTCTGGCGGGCTCAGGCGGCAGCGCGCTGCGAGGAGGGTCGAGTCGGGTGGATAGCAGAAGATCGTCGAGAGAGCGGACGCGTGGCAGGCGGAGTTGCGGCGGGCGGGCGAGTCGACGAGCTGGCCAGTGGGCGGGTTGTCTTGCGTGAGGGCCTGCACGGCGGCGGCGAGGGGTGGAGGGGACGGGGACGACGAGCGCGAGGCGTCGAGAAGGTCGTGCTTCCGCCAGAGTCGTGGACTGATGGAGGGTTCTTTCCGCGCAACCGTCGCTGCCAGACACGCCCGTCTCTACGATCGAGGTGTCCGCTTCCGCCCCTGCTCGCCGCTGCCGCCGCCGCCTGCGCGATCCGGCCGCTCTTCCGCGTGCTCGTCCTCCTCGCGCCTGGCTCGTCCCGCGCTCCTCCTGCGAGCTCTTGTGCGCGCTGCAGAACGTGAGTCCCGCGACCCCTGCCTCAACCTCCGCGTTTTTGCGCCCGCACGCGAGCGCGTAGATGTGATCGAAGCAGGGCGGGTCGCGGTGGGGAAGTCTCGACTCCCGCGGAGTTCCTCCCGCTCGTGCGCTCGCCGCTTCCGGTGCGAGCGCCAGGCCAGACAGCCTCACCCTCGCGCCCCGTCGAGAGCTGCTGGAACGCGTCCAGCGGCACACGACGAGACGAGCCTGCTGCTGCGGTCGCCCGCTGCTTGCCCGCTGCTCCCGCTCGCTAGCGCCATCCGCGGCCGTTGCGCGGCCGCCCGAAAGCTTGCCCTCCGCAGCACACTGCCCAACCGTCCCACTGCACTCGTACAGTACAGTACATACCCACGTCTACAGTTTCTTCCAGACCTTGCGGCTCTGGATGAGTCGGACGGCGAGGACGAACCCGGCCGCGGCGAGCGAGAGCGCGCCGGCGTACATGATCGCAGGGAAGTACGCCTCGGCGCCTTTGCCCGGCCCGCCGTACGCCTGCAGGAGGTAGCCTGCGATGGGCGAGCCGAGGAAGTAGCCCGCTGTCCAGAAGGTGAGGACTGCGGGACGCGGAGAGGGGTCAGAGTGCGCAAGCGGCGGGAGGGAGAGGACGACGCACTCATCGAGAAGATGAGGGACAGCCGCGCAGAGCCAAAGACGGACGTGAGCGTCCCTGGGATGAGCGAGAACGTCCCGCCCGCGCAGAAGCCGTTTACGATCACGAACGCGATGCTGTAAGCGCGACGGGAGGTCAGCCTCGCCCGCCGAAGAAAGGAACGTAGCTTGACGCACAGCGGGCTGAGGGACGTTGCAAGCGGCCACATGACAACAACTGAGACCGTTGAGGAGCAGGCAGATGAACAGCGAGTTCAAGCTGCCAAAGAACGAGTCCGCGCCGAGACCAAACGCGATGCGGCCCGCTGCACTCGCGAGGTTAAAGCCTGTTGCGGAGCACGTCAGCTCGACAACGCAGGAGCAATCACAGGAGACGACGCACCGGCGAGGATCATCGACGCCGCGGTGGTGGAGAGGCCGATGCTGGTGCCGTAGAGCGGGAGGAAGAAGGGCGGGACAAAGAGCGGGAAGAGCGCAATGGACGTGCCGACAAGCAGCAGCGTGAACTTGACGTCCTTGAACAGGCGCCTGCGTGCGTATGTGTCAGAGACGACTAGCGCGCGAGAGCGGGCGGAACGCGCACCAGTCGAACACCTGCCCGCCGGAGCGCAGCGGCTGCTTCTCGAGCCGCGTCTTGAGCGCAAGCGACGACGGCAGGTTGATCGCTGTCATCATGAGCCCGACGGTGCGGAACGTCCACGGCAGGCTCATGCGCTGGTGCAGCGCGCTCGTCGCGATGCTGAACACCGCACCGCCGACGCCTGCGCCCGAGTAGACGATGCCGGTGCTGCGAGCGGAAGCTAAGTCAGCCTCGACTGGAAGACGGAGCGCGAGAGACGAGGCGCACGCGATGTTGCGCCGCCGGAGGAAGTACATCGACGGGAGCGTCGCCGCGCAGAAGAAGCACATCGCCTCGCCGACACCGAAGAGGAAGCCTGAGAGACGACGTTGTCAGCCTGAACTCCAGCTCGCGCGGGATGGCGGCGCACCCTCGGTGAAAAGCAGCCCCACGACGCTGTTCGTGCAGAAGCCGCCGAGGATGGGCCCAAGCCCGGCGCAGAGCGTCCCGGCGAGTGCGACCCGTCGCTGCAGGAAACACTGGTCAGCGTACTATTCTGATAGACAGAGACGGAGGAGCGCACGGGTCCGTACGCTGCAATCAACCGACTGATGGGGATGGCGAGGATGGCCTGCATGGTTGCCTGGGTGGAGCCGATGAACGCGAGCGTCGACGCGGGCGCGACATTCGCCGCGCGAGCGCGTCCTGGAAGACTCCCCCTGCGCACGGCGAACGGGTCAGCGCGATCTCGTCGTGGAGGGTTAGAGGACGCACAAGAGTAGACACCGCCGACGGTGGTGAAGAACAGCCGAAGCCAGCTGCGACTTGACTCCAGGCGGTGAAGCCCGCGTCGGGGTAGCTGTCGAACGCTGTTCATGGACGAGGATGAGGGATGGAGCGAGCGAGGAGGGTGACGAGACGGGGAGGAGGGGGAGGGGAGATCAGCAAGCGCACTCCTGGGGAGCGCGGCGGATGGCGAGGAGTGCCAGTGCACCCTATGCAAGGAGCTGAACGCACCCTCCTTGTTCGCCGGCGGCTCCTGTTCCTCGACAAACGCGGATCTCTCAACAGCGGGTGATGAAGCCGGGGACGCGGTGGACATGCGCGTGGAGGTCCGCTCGAGCGAGGCGAGCTCCACTGAGGCTGTCGACATTGCGGACGAGCAGCAAGCAAGCAGCAGGAGCGATGGAGGAGGCGGAAGGGGGAGTCAACCCGGGTCCGACGGAAGTGCCGGCGCGGGCGGTGCGCCGCGTCGTGTCCTGACTGTTCATTTCGCTTTCGCTTGCGGTCGAGAGCGCTGGAGTGAGACAGAGCAAGAGCATGGGGGAGGCACGAGGCGGTGCCATCGCGTGCCGTAGCAGTCCATTCTCACGCGCAACATGTCAACTCGCCCGAAACTCGCCCCATTACAACCCATCCCACTCTCTACTTCCCCTCCTCGAGCCCCAAGTCGTGCGCGACCATCCTCCGCGCGATAGGGTGCAAGAACCCGACGCCGTACTCGAGGAAGGTCCGCTTGGCGAGCTCGGGGTCGACCTTGAAGATGGCGCGGTACGTCGGCCGAGCGTACTTCATCCGCCCGAGCCCGCGCACCCACGTCGCGGCTTCGGGCGCGTAGTGGCCGGCTTTGAGCGCGACAGCGTACCAGCGGAGCTGCGGGCGGGGCAGAGTCAGCATCCGTACAAGCGAGAGAAAGGACGAGAGCCTGGGGGGACAGCAGCGCAGACGCACCTTGATCTCCGGGTTCTTGACCTTGCTCTCGAACCCGTACACCTTTTCCAGCGCGTCGACGACCTCGCTCCCCGAACGCGTCCTCCGTCTCGAGCGTCTCGAGGAAGAGGACCGTCTGCGTCGCCGAGAAACCCTTGAGGTCGTTGGCCGAGAAGCGCGCCTCGAGCTCGGAGAGGGAGAGCGCGCGCGAGGAGGCCCAGCGCGCAGCGAGCGCGTGCGAGGCGTCCGCGAGGGAGGTGTCGTACTCCATCTGTGAGTGGGCGTGTCAGCTGGGCCATGCTGATCGAGAGGACAGGGCTGACCTTGACGGGGAGGTCGAGCCCTTCGCCGTTGATCCACGCCTGCGTACACGCGCTGTCAGTCCCGCGCCGCTGAGAGAGGGAGAGGGGAACACGCACATCAAAGTCGACCTCCTCCCTCAGCCTGCGCTCCTTCTCCGGGTACCTGCCCCAGTACGCCCAGAAGTGCTCCTCCCAGTCGGCAGTCGAGATCGACTTGCCTGCGAAGGTGCGGATGTAGTCCTTCTGGTACGCGTTGAAGATCTCGAACCCGCCGACGACCTTCTCGAGGTAGTAGAAAGTTGGCGCCCTTGTGGTCTGCAGGCTCCGGGAGCATCGTCAGTCCGGGTGAGAGGAGGAAGGAGCGCGAGAGACGCACACGCGACGGACGAGTAAAAGTCGTCCGGGTCCTCGCCCGCCTTGTACGGGATGTGCAGGCGCTGGGCCTTGCGCATTCCGTCGTGGTCGTACCGCTTGAGGTCGTCCGAGAGGCTCTTGCGCTCGAGGAGGTACTCGAAGTCGCGCATCGGCTGGCCGTGCAGCCGCATGGCGATCGCCGTCTCGGAGTAGACAGTCCAGCCCTGCGGCGGTAAAGAGAGTGACGGGGAACGAGAAGAGAGAAGTATGAGAGAGTGCGGGACAGGGAGAAAAGGAGAGGCGAGGCGGGGAGGGTAGGGAAGGGGGAGATGAGGACAGGGGGGAAGGCGATCAAAAGGTTAGTAATTCGGCTGGGAAGCATCACAGCGCATGGAACGCACCTCGTTGAGCCAGAACGAGTCCCACTCGGCGCACGAGACGAGGTTCCCATGCCACATGTGCGACAGCTCGTGCGCGACGACATCGACCTGGCTCCGGTCGCCGACGATGAGTGCGGGCGTCATCATTACGCAGCCTGGAACCTCCATGCCTCCATAAGGGAAGGATTCGGGCAGGACGACCATGTCGTAGCGGGTCCAGACGAAGGGGCCGAAGAGCTCCTCTGCGGTCGCGACCATGCTGTGTTTCGGATGGCCTCGTCAGTCCCTGCCCGGTTGAGCCGAAGGCGAGCAGATACGGCGAAAAGCGGGAGATGAAGAAGAGTGGGAGCGGAAGAAGCACGGCGCAGGAAGAAGAGCGGGAGACGCACCGCTCCGTGTCCGCCTCAAACTCCCACGCCGCAGCGTCAATCATGCCCGGCTCGGCCCAGACGCCCGTGCGCTCGCCGAGCGGCTTGAACACGAGCTCGCCGCCGACGATGGCAAAGAGGTAGCTCGGGATTGCGACCGGCTGGTTCCATTTGGTCGTGAAGACGGTCCCGTCGATGGGCGGTGCGGGCGCGTCGAGCGGGGGCGAGACGCGCAGCGCTGAGAGGAGGATCGGCAGCGACGAGTGCACCGTCGCAGTGTACGTCGCCTTGACACCGGGCGTGTCCTGGCAGGGCAGGAGCGAGCGGGCGTGGATAGCCTGTGGCGTGCGCACGACCTCGTTAACACTCTCTTCCCCTTCAACCGCACGGAGGATGTACCTGGCACTGCGCGTACACGAACGGGTACTTGCCGGAGCCGGTCTGCTCCTTCTCCAGCCACCCGAGCGCGCTGCACTCATCGGTCGTCGCGTACTCGATCACAACCTTGACCTCGTCGCCCGTGTTGTATGCCTTGCCGAGCTCGATGGTCAGCGCCGAGCCGAGACTCGGATGGCGCTTGGCCGGGAGCGAGAAGGCGAGGTCGTCCTTGGGGGACGAGGCGAGGTGCACGCGCTTGACGGCGAGGAAGGCGGTGTCAAACACGACCTTGTCCTGCGGCGGGGATCTCCTCTCGTCAGCGTTCTCTGTGCATCTGTGCACGGGAGAGCGAGAACGCACGACGCCGTCCTTGTCGACCTTGAGGGTATGCTCGACGGACCCGCGGAGGATGCGCTGGGCCCAGTCGACCGTGAGCTCGAGGTCGAGGTGAGTCGAGTGAATGTCCTTGTAGTTGGACAGGTCGCCGTCTGCATGCGGCGTGCAGGTCAGCGCCAGGCGGAGTTGGGAAGGCCCACCGGAGGTGGAGGCGGTGCGAGAGGAGCGAGGTGGGGACGCACGTCGACGGGCGCGACAGGGGCGGTGGGTAGAGCCATGGCTGTGATCGGTGGGTAGCAGGTACTCGCAGGCAGCAAGAGCGGCAAGGAGAGCGAGGGAGAGCCATGAGATGAAAGCGGCGGAAGCACCACGCGGACCACCTCACACAAAGTCGGGCTGGAAGCGCGCCTGTGCTCGTAAAAAGCTATGCAACACTCCACGCGCTACAGCCGACACTTTGCAGCTGTGCGGTGAGAGCGTGTCTCTGAGATTCGGCGCCATCGCTCGTCCTCAGCACCGCGCTCGCTCTGCCCGCTCCACAGCACTCGGCAGCGATGCAGCGATCTTGCCCTCTCGCAGCGACCCTCCCGCGCCCTCGCATCGCGCGCACCCTCCTGCACAGCACCCTCCGCCTTCCCCTCGACCTCCCGACTCTTTTCGTCGTCGGCCGCCTCCCCCGCCCGCTCCACCGCCCACCGCCCGAAACGCGACCCGACCACCTACGGCCTACCCGCTCGCATCCCGCGCAAGGACTGGCCTAAGCAGGCAGAGACCGACACGGCCGCGCACCCGCTCTGGCGCTTCTTCCACGACCAACAGGCCCTCGAGGTCCCCGACAAGCGCACTGACTACTCCAGTGCGCGCCCTCCCTCCCTCCCTCCCTCCTCTTAACCAGTGCTGACGAGCGCGCGCGCCCGCAGGCCGCCCCTGGACCGCACCCGAGCTGCGCGCCCTGCCGTTCGACCAGCTCCACGCGCTGTGGTACGTCCTCCTGCGCGAGCGCAACGTCCTCCTCACCCAGCGCGAGGAGGCGCGTCGCGTCCGCGTCGACTTGAGCGGGTTCAGCGCGGTGCCGGAGAAGCTGCGGATGGTGCGCCCGCCCCCTCTCCACCTCCGCTTCTCCTCGTTCGTAACTGACGCGCGGGCAAACAGTGCCAGAAGAGTATGGCGAGGATCAAGCAGGTGCTCTCGGAGCGGAGGCATGCCGCGCTCCAGGCGGCCGAGATCCTCCGCGCGCGGGGCGACGTCGAGGGTGCCGAGCGGGTCGAGCAGTCAGTCGAGGGCGAGGCACTGCGGTGAGCGGGCAAGGGAGCGCGGAATGAAGAGGTACCCATGCATGCGCACGATCGGGTTGGCTGATGGAGGCTGTTTCTTGCTTCGCTTCGGCTGCAGTCGGCTCGCTCTATGGACTCCTCTTTCTCCTCTTCAACGGCGCAGCTCACTCTTCACCGTACTACGGTGCTTCCCCTGCTCTCGCGCGACTCGCGGAGAAGGTGTGATTCGTGTCGGGGGTCGTTTCATCAAGAGACGAGTGGGCGGGGCCAGCCTCGCCCTTTCCGGGTGGTCGTATGGGTACGTGGGAGGTCGGTGAGGGTACTATGCACAGCAAGGGTGTACGTCCGAGCGAGGAAGGGAGGGGGGTAGTCTATGATGCGAAGGAGAGGAAGGAGAACTAGCGGGACGAGGTTCACGCCGAGACGCACGCGCCTGCGTCTGCGTTGAACGAGAAGCCGTCCTCGCACGCCCAGATCTCGCCTGCGGAGCGGGAGATGCACAGCGTCAGTTCGCGTCACGCTAAGCGAAGACAAGAGGGCGGCTGAATGGAGAGGGGAGGGAGGAGCGGACAGAGAGAGGGGCAACGCACAAACGCCCTGCACGCAGCCAACAGCCGCGACACCGGGGATCGCCCCGCAGTCGACGCCGCCCTGTCCCGCGCACGCCCCGCACTGCTCCAGCGCGCTCATCGTGTCGACGCACTCGAACGCGCGCTTTGCCCTCCCGACGCGGACCGCGCCGTCTACGGCGCATGCCGAGAGCCCACTGGGGCAGAGAGACCCGCGCTTGTGGTGCGCGAGGGAGCGGCGCGAGCGCGCGCGCTGCGACGGCGCAGAGGTCGCATCGACGCAGGTGCGGTCCGTCGTGGAGCAGGTGAGCCCCGCGGCGCAGGCGTAGTCGGGGTCTTCGGCGCACGATTCGCCGAGCTGCTTCCGGACGTCGCACAATGCCGAGGCAAAGTTGCAGTACCCTGTGGGGCGGGGAGAGGTGTCAGGGCGCGCGCGGAGAAGAGCGAGGGGGAGGGGACGCACCGGACTCGCAGAACGAGTTGAAGATGGCCTCGGCCTCGTCCGCGCTCAAGTCGAGCGGTGCGCTCGCGTAGTCGTTGCAGACTGTCGTCCCGAAGCCGGTCAGCGGAGACTTAAGAAGGTGAGGACGGAGGAGACGCACAAGCGCCGATGCCGCCGCAGGTGTTGCTCGCGGTGGGCTCGTACAAGCCCGAGAGGCAGTACAGGTACCCGAGGCAGTTGGCGTCGTCCTGCGAGCACGACTGGGCGAAGCCGCCCTGGCTGTTTGGCGCGCCGCGAAGGTCAGCCCCTCAATCCCCAGTGACAGGCCGTGCCCGCGGCAAAGGGGACGCACCACTGGCTGTTGACGCATTGCCCGTTGTCGCAGTTCGCGTCGCTGCTGCACGCGGCCCCCGCAATCCCGCAGAAGTACGCGCCGCTCTCGCGCTCGAGGACGCACTCGGCGCCGGTGGGGTTCACGCCGTCGCCCTGCGTGCCCTCCTCGTTGCCCGTGTTGGTGCCCGGGGCGGTGAGCGCGCCGTCCGCGCAGAGGGAGGCGTCTGTTTGCGCGCGGGGTGCCAAGAGGCGAGGAAGTGGGTTAGCGGGCGCGTTGGAGAGAGACGCGTCGAGCGGGACGCACCACCGCTAATGGACCCGTCCGAGGCGACAACGCTGCAGGGGAAGCGGCCGTATCCGCTCGGAATGGTCTGGGCGGCGGCGAGCGTCGCGAGGGACGCGAAGGACGCGACGGCGAGAGCGGCGCGCATGTTGAGGGAGGGGAGGGGGAAGCGAGTGTGTTGTGGAAGGAGTGACTGGAAGGCGCGACGGAGAGACCGAAGGGCACAGACGACGACCAGCGGAGTCGGAGCACTGAAAGCGAGTTGATGGGGGAGGGAGAAGAACGCGAGACGCGCTTCCCGAGAAGGTCTGCCGCGTCGTCAACTCTGCGCGCTGCAGAGGCAGCGTTGACCGGGACGTCTACGGCTCGGCCGGCCGCGCGCGTTCCAGTTTGTGATCGCAGCAACGCGTGTCGGACAAGATCGTCCGGGGTGCTCCTCCTCCGCTCCTCCCGAATCAGGCGAGCGGTGTCACTCGGCCGGTGCTGCTCGTCCCTCAGCGGGTTGCAGCATCGCCAACAAGTGCTGCGAACCCGTCATCACGCCCTGCGACGCGGTCTTGCGCCGGAGAGACGCGCTCAAAGCGGACCTTCTCAAGCGCTCCGCTCGTCCTTCCGCTCAGCTTGAGCGGGCGGACGGGCCGCAGTCGCTCAGCGGAAACGTATACGAATCTTCTGAACAACATTTGCGGGGGACGACCCGGCGCCGGCGAGCGGGCGTAGCGCGCCGATGTGATGAGCAGGGAGCCGTTGACATCGCGTGGAATGTGTTTGCCGAGCGTTTCTTTCGCTGCGAGTGGCTCACGTGCAGAGTGTCCCACTCGGCGCTGGCGGTCTCGTGAATGAGCGACGCGTCGTGGGCTCGCAGAGAATTCGCAAGGTCAGAGTAAGCGAGCCAGCGTTCGCCAGTGCGGACAAAACACCCTGCGGCGCGCCAGCAGAGGGTGTTGTAGACCAGACAACCCGCCGACAATCACCGGCGTACAGTCTGCAACAAGCAAAACAGGTGGGCACGGAGGAGAAATCCTGGGAGAGGCGGGCGCCGCGGGGGGGACCCCGACGGCCCCTGCCACACGTCGCAAGCAGGAGCATCCAGCGCCGAGAGCGGGCACCAGTAGCATGCACTGCATGAGTAAGGTCGAAGGACGGCTTCGAGCGGTCAAGCTGTGCGAAAGTCGGGCTGTAGAGCAGGTTTGAGGGAGGGCGAGGTGTTTGAGGGTAGGCGGGAGGGCGCTTTTGAACCCAGCGCGTCTTTTGCACCCGTCCATCCTGTAGCACGACAATTGTAGCACCCTACGAAGCAGTCAGCGCGATTCCGCGAGCGCTGAAGCGGGCAAGAAAGCCTCATCAGCTGCAGGCAAGTGGTGGAGCGGGGGATGAGCGAGAACGGCCTGTGGAGCTCGACGCACGCGCCCGACCCTACAGTCGAGGCAGAATGCTGTGACCCAGCGTGGTAGCAGGCCAGCAGACAAGGGTTGCGGTAGTGGTCGAGGACAACCCGTCGCTCAACCTCCCCGCCCGGTCCTCCCTCGCACCGCCTCCCGCTCCTCGCACGCCAGCATGAGTGAGAACCGCCACAACCTCCGCAGCCGCGGCAAGGGCCACGCCAGCGAAACAACCGCGCCCGCAGAGCCCGCCGCGAACGAGGTCGCCCCCGTCGACAAGGCGCACCGCGAGGAGGAGGAGGAGCTCGAGTTTGGCGGCGCGTGGGGCACGCTCGCCATGATGACGGGCTTCCCGACCCTCTTCTACTACCTCTATGCGTGCCTCTACTTCTACGACGGTGCGCCGCTTCGTCCCGCCTTCCTCGATCGAACCACCCCTGGATGTCAGCGACGACGAGCTGACCTGCCTGGAGCGCGCACAGGCAAGCTCGCGACGCCCGAGCACCCGCTGCAGCTCGCTGGGCCGGGCGGATGGGTCGAGTTCGTCAAGCACATCGCGACCCTTGTCTGGGAGGTGCGTGCACTCCACCTCGCAACCGCAGCGGGAGCAGGGCGGAGCTGACTCTTTGACGTGCGCAGACGGCGATGCCGACCAAGCGCGCGACGGCAATCTACCTCATCTTCGTCGGCGGGCAGTTCCTCCTCGCGTTCGTCATGCCCGGCGTGTGGCAGAAGGGCCTGCCGCTCAAGCACCGCAACGGGCTCCAGCTCGACTACTACTGCAACGCATACGCCGCGCAGTGGGCCACCGCCGCGCTCGTCGGCGCTGCGCACTTTACGGGCGTGTTCAACCTCGCCGAAGTGATCGACCTCTACGGCCCGCTCCTGACCGTCGCGAGCATCTTTGGCTTTGCCGTCGCGGCGGTGACGTACCTCACCGGCGAGAACTACCGCATGAGCGGCAACGTCGTCTACGACTACTTCATGGGCGCAAGGCTCAACCCCCGTGTGTGGAGCGTCGACATCAAGATGTTCTTCGAGATTCGCGTCTCGTGGAGCATCCTGTTTGCGCTCGCGATGGGCGCCGTCGCCAAGCAGAAGCAGGAGTACGGCTACGTCAGCGGCAACACGGCGCTCTTTGCGTACGGCGTCGGGCTGTATCTCAACGCGTGCGGCAAGGTGCGTTTTCGTCGCTTCGTCGTGCCGTGGTTCTGGGCGATCCGCTGACATGCTCCTCCTACGTCTACAGGGCGAGCAGTACATCCCACAGACCTGGGGTGCGTACCGCTTTCCTTCCTCGCGGTGACCCGCCGACTAACCCTCGCCCCCTCTCGCAGACATGAACTACGAGAAGGTCCGTGTCCCGCGCGTTCCTTGCCTCTCAACTCCCGCTCACCCCTCCCGTACAGTTTGGCTGGCTCCTCTCGTACTGGAACGTCGCGGGCGTGCCCTTCTCGTACGCGTACGCCGCGATCTACATGGCGACGCACGACCCCAAGACGTATGCCTACCCGAAGCCGGTCCTCTCGGTGCTCTTCGTCCTGATCACCGCCGCGCAGTTCACGTGCGTCCCCCTCTCGCCGCCTCGCCCCTGCGCGCTCGCTGACCTCGCGCGGGAGAGCAGGATGGACATCGCGATGGCGCAGAAGTCGCACTTTAAGGCGCTCAAGACGGGGACGTACATCAAGCGGCACACGTTCCCCCAGCTCCCGTTCGCCGAGCTCGACAACCCCAAGACGTTCCCGACCCAGGCGGGCGAGCTCCTCGTCGATGGGCTGTGGGCGTACCTCCGCAAGCCTAGTGAGTCGGCGCACTTCCGGGCTGACCTCCGTCTCTTGACTACTCGCGAAGCGCGAGGTTGCAGCTCTCTGAAGGTGTCGACTGACGCTCGTCCGCGCCTGCAGACTACATCGCCGACTGGATCCAAGCCCTGATCTGGGGCGCGTCGGCCGGCGTGCACTCGGTGATTCCGTACTACTACCCGCTCTTCCACTGCACGATGCTGCTGCACCGCAACTCGCGCGACGACATCAAGTGCGCGCGCAAGTACGGCGACGACTGGAGGCGGTACAAGGAGCTGGTGCCGTACTCGTGCGTCCTCCGTTTTCTGGCCGATCCGTGCAGGTGTACTGACGTTGGGAGCGCGCAGGTACATCCCGTATGTGCTCTGAGCGGGCGCCTCTCGCTGCGAAACACGCGCGAACGGATGTGTAGATCCCCTCGCGCACTCCCCCTTATACCCTTATGCGCTCTCAAGCGACCTCTCTATGCGATAGCATGGTTCTGTTTCCTACAGTGCGGTGCTTGCGAGAGAGGGATGTCTTGCGGTGTGTTCGGCTGCGAAGGGGAGCGAGCGGGAGGTTGAGCGTCCGTCGTTCGCCTCTTCGACGCGCTGAGCTCCTGCGAGCACTCCGCCGAGCTCGCACTACCTGCACCACTCGCACTCGGGCGCATCTCGCCTCTTCCCGCGCGCACGCCGCCTTCGACGCGCATCGACCGACCGTCGCCCGGCTCATCCGCCTCACCTCCTTCCGTCTCGCTGGGCGCCTGATCCGCGCGTGTAGCCTGACTGCAAGACTCGCACGATGAGCGTGCGTACCTCTCCCGCTTTCTCCAGGGCGAGCGAGCCGAGGGGAGCGTGCTGCTCCACCTCACTCGACCGACACGCCGTCCGCGCCCTCCCACGCCACAGGGGGCGTTGGAGCCGGTCTGAGCACGTAGAGCATCACTGACTTGCATGCCCCGCGCAGTCGCACCACTCCACGCCGTCGGGCGATATCGGGCAGAAGCTCGCGTCCCTGCACGCGCGCATCCTCAAGGAGCGCAAGATCCTCGAGGGCTTCCAGGCCATGCGCGCCGCCACCGCCAACCAGGACGTCATCCGCACCTGCGATGCAAAGATCCGCGACGCCCAGCGCACGATCGGCTGGTTCGAGGACTCGGTCCGCCAGCTCGAGGGCCGCGCCGCGCAGCTCTCCCAGGGCCCGCCGCAGGGGCGCGCGAGCCCCGCCCCGAGCAGCGCCGGCTCGGGCCCCGCGCAGTACGCCCCGCCCATCCCGTCAGCAGCGTCGCAGCACCATCCCTCGCTCGACGACCCGCGCCGCGCAGGCGCGCCCCCGCCCGGCGCAGCGCCGAGCTACGTCCAGCCGCAGGCGTACGGTGCCGCGGGCCCGCACGGCCGCGTCGAGGCGAGGGACGCGGTCGCGCCGGCGGGGCCGGGCGGCGCGATGGTCTTTGGCGGGGCGAAAGCGAAGGACCAGTTCACGAACCTCGGTGCGTCGCTCGCGCTTTCCCCAGTTGGCTTTCATGGGCTGACATAATAAACTTGCGCACCGCGCAGACCTGATCAAGTCGGACACGCCGCTCACGACGGCTAAGATCTCGCGGATGCTGCACCAGCTCGAGTTCAAGCTGCACGTCGAGCGGCAGTACAAGGAGGGCATCGATAAGATGGCCAAGCTGTACCTCGTCGACGGCGACAAGAAAGCCCGGTGCGCGGGATCCTTCCTCTCTTGTGAGGGCGCGACTGATGAGCAGTGCCATACGATGCGTAGTGCCGACACGGAGAACAAGCGCGTCGAGTCGAAGCAGAAGATGGTCCTCCTTAACCAGGCGCTTAAGAAGTACAAGACGCTCGACGTGATGGGCGAGCTTGGCGAGGAGGAGGATAGTACGTTGCGTTCGCTCTTCGGGGCGAGGTGCATCATCGAGGCTGACGACACTCCCCACCTTCCCGCGCTTACAGGCATCCCGGAGGACGTCAAGTCGAACCTGCGGCGGCCGCTCTCCGGCGCGCTGCAGATCACGATCAAGCAGGCGCGCGAGCTCGCGCACGCGCCGCAGCCGAAGAAGTCGAAGCACCCGTCCGAGACGATCATCTACGTCAAGGTCGAGGACACGCCACGCGCGCGGACGCACCCGGCGCGGCACGACCGCTGGAACGAGGACTTTGAGATCCACGTCGACAAGGCCAACGAGTGCGAGGTCACCATCTACGACAAGGTCCCCGGCGAGGGCGCGCCCGTCCCGATCGGCATGCTCTGGCTCCGCCTGAGCGACATCGTCGAGGAGCTCCGCCGCAAGAAGATGGGCGCTGAGGCCGGTCCCGGGTGGGTCACCGCTGCGCGCGTCGCGCAGGGCAGTGGCGGCAGCGGCTCTCTCGCCGGCGGCGCGCCCGGCGCGCAGGACGTCCCCGTCGGCGGGCTCAACCGCGAGCAGAGCCTCGCTGGGACGTTTGGCGCGGGCGCGGGCGGCAAGGGCGAGGGCATCGACGCGTGGTTCGCCGTCGAGCCCGAGGGCGCGATCCAGCTGCACCTCAACTTTGGTCCGTTCCGCTTCTTTCGCCTCGTTGCGGGCTCCGCTGACGCTAGTCCCCGCGCGCAGTGAAGTCGAACGTCCGCAAGCGCCCGTACGACGCCGGCGGCCTCGGGCGCCAGGGCGCCGTCCGCAAGCGCAAGGACTCGATCCACGAGCAGAACGGGCACAAGTTCGTCCAGAAGCAGTTCTACACGGTCGTCCTCTGCGCGCTCTGCGGCGAGTTCCTCCTCAAGGGTGCGGGCATGCAGTGCGAGGACTGCAAGTACGCCTGCCACGGCAAGTGCTACCAGAAGGTCGTCACCAAGTGCATCTCCAAGAGCAACACCGATGCCGTGCGCACTCCCTCTTCCCCCTCCGTGCGATCGGAGAACCCGCTCACCCGCCGACGACGCCCGCAGGACAAGGACGAGGAGACGATCAACCACCGCATCCCGCACCGCTTCGAGCCCATCACCAACATCTCGCCCAACTGGTGCTGCCACTGTGGCCTCGTCCTCCCGCTCGGGCGGAAACAGGCGCGCAAGTGCCACGGTGCGTCGTGCTTGCCTCGCCTCGAGGACCGCACACTGACCCTCCCTCCCCCTCCCCGTGCAGAGTGCGGCGTGACGGCGCACACCGACTGCATGCACCTCGTCCCCGACTTCTGCGGCATGTCGATGGAGATGGCCAACAAGCTCCTCTCGGACATCAAGTCGATCAACAGCAGCCGCCGCCTCGGCGCCGGGCGGCAGCCGGCGCGCCCGGCGCTCCCCGCCCAGGCGCAGACGCAGACGCAGACGCAGACGCAGGACCCCTACGGCGCGCGCCCGTACGCCCCGCCCGTGCAGCAGGACCACCTCGCGGGCGAGGTCGGCCGCCTCAACCTCGTCGGCGAGCAGCAGCAGCAGGCGCAGCAGGCGTATGCGCCCGCGCCGGTGCAGCGCGTGCCGGTTCCGCAGCTCGACCCGTACGGCGGTGCGCCGCCCCCGCAGCAGCAGCAGCAGCAGCAGGCCCCGCCGCCGCAGGTCACGGCGCCGCCGCGGCACTCGTCCGCGTCGACGGTCTCGTCGTTCGGGAACGACGCGCGCGACTCGATCGGGTCCCTCATCGGCGGGTACACGAGCGACGGGAGCGGCAGGCCCGCGCAGCCGCAGCCGCAGCCGCCCGCGTTCCAGCCGTACAAGCAGCAGCCCGCACCCGTCGCGCAGCCGGCATACCAGCAGCCTCCGCCGCCGCCCGCACAGCAGCAGCCTCCTACCCAGCCGTACCCCCCTCCCGTCGCAGTCGCCCAGCCGTACCCCCCGCAGCCTGTCCCGCCTCAGCAGCAGCCGTACCCTCCCCGCTTCCAGCCGCAGCAGCCCCCGCAGGCCCCGCCGAACCAGCTCTACGCTCCCGCCCCTCCCCGCGTTCCCCCTCAGCAGCAGCAGCAGCCCGCCGTCGCGCCTCCCCCCGTCGCGCAGCAAGCGCCGTACCCGCCCGCGCCGGGCTACCCGCAGCCGTCGCAGGTCGCGCGCCCGCCCGTCGCGCCTCAGCAGCAGGTTGCGCAGCCCGCTGCGCAGCCGCCCGCGGTCCAGCAGCAGCAGCAGCAGCTGTCGCCGGCGGCGTCGCTGCGGCATCGCCGCATCGGGCTCGACGACTTCAACTTCCTCGCCGTCCTCGGCAAGGGCAACTTCGGCAAAGTCATGCTTGCCGAGGAGAAGAAGTCGGCGCAGCTCTACGCCATCAAGGTTCTCAAGAAGGAGTTTATCATCGAGAACGATGAGGTGGAGTCCACCAAGTCGGAGAAGCGGGTCTTCCTCGCGGCGGCGCGCGAGCGCCACCCCTTCCTCCTCGGGCTCCACTCGTGCTTCCAGACCGAGACGCGCATCTACTTTGTCATGGAGTACGTCTCGGGCGGCGACCTCATGCTGCACATCCAGCGCGAGCAGTTCACGCCGCGGCGCGCCAAGTTCTACGCCGCCGAGGTCCTCCTCGCGCTCGAGTACTTCCACAAGAACGGCATCGTCTACCGCGACCTCAAGCTCGACAACATCCTCCTCACGCTCGACGGACACGTCAAGGTCGCCGACTACGGCCTCTGCAAGGAGGACATGTGGTTCGGCAAGACGACGTCGACGTTCTGCGGCACGCCCGAGTTCATGGCGCCCGAGATCATCCTCGAGCAGCGCTACGGCCGCGCCGTCGACTGGTGGGCGTTCGGCGTCCTCATCTACGAGATGCTCCTCGGCCAGTCGCCCTTCCGCGGCGACGACGAGGACGAGATCTTCGACGCCATCCTCGAGGACGAGCCCCTGTACCCGATCCACATGCCCAAGGACTCGGTCTCGATCCTCACCAAGGTGCGCCGTGCGCGCTTCCTTTTCTTGTGCCATCGCTGACCTCGTCCACCCGCAGCTCCTGACGAAGGACCCGACGCGCCGCTTGGGCGCGAGCGAGGCGGATGCGTCCGAGATCAAGGCGCACACGTTCTTCGCAGGGACAAACTGGGACGACGTCTTCCACAAGCGCATCCCGAGTCCGTTTTACCCGGCGATCGTGCGTCCCCGCCTCTCCGGTCCCGAGTGAGCGAGTGCTGACCCGCCCTTCCCCCCTTGCGCGCCCGCAGTCGTCCGCGACCGATACCGGAAATTTCGACGCTGAATTCACGTCGGAACAGCCCACCCTCACGCCGGTCCACAGCACTCTCTCCACGCAGGACCAGCAGGAGTTCGCCGGTTTCAGCTGGACCGCACAGTGGGCGTCGGCGGTCTAGGCGCTTGTTGTAGCTTGCGGTGCAAAGGTCGTATATCTGTGCTTGCGGGCTGGTGAGAGTAAAAAGCGAGAGCGCGTTCGGAGGGGAGGGGAGGCGGGCGGGTGGAGCTACAGCGGGGCGGTGAGAGGGCGTATAACGAGGCGCAACAACAGGGTTATGTACGCTTGAGAGCAAAAGAAGAACACGGAGACAGGCGAGGGCTAAGTGTAGAAGCACAAGCAAGCGGAGGGGGCTGGGGTATGGCGAGGTGCTCTAGCGGCGGTTCGCGCGCAGCGCCGGGTCGTGCTGGAGGAGCACCGACGAGAGCGACATGTTGCGCTCGCGGGCGAGCTCCTTCTGGCGCGTAAACATCCACTCGGCGGTCGGGCGCCCGCCGCACGTCGTCTCGCAGAATTCCTGCACCTTCTTGATTCCCTCGCAGAAGCCGACGCGGAGCGAGAGGACCGCGCCAGGCTTGCCCCAGTTGGCGGCGTCCTTCGTCGGGTGCGTCGCCCACGCGCCGGAGATCAGGATGTCGGAGCTGCGGGCGGGCGCGAGCGAGGGTCAGTCCGGCCGCTGAAAGGCGATGAGAACGGAGAAGACGCACATTTCCTCCGCACGGCACTGGATCAGCTTAGCGACGTTGTGCACCACGTCACCGAGCGGGCCGTAGAGTTTGACGCCGAGCAGCGCGCGGTCGACGTGCGGGAAGATGATCTTGTGCGGGTAGTCCGCGTAGCTCTGCCACACGTCCTCCCAGACGATACGGATGCGGACCGTGTGCGTCGCGCGCCGGTGCCCGCTCGGCTTGACGTCCTCGAATGCGAGGTCGATGTAAGGGTTGCGCGGGAGCGTCATGTAGTCGTTGTGGTCGTAGAGCGCGGCGTTCCCGCGGCGGCCGAACACGCCCGCGCCTTTCGCGAAATTCTCGATGAGCCCGCGCCCGTCAACAAACTCGTCAGGCACGAGCGGCTTGTGCAGCGTCATCGGCGCGAGGTGCGCCGTATGCGAGACGCCCTTGATCGGCTCGAACGCCCCCGGCTGCAGAACGGCCGTGTACTCGGGCTCAGCGTACGGCGTCGCGCTGCTCGACGTCGCCTGACCCGGCGTCGCCGACGAGGACGCAGCTGCGCCATCGGAGGGGAAGGGCGGGCTCGAGAGCGGGGGCGGCGGGAGCTGCGACGGCTGCGGCTGCGGCGGGGCAAACTGCCGCTGCTGCACGCGCTGCTGCTGCATCTGCTGCGCCAGGAGCTGCTGCTGCTGCTGCGCGAGGAGGAACTGCTGCTGGTAGAGGAGCTGCTGCTGGTCGTACGGCGAGACCTGCTGCGGCTGCTGCTGCTGCACTTCGACCGGGCCGAGCGTCCCGCTCTGCGACGCCTGTGGGCGCGGAGGCGCCGTCGCGTGCGGATGCGTACCCGCCGCACCGTTCCTGGCGCGCTTGACGTCCCTCTCGTCCGCGACTTCGGCCTCGGGGAGCGTGCGCTTCGGCGAGGTCGTCGATGCCTCGCCGCCGTTCGAGGCCGAGCCTGCGGACATCGCCGCGCCAAGCATCGGGTTGACGCAGACTGCGGCGATGTCGGAGGAGCGGGTGCGGCCGGCGTCGACGGCGTCGCCGCTGCCGGAGCTGAGGTCGGTCTGCACGCTCGCGTCGCGCGTCGGCGGGTGGAGGAGGGCGGCGAAGGCCGGGCGGGCGGAGAGGGGCGTGGCCGGGCCGAGGTACGGGTTCTCGGGGATGTAGACGCGGTTGACGTTGTTCTGCGGGACGAACGACTGGCCTTTCTTCGCGAGCCAGTCGGGCAGGTCGAGGATGATCTGCGGGAGTTCGGAACCTCGTCAACGAGACTCTCGCGCCGGACAATAAACATGCGGCGCACGGTCGCGTTGACGGTCAGCTGGAGGGCGCCGCGCGACTTGGACTTTGCGATGCGCGTGAAGCCATCGAGCTTGTCGCGAGCGTCGAGTGCACGCTCGAGGGTGTTGTAGCCGATAAAGCCGCTGTTCCGCAAAGGCAAAGGAGATCTCGGTCAGCGCGGAGCGCCGCACGAGCAGAGCGAGCGGGAGGCGAGCGAGCGGGAGGCGAGCGTACATGGGGACGTCGGGACCTTCGAGACGCCCGAGGATGCCACCGCCCGTCTCGTACGCCTTTGCGTAGAGAGTACTCTGCATGCGCGCATAGGATATGGTCAGGCGGGCTCGAGGGGATGCTCTCGACAACGCGGGAGTGGCGAGATGGGGGGAGCGCACCGAGACGCTGGCGAGCTCTTCGGAACCGGTGACGCCCGTGAAGCAGACGCCGAAAAGCCAGGAGTTCCCCTCGCTGGTCATGCTGGGCGTGCGCGGGAGGAGCGAGGTGAGGGCGGAGGGTGAGGCGGTGGGTGCGGCCGCGACGAGCAGACAGGTCGAGCTGCGCGAGCGGGGCACTTCGGACCGAGCAGGAAGCGACGACAAGGTGCTTCTAAGGGCGTACAACGCGTCAGCAGGGCGTCCACTCCTTCCGAAGAGTGTCGGGTGCCGGGGCTCGTCCGCGGAGGAAGACGGCTACTCGCTCCTGGCCTCCCTCCCCGCCGCTCCTGTTCCCCAAGGGGCCTCCCAGAAGCCCGAGGCACCTGCCCAGCCCCTCGCCCGCCCATTGCGCCGCCATGCTGCCGCCACCGGGCGTGCCCATCCCTCCCCCTCTTCCCGGCCCTCCGCCCGTCCTCGCGCGCGTACGCACCCTCCCTGCGATCCCTGACACGCGCGGGACCCACGAGTGCAGCTGCTGACCCGATCCCGCGGCGTTCCGCAGCTCTACCAGGAGGCGGCGCAGCGCGGGGGCGTCGTGATCTCCCGCCCTGCTCTTCCAGCCGAAGCCCCTGCCAGCCCACTGCCGCCGCCGCCCCTCTCGTACGAAGAGGCGGTCCAGCGCACGGGCTCCTCCATCACCGTCAACCCGTTCGGGCCCGGACACATCCCGCCGCCGCTCCCAACACCGCCGCGCCTCCTCGCTCCCGCACGCCCTCGCCCTCGCTCCTCGTCACAGCACGAGCAGAGTCAGCCGACGTACCAAGCTTCGTCGTCTTTCTCGTCTCCTCCGGCAGGCGACCGTCGCGCGAAGCCGAGTGCGCTGCAGAGCGAGGGGCGAGGGCCGACGGACGCGTTGAGGGAGGGGGACGCGGGCACAGGGAGCGCGGAGGGCGACATGGGGGGCGTCTTCGGCGGCGGGTCGGGCGACAGGGCGGAGGAGAGCAGCAAACCCCGCCCTTGGGGCGAAAAGGGCAAGTGGGCGGCAAGGAAGGAGGACGTCCCGACATCGAGCGAGAGGGGGCAGAGCCCTTTCGTCCCGACCTACTCGCCCGCCCAGCATGGAGTCAGCACGGTGCAGCAGGACACGACCGGTACGCTCTCTCCCACTTCTCGCGTGCGCAGCGGTTGATCCTCTCGCTTCCCCGCCCGCCCCGTCCTCATCAGCAGCCGCACCGACAACGGCCGCTCAGTCTCGCGCACCACCCCCTGCAGCGTCGACGACTGCACATGACAGAGGAGACGACGCGTCGCAGGTCGAGGGCGGCCCGCCGTTGCCCGCCACACCTCCTCTCCCTCGCCCCGTCGCCGATCCCGGCAAGTCGCTCGCACGCACCTTCAAGCGCTTCGCAGGGCAAGCGCCCGTCATCAAGCCCGCCGGTCCGCCTGTGAGCGGTGCGCGCTCGTCGTTCCGCAAGGTAGTCGGTGGCGACGGGGCCAGCTCGATAGAGTACATCTCGTCCTACAAGCCGCCGCCGCGCGCCGCGCTCCCGCTCCCCTTCCCGTACCCTGCTGCGCCGGCTGCCAGCTCTGGCGCTGCGAAGCCTGCAGCGGCTGCAGGAGCGCAGCACACGCCCGCGCGGTCGACGCAGCCGCCCGCGTTGCCGCCCGCGCAGAAGGCCTCCTTCGCTGCGGGCTTTGCGCAGGCGAGAGGCGCAGCGCCCGCCGCGCCTCCCGGACGTCCCAAGAGTTCGCAGAAGGGCGCGTCGGCCGGCAGGGCCGAAGCGCCGGCGGGCTCGGGCGGCCGCACGAGGCGGACCGCGAGCTCTTCTCCGTCGCCCGACGGCGCAGCGGCGGCGGAGCCCGTCGCCGGCTCGTCAAAGCGCAAGACGGTCGTGCTCGGTCTCGTGCGACACTCGGATGTCCCGCCGAACTACCGCCACACAGGGCGGCAGTACAAGCACGTCTCGGACGACCCGGCCGAGGGCGCCAAGGTTGCGAAGCGGGTCGCCAAGGGCATCATCCGCGAGGACCTCGCGTACGATGTCGAGCTCGTCACGGAGGCGGCGGAGCAGGCCTGGGGCCTGCGCGACGCGACGATCCGGACCTTCAAGGTCTTCGGGTCGGCGAACGCGCCCCGCGCCTGGCGCAGGCCGCAGATCTACCTCCCGATCAACCGCTCGGGCGACGCGTTCCTCGCCGCGCTCCCTACCGCAACGCACGTCGTCCTCGTCGGCGTCGCGGCCGTCTCGACGGAGCTGAACCGCTTCCGGTCGGACTTCCTCGACCGCCTCCGCGACGAAGCGCGGATCGGCATCACGCGCGAGCAGAGTTCTCTCCCGCCCGTGACGATGACGGCGGGCGAGCTGCGCGCGGGCGTCGCCGCTGCGCGCGCGGAGGGGCAGAAGGGGATTGATGCGCAGCCGAAGGATGTGCGGTGGATGCTGAGGATGCTGAAGGTGGGTCGCGCGAGCAGGAAGATGCAGCAGGAGGGCTCGCGCGCGCAGGGTAAGGAGTCGCGGCGGCTTAAGCGTACGTCTCCCGTGTCTTTCTTGCTGTCGACGCCGCTCACGCGCGCCTGGTACCACTCGCAGGCCGCAAGCCAATCCGCCTGCCTCGCGCGGAGACGGACGACTCGGACGACCAGTACGTCGCCGGCAGGAAGAGCAAGAGGCCCCGCGTGCACGAGGCGCCCGAGAGCCTCTCGCTGTACGAGCGCTGCGGGAGGAACGTGTGTCGGGTTCTCCCTGCCTTCCTCTTCCACTTGACTGACCCTCTTCAACTTCCAGGGATGCCCCTACTCTGGCCAGGCTCCGCAGATCCCCGCGCACAAGCTCAGCGGGAACTGCGACGGGCTCTGCCACATTTGCGTGCGTTTCTCCCCTTTCGCCCCGCGAGGCTCTTCACTCAAGCGTACTGCGTTTCGCGCAGAGCGAGAAGTTCAGACCGGCGGCGTCCTTGCCAAGCGCGAGCACATGAAGAAACACAAGAAATACATGTGCCCTCTCCCCGTTCGTTGCGCCTCGCATTTCCCGCACGTGCCATGACTGACCCTTCTAGTCGAGCAGAACTGCTACTCGGGCTTCAACAACAAGGCCCACCTCATCCCGCACGCCGCCTCGCACAAGAAGGGCAACCTCCGTGCCGACGGCCACTCGAGCCTGAACCGCTGGTTCACGCCCGCTCGCATCGCCGCTATGCCCCTCACGCCCGAGCCGGCCAAGGGCCGCTACCCGAACCGGGAGGGCCTCTTCCTCCCCTACGACCCGGAGGACCCGCTCAAGCACGCTGACGCGAAGCCCTCTGCCGACCCGCCCGCCGTCATGGACTCGCCTGCGCCCTCCGCGCCGGACGACACCGACGCAGCTTCGTCGTCCTTGCTCGCCAGCGCGACGCCCTCCTCCGCGGCGGGCTCATGCGAGCAGAAGCGCCTCGGGAGCGACGTCGAGCTCGACTCGGACGCCGCCGTCGGTGAGTCCGACGAGGGCGACTTCTTCGACGGGTGGGACGACGAAGACGACGACGACGACGACGCGTACAACGATGCGTTCGCCGAGGGCGGGGACGATGGCGGTGATCTCGTCGACTTCTTCGACGATGGCGCGCTCTCAGCTGGCGAGTCGTCGGACGCACGCAGCGTGCCCGAGCAGGCGGAGGCGAACCCGCTCGCGGGCCGCATAGGCGACGCCGGCCTCGCCGTCCTGAGCGCCGCGGACGAGGCGATGCTGAACGGCGGATGGCGCGTCGAGGACGCCGACATCCTCAGCGGCGTGGGCGAGTTCGCCGGCCTCCTCGAGCGCCTGGCCGGAGGCGCGGGCGGGCCGGCGGGAGACGGTTGGGGCGGGGTCGACGGCTTCGATGAGTTTTTGGACGGGTATGTTGACGCCGAGGGCGGGGACGAGCAGGAGGTGGACGAGAAGGACGAGAAGGGCGGGGGCGACGTCGAGTTTGCCTAAGCTTTCGCTTGGTTCGCTTCATGCACGGTGGCCGCTCGCCGCTTGCGGAATCGTCGCGCTGTTTCGTTCACTGTGCCCTTTGCGCTCTTTCGCCGTTCCCCCAGCTGCTGTCGAGTTCGTGCGCGTCCTCGGCCTCAGCTGCGTGTCGATCCGCTGCCTTCTGATGAAGCTTCTTCCTCATCGCTATCACGTCCGAGCAGCCGACGCTCACGCCGGTGCACTCGACGCTCTCGGCGCAGGATCAGGGCGAGTTCCAGGGCTTCAGCTGGACGGCGAACTGGGCGCAGTGAGCGGGGTGGGGGAGGTCGTCGACGCGTGTTGTGCAAAGCAGTGGGCTTTTTCGTCTCGATGGGCCCTCTTGCGCTGTCGCTGCCCAGCTTCGTCCGTTACCCGTGCCTCGTCGACTTCTCTGCTCCGCCACTCTCGCCCTCCCCTGCTTCCCTCTTTCTGTCGCTCTCCACGCAGCTGTCATCCCCTCTCCTGCCCTCACCATCTCGCAAGCGCAAGCGTCATGCACCTTCCCTCACACGCGCTACTCCCCCTTCGCTTTCTCCCTTTCCGCGCGCTCCTCCTCCCGCCTCACCCCCCTCATCCGCCACGCAACCCCCGCGACGCCCACCGCCCCCGCCGCATACGCTGCCGTCGGCCCCACCGCCCAGTACACCCCCGTCGTCGCGAGCGGGCCAAGCGCGCGGCCGAGCTGCCCCGCGCTCCTGAACCGCCCGAGCGCGGCGCCCGTGTGTCCCCAGTCGAGAGGGACGCGAGCGCGTTCAGGCTGTTGACCACCGACGCGCGAGACGAAGGCAAGGAGCGCGGCCGCGGCCCAGAGCGTCAGCCGCGCTGCGCCGCCGCGGGCGTCGAGGTGCGGCAGCGCTGCAAGGGCTGCGAGCGCGGCAGCGCACGCAGGCATGCCCGTCTGGGCGAGCTTCGCCGTCCCCGCCGCGCTCCCCCGGCGGCGGCGGACGTACCCGCCCTGGAGGGCGGCGCTGAGGACGCCGACGAAGCCGAGGAGGCGGCCGTTTTGCGCGTTGGAGAAGCGGAAGAGCGCGTGCGTGAGGAAGCAGAGGGTGTACTCGGCGCCGGAGAAGAAGAAGAGGAAGAGGAAGTGGGTGAGGGAGAGGGACGAGAGGCGGGAGGAGGTGGTCGGTGCAATCGAGGGGGTCGGGGGCGTATCGAGTGTTTGCGCGGGCGCTCCCGCCGCGCTCTTCTCGTCCTCGTGCGGCTCATCTACGCCCGAAGCGTGCCACCCGCGCGTCTCGGGGAGGTACAGCGCGAGGTACGCCGTCTCGAACGCGAGGAGCGCGAGCGTCATCGCTGCGGGGACGGCGTAGGCGTTGAGGCGGACCTCGCCCGCCCAGGGCAGCGCTACGACGCTGCCATGCCCGAAAGCTCGCTGGGAGAGGTACGCGCCAATGCTGGGTCCGACGGTGAACGCGAGGGAGAACGCCGCGCCGACGAGGGCGAGGCTGCGCGCGCGCGTCGCCGACGTCGTAACGTCCGTGATGGCCGCGATCGAGAGCTGGACGTTGCCCTCGCTGAGGCCGCCGACGACGCGGCTCAGGGCGTAGACTTCGAAGCGCGAGGCGAAGAGCCACAGCGCGGCGGAGAGGACGTTCCCAACCATCGTCGCGAGGAGGATGCGCCTGCGCCCGAAGCGGTCGCTGAGGCGCCCGATCGAGGGCGAGATGAGGAACTGGCAGAAGGAGAAGAGCGACGCGAGGAGCCCGCCGAGGAGGGTGAGGTCCCACCGCGAGGACTGCGCCGCCGAGAGCGTCTCGCCGCCGTACGCCGCTGCGCCGACCGACGCGGGCGCCGCGAGCGCAAAGAGGTGCGCGCGGAGGGTGCGGACGAACGACATTGTGCGCGAGAGGAGCGTTGGCGAGAGGGAGGGGTGCGCAGCCTCCTGGCGAACGAAGTCTTCGATGAGGCGGGGGAAGAGGGGGAGTCTGCGGGGTATACACGTCAGTCTCAGTACCTCCCGCACGGCTGCTCCACCGCGCGTTCTCGGAGAGAACGTCCCTCTCCTCCCGCAGGCTCAGCACCGCCCCGTCCGCCAACTGCTCCGCAGCCAGCCCAAGGGAGGAAGCGAGGACGCACGGCATAGTGAACGCCATCAAGTCGAGCAGGAGCGCCGTGAAGACGACCCTCACGACCCTCCTCCCCGCGGCCTCGCGCTCACTCGTCGTCGGCCTCATTGATCCCTGCTTGAGCGAGTGTGAGCTTGATCGCGCTTGGACGGCGGAGATCGGCGCTGCAGGAGGGCGTACGAGGCGGACTGAGCAGTTGCGCGCGGCGGAACGAGCGAGAGAGGGAAGAGCCCGAAGCGGACGAGGCGAAGGGGACGTCGCGGTGATGAAAGGGCTGTCCTCGCATTTTCGCTCCTCTGGACCGACGAGTGCTCCTGTGCGAGGAGGGCAGCGCAGAGATGCAGCGGAACTCGCAGGGGAAGCGCGAAGAGTTGCACCACCTCGACATTCCCCTCGACCGCCCTTCGACCGCCCTTCGACCGCCCTCTACACCCAGTCCGTGTACTTGGCGAGCCACCTGAGCCCCTGCTCCCACGCAACCCACTCGGCCTCGACCGTCGAGTCGATCGGGTGCCCGTTTCCAGGGAACGCGAGCATCTCGACGTCGACCTTGTCTGCGCCGTCCGGGCGGCGCCTGAGCGCATGGAACCACGCGCGGCCCTGGTTCGGCGGGACGCGGCGGTCGTCGAGCCCGATGAGGAGGAGCGTCGGCGTCTTGACGTTACCCGCATGGCGGAGGGGCGAGATCTCGTGGAAGCGCTCAAACGTCGCGGGGTCGACGAGCGGCGGCGGCGCGCCGAGCGGGTACGCGACGTCCGCTTCGACAAAGCACCAGTCGGGGATGTCGGTCATCGACGCGTTGGCGACGAGATCCGTGACAGGGTTGCGCATGACAACCCCGTCGAATTCGCCCGGCCAGCGCGCGGTGAGGTGGCATGCGATCCAGCCGCCGTGCGACCCGCCCATGAGGAGCTTCTTGCCGCGCGTGCGGCTCGCGAGCGACAGCGCGTTGAGGTAGTGTCCTGCGCCGAGGGTCGCCTCGACCTCGAGCTCGCCGAGCCGCGGCGGGAGCACCTCGATGTGGCGCTGCCCAAAGCCGATCGAGCCCGGGTAGTTGACGAGAACGACGCGGTACCCAGCGAGTACGAGCGCGGCAACGCCGTAGCTGAAGTCGGTCGTCGACGCGCCGTGCGGCCCGCCGTGGGGGACGACGACGAGCGGCGGGAGGTTGACGTGCGACTCGGCGGTCGGGTCGATCGGGATGGGCGAGATGAGGATGAGCTCGGTCGGGTCGAACTTGGGCAGCGGGAGGACGGTATAGGAAATGCGGGAGAGGGCAGAGGCGACTGCGGGTGTACAGGCATGTCAGCGGATCACCGACGGGCAAGCGAATCTCGAGCTGCAGCTGAAGGGAGCAGCAGCGGCCTGGGAAAGCCCGGAACGAGCGCGGTCAGAGGCGGCAGGGAGGAAAGCGACGCACGTTCGTCCGAAGTCGCCGCCTCCTTCAGCACCTTCCACTGAACCTCCGCGCCCTTCCCGTCGCCTACATCCGCGACCACGAGCCTCGGCGGCGCGCCCGGCCCGCTTCTGGCGCGAAGACCCTGCCGCGCCCGTCCGTCCCGACGACGCCAAAGCTCTCGAGCCGGTCACCGCCGTCCTCGCCGAGTAGAGGTACGGCAGCGCGGCGTCGACGCTCGTGCGCTGTTCGGGCCACGGCGCGAGGCTCGACACCGCGCCCGAGTCGAGGTTGACGACGAGCGGGACGCGCCGCGAGCGCCAGACGGAGGTCATGGCTGCGCTGACGCCGCCCGACGCGCCGACGAGGAACGCATCCTGCGGCAGCTGGTCGACGTACAGCCCTGGGAAAGGGTCGCTCGACTGTTTCGCGTCGGGAACGTCGACGACGGGGACGACGGTACGGTCCTCCTCGACGGTGAGCGACGGCGCGAGGGTAGCGAGCTGCAGCGCTGCGCAGGAGGCGTGCGGACCGCCGAGAGTGTTGGAGAGGTAGAGGATGCGCGAGGACGTGGAGGAGGCGGCAGGCAGAACGCGCGGCGAGCGGGCAGAGCGGTCTTCCGCCGAGATCGGCGTCGCTGCAACAGCGCGGTACGCGAGCTTCGGCTCATCGTCGTCCTTCGCGCCGTCGGCGTCCTTCTCCTCCTTCTGCGCCTTGACCTCGAGCGCGTAGATCCGCGCGGCGCGGTTCGTACAGTACACGATGCCGAGCTTGCGCCCGTCGCCCGTCGGCGCGTACCCAGTCGCAACGAGCTTCGGGCTCGCTTCGTCGGGGAGGAACACGGGCTGGCCAAAGACGACGGGGCCGGCGAGGTCCGGCGAAGTGAGGCGGTGGACCGAGATCTGCGGCTGCGGCGCATGCAGGGCACCCTGGAAGGGCGAGGTGCCGAGGACGAGGAGGAAAAGTGTCGGCTCGCGCTTGCCGATGAAGGTCTCGCCAAAGTCGGGCTCGTAGCGGAACTTGTCGGCGGCGGGGCGAGTCGCGCTGGAGTCGGGCTTGGGGAGGGGCCTCGGCGGTGTAGACGAGCGCGGTGGAGGAGGGGTGCCACGACGGCGGGCCGAAGGTGGCTGTAGATCCGCGAGCGTTAACACAGGACTCGCGCGATGCGAGAGTACGGGACGTACGGTCGAAATACCAGTCGCCGTGCTCCTTCGTGACCTCGATCTCCTCCTCCTTCCTCCCGTCCAGCACCCGCACAATCTCGATGACTTTGCGCGCCTCCTTGCCGTCCCTGGCGGGGATCACGCGGAAGACCGCCTGCCTCGAACCGTCCGGCGAGAGCGAGACGTGCTTGACCTCCTCCGAGGCGTAGACGAGCGGAGTGGTCGCGATGACGGTCGAGTCGGCGTTGTTGACGACGAGGGTCTGCGTCGCGCTGCGTTTGGTCAAGCCGGAGAGCGAGCGCTGCGAGAGCGAGAGGTGCAGGGTCGCTGGAGGTGGGGCCGAGGCCGAGGGGTGAGCGGGCAGAATCAAGGCGAAGGAGCCACGAGTGGGTACGCACAGACACCCTCGGTCCCGTTCGCGTTCCTGACAAAGCGCGCGCCCGTCACAGTTGCCGCTTCGAAGAGGTCACAGGCGAACTCGATGGCGCGAGAGAGGCGGGCCTCGTCGTCCTTCAGCGGCGTAGGCGGGACGGGAGAGCGTGTGCGCTGGATCTGCGTCATCCTTCGCGGGGGTATAGCTAGCGTTCGAGCCGGCTCGAGCGAGGAGAGGTTCGGCGAGGAGGTCAAGCCGCTCGAGGAGGAGAGGGGCGGGCCGCCCTCCTCCGTAGGGCTTTTTGCGGCACGCAGTGTGGCTCGGTGCACTTCAGCGACGTAGAACTACGCCTCGCAGTTCCCACGAAGCGGGTTGGAGCGAGGCTTCTCGGCCCTCTCCTCGCGACGTGCGTTGGAAACGACAGGAATCAACGTCTACATGCTCGTACAGACTCAACCTGACTCTGGTGAGTCCCCAGCGCGGTGACAGACGACGGCGGCGCCGCCACCATCCTACAAGTCCCATAACCACCCCCTCCGCCAGCTCCGCCGACTCTCCAGCGCAAGCCGCAGCTCGTGGAGGATGCCCTGCGCGTAGACGACGCCGGCAGGGAGGAGGTCGAGGCGCCCGCCGGTTTGGAGGGTCTGGTAGCCTTCGATGAGGCGACCAAAGTCTGCGAGCGGAGAGGAGGGTCAGTTGCTGCATTAACGAGCGCGTCTCCCACATTTCCGCTGGCCAGCGCTCGCTAGGAGCTGAAGCCCAGAATAGTGAAGCCGGGAGGCGGTGAATGAGTACGCACCCAAGGTCGGAAGCCGCTCTTGCCGCGCAAGCTCCCGCTGAAGATGCCGCAGCTGGTGAACCCGTCTGCAGGTGAGCGTAGTCAGTCTCATGCGCGGAGCGGCGAATCCTGCGACAGCTTGAGACGCACACTGTACGAGGGCAGAGGGAAGATGTCAACCCGGCGCGGCAAGACGAGGAGGGAGGTTGCGCAACGCACCGTTCACAGCCGAGTTCCTCTCCGTTGCCGGCATTTCCGGCCTGTGCGACAGCCGCAGTACGACCCGCGAGTTCGGGAAGCGTCGTCGCACGTGCGCGAGCGACGTGCGCATGCGCTTCTGCAGCCGTTCCAGCTGCTCGGGCGTGAGGGGCAAGGAGCTTCGGCGGCGGGCCTTGGCGGATTGCGCGTCGAACAGTGCCTACATGTAGC
This sequence comes from Rhodotorula kratochvilovae, assembly GCA_019926025.1. Taxonomy (NCBI): domain Eukaryota; kingdom Fungi; phylum Basidiomycota; class Microbotryomycetes; order Sporidiobolales; family Sporidiobolaceae; genus Rhodotorula; species Rhodotorula kratochvilovae. The sequence continues at coordinate 306,403 of JAHSUG010000014.1, forward strand.
AGCGTGATGACCTTCGAGTGTAGAACTTCGAGTGTAGAAGAAGCCGTGGTGGCGCAGTGGAGAGCGCAGGGATGGTGAGGATGGTGAAGGAGAGGAGAGGTGAAGGGAGGAGAGGCGGGGAGGTGAAGGGAAGAGCGAAGCGTTAACTTCCGAGGCAGCGCATCGGGGAGTCGACAGGGAGAGGGGCGCACCAGATCGAGTATCCCGCTATGCACCAGCACCACATCGACCTTGTCCGCGCCACCGAGCGTCTCCAGTGCCGGGACGAGCAGTTCATCCACCCGCTCCTCGAACACAGCTGTCACTGCGCCCTCTTCCCCCTCAGCAAGACCCCCGACGTCGTCCATCCCGCAGTGAAACGCGCTCAGCACCCGCAGCGCCGGCGCCGCGTTGCCGCTGCTCGCGCGCGGGATTTCGCAGCGGTGAATGACCTCACGCTGCGCCCGCTCATCGAGTGCGGGGTCCGAAGCCGTGAGGAAGGCGCCGAGGCGCGGGTCGGAGGAGAGGGAGGGCGCGCCGGGAAGCGGGACCGTCGTGAGGTTCTGCTGGAAGAGCGTGCAGAAGTGCGCGAGCGCATCGCGGTCGGTCGAGTCGCCGAGAAGGAGGATGGAGGGCGGGTGTCGACGGTGGGGGCGGAGGAAGGCGAGCGCGTTGGTGGGATTATGCGGGGGACGAGCATTGGGGGGCGAGGGGGGAAGCTGATCCGCGGCGACCAGCTGCAGCTCCTCCGAGTGGGGCAGCTCCGGATGTTCCGGAAGACTGGAATCTTCACCGTGCGCCTGCGCCCATAGCGCGGGGAGGTAGTCGGGTAGCGGTGGACAAGCCGATTCGGCGAGGGGTCGCCAATGCGTATGCAGCGGCGAGGAGAGGTTGACGAGCAGGCGGCCGGGCTCCTCGAAAGCGTTGCAAGGCGTCGGTGCCTCGTAGAAGAGGTGCAGTCTGTGGAAGCGTGTTGATCAGCTCTTCGCTCGTAGTCGGTGCAGGTCGAGGATGAGAGAGCGACGCACAGCCGCGCGATCGTCCACCACCCAAGCAGCACCGCCGCCCCGACCGCCAGCATCCGCCCCCTCCCCTCCTTTCGCCCGCTCAGCCGCGGCTGCATCCGCTCCGCCCATAACCCGGCCGCGAGGGGGTCACCCCGCCATCCTGGTCCTTGCGCGCGACTGGAGGTGCCGCCGCGCTTCTCGCCGCCACTGAGGGGCAAGGTGGTGTAGTCGTGGCGCATCGGTGGGGCGCCTGTCGAGGCGCGAGGCGGAACGCGTGAGGGTCGACCCGCACGAGGTTGGGTGAGCCGGGAGGGCGCGGTTGATGCGATCGAGCTGCGGGACGGCCCTTGTATCCGTCGAAGAGCGAGCAGCACACGCTTAGCAGCACCGGCAAGCGCTCAGCACAGGCGAGCGCGCGGAGGCGAGCTCATCAGCCGAAGTCGCGGGGAGCGGAGGCGAGGCTCCGGAAGCGGCGCGCATGCCGGGCGCCGATGCGTGCCTCTGGCGTAGACAAGCTGGGCAACAGCCTCGGCTGTGTAAGAGCAGGATGCTGAAGTAGCGGTGGGTGGACGCAAGAGAGTTCCGGTCGCGAGGCGACAAGCGGCATCGTGCGGGGTGCTTCGAGCTGCGCTGCCTCGCAAGTCAGGTGCACGAAGCGCACACAAAGAGAGAAGCCGTCAGAGTGGCAGGGAGACGACCTGACATCGCCTCGTCCTCCTCGCAAAGACCGGTCCCGGTCGTCGTGCAAAGGTTCATAGCGGTCATGCGAGTCTAAGGTCGGTTATACAACGAGGGAGCAGACGAGTCGGTACAGATCTGATGCGAGAATAACGCGTAGGGGGAAGTAGAAGGGAGGAGGTCTAGGGAGACGGGGGGAGCTCCTCCGGCTTGCACCACCCGCCGGGCTGTTGCAGCGCACAAGAAGCAAGGTCAGCGACGAAGGAAGACACGCGAGGAAGAGCAACGCACGATCCGCTCTAGCTGCCACCACTTCTCGCAGCTCCTCACGCTCTTGAGCGCCTCAAAGTCCTGCGCGCTGACCTTCTCCGCACGCTCCTCGACCTCGAGCGCGTCGAGCTTCCACTCGCGCGTCGCCTCCCATCCCTCGAGCTCGACGACGACCCCGCGCGAGGGGAAGCCCGTCTCGGGCGCGCCGACGTACGGCGCGAGAAGGTCGCGCAGGTGCGTTACGAGGGACGGAAGCGAGTCGAACGAAGCGAGGGGGACGCGCAGGCGCGTCGTGTTCCACGCGCGTAAGGAGGAGGTGGGGAGATGACGCGCTGAATGGTTGAAGAAGGCTGGCTCGAGGACGTCAAGCGAGGCGTGCTGCGGATCAGGCGGGTGTCAGCGGGGCGTTAAGCCGCGGGAGTGAAAGACAGCTCACCACCGCCGTACTGCGCGAAAAAGAGTGCATGTCAGCGAAAGCAAGACGCGAGAGCAAGGAGCGGGACGCACTCAAGGTCGATCAGCCTCGTCGTCTCCTGCTCGATCGTCTTGCCCTTATCGTCCATGGCGCGGACCTTGCCCGGCAGCATAACGGAGAACGTGTCGTTTGAGCCGACCTTTGCCCCACCCGTGCCGAGCTGCGGCTCCTCATCGTCCGCAAGCTCGGGGTACGGCGCGAGGAGCGGCTCGGGCTCCTTGGCCGAGACGGCGCCGAGGAGCTGGAGGATGCGCGTGTAGTGCAGCAGGTCGGGCACCGTGCCCGTGAGCGTCGAGGCGGGGAAGTCGGGCTCGTCGTGCGTGAAGAACGTGCGCAGGATGGTCGGGTCTGACGAGGTGTAGTTCGTAGAGGGGAAGAGGCCCGGCTCGTACGTCGCGTTCCACGGGACGAGGACGGGGCGCGGGCGCGTGTAGTAGCCGTCTAGGTCGGTGTACCAGCCGCGCTCCTCTGCGAAGCGGCGAGGCGTCAGTACGCACGCGAGGAGGCGAACCGAGCCGAGGAGGATGGCGCGCACTCGGCCAGAAGTTCCGCATCTCTGCAAGAGTGAGGATTAGCAGAACTCGTGGGGGAGGCCAAAAGCGAGGGGGCATACGGTAGTTGATCTGGGTCATGTGGTGCACGATCGGGTCGGGCAGGTCCTGCGGCGGGTACCACCATCCAAGGCCCCAGAAATGGTAGGCGAAGAACTTGAGAGAGGCGGGTCAGTCGGATTCGATGAAGGAGGAGGAGAGGAGGATCATGGCGACGCACCTTGTGCACTGGGAGCATCGCGATCCTCAGCCGCTCGCCCTCCTTCAGCCCGTCCATCTGGTTGACGAAATGCCACTGCTCCATCTTGTTCTTCGCCTCCATCGTCTCGGGCACCTCTGGGAGCGTCTCGTTCCCCGTCTCCCACCACCCGCGGATCCACTGCGTGCTCCACCCGTGCCACTGGATCGACTGCGTGACCGTCCCCTGGTCCCAGCCTCCGCGCGCGACGTACTGCTCGAGCGTCGTTCGCCAGAAGACAACCGTCGCGCGGGTCGGCCGCATCATGAACCAGCCAAAGTTGGCGATATGCCACCCGTCCTGCGTCATGACCATGTCCCACCCTGGGTCGAGCCCCTCGGGGTCGACGAGCGCAAGCGATGAGGCGTTTGCGGCGGAGGAGGAGGACGAGGCGTCGAGGGCGGCGGAGGGAGGCGAACGGCGAGGGCAGGCGCCGGCGCTCGTCGACGGAGAGCAGCTCGGGCGCGACCTCGAGCGCGTCGCCATACCGGTCGGGGGTGAACGGGCGCATCCAGTTGAACGGGTTCTGCGTCATCGCCGTGTCCGCCTCGAAGAACGACGCGAAGCCGGCGGCGTTGAGCTCGTACAGCACGCGGAACTTGATGTACTGCATGAACTGGCCGCGCTCGAGGCCGCCGTTCGGGCCCTCCCGCTTCTCGAGCGGCGGGAGGTCCGTCACCTTGTTGCCGTGGCCGGCAGCTGGAACTCGCGACTCGTAGACCTCCTGGCGGAACCCGCCGTACGCGCGGATGCCGTGCTTCTCCGCCTCGTCGAGGCACGCGTCAATGCAGATGATGACGACGTTGTCCATAGGCAAGCCGAGGTCGCCCGCGCGGTGCGTCCATACGCGGACGGCGTGGACGTAGCGGGCGTTGCACATCGTCACGAGGACAGCGTTGCGCTCGTCGATCGTCGTGTACGATGGGTGCGGGAGCGGGTACGTCGACGCGTCGGGGTGGACGAACGAGGTTGAGGCGGGGAGAGGGAAGGGGACGAAGGAGATGTTGTGGAGGTACTCGCCGAGCGAGACGGTCTCGTTCCGCTCGACATGCATGGGGCGCGTCCAGCGCTGGTCGCCGCCGCTGCCCCATAGCCAGCCTGCTGCGCCCGACGCCGCCGAGGACAAGGTCGACCGCCAGCCCGACCCGGTCGGCGCGGCGCTCGTCGTCGCGAGGGCGATGCGGGTCCAGCGCCTGCCGCAGCGCTGAAGACGGCGAGCAGCGTCGATGCGCAGACCGTCAGGAGGACGAGCGCGCGTACCCGCCGCGCGTCTGGCCGCCAGGACGCGATCGAACGCGCGAAGGGGATGCGAGCGAGGACTCGCGCGCCGTCGTCGTCGAGCCAGTCGCGCCGCAGCGGAGGGCGCTCTGCCTCCCAGCCGTCGTCCTCGTCACCATGCGCGTCGTCGCCGTCTTGGTACTTGTCGGGTGCGAGAGCTGGCGTGCTCCCCGGGCTGACGGCGTCGATGCGGGGTGTCGAGGCGGCGTTGGAGAGGAGAGGCGCGAGGACGTGAGCCTCCTGGGCGGGCATGTCGCCCTGTGTGGGTGCTTGCTCTGCTGGTCGACGGGGCGCTCCCAGGGCGAGCGAGGGGAGGCGAGGGGTGTTTCTCGCCCGGAAGTCCGTCTCATCAGCTCGATCGCCGCACAAGCTCATTTCCGTCCCTTGCAGTGCTCCCGCCCTCCTACGCGCGGTCTCGCTCCTGCCGGAACTCCTCGCCGTCGATTCACGCGCGCGCGCGACCGCCTGCTGCCGCTTGCGGCTCCCTCCCTCCCTCCGTTCAGCACCACCCTCGCTCTCCGCACTCGTCACCACTCGCGCTAGCACATCCAGCACCGCTCCGCCCGCCATGATGCGTGCGTCGGCGCAGTATCAGTCCATCGGCGCACCTCCATCCTCCGACCTCGCCGGGCGTGTCGCCTCTACCCTCGAAACCGCCGTCTACACGCCCTCATTCTCGCGACCTGCCTCGTCGCCTTCCTCCTCCACGCGACGCAGGGCAGCGCGCTCGCACTCAAGGACTACTCGGGCAAGCTCAAGGACGGCTACTCGGCGCTGTCGAGTTGGCGAGGCGGGTCGACCTCGTCGAACACTAGCGTTGCTGCGGTCGAAGAGGGACCCCCTCGGTGGCCCGGGTGCACGCCGCGCCGCAGGCTCAGCCGCGAGGCGCACAGGCACCGCGTCGCGTACCTCGTCATGGTGCACACGCCCGAGACGCTCGAGGGCGCGCGCCAACTCGTCGAGAACGTCTGGGACGAGGACGACCTCTTCGTCATCCACGCCGACCAGAAGATGGACGACGCCCTCGTCGCGACCTACCGCGAGAGCATGGGCATCTGCGGCAACGTCCAGTTCGTCACCGACGAGCGCGTCGACGTCAAGTGGGGCAAGTTCGTGCGTTGCTCTCCCGTTCTCTCCCTTCTTTGTGGAGCTGACCCTCCCGCCCGGTGTAGAGCGAGGTCTTCGCCGAGATCACGTCGATCAAGCACGCGCTGCGGAGCGACATCCCTTGGGACAAGACGATCCTTCTCGACGGGACGAGCTGGCCTCGCCTCTCGTCGAGCGAGCGTCAGGCGTGGCTCTCGGCATGGGATGCGCTCGTCGCCGCAGGCGGTAAGGGGCCGGCCCCCGAGCCCGTCTGCAAGTGGGAGTGCAGTCTCCCCGTCACCAAGCGCGGCTGGTTCGTCTCGTGCACCGACTGCCGGCGCGGACCCGCGCGCTGCGTCGACGAGGAGTGCGCCGCGCTGGACCTCACGCCCGGCGGCGCACACGTCCGCAAGGACCACCAGTGGTTCCTCCTCTCGCGCGACATGGCCGAGTACGCTGTCGAGGGCCCGAACGCCGCGGCGTGGCAGAAGTACTTCGACCGCGTGCACGCGCCGAGCGAGCATTTCTTCGTCACGCTCCAGTACGCGCAGTACCCCTCGCTCGGCGCGCTCCCGCCGCCCGTCTACGTCGACTGGGTCCGCCCGTGCAAGACCTACCCGTCGACGAACGGCGCGCACCCGTGCATGCTCGGCGACGGAGACATCGAGGCGATCCGCAACGGCGACGGCCTCTTCGCGCGCAAGATCCAGGTCAACGAGACGAACCTCAAGGCGGTGCTGACGGGCGGCGAAGAGGCTGCGGTCAGCCTGCCTCTCCCCGAGACTTTCACCCTAGACCTTTCGGAGAATTGAAGACGCCCCCCTTGCTCCCTCCTCCTACGTGCATATCCGTAACCCTATAGAGCTTCCCCAGGACCTACATCATGTTGTGTCACGCATCTGTTACATCGTGCCTATCAAACTGCATCATTGCTTCGTCTCCACCCCGTCAAGAGTGCGAGATGCTACAACTCGCTTCTCCCGCCATCAACTCGTCGACGTCGCTCAGGATCGGCTCTCACAACACGCGATTCCATCCGCGAAGATAACCATACACCCCTGTGGCCCGCTCCAACTTGCTCTACCTCGCGTCCTCCCGCTGATCCCACACGACGTCGACCCTTCTCCCGTCGCGGTCCTTGTGCTCAAAGCGAAAGATGTCTTCGTCGTCGAGCTGCCGCACAGCGCTGAGGTAGTATGTGCGCTTGTCCGTCCCCTCGACCTGCGGCGGGCGGTGCGGGAGCGAGGGGAGGTACGCGTGCCAGGTGTGCTCCTGCGGATGGCGGAGAAGGTCAGTGAGGCCTCTGCTGAGCGCGGACGGTTGTGCACGGCGAGATGGTGCAGAGCCGCAGGAGACGCGAGTGAGGAGAGAAGGAGAAGGGAGAGAGGCGGAATACGCACGATCTGCCCCAGTTCCTCCTTCGACAGCGACTTCGCATACGTCGTGATGCTGTAGCCGAGCGCGACGACGACCCTGCCTTCGTCGAAGACGTACCGCCTCGCCCAGTTGTCGCCGCCGACGGCGCGCGCCGCGCGCCCGAGGAGGAGGACCTGCTCGCCGCGGTCCTTCTTCCCCGCATCGGTCCACTCTGGGAAGAGCCGCGCCCACGACCGCCAATGGTGCAGCGACGTGAAGCGAATGCCGGCCTGGAGCAGCCCGCTCGCGTCGCCGGCGAGGTCGATCTGGTGCAGCGTCGGCTCGACAGTGAGGGCGTTGGCGAGGGTGCGGTTCAGCACGAGCGCGACGCAGTCCGAGAGGACGGCGTCGCCGCCCCAGCGCTTGCGGAACTTCTCGAGGCAGGTGTCGACTGCGAGCGGGCGGGCAGGCAACGAGCAAGTCAGCGTCGTAGCGCTTCGAGCGCGAGCGGAAATTGCGACACACTGATACCGGGGCGGTTCAGCTTCTCGAGCAGTGCGCGACTAATGAAGATTCCTCCGCCGCCGTACGCGATGTTCCCAAACTTCTCGACCTACGCAAACGCATTGAGGTGAGCTGCTGTCGGATCACGATGAGAGGGAGGAAGCGGACACGCACCTGCTTCGACGACTCGCTCTCCGCACCGATGAACCAATCTTCGTTCGAGTCGTAGTCAGAGAGCAGGCGGGCGACGGCGTCAAAGTCGGGGAAGAAGGTGTCGTCGTCGCTGCGGGAATGGGGAAGGTTAGAGTTGATCCGCGAGCAGTGCTCTCGCGGCACTACAGGCTCGTGGAAGACGGTTACGCGCGCCCTGAGGGACAGTGCGTGGGGAGCGAGAAGAACGCACTTGATCGCGAACCATTCCGTCCGCACACCCTCAACTCGCTCGCGCCGCAGGGCCTCCTCCCACAGCTCCTCGACGAGCTTGACATATCGCACCTCGTACTTCGCCGCCTCCTTCTCGCGCATGACGAGGTGCATCCCACGCGTCTTCGCCTCCTCCTCGGCGGCCCTCGCGTCCCTCGCCTCGGACTCGTTGAGCGGTGCCGTCAGGACGAGGAGCATCGGCAGCTCAGCAGCATCCGCCATGATGGCCGGGTCCAGCATCGAATGCGGCGCGGTGCGAAGCCAGTGCGCCCAGACGGCGAGGTTGTCCCGCGTACGTGCGGGCGTAGTCGCCATCCCGACGAGGAGACTGCTATCCCGCCAGGTCGACGGGACGAGCGGTCGCGGCTGCGATGGCACCTCGTGTACTCGGCACTGCGCGACGCCGCGCTCGTTGACTGCACCAGCAGCCTGCTGCCTGGCGGTGGAGGTGGCACGCTCGAGCCTCGGCGGTGCGCCGGACGGCGCGAGCGCGAGCGGAAGGAATGATGCCGAGGAGCCGGTCGTCTCGTCGACTACGAAGGTCGTGCGTGCCGTTGCAGCGCTGGAGCGAGAGCCGTGCAGTATGGCGGTGGGGACGCCCTGCCATGGGCAGTACTCCAGCAGTCCCGCCGTTGCAGACAACTGCAGTGCACTCCTTGTCCAGTGGGACCGCCCTGTCGAGCGCGCTGCATAGTGGACGACGGCGAGGATGATAAGGATGGCGAGGACGAGGTAGCGGAGAGGCGGGCGTGACGCGCGCGACATCCTCTCGTGGGCAGTGCGTCGGCCCAGCCCCGCGATGTGCCTTCGGTGGAGGAGGGAGCGCGGCCCTGCAGGATCAGAGATGTCAGTGTTCCGCAAGCCAGACCACCGGGCCCGCCTCATCAGGACTCACGTCGTTGCGAGCCGTGTTCACCCTGTGAGCCCTCCGAGCGCGGCTAGCAGCGGGTAGAGCAGGTGCAGCGATGCAGACAGTGCCGACCAGACACAGCAGCAAACGCGGCGGTCAAGAAAGCCGCGAGAAGAACGCTGGGGTCCGGAGCCTTCCGCAACCCCGGTGGGGCGGGACGGGCTTGGAGAGGCGGTACCCTCCGTTTTGCCATCGTCTGTACCTCTTCCCGGGCCGAAGGGCAACCGTGGGCGAAGAACAACGGTACATTACCGGAGGGAAGGGAAGGAGACAAGCTCCGGAGACAAGACGAAATGAGCAGTCGAGGCAACGCTTCCATATAATATGGCTCTGGCCGGGTCTCCGTAGGTACGCGATGTCCGCGCCTTCTCGGCGATCTGCGCCCTGTAGGAACCAAACTGCTGACTGTGAGGCGGGGACACGCCGTCGCGGCGAACACGCGCATCTCATCGCCGCACTCCTCGCTGGCGTCGTCAGTTAACTAGAACTGCCCCACTGTTTACAACCTTGGTACGGGTACACAATAAGCGCATCTACCGCTGTGACTCGACGTGTCGCCGGAGAACGTCGATCCACACTGCGCAGAAAGGTAAGGTCAGCACGCACCAAAAGCGAGAGCAGCGAGAGCATTTACTGTTGTGGTACACCCAGCTGCCGGGTAGCGGGTCGGGATGCACGCCGTCGCCCGAACCGTGGAACTGCTGGCCGTTGAAGACCTTGCCCCACTCGAGGATCTTGACCCGTGCTGCGAGGCCCATCTCCTGAACTTCTTCACGCGTGCGGTTGGTGAACCACGTCGGCCCGAGCGTCGGTACGACCTCCTGCGTCCAGCGCGCCCAGCCTGCGCGTGATTCAGCCGCAGCGGACTCCTGCTTGAGGAGCTCGACGACCTTGGCTGCGACGGCGTCTTGCGTCAACAGCTTCGTGACTGGCCATTTCTCGCTGCGGTAGACCATGTGCAAGCGACCTGCGGGTGATTGAGTAGCGCGAGATCGTCAGCGCGCGCGAGAGGAGGAGGTGGTTGCGTGTTACGGGAGGAAGCGCGGCGAAGAAGGATGAGGCGACGCACGCCAGATGATCTTGGTGTTCCCCTTTGCTCCACCCCACGCCTTCGCGACGTGCGTGACCGCCTGCTGCACGCGCCCCTCCCACCAGTCCTGCCGCTCCCGCGTTGGAGGCGTCCACAGCAAGAGCTTCTTCGCCCACTCGCCCGAGGGCAGCGGGTATTCTTGCGGGTAGCGCATGATGTTCCAGAACGTCGGTGTCGTGACGAAGAGGTCGGGGGCGGCGGAGATGGGGTACGAGATGTCGGGAGAGGGATCGAGCGGGTTGGCGGCGATGCGAGCGTTGCGTTCGGCGGTGCGGTTCGCGGCGTACTTCTCGAGAAGGGGGACGACGAAAGTGTCGAAGCGGCCTGCGGGCGATAAGTGTGAGCTGTGTCAGCGCGTGATACCGAGAACGGGGAGGAAGATGAAGAGCGGAAAGGGGAGAACGCACCCTCGTAGTCGCCGGGCGGGAGGAAGTGGTGCTGCTTCATGACCGACTCGTCTTCGGGAAAGAGGCCGAACTGGAAGACGTTGAGGAGGTGGAAGTCGTACTTCTGCACGCGGCACAAATGCGGGACGCCCATCTCGGACGCGGGCCAGTCGGTCGTGTTCCGGTAGGAGCGGTCTGCGAGCGAGAGACTCATCAACTTTCCTCACCTAGACGGCGAGAGGAGGTAGGGCGAGACGTACAGCCGTCGGGCGCGTGCTCGCGACCTTTCGGAAGCGGCGGCATGAGCGGGTGGCCGCGCGTGATCGACTCCGCTTGCCCGCCGAGGAAGTTGCAGAAATGCTGGAGGGCGCTGTGGGAGCACGACGAAAGCGAGTGCCGACGCAGCGACTACGTCAGCGTAGAAAGGCGAGCGAGCGAGGGAAGGGAACGCACAACCTGTCGACCGAGTCTCCGAAGTACATCACGACGCGTCCCCGCATGAACTCGAGCTCCGGCACTTCGTCGTCGTTGAACGCGAGCGGGTTCATGTAGTCGCGGGCCTTGCAGCTCGACAGCGCCGGCTCCCAGAAGTTCGCCGTGTGGTTCTCGTAGTCGAACCGCAGGACGCCGGGGAGGTCGTACGGGTCGCACTCCTCTTCCTCGGCCAAACCGACGAGCTTCTTGCCCGCTTCGACGACCGTGGACGGCGACCGCGGCTCCACCGCAAGCAGGACGACGAGCAGTGCAAGAACGGCGATCGCAACACGCTCGAGAAGGCGATAGCGCCGCTCTTTCGCCAGCTCAGCCTGCACAGCGCGAACATCAGCCTCACCATGCAGTCGGAGAGGAAAGCGAACGCACCGGTTCTCGCGCCCACTTGAAGCCTGCCCCGCCCATCTCCTCGAGCTCGAGCGACTCGGGCTCCGACTCGTCCCGCCCGCTCATGAGCGGCTCAGCTGCGCCTGTGCGCTCCTTGTCCTCGACCACCATGGCGCCGAAAGGGTCGCCGACGCGTGTTGGGAACGCGTGCTGGACGCGTCGCGGCGGGGCGATCCGAGATGAACGGCGAGGAGGCGCTCGCAGCGGGCAGGAGGGCGCGGCGGGCGAGCTTGAGTGCAGGAGAGCGGCTGCAGTTGGCTGCACGGACAGCAGAGCGCGAAGAGAGCGAGAGCTGGCGAGCGTGGGCAGCTTGTGCGCGGAGCCGGAACCGGAGCCAGCGCGGGGAAGGTTCCCTGCCCGTTCACGCAGAGCCAGCATCGTCGTTGTGGAGCTGCACCTGCATGACGGCGACTGGAGGAAAAGGCAGACGGCGGGCAGCGATGCGGAAGAAGAAACTCTTGTGAGGAGGAGCAGGCCGATCGCGACGACGCAGTCGGCGATGACGGCCGGCTCGCTCAGCGGTGCTCGTACTCTCCCTGACGGGTGCGTGATCTATATCGAGCAAGAGACATGCGTTTGCCGGTGAATGAAGGAAAAGACTCGTTTTCGCGTTAGCACGCGCATCTCGCCGGACGCTCAGACGTCGCAAACACCGTTCAGCAGTACATCCATCTAGCTCTACAGCCCTGTGCCGAGAAGTGAAACCTACAGGGCGCGTCTACCGTTGCGCGTCGACGTGCCGGCGGAGAACGTCGAGCCACACTGCAAGGGGAGAGGTGCGGGAATGATGAGCAGGCTCTCGCAACGGAAGATCGGTAGGACGCACTGTTATGGTACACCCAGCTGCCCGGCAGTGGGTTCGGGTGGACGCCGTCGCCCGACCCGTGGTACTGCTGGCCGTTGAAGACCTTGCCCCAGTCGAGCACCTTGACGCGGTGCGCGATTGCCATCTGCAGGACCTCCTCTCGCGTGCGGTTGCCGACCCACGTTGGCCCGAGCGTGGGGACGACCTCCTGCGTCCAGCGCGCCCAGCCGCTGCGCGTCTCGGCGGCGACGGACTCCTGCTTGAATAGCTCGATGACCTGGACGGCGACGGCGTCTTGCGTCTGGAGCTTGGTGATGGGCCAGTTGCCGTCACCGTAGACCATGTGCAGGCGACCTGCAGAGTGGAGAGAGTCAGCGGTCGAGCGCGTGAAGGCAAACTGGGCAAACTGAATGGTTGACGCGAAGGAGGAGCTTCGCGACAAGGGAGAGATAACGCACGCCAGACGACCTTCGTAGTCCCCTTCGCTCCTCCCCACGCCTTCGCGACGTGCGTGAAGGCTTCCTGCACCCTCCCCTCCCACCAGTCCTGCCGCTCGCGCGTCGGAGGCGTCCAAAACTTGAGGCTCTTCGCCCACTCACCCGAGGGCAGCGGGTACTCTTGCGGGTAGCGCATGATGTTCCAGAACGTCGGTGTTGTGACGAAGAGGTCGGGTGCGGCGGAGATAGGGTACGAGATGTCGAGCGAGGGGTCGAGCGGGTTGGCGGCGATGCGAGCGTTGCGCTCGGCGGTGCGGTTCGCGGCGTACTCTCGAGAAGGGGAACGACGAAGGTGTCGAAGCGGCCTGCGGACGTGTAGTGGATCGGCTCTCCATCGCAGAGGCGAGCGAAGGAGAAGCGGGAGAGCCTGGGGGACGCACCCTCGTAGTCACCGGGCGGAAGGAAGTGGTGCTGCTTTATCACCGATTGGTCCTCGGGGAAGAGGCCGAACTGGAAGACGTTGAGGAGGTGGAAGTCGTACTTCTGCACGCGGCAGAGGTGCGGGACGCCCATCTCGGACGCGGGCCAGTCGGTCGTGTTCCGGTAGGAGCGGTCTGCGAGCGATACACTCGTCAGCCATACTCACCTAGACGGCGAGAGGACGTAGGCGAGACGTACAGCCGTCTGGCGCGTGCTCACGACCTTTCGGGAGAGGCGGCATGAGCGGATGGTCCCGCGTGATCGTCTCGGCCCTGCCGCCTAGGAAGTTACAGAAGTGTTGCAGTGCACTGTGAGAGCGCGGCCAATGCAGATGTCAAACATCAGTCAGCTTGGCACGCGCGTGAGCAGACGAGGAAGAGAAAAGACGCACAACCTGTCGACCGAGTCTCCAAAGTACATCACGACGCGCCCCCGCATGAACTCGAGCTCCGGCACTTCGTCGTCGTTGAACGCGAGCGGGTTCATGTAGTCGCGGGCCTTGCAGCTCGACAGCGCCGGCTCCCAGTAGTTCGCCGTGTGGTTCTCGTAGTCGAACCGCAGGACGCCGGGGAGGTCGTACGGGTCGCACTCCTCTTCCTCGACCAAGCCGACGAGCTTCCTACCCGCCTCGACGACCGTGGACGGCGACCGTGGCTCCACCGCAAGCAGGATGACGAGGAGCGCAAGAACGGCGATCGCGACACGCTCGAGGAGGCGATAGCGCCGCTCTTTCGCCAGCTCGGTCTGCACAGCGCGAACATCAGCCTCACCATGCAGTCGGAAAGGAAAGCGAACGCACCGGTTCTCGCGCCCACTTGAAGCCTGCCCCGCCCATCTCCTCCAGCTCGAGCGACTCGGGCTCCGAGTCCTCTTGTCCGCTCATGAGCGGCTCGGCCGCGCCGGCGCGCTCCCCGGCTCCAGCGACATGGTCGGTGAGGTCAGCGCCGCTGGTTGGCGCGAGCTGAACGCGTCGGCGCGAGGTCGACCGGCGAAAGGACGCGGCGAGAAGGCGTTGGCAGGCGCGAAGGAGCGGGCGCACGCGCGGAGCGAGCAGCAGGCGCAGAGGAGTGCGGGCGCACAGAACCTGCTGGATGACCCAGCAGTGCAAGGGAAGCGAGCGAGAGCTGTGCGGAACCGGAACGCGAGCCAGACCGCGAGCACGTGGAAAGCGCCGCGGGTGTGCGCACGATCGTGTGCGGTGGCGGGGCTGCCCCGCTGTGACTGGACGAAGGGGACGAGACAGCGGAGGAGGAACTCCGTGAAAGAGACGAGGGCGATCGACGCGGTCGAGGCCAAACGCGTCTGGCTCAACGCAGGGCGTGCTCGACGTCGAGTGCCGCACGCCGCTCCACCCGCTGCTGGCTGGCTCGTGCGAGCGCGATGTACACGTCCTTGCTGGGCGAGCAGCGCCCTGCGCACTCCCTCTTCCTCGACCGGCGCGTGCTCGCCTGTGGAGCGGCGCTCTTCCTCGTCGTCCTTGCGCTCTTCAGCCATGCGCCGCTGCGCAGCTTGACGAGCCGGTCGTCGGGCGAGGTCGTCTGGGCATCGCCAGAGAAGGGGCTCGTGCAGGCGATGCTCTCGCGCCGCACGACAACCTGCGCCTCACCGTTGCGCACGCTGTCGTCCGGCGAAACAACGAGACGTACCGTCAGCCGAACCTCCCACACGACCGCTTCGTCTCTATAGCGCTGCACATCGAGAGTACGCCCTCTTCCCTCGTTTCTTGCAATCGCGGAGTTGACCTTCTCTCCTCCGCAGCCCTCCCTTACCGCGACCCGGCGCACCAGATCCATTCGTACAACGCGGGCCAGCATATCGATACCTTCACGTGCGAGCACGACTTTTCGGGCGAGTCGTTCACGGGCAGGCGAGTTGCGGCATTTAGTTGGCTCGAGTTCGCCGTCTGCCCGCTGCCGAGGGAGCTCGATGCGCTGATGGCGGAAAAGCCCAAGTCGACGCTGGTGACGACGATCGTCTGGAAGTACAAGGGCGGCGAGGGCGAGTTCCGGCACACCGTCGAGCTCGAGGCGCACTACCCCGAGGCAGAGGAGGAGGTGCGTTCTCTCCGCTCTTCCTCACGAACCACTATCGGATTCATCTGACGCTCCTTCGAGCAGTTTGGCATCTGCCTCTCGCCGATCTGGGGCCACCTCGATGCACGGGCGACGCTCGAATGGCGCGAGAACATGCGGCGGAACGGTGTCAACACCGTTCATTGGCACGCCCGCGACGCCGTCGTCGGTGACTTTGTCAACCGCTATGTCAAGGCAACGGGCGCGAAGGACACGTTCATGTATGCGCCGCCCGTCAGCCTTGAGACGTACGGCCATCGAAACAATCTCAACGATAATGGGGTGTACGGCGACCAGGTGCGCCTTCCTGGACAGCTTTCGCTTCCCTCCTGAGCGCTGCTGACAACCAACCCGCAGATCATCTACTACTTGTCGTGCAAGCTCCGCTCGCATCAGCGGTACCCGACGCGCTGGATCGGCTTCCTCGACCGCGACGAGGACTTCCTCCCGCGCGAGCTACCCCCGACGCTCGACGCCACGACAGGCGCGCGCTCCCCGAGCACGACGGCGAACAACTCGCTCCTGCCGGGGTACTTTGCGAACGTCGCGGACGACATCGGATCGGTCTGCTTCGGCAAGGGGTGCGTCCTCTCCCTGCTTGCTCCGGCGCTCTTCCGGGCCCGCCTGATCGCTTCTCTGCCTGCAGCTACCACGGCCGCCTCCTGAACATTTCCGAAGCGGTGCCCGCGAGCGTCGCGCAGACGCAGCCGCTCGAGCTCGCCTACTTCGCGGCGTACGGCGGAACGACATTGAGCGTCAAGTGCATGCACCGCGTGAACGGGATGGAGCTCGCGAGCGTGCAGTGCGTCCTTCCGTCTTCGTCTCGCGCCCGCCCCTCCCGCTTCCCTGATTCTGCTCGCAGTGCACTGACGCGCTCTCTCCCACAGCTACGGCGAGCGGTGGTACCCTGGCTTCCGGCAAGAGATCCACGACAACGTGACCGAGCCGACGCTCCCCTTCCGCTTCGTGCACCAGACGCCGCACGGCGCAGGCAACGGCGGGCCCGCGCCTACCCCGCGGACGAGTTCGCGCGGTTCCTCGGGAACCTGTGGGTCGAGCGCGAGCGCATCTGGGACGAGATGCGCTGGCCGTGCAGCGAGGTGCCGTGCAGGTTTGCGAGCCCGCCCGAGGTGCCGCAGCTGCCGAGCGAGTAGGGCGGGGCGGGAGACGAGATAGAGCGCCGCGTGGTCGGCACTCCTCATTAGACAGACACTTATCCCTTGCATTGACGACTCACGAGCTGTTGTTTCCTTACCTCGCCGCGAGTCGCGCCGAGTCCGGTCGATAATGCGCGTTCTTGCAGTCTATGCATAGGTTATCCCTCCTTCTGTTCCTCCTCTACTCCGCTCCGCTCCCTCCGCCTCAGGCTCTCTGGCCAACGCTCTACCTCCCGAACGCGCTTGATAGCCGCGACGTACTCCTCCGTCTTCTCGTCTTGAACACGAACAGCCCGAGGAGGGCGATCGCGTAACCGAAGAGCTGCGCGCAGGTTGCGTCAGCGAGCCAAGAGGAAGGGGAGGACGGGGCGCACCTGGATGAAGGTGACGGGCGAGCCGAAGAGGATGACGGACCCGCCGACGAGGAGGATGTCCTTGAGGACGCCTGCTCACGCTCGTGGTCAGCTCAGCGCGCAGAGGCAGGTAGAGAGCGAAACGCACCCGAGAGCGTGAGGACGAGCGAGCTCGCGCAGCCGATGAGGAAGACGACGCTGACGTTGAGGAGGAGCGCGACGTTGCAGTTGACGAAGAGCGTGACGGGGCCGACCTTGTCGAGGATGGCGGAGAAGGGCGCGGTGCCCTCGAAGGGAAGGATGAGGAGGCCGTTGAAGACGGCGCACACCTGCGTGGAAGAGCGTGTGAGCGCGATGCACCTAGACCACATCAACTCCGCGAATCGCGCCCGCAGAGGCGTGGAGGCGGGGAGGGGAGAGGTGGAACGCACCGGAGCGTAGTAGTACAGCGACACCATCGGGTCCATCTTGAGCCCGCTGAGCAGCCTCTGGATTGCAACGAGGCGCGTCGCCTCGAACAGGATTCCAAGGCACTGTGCGACGAAGCCGCTGAAGACGAAGCGGAGTTCGCCGTACGACGCGAGCGCGACGCCTGCCGAGATGCCGATGACGGTAATCGCCTTGCGCTGGTCCCAGCTGTCGAGGCCCATGAAGACCGACATGCCGAGCACGGCGACGGAGGTGAATGCCTTGAGCCTGTGCCGGGACGGGGCGAAGTGAGTGGGAGCTCGCACGAGGACTGCGCAAGGAAGCCTCCAACGAGCACGGGACGTACATCTGGATGAATGAGACTGAGAGGGTGAGGTAGGCGAGGTTGGAGAAGATGAGTGAGGCGGAGAACAGGGCGCCGATGGGGACGATCTGCGCGCAGTCGGCCGTCAGTCGCCCGCTACTGACGAAGGCACGCGGGCTTGCAACGCACGTTTTTGTAGTACCTATCCCAAGTCATGTCGACGTTCTCGAGCCCGTCCAGCAGGCGTGTGAAGCGGCGCAGGACTCGCGTCGCAAGCGAGGCATACACGAGGTGGGTCGTCTGCGTGCGCATGCCGCGGGTTAGTCGCTCGCGCCTCGTCGACGCGACACAAAGGGAGGCAGCGCACGGTGAGGAAGATAGGGTAGCGGAACCCGAGCTGGCCCTCCTTGTTCCCGCTGTCGGGGCAGGCAAGGGTCAGTGCTCCGAGCTGAGGCGTGCAAAAAGCGGGACGTACAGGATCCACGCGTTCATGAGGATCACGCTCGACGAGAGCGCAATCCAGATGGCGATGATGGGCGCAGGGTGCATCTTCTTGACCTGCGGAGGAGGGGGAGAATGTCAGTACGCTTTCTTGCGCTGAGCGCGACTGCGGACACTCTGGCAGCCGTGCAGCATGCCCGGTGGGCCCATTCTAGCCGTCTTCCCGCCCAGCGTGGAGCAGGAACAGCCTCTCCCTCCTCATCGCTCCGAAACCGCGCCTCCTCGCACCCCCTTCAGGTCGTTCGGGGAAGCGAGGAAATCGACGCACCGCTTCAGCCTGCGTCGTCACGGGCGGCGGATCCCCTCTCCCCTCGCGACAGGCGCGTACCCGCCGCCGCGCTGCTCCTCCGCGAGGAGGCGGTCGATCGCGCCCTCTGCGCCGCCGTGCTGCTGCATCGGGATCTGCGTGGCCATTTCCGCGTCGTCGTCGTCGAGCAAGCGGGCCTGGAGTGCGGAGCGAGCGGGAGGAGGGAGAGGGAGGACACTCCGCCAACGCTCCGCGGCGCGTCTGATCGAAATGAACGGAGTTGCGCGCGCGCCGAACGTGTTTTTCGCGCGTTGCTCGCGCTGGACGTGATGAGACAGCTTGTGGCTCTCAAGACTCGCTCAAGACGCTCGTTCGCAGGGCGCGGACTGCGCTATTTGCAGCTTCAAACGAAGGCTACGTCCGGACACACGCGCAACTTGTGCGCAAGAACTGTTCCTCCATCGCTTGCACTGTCGGATCCCTCACGCTGTTCCTCCCGCGGGGATCAGCGTGCATTGGCAGGGGCTGAGCGGCGCGCGACACGGCAGACTGCAGGAGGGGGCAAGCGCCGCCTGCGCGAGCCCTGCCGGTACACAGCGTTGATAGACAGGTCCGGGTGGTCGGCGGTGCGGCCAGCAACCCAGCCACAACTGTCGCGGGAAGCCTTGGTGAACGGGAGCGAAACGCGAGCACCGTCCGCATCGTCCGCCCACCGCGAGGACGTGCATGTCGGTATTGCCCTCTTCCCCAGCAACGCGTCGCAGATCGGCTCTCCTGCCGCAACGAGCTGAAGGATGCCAAGTCGTCCGCCACGGCCGCCATCTTGACGCACACGAGAGATTGAGCCGAACAAGGAGGTGGTCGCCAGAAGGGACGAGAGCGAGTGCGGCACAACGGCGCGGGGCCAGTTTCAATTCGCAGGATGGTACTCCCACACTCGCTGTGAGCATGCAGCACGACCGGCGGGACCGGCGAGGGTGTGTAGCGAGTGAGGGAGGTTCATCAGCGTGACGAGGCAAGCTCAAGAGCGAGGCGACGGGGCGGGGCGGGACGGCGACGAGCGGGTGCGCCTGGCTGGCGGCGAGCGTGTGAAGCAGCGACTGGGCACTCTGGCAGGAGGAGCGGATGGTGGCGGGAGCAGGCGGTGCGGTCGTCGGCGCCTTTTCCTCTTGTCTCCCTCAGCCCCCGCGCAACTCGCCCACCATGGCACGTGCAGCCCTCTAAGCCCGTACAGACCTCAGGCTAACCCCCAGCAACAGCGTCCCATCATGCTCTCCGGCCACGAGCGCGCCCTCACCCGTCAGTCCTCCCCTCCTCCCGGCTCCATCTCCACCCCGCCGCACTGCCCGTCACAGCCACCTGGAGAGCCCACGCGCACCTCGGACCCTGTCCTTAGCGTGCTCGAGCACACCTGCGCGACCGCATTCCCCCGAGAGCGAGCTGACGCCTGCATCCCACCTCCCTCTCCTCCTCGTCCCCTCGACCCTCGACACCGCCCCGCTCACCCCGCGCAGAGGTCGTGTACAACTCCGAGGGCGACCTCCTCTTCACCTGCTCCAAGGACCACGTCGTCAACGTCTGGCGCTCCCACAACGGCGAGCGCGTCGGCACCTACGACGGCCACAACGGTACCGTCTGGACCGTCGATGTCGACAGTGCGTCCCCTTCCACAGCGCCTCACACTCGGGCGAGCGCGGTTGTTACGCATGAGGCGGTCGAAGCGGGGTCAGGAGAAGAGGGGAGAGGAGGCGGCCCTCGAGGAGGGGAGACGCGGTCGGGCTTGCGTGGATGAGGTGCGCGTGTTGAAGACGCCGAGGGCGCGACGGACGAGGCGCATCGGGGCTACATATCGCATGGCGGGCGCGCAGGACTCGACTGACCCGCTTACCCCACTCGCAGCCACCTCGACCTACCTCGTTACCGGCTCGGCGGACAACATGATGAAGCTGTGGGACGTCAAGACGGGCGAGTGCCTCTACACGTGGGAGTTCCCGACCGCCGTCAAGCGCGTCGCGTGGAGCGAGGACGACCAGCGCGTCCTCGCCGTCACCGAGAAGCGCATGGGCTTCCCCGGCGGCGTCTCTGTCTTTGCCATCAACCGCGACGAGCCGAAGAACCGTGCGTCCACTTCTGCTCCACGGGTGCTTTCCGCGGCGCGCTGACGAGGGTGCCCCGCATGCAGAGTCGAAGGAGCCGCAGTTCACGATCAAGCCGACGGGCTCGAAGGCGACGGTCGCGGCGTGGTGCGGGCTCGACGAGCTCATCGTGACAGCGCACGAGGACGGCACGCTGAACCTGTGGGACACGGTCCGTTTCCCCCTCCGGAACCCCGCAGGGTCGCGACTGATCCCTTTCTTGCGCGCAGGAGGAGGGCCTCCTGTTCTTCGACCGGGAGGAGCGCGGCCACGCTGGCGTTATCACCGACCTGCAGATGTCGCCCGATGGCACCTACTTCATCACCTCGTCCAAGGACAAGTCGGCGAAGGTGCGTCTCAGCCTCCCTCCCCGAGTGACGCTCGTGCTGATCGGCATGCCCGCACGCAGATCTGGTCTGTTGGCCCGCACAAGAACGCGCACGGCGAGGAGGAGTACCTGACGCTGATCAAGACGTACACGGGCGAGCCGCCGCTGAACTCGGCAGCGATCGTCCCGGGCAAGCCCTACGTGCGTCCTGATCCTCTCCTTGTTCCGCCAGAGGGTTTTCTGACGCCTGAAGCGCGTGCAGGTTCTCATGGGTGGTGGTCAGGAGGCGATGAACGTGACGACGACGGGCGCACGGCACGGCCATTTCGAGGTCCGGTTCTTCCACCGCATCTTCGAGGAGGAGGTCTCGCGCGTCAAGGGCGGGTTCGGCCCGTGCAACACCATCGCGATGCACCCGCAGGGCAAGGGCTACGCGATCGGCGGCGAGGACGGCTGTGCGTTGCCGCCCCCTCTCTCCCTTTCTTTCTCCGCTCCGCTGGAGCCCGACTGACTCGCTGCCCCGCGCCCCGCAGACGTCCGTGTGCACGAGTTTGACAAGTCGTGGTTTGACGCGCGGCCGTACGGCCCGCTCGAGCCGGAGGTCGACTAGACGCTCGCGCAGGAGTGGTGCGAGCGAAGGGGTGGTTGGAGCTGGGGTCTTTCCGTGTGCGCCTGCATTGTGCATTGTAACACCTTCTTCCTCTATTTGTCCCCGCGTCTGCGAGCTGGAAAGAGGCGCACATAGGTGTGCGTTCAGGCCTCGTCGCCGTTGCGGACGCTCGTCGCGGCGGGTCCTGCTCTCGCTCCTCGCCTCGTTACTCTTTCTCGTCTGTACTCGCTAGACGCCTCGCTAGACCCTACACCAGTGCACAGCCGTCGCACACCCACGCCCAGCGCGCCCGCTCGCCCACCCACGCCTCCTCCCCACCGCACGAAGCGATGAGCGCGCCTCCGGCAGAGGGCGGCCTCGCGCCACCGTCGGGCCTGCTCGCGCGCCGCGCCAAGAACCGCAACAAGATGGGCCTCGCGCTCAGCAGCGAAGCAGCCAAGCCGGGGACGCTCGCCGGCTCGAGCGCCGCCGACCTCCTCCAGAAGCCCGCCGGCGCGGGCCCGCCGCCCGTCCCGTCGCGCCCGCAGCCCATCCAGGTCGCAGGCTCGAGCCGCAGCAATCGCACGAGCGTCGTCAGCGTCGACTCGACCGACGGCGCGAGCCCGCTCCTCCCGACCACGCCGAGCCTGAGCAGCTCGAGCACGTCCGAGTCGGCTGCGAGCGCGCGGAGCTCCCACAACCGGTTCAGCGAGCAGCTCGCGACGCTCGAGCTCGGCGTCGAGTTCAAGCTCGACCTCCGGAACGAGGACCTCGAGGTGCTCGAGGAGCTGGGGTGCGGCAACGGCGGGACGGTGAGCCGCGCGCTGCACGTCCCGACCAAGGCCATCATGGCGAAGAAGGTCGTCTACATTGCGACGAGCGACACGACGCGGAAGCAGATCCTCCGCGAGCTGCAGATCATGCACGACTGCGCGAGCCCGTACATCGTCTCGTTCTACGGCGCGTACCTCCAGGACCCGCACATCTGCATGTGCATGGAGTTCATGGACAAGGGGTGCGTTCGCGCGCGCGCTCTCTCTCTCCGCAGGGCAGCGAAATGACCTGGAGGCGATGCGCACAGCTCGCTCGACAATATCTACAAAAAGGTCGGGCCCATCCCCGAGCCCATTCTCGGCAAGATCGCGCTCGCGGTCGTCTGCGGCCTAACGTACCTCTACGAGGTGCACAAGATCATGCACCGCGGTGCGCCGTCCTTCCCCTCTCCCGCCGATCGCTCGGGCTGACGGGGTGCGCATGCACAGACGTTGCCGAGCAACATCCTGCTCAACTCGGGGGCAGATCAAGATCTGCGACTTTGGCGTCTCGGGCGAGCTGATCAACAGCGTCGCCGACACGTTCGTCGGGACGAGCACGTACATGAGCGTGCGTGGACTTCCGCTTGCCTCCCTCGCGGCGCAGCTGACGCGCTTGCCCGCAGCCGGAGCGCATCTCGGGCGATCCCTACACGGTCAAGTCGGACGTGTGGTCGCTCGGCATTACGCTCGTCGAGCTTGCCATCGGCCGGTTCCCGTTCTCCTCCTCGGACGAGGACGACACGCCCTCCTCGGACGAGGAGTCGGCGTTTGCGCGGCTGTCGCTAGCGGGTGTCGACGAGGACGGCGGCGAGGCGACGTACCACCAGGGCGGTGGAGGCGGCGCGGATGCCCTCCTCGGCGACGACACGCTCAGCCCCGCCAAGCCGGAGAAGAAGCGCGAGAGCATCATGCTCGCCGAGCGGCAGCGCGCCGCGAAGCGCGAGTCGCTCCGCGCGCGAAAGCCTCCGGTGGTGGTGGGCCGGCGAGGAAGGCGACGGGCGTGAGCCTCGCGGGAGCGGGCACCAGATGAGCATCCTCGAGCTCCTGCAGTACATTGTCAACGAGCCGGCGCCGCGCCTCCCCGCGGGGAGGTTCGACCCCATCGTCGAGGAGTTTGTCGATGCGACGCTGCGGAAGGAGCCGGTTGGGTGGAACGTCAAGAAGAAGGGGCCGCTGCCGAAGGAGGTTGCGCGGCCGACGCCAAAGGAGCTGCTGGTGCGTCCGGTGCTCTCTGCTCGCCCTTTCAGTTGTACTGACCCTTCCGCGCTCGCAGGAGTACCCGTGGATGCGGCAGGCAGCGGCGGCCGACACGGACGTCGAGGCGTTCGCGCGGTCGATCCCCTGAGTTCGCCCTCCTCGCCGTCGCCCCCGCTCCCACAGCATGTCTTCTATCTCTCCACACGCATCCCGCCCATCATTCGTTCGTCGTCGTCCTCCGTTGTGACCGTCTGCACCACTTGCATCCCTGTACCCACTCGTTCCTTGGCCTCGATACCCCCTCCCTCGTTTCCGTTCTCCCGCTGTCAGACTGTGCATTGTTTGTACGCGTCGCTTGAGCGCCCAGCGAGCGCCTGAGAGTCTCAGCGAGGGGACAGCTTCGACGTCGTCGCGGACGAGCGGCCCCACCTCCTGTCTTCCTTCCCTTTACCGCTCGCCCAGGATGGCCGGCCTCGAGCGCTGGCTGGGCCTGTCCCCGCGGTTCCGACACCTGGCGCTCGCTGCGCTCCTGTCGAACGCGCTCCTCGTCGTGTGCTGGCTTGTCCTCATCAACGCCGGGTCGCCGTTCATCCTCTCCTCGCTCCTGCAAGTCCCAGCCGACCGCACAGGCGCAATCACCGGCCGCCTCCTCCTCGCGGACGAGCTCACCGCCCTCGCGCTGTACCTCCCCGCTGGCGCGCTCGGCGACAAGGTCGGCGTCAAGTGCATCGCCGCACTGGGGCACGTCCTCGTCGCTGCGGCGTTCGTGGCGTACGTGAGCGCAAGTGTCGGCGAGCTCGTCGCGTCGCGCGTGCTCTTCGCGGTGCGTCGTCCCGCACCCTCCCCCACATCGCCGAGCTGACCTTGCCCTCCTCAACCGCGCGCAGGTCGGTGGCGGCGCCCTCGTCACGACTCTCAGCTCAATAATGTCGACCCTGTCCGCCCTCCCGTCCGAGGGGACTTCCCTCCTCCCGCCGCCGCCGCGGACAGAACCCGACGAGCGGAGCGCCCTCCTCAACGGCGCCTCCTCCATGCGGCGCGGCTCGTCCGCCTCGAGCGGTGTTGCACCGCGCAGACACGAGTCAGCGCGGCTGGCGGGCGTGCTCGGGTTCGCAAGCGGGCTGGGCGCGCTTCTCGCCGGTGCGCCTCTCCCTCCCTCCCTTCCTGACGCTGCAGACTAACCCATAACGCGTGCAGTCTTCGGCTTCCTCCGCCTCCCGACCTTGCTTACGAGGCTCGCACCTGAGCCAAATAGCCCCGAGGCGCTCAAGCAGGCCCTGAGGCGGACTTTCTACCTCGCTGCGGCTGTCGCAGCGCTCGAGGGCGCGTTCCTCGCGGCGGTGCTGCCGGGGAAGACGGTGCGGGAAGAGCGCGGTTCGGATGCGACGAGGAGGGACGGGATCCGGAGGAGGCTGCGGAAGGGGGCAGGCACATTGGTCGAGGGGTTCAGGCTTGCGGGCAAGTCGGGGGATGTGGCGCTGGGTTACGCGGCGAGCTTTGCCGTGCGTCTCTCCTCCTTGCCGGGCTAGTCGTGCTGTTGACTGAGACATACCTCCGCAGAGCCGTGCGCAGACAATCGTCGTTACGGCGTACATTCCGCTGCTCGTCAACCGCGTGTGTCCCGCGTCCTGCCGTTTGAGGCGATCATATCGCTCATGCTGCCCGCGCAGTACTTCCTCGACCACGACCTCTGCGGTCCCAAGACACTCGTCGACCCCGCCCGCGACTCGTGCCGACAAGCGTACATTCTCGCATCGATTCTCACAGGCGTGATACAGCTCCTCTCGCTCCTGCTCTCCCCGCTGGTCGGGCTTCTCTCCTCATCGCCGCGCCTCTCTTCCTCCCACCCCCAGGCGCTCGCCCTCGCGCTCTCCTTCCTCCTCGGCGCCTTCTCCTTCCTCGGGCTCGCGCTCCTCCCGCCCCTGGGAGACGGCGATCCGCGCTCGCGCCTCTCGTGGCTGTACGCCATGGGCGTCGGCGCCGCTCAGGCGGCGGGGATTGTCCTCTCCCTCGCGCTGGTGACGACCGGGCGGGGCGCGCTCGCTGCGAAGGAGGGAAGGGAGGTCGCGGGCGCGCTCAGCGGGGCGTATGGCTTTAGCGGAGGTGCGTCCTACCTCCTCTCGGCTCTTTTGTTCGCGCGCTGATGCGGCCTGCGCAGGCCTCGGCATCCTCGCCATCGGCTCGGGCGCGGGCTTCTCCTTCGACCGCTTTCACGGTGCGCCATTCATTGCCGTGGCGGCGGTCGATGCGCTTGTCGCGGCGGGAGCGGCGGTGCTGTGGTGGAGAGCATAGGGAGAAGTAGTAGATCTTGTAGCATAGACAGACGCTTTTCGCTTGCTTGAGGAGGTCTCGCGAGAGAAGAACCGAGCGAGAGAAGACCCTGCCGAACGCTCTGCACGGCCTGACCAGGGCTAGAGACGAACACGCCTCCTGAAGATTGATACATGCCCGGAAGACGTGCGTACGCGTTGCGCCGGAGAGCGAGAACACGAGGAGCTGATGAAGATGAGACGGAGGGCGAAGAGCATGGGAAGGGCTGCGAAGCGCAGCCGTATGGTTGTGGTCACTCCTGGATGCACGGGAGCAGCTGCTCGAAGCGGATCAGCTTGACGGCGCGGTGTCGAGGAGGTCAAGGGCTGCCGACGGCGGGGCCGGCGAAAGTTGTCCTCGTCCGCTCACGCTACTCGTCCGGTCCTTGCTGTGCGCCTGCAGACAGTGCGGCACGCGCATCAACCGCCGAGATGACCTCCATGTCGCGGCGCTCGTGCGTCGCCTTCCTCTTCCCCACCCGACCCGCCTCCTCCCCGGGATCCGCTCACCACCAGCGCACACAGGTCCTTCGCCATGGAGGCGGACGACGAGGGCTCGGTCGTACCGCCGCCGCTGCCGGAGAAGGAGTCGATCTGGCGTAGGGTCAACATTCACCTCACTGCCGACGGAGGGAAGGGGCAGTACGCCGCGGTCGAGCAGCAGGAACGGTTGATACGGCCCCGACCAGCGAGCTACATCGAGCTGGACATGGTCGCGCAGCGGAGCCCGAAGCTGGTGCGTCGCCATGACGCCCACTCGCACCTCGAGCTGACCCTCGCGCCTCGACAGGGTACATCCCCCGAGCCTGAACCGCGACCGCCTCAACCGCGCAAGAAACCTATAGCTGCATGTTGTTGGCTGCTCGGAGCACTGCTCGTAGGTGCAGCAGCAGCTTCCCTCTTCCAGGTGCGTCCTCGTCGACCTCCGCTCCGTCGCACGAGCTGACCTCTCCAGCAGACGCAGCACGGCACCTCTGTCACCAGCCGCCGAACCATCTGCCCAGACCCTCGACTCGCCCTCGCACCCTCTCTGAAGGACCCACAACATCGCAGCAAGCCCATTCCCCTCCCGTCCGCCTCTCCCGCCTTCGCCCTCTCGCTCGTGCACGACACCGCCGTCTGCAACGCCTTCGAGCTTACCATCTCGCGCACGGACAAGTCGCGCTGCTTAAGCGCGGAGGCGGACATCGAGCCGTCGCAGGATCCGCCGTTGAGCTCGTGGATCAAGGAGCACCTCGGGCCCGACGCATTCAACATCCAGCTCGACGGCGCGGAGAGGAGGGCGGAGATGGTACCGACGCGCTACCTTGGCGAGTGCGAGTACCTCTTCCGCTTCAGGCTGAACAACGCTGGGCGCATCTGGATGAACGTGACCTTGATGCACGAGGTGCGCCCCCTTCCCTTCCTTCCTCAGTCAGTGCTTTCTGACCACGCTTCTGCAGAATTACGAGGGCTTCAAGGAGATCGAGGCGGAGGAGGGCTCTCGCCCGCGGCCGAAGCTGCTGATGCAGCCGCTGGTCGAGACGTCCCTCGAGCTCAACCTCTGCTCCGATGCGTGCACGCCTTTCGTTCCGCCTCGACTCGGGACCTCCGCCCGCGAGCCTCATGGCCTACCCACCTCCCCCGCGGCCAACGGCTCGCGCCTTGCCGCCCTTCCCGACTGCTCCACGCTCCCTCCTCTTCGCTCCCCACTCGGGCACTACATCCCAAGCAACCCGCACGACCTCATCTACCCGCCTCTCCCGCTCCCAGTCGCGCATTCGCGCCCCATGGCCGGGCTCTACACCTTCGTCCCCTCGTCCTGCACATGGGACCACGACGGCCTCCGCTTCCGGAACCACGCGAGTTGCCTCGAGAAGGAGCACAGCGCATTCCTCCGGCGACAGCCACGCGCGCGCCGTGTTCGACATTGTTAAGCACCGGCTCGAGGGGAACGACTCGGTCGAGGACAAGTCGATGAAGGCCAACTCGAAGCACGCGCAGGTCGGGAACCTGTACCTGGTGCGTCGCTCCACTGTTATCGCTCGCTGTAGCACATATCTAACGACCTAGCTCTGCAGGAGTTCATGTGGTGCGCTCTCTCTTGACTTTTGCGCGGAAGCGACCGCTCATGCTCCTCATCGCGCAGGGACCCGTTCCTCCGAGCCGACGTCGACTGCGACTTTATGCGCAAGTTTGACTCGATCACCATCAGCACCGTGCGTCTCCCCACTCCCTCCCTCTCTTCCAACTCACACGCCATCCGCAGGGCTCGCACGAAGCGTGCTGGAACTGCCCCTCGACGTCCTCCTGGCTCGCCTCCCTCTCCGATTTCTTCTCGACCTGGCCCGCGCGCGTCGCCGCCTGCCACGCGCGCTCCGCCCGCCCCAAGGAGCCGCGGTACTTCTTCCTCAACATCCCGGCGACGCACCCGCAGCTGCACAACCACGACTGCCGGACGGGTCCGCGCATCGCGTACTGGAATGAGAAGGCGGCGGAGATGGCGAGGGAGCATGGGTGGGAGGTCGTTGATGTGGAGGGGTATAGCAAGCCGGGGGCGATTGACACGGTGTATGGCGACGGGGTGCACTGTGCGTCCTCCCCCTTTCCTTCTTCTCTTCTCTCCCTTCTCTCATTGTTCACCAAGCCCTCGTGTTCACGCGTGCACGCACTGACCGCTCAAACATTGTGCGCAGACCTCGGACTAGACGCAGCAGAGCCCGTCGTCGACGACTACCTCGACCGGCTGGGGATCTGCGGCAAGAGCGGCGGCGTGCGGGAGTTGTAGACGAGTCTCCTCTAATCTTATTCTGCATCCTTGCATTGACGGCGGGGGTCTGTCGCAGCGACATAGAACGAGAAGGGAGAACGGCGAGCAAGCCCAGCGAGAAAGCAAGACGAGCGAAGTACTGCACATGAAAAGGTTGCGGATGCGTTCTAACGGCCTCGTCTGCACTTCCGCATTGTCTATATCCTCCCGCCAAACCACCCCCCGCCGCTCTTCGGCTGCTCCCCCTCTCCCTCCGCGTCCGGCGCTCCCTCTGCTCGCCGGCGCTCCTTCTCGCGGAGCATCTCCTTGCCCTTCTCGCCGATGAGGATCCCGCCTATCGGGCGCTCGCGGTCCGTCTTGGTCGCGCGCCGCGCCTTGATCTCCGAGACGAGCGCGTGCATCCGCGCGGCTTCGGCTGTTTGGCGCGCGCGGCAGGTCTCCCTGTTTGTGGTGGCAGAGCGGCGGACAGAGTGACGACGCGAGGAGGGTTGCGAGGTGCAGGAGGAGAGCCGGGTCAGGGTACCGAGCGAAACGCGGGAAGGGAGAAGGGGAGGAGGACAAGGTCAGATCCGCTGCTCCGCGCGGATTCCGCGCCTGAAGGGAAAGACGCACCACGCTCCCAGGCTCCCGACGCCCCAAGCGCCAACTGCCCAGTTCGCCGCCGCGCCCACCTCGGCCCACCTCCCCGCGCCGCCGCCGCCGCCCATGAGCGTCCCCCTCCGCGCGGTCCGGCTGAACACGAACCGCAGACAGCCGACGCTGACGCCCGCGACGATGCCGAAGAGGAGCGAGTAGCGCGCGCAGGGCATCTGCGGCAGGCGCTGCAGGTCCTCGAGCGGGCGGATCGTCTTCGCTGCGTCGAGGACGGTGGGCTTCTGTGCATTGCCGGCGGCGTCGAGGGGTTGTGAGGGCGCGTCGGACGGGCGGGGCGGGCCTGCTGGTGGCGGGGCGGCGACGGTCGACATGGTGAGGCGGTGTCGGAAGGAGCGGCGAGGGAGGCGAGGATCGGGGCGAGCGGGCGGTCGTGCAGCTCGTGTGCGTGCTCTGCTGGGTGTTCTGAGTGTGCTGGGATTCGGCGCTTGTGCTGGCGGAGCCGGGGTGGGGAGGAAGAGCGAGCGATGCGCTTCATCTCCTCGACGAGGCGAGGGCGAATTTCCGAGACCGCCCGCGGCAGCACCATCGGGTGGGAAGAGCGCACGAACGTAGATGTGATCACGAATGTATTGCGATGCAGATCAAGCCTATACACGCCCCGCGACCGCCTCCCTCACTTCTCGTCCTCGAGCTTCATCCCGTTCGTCTGGTTCCACCCCTTCTGCTTCCAGTACGCGACGAGCGCTGGATGCGGGTCGACGAGCTCGGGCTCGCGCGTCGCCTTGGCCTTGACAATCGCCTCCGCGCGCTGGAGCGAGAGCTGGATCAGCCCCGGGAGGTGCTGCCCGTACCACGAGTTGACCATGGTCAGGTCCTTCACCGCGCCGCCGTCTACAGATCAAAGAGCTCCGTCAGCGCTGGCGCGGGACGCGAGAAAGAGGGGAGGAAGACACACAGAAGCCGCCCTTCTCATGCATCGGAACCCAGTCGTCGTTCGGCTGATACAGCTCATAGCTGCGCGTGTACGGGCAGGGTCAGCACTCAGTGATCGAGAGATCCAGACTCGGAGAGGTACGGCGCACCTCTTGCAGCCCTCCTCGCCCGCCTGGTCCCTCCAGCCGCCCTTGCGGACCTTCTGCGCATTCCGCAGCTTGTCGAGGCAGTTCTGTGGGCGATTGCGTGTCAGTGCGGCTCACAGAGCGCGAAAGTGGAGCATTGAGCTCACGTCAAGATCTGCGGGACGATGAAGGTCAGTACGAGCGAGCGAGCGAGAGTGGAAGCGAAAAGACGCACCCCGCTCGACGTAGTGGTACATTACGAGCGGCTCAAACACCCTGAACGGGTTGTGGCCCTTGTACAGCGTGCCGGGGTTCGCCGTGCCGGGCCTGAGGTCGATGGGCTTGATGGGCTGCCCATCCGCGGTGATGATCCGCGCCTTCTCCTTCGGGAGGTCGTCGTTGCGGAGGAAGTGCGCGCCGGGGATATACCAGCCCGGCTTCTTGACCGAGCGGAGGAGCGACTGCACAGATAACGTGTGAGTGGCAGGGCCGGAGCGAGAAGGAAGGTTACGCACCTTGGTGAATTCGAGCTTGCCGTACGGAATAGAGTGGTAGATGTCTCTGCGCGCATACACGTCAGTAAGGGCGCAGAGATCAAGAAGGGAGTTAGGCGCACCTGAGGGTCTGCGACGCGAGCACGCTCGCCTTCTCCGGCAGGCGCTTGATCCCCGAGTTCTTCCACGTAACCCTGCTCGCGGCGATAGCGTCGACGCTCGTGTAGATGAAGTTGTCGAAGAGAAGCCTCCGCAGCGGCTGGTCGGGCATCTCGAAGGTCGTCGCGCCCGGCAGGCGCTGGTGCGAGGTGAGCGCCGGGGTCGCGACGTAGAACTCGTCGACGTCGCAGTCGAGGATCCAGTCAGACAGGAGCCCGTACGTCCGCGAGCACGTCTCGAGCGAGTTGAGCTGGAAGTTGCCGCCCTGATCTGCGGGTTCAGCGGGCGGGTCAGCGCGGGTGAGAGGCGGGAGGGCGAGGGAGACGACGAACCGCTCTTGAAGCGGTGCAGGACAACGGCGCCCGATGCTATCCACGGTTGCAGCACCTCGAGCGTATTGTCCGTCGAGCCGGTGTCGTACCTGCGCGCACAGGAGGGTGAGCTGGGCGCTATCACCAACAAGAAGATGGGACGACGCACAGGTAGAAGCGGTCGACGCCGACCGCGCGGTTCTGCGGATGCGTCTGGGTGTCAGTACACGCTAGCACACGAGAAGGGAACGCGCACGCACGTAAAGGAGCCACTCGGTGATGAACCTCGCCTCGTTCTTGATGCTCGCGCAAATGGCGATCCCACCGACCTCCTCCTGCGGGACGTGCAGCAGCTCGTCGAGCGTGCGATTGAGCGCCTCGTGCGTCTGGCTCGCGAGCAGACTCGCACCGTGCGCCTTCGGGTTGCTCAACGACCCGCTGCCTCCTGCCGCCGACGAGCTCGCGCGGTACCCCGACGGGCTGCTGCCGAACGCATACGCGAGGTAGGCGATCCCTGCAAGCGGGAGGAGGACTGCGCGGCGGCGGAGTGCATTGGACGGCGGCAATCAGCTTGAGCACGGGATGCGGACGAGCGGGACGAGCGAGACGCACCCGCAAGCGCGACGCGGTTGTTGTTCTTGAACGCCCAGAGCTTGCGCTGCAGGCTCATCCTCGCGCGTAGATGCTCGTCGCAGCGGTGCAGGCGAAGCGCGAGCACGAAGCAAGCGTCGCTTGCCCAACCTCCTCATCCCTGGCTCCTGCAGCAGAAACCTGGGGGAGCGAACCTTCCGCATGCAGGAACCACGGTTCGCCCGACCGCCCGATCACATCCTCTCGCAGAAGATCACCACAGCAGCAACATCCGCGCGTTGCATCCGTCAAGTCTACTCCAGCGGCGCGATGGGGTTTGTCTTCGGCCCTGCGCAGCCACACGCTGCCCCGTTGTCCTCCTCGCTGCGGCAGCACTCGCCCAGCGCGCCGAGCTGGCGCGTCGCGCTCTCGACCTCGTCGCGCAGGCCCGACACCGCCGTGAGCGCGTCCTCCGCCAGGGAGGCGAGGTCGGCTGCGGCGGATGGCGGGAGGAGCGCCGCGAGCGAGGAGCGCGGCGAGAGGAGCGCGAGTAGGAAGAGCAGGTTCAGGAGGACGGCAGAGGGGTCGGGCGAGGAGGCGAAGGGCGTGAGCGCTGCGAGGCGCGTGTTGGAGAGGGCGTCGAGGAGGGGTGGGAGGGCGGACGCGGCGGTTGAGCGCCCCGCTATGGGCGACGTCGGGAGCGAGAGGGCGAGGTGCGAGAGGAGGGAGTTGACGAGATCGCCTGCATCCGGCGAGTCCTTCGCGGACCGCAGGAGCAGCCGCGAGAGCGAGCCGTTGAGGGAGGCCCAGGTGGACTGCGTGGATGGAGGAGGTCAGTGCGCGGCCTTCTTGCTTGGAGCGCGCGAGTGTACCTTGTTAAGCGTGACGGTCGTGAGCGAGAGCGGCGCGTTGAGCGAGCCCGGCTCTGCGCCCGCAACGTCGAGGACGACGTAGCCGCGTGGCTGCCCCGTCGCCTTGTCTATCGGCAGCATCGACTCGTACGCGAGCTCGACGGGAATCCAATACGAAGGGTACCTATGGGTGAGAGCGGGTTAGCGAAGCCAGCGAGACGAGAGCATGGGCGCGCACTTGAACCGCGCGACGTCGAGGATGAGCACCATGTCCGTTTCCTCGCACAGCCCCGCGATGGGGCTAAAGTGCCCGTCGCCCGTCTGTCCCA
This sequence comes from Rhodotorula kratochvilovae, assembly GCA_019926025.1. Taxonomy (NCBI): domain Eukaryota; kingdom Fungi; phylum Basidiomycota; class Microbotryomycetes; order Sporidiobolales; family Sporidiobolaceae; genus Rhodotorula; species Rhodotorula kratochvilovae. Next base: position 338,786 of record JAHSUG010000014.1, read on the forward strand.
GCGTCTTCCGCGAGTAACTCAGGGCCATCACGCCCTTCCCCCTACTGACCGCACGCAGATCCTCGCGGAACTGCGCGAGCCCCTCCTCCCGCTGTGCGGCGCCACCTGCGGCGTCTAGCAAAGGGGAGTGTACGGCCGCGCGCAGGCCGTTGCACCGTGCGAGGCAAGCGAACTCGGAGAGGGTGAGGCCGACGGCGGCGACATCCGTGAGGGGGCGGCAGCAGTCGAGCATGTCTGCGGGACGGGCGTCAGCGGCGTCGCATGGAAGGAGCAGGGAATTGCGCACCCTGGTCGTACCACCGCCACCCTGATTTCCACCGGCGCTGCGGATCTACCTCGAGCGAGTTGAGGATCTGCACGAGGGTGCCGAGCTGCAGGGAGCGGAGTCAGCGGTCGGGCGAGGTGGAGGGGTCGAGCGAGCGCACTGCACAGAATGCGGGCTCGTTCTGCGTGACCTGCGGGCGGGAATATGCGTGGGAACGAGCGGGAAACGGGTGGCGGAGGGAGACGGACCATTTGTGGCTGCGGAAAAGGGGGCGGGTCAGCGCGCATCCCGAGACGAATAAAGAGACCACGCACTGCCAGCAGGAAGTACGACTCCATGTTGCCCTCCGCGAGGGCCTTTGCGAAGAGTGCCTTGCCCTCGGGACTTGCGAAGGCCGTACACGAAGCTGGGAGTGGCCGCTTGTAGAACGTCCGCTGCGGGACGAGGGGCGGCGCCGCGGCCATCTGTGCGAGGGCAGCGTGGAGCTGTCCAGGCGGCGGAGGGGCGACGGCGGGGGTCGCGAGGGGGCGGACGAGGCGATACGCGAGGGAGGGGGCGGGGCTGGTGCGCTGGAATGCGCGGCGGGATGCGGTTCTGAGCAGCGTGGTGGGCAATTCTAGCGTGCCTTCGAAGAGGCAGGAGCACGAGAAGGCGGATGCAGCGGGAGGGTCGAGGCGAGAGAGGCGGTGAAGGCGAGCACCTCCGCCCCGTCTGTCCACTCGCGCAGTTCCGCCTGGCTGAGTGAGTCGTGCTACTGAGAAGCAACGCTTAGTCCAACCGCGCGAGTCTCAGCTATCCCCGCTTCGCCGTCGCCGTTCCCTCGCCTCCTCCCCATCTTCATCAGTCGACCCGAGATGGTCAGCATCACCGCCCTCCGGGAACCGCTCGTCTTCCCGATCGACATCAGCGAGCTCGTACGCTTCACCCTGCACGACTCCTTCACCCAGCGCATCGCCACCTCGTCCGCCAACACTTTCTTCGAGCCCGTCGCCTCGTCCAGCGACAGCTCCCGCATCCGCGTTCGGCGGGGGCACGAAGAGTCGTGCTGGGACCTGCTGCCTGAGGACTGGCGGACGTACTTCGAGGCGGTCGAGGGCGAGGAGGAGCGGGATACGCTGTTGCGCGTGCTGAGCGAGGGACAGTGCCCGGTACGCTCCCACTCGGTCTACCCTCTCCGAGGCACGACACTCACCCTGACTACACACAGGACGACGCACCCCCGACGCTCGCCTCCTACCTTGCCTCCTGCCGCACCCTCTCCCTCCCGCGCACCTGCTCCGCCGTTCCCGTCCTCACCTACCCGCCCTCCCTCACCCGCCCAGCTCGCGAACGCGTACAGCCGCAGAGCAAGCGCACGAAGCGCACCGAGGAGGAGCGGCTCGCCAAAATCAACCTCCAGAACGCACAGCAGGCGGGAAAAAGTCCGAAGAAGGAGCACGAGGTGGAGCAGTTTGGGTTGCTCGGTGCGTGCACCTCCTCTTCACAGAAGCATCAGCGGGACTCTGTACTGACACGGTGTCCGGACCCACAGTCGCCGACATGCTCGAGGACACGCCGCTCACACATTGCGTCGACGTCGGTTCGGGAAGGGTGCGGCGCCTCGCTCTCGCACCTCCCGCTTTGCTTTCTGACCGTCCAGGTCGCATGCAGGCACACCTCTCGCGCGCGCTCGCCTGCCCTCCACTCGACCTGCACGTCCTCGCGATCGACTGGTCCGACTCGCAGAAGTCGGGCGCCGAGCGCATCGACACGATCCGGCACGCTGCGCAGCTCGCGCCGGGCAAGGGCAGCCTCACGCACGAGGTGAGCTCGCTCGACGCTGATGGCGTTGAGGCGGTCCTCGCGCGGTGGCCGCCGCTCATCGCCGCGCGCGAGGGCACCTCGCCCGCACTGCTCGTTGCGCTGCATGCGTGCGGAGACCTCACGCCCGCGGCGCTGACGGCCTTCATCCGCTCGAACGCGGCCGACGCGGAGCGGCGCCAGGGCGCACGGGCCATCTTCGTTGGCTGCTGCTACAACATGCAGACGCCATCGCTCTTCCCGCTCTCATCGCATGTCCGCGCCCTCCCCCTCGCGCCCTGCCCGCTGCAGATGTCGCGTGCGCACCTCCGCCTCACACCGCAGTCCCCACCGACGTGGCACCTCTCTGCGGCGTCGACCGCCGCCTGGCGTGCTTCGACGCGCAAGCTCGCTTTCCGCGCACGCTTCGAAGCCGAGCTCGAGGCCGCGGGGATCGGCGCGTCCGCCGAGCGGCGCGTAGGCCGCGTCGCCGAGTGCGGCACCTGGGCGGAGTACCGCGCGCGGGCGCTGCGGAAGGCGGAGGGCGGGCTGACGGCGGAGGAGTGCCCCGAGGTGCGCTTCGGCGCTGGGGCGGACGCGGAGAAGGAGTGGGCCGCGGCGCTGTTCTACCTCCGGGTGTTCTGGACGCTGCGGAGCTGGCTCGGCCCGCCGCTCGAGAGCCTGTGCGTGCTCGACCGGTTCGCGTACCTCGTCGAGGGGCTCGCGAGTGCGGGCGAGTGGGACGGGGATGAGGGCCGGAGGGTCGAGGTCGTCAATCTGTTTGACCAGGCGACGGGGAGCCTGCGGAATCTGGCGCTGGTAGTGCGGTGAAACGGCCGACGAGGATGCCGAGTCGTGCAGGTGAGCGCGAGAGGATCAGCGAGCGCAGCTTCCGGAGCGTTCTCGCTCGCTGGAGGGGGAGCAAGAGGGCTTGCGGTTGCAATGCACGAGCCGGTTCTCGCTACGACGGCGAGCGAGGGGTTTTCATCTGCCCCCGGGGACGAGGGCGAGCGCAAGCGGCGTCGATGGCGATCGCGGCCCGCTCGCTTTCGACCCGCTCCGCACCCGCTCCCGCGCTAGTCTCGGTTCCGTAGACCGCCAGAAGCACCGCCCAGCCAGCTGCACGCGTACCCGTCGACGCCGTCCGCTCTCCGCTCACCCCACACGCCGCGCCTTCTCCCCTCCGCCCCGTCGCCCGCCCACCCCGCCTCACAATGGGCCAGACTCTCTCCGAGCCCGTGCAGGACAAGCATACCCAGGAAGGCGGCGACGACAGGTGCGCTCCCGCCTCTCCCGCGGCCCCGGAGCTTCCCACCCGCAGCGAGCACGACGTGCAGCCTTCGTGGCCTGCTCGCTCTTGTTGCAGGCGCTCCGGGGCGTCGGCGCTCTTCTCGCGCAGCCCGACTGACCCTGTACTCTCTACTTGCAGGCTCGCATGGGCGGTCAGCGAGATGCAGGGCTGGCGGCTGAGTGAGCACCGCCCTCTCTCGACGTTTGCTCCGGCCGCGCGGCTCGTGTGCGGGCCTGTTGCGGCGCGCGATCCTGCGCCGTGAGTCCCGCAGAGTGCATCTGAGCTGACTCGCGCCCCGCGATGCGCTTTGTGTTGCAGCGATGGAGGATGCGCACGCCGGCGTGCTATCGCTCGGAGATGAGACGAACGGCAAGAAGACGTCCTTCTTCGCCGTGTACGACGGGCATGGCGGTTAGTCCTCTCCCTCTTTGCGATCCGCCACGAAGCCCACGCTCACGCCGTACTCGCAGGCTCGACGGTCGCAAAGTTCGCCGGCGACACCGTCCACTCGCGCCTCGCCGCCAACGACTTCTTCAAGCGGAAGGACTGGGAGGCGAGCTTGAAGCGGGCGTACCTCGAGACGGACGAGGACCTCCGGGCGAGTGCGTCGCTTGTTTCGCTTCCCTCCTCGGCCGGATGTCCCGGTGGGGCCGCATTTCCACAGACGCTGATCTCGCTTCCTCGCGCTCGTCGCAGACCCCGACTTCCGCGGTGACCCGTCAGGCTGCACGGCCGTCTCGGCGATCATCACGCCCGAGCGGAACATCATCTGCGTGCGTCTTGCTCCTCCACCCGCTCTTTCCGCTCGCACTAACGCTCGCAATCGCAGGCCAACGCCGGCGACTCCCGCGCCGTCATGTCGGTTGGCGGAGAGGCAAAACCCCTCTCGTTCGACCACAAGCCGACGAACCAGGGCGAGACGTCGCGCATCGTTGCTGCGGGAGGCTTTGTCGAGTTCGGGCGCGTGAACGGTGCGTCGCTCTCCCTTCTCTCCCTGTTCGCTTTTCCTGACGTTTGCACACGCAGGCAACCTCGCGCTTTCCCGAGCACTCGGCGACTTCGACTTCAAGCAGAGTGCGAACCTCGACCCGGAGCAGCAGATCGTCACTGCCGACCCGGACATCACTGTGCACGAGGCGACGCCTGACGACGAGTTCCTCGTCCTTGCTTGCGACGGTGCGTGCCCTTCTTGCGGCGCTTTGCGGTGCCTGCTTCCCCCCCTAGGAGACCCCCGGACTGACCCGTTGGCCGCGTGCAGGTATCTGGGACGTCCTCACGTCGCAGCAGGTCATCGACTACGTCCGCCTCGCCATCTCGCAGGAGAAGCCGCTCACGGCCATCTGCGAGGAGCTGATGGACCGGTGCCTCGCGCCCGATTCCGACTGGGGCGGTGTCGGCTGCGACAACATGACCATGATGGTCATCGCGCTCCTCGGCGACCGCACCAAGGACGAGTGGTACGCGTGGGTCAAGGAGCGCGTCGAGCGTGGCGAGCCGTACAACACGCCGAAGGAGTTTGTCGAGCCGTTCGGCCAGGGCGGCAACGGTCCCCGCGGCGCGCTCATGGGCGGCGCGAGCGGCGCAGCGCCGAGCGGCGTCATGGGCGGTGCCGTCAACCTCAGCCAGCCCGGCGCGCTTTCGCTTGCGCTCGGCGGCGGAGGCGGCGACGACGACAGCGAGGAGGAGGCCGAGCTCGACCTCCCGACGATCCAGGCGGCGCTCCGCGCGCGGATGGCCGAGCTTGAGCGGGAAGAGGAGGAGGAGGAGCACGAGGGCGGCGACGACACGGCCATGATCGAGGACGTGACGGACAAGAGCACGTCCGCGTCTTCGGAGCAGGGCAAGGACGCCGACGCCGAGCTCAGCCCGCAGAAGCTCCGCACGAGCCTCTCGCCGCCGCAGACGATCTGAGCGCGCGCGTACGCACCGCCCCTCCGCCTCGTTGTCTCTCTCGCCTCGCCTCGTCGTACCCGCTCGCATTCGTCCGTTCATGTCCCCCTCTCGTCCACTCCTTCCCAGTTCCTTGCCCACATACCCATCCGATCCGGTCGTACACTCCCGTCGCCCTCCCGTCGTCGTCTTCCCTCGGCCCTCCCTCTTCTGCACCCCGTTGTCTTCATCCGAATCTTACCGCCCTCCGACCCAGCTCCTATCGCACGGCACCCCTCTCGCGCTGAAAAGATTCTCCTGTACCAGTTCTCGCACTTGCGCTCGCTACCGCTCTGGAGAGAGATCTGCGAGGAGAGGCAAAGCAGCGCGGTGCGCTAGTTTTTCAGGCGTAGGCGGTACGGACGGCGACGGCGGGACTACACAACACCGAATGCGAGGGGCGAACGAGGTACAGATCAAGGGGGGAGAAAGAACGAAGGGGGGACTGGACAAAGCGCGGCGGGAGGGAAGGGAGGATCACGGCATCGCCCACACCTCGGGCAGTGCGGACTGCGCATCGCGCACGCGCCGCTCGGCATGCTTGCGCAGGCGCTCCTGCGCCTGCTCGTACGTCTCGCCGGGCGTCGCGCCGCCCGCGCCATGGAACGGGCGGTACGGCTGCTCGTCGAACTCGGCGAAGAGCTCCTCGAGCGAGGCGGGCGCGTCTTGCGGCGAGGGAAATGTCGATGCCGTCCCGCTTGCGGAGGAGGAGGAGAACGCGTCCCGCGGGGAGGTGCCCGCGCTCGAACTCGACGCTGCGGGCGAGTCCGACGCTGGGACGAAATCCTTGGCCGAGGGGATGATCTCGTTGAACCAGCCCTCTCCACCCCCGCGCGCAATCCCGCCAGGCAGGCGGCGCAGGACTTCGCGGCCGCGACGAATGCGCTCGAGGACGGCGCGATTCTCGGTCTCGCGGCCCTCAAGGACGCCGAGGCCGCCGAGGAGGCTCTTGAACGGGTCGATCTGCGCGAGCGCCTCCTGCGTCTTGCGCTCGAGGTACGAGAGCGTCCGCGAGAGGATGAGGAGCGGGAAGGACGAGAGGCGGCCGAGTTCGGCGAGGAGAACGCCTGCGGCGGAGAAGGGCTCGGGCGGGGTAGTCGAGAGGAGGGCGCGGATGGCGGCGAGGAAGGAGATGGTTTCGGGGTAGAGGGGCGAGGTACTGCGATCGAGCCATTCGGCGGCGTTCTCTGCCTTCCACGCGCGCTCGGAGGCGGGAAGGTCGAGGTCGAGGTCGCTGAGCGCGAGGAGCTGCGGCGTCTCGGTCGCCGCTGCGTACTCGAGGTCGATGAGGAAAACGATGAACGCGACTCTGCGGGGTCCACGGTACGTCAGCTGCGCGCTCGGATGCGAGGATAGAAAGGGGGGAACACACCGCCGCCGGGTTTCGACCTCGATCCACTCCTTCCACGCCTTCTCGAGCTCCCCACCATGCATGTCTGCCCGCGGCTTGACGAGCGCGGTCTGCGTTACGCGGTTTGGGAGGTCGAGCGCGCGAAACATGTAGACGAGCGCCGAATGGAAGGAGTGGGACAGCAGGCGCTCTGCGGGAACAAAAGAAGTCAGCGACCGTAGTGAGCGTAGAGCGAAGAGTAAGGGAGAGGCATACGCTGCTCGTCGCGGTGGAAGATGCCGAGAAGCTGGTAGAGCAGGAGCGACTGGAGTGACGCGAAGCGGTCCTCCCAGCTCTTGTCCTTCTCCTGGAAGCCTGCGGATTGAACGAGCGTCAGCTTCGGCGCCCGGTCACAAAAGGAGAGTGGAACGCACCGCGCACGAGGAACACCCTCTTCTCGACGAGCATCTCGTTACTGAAGCTCTGGCCCTCGGGCTCGTACGCCCCGCCGGCGACGGTCAGCGCAAACGCCGTGTGCGTCGGTAGCTCGGTCATGACCGCCGACGGACCGTGCAGGACGGGCACAGCTGCGAGGAGCTGCTCCGTAGCCTTGCGGGCGTATCCGGAGAGAACGGGAAGGGGCGGGACATGCCAAGGGTAGAGATCTGCAAACGCGTACGTGAGTAAGCGGCGCGACGTGCGGGCCAGGGCGCCGATGCGGGGAAGGAGGGAAGGGGGACGCACAGCCGAGGCAGAACTTCTGCTCTGGCAGCCACCACCGCTTCATGTCGTCGTGCACCGGCTTCGGCTCCATCGTGATCCACTCAGGCCACAGGCTCGGCTCGACCGTGAAGCCGAGGTCGAGCGCCGTGATGCCGCCGACGCCGCCCTTATTGAAGTACTCGGCGAGCTGCTGCGCCGCTGGCGTCTCCTCCAGCTTGTTTGAGACGGGCCCGCCGAACCCGCCGATGGGCAGAACCGCGCCGCCGCCGAGGCTGAAAGCCCAGTCGCCGCCGGACGAGTCGACCAGGCTGACAGCTTCGTTCGCCTGCGCCGACTCGGGCTGCTCCGCCGCGCGCTGCGCCGCCTTCGCGCCGTGCCAGGGCACGCCGCTCGTGCTCGCTGGCGGCGCGGGGTACGGCGCGCCGAACGGCGTGCGCATCAGGTCCTGCAGGACCTCGGACGCGAGCACTTCGTCCTTGGTGAAGCTGCCCGTGCGCGACAGGCCGGGCGCGAGCGTATCGTGCTGCGTGACGCCGGCCTTGAATGCGGACGAAGGCTGCGGCGCGGCGCCGTACGGGTCGAGCGCGGCGAGCGTCGGCATCGCTTGCTGCTCCTGCGGCGGTTGAGGGCGCGGCGCGCTCGTCGTCGCCGAGATGGAAGCCATCACGTCAGGGAGCGTGAGCGGCAGCTCCTTCTGCATCGCCATGTCGGGCGATGTGCCGGTCGTCGAGGCGTACGTGGCGCGCGAGAACGGCGAGCCGGACATGCCGCTCGAGGCGGGCGAGGCTGTGCTGCCGGTCCTCAATGGGATGGGATACAGGCTCGCCATGTTGGGCGAGAAGGCGGGGAGGGACGGGGAGGGCGCAGGGTACGGTTGCGAAGAGACGAGGTCGAGGAAGCTGGCTGGGGGGACAGGCAGGTCCTGCGCGCCTGTGTCATATGGCGAGTAGGTCGGCGCAGGAACGGCGGACGAGGACGAGGCGACGGGCGGTGGGTACGGCGGGTACAGTATGTCGACGGGCATGGCGGAGGTCGACGCTACGGGCGCGGCAGGCTCGGTGGGCGACTCGCGCGGAAGATCCGGCGAGTCGCCCTCGCCCCTCGCCGCCTTAGCCTGGCTGCACGTTTTGTGGTGACGCCTCAGCAGGTCACTGCGCGCGTGCGAGTCAGATCAGCCGTTGCGGTGAAGGGTGTGAAGCGGCGAGCGCACCTGCGGCTGAAGGCGTGTTCGCAGTACTCGCATTGGAAGGGCTTCTCCTTGCTATGCCTCGACCGGTAATGTCGCGCCATGTACTGCACGCGTGAGTTCGAGTCAGTGTACGCGTCTCCTCGGCCGGCAGCGTCGAGGGACACGACGACAGGAGATGAGCGTCGGGAAGACGCACCTCCTTGCGGGAGAAGACCTTGTCGCAGTCGGGGCAGGGGAAGGTCTGCCCGCTGGCAGAACCACGGGGAGCAGGCGCCATGTTTGCGGATCGGCGAGGATGAGAGAGTGCCGGGATGAACGGGGACGCGGCGGGGCGGGGAAGGCAAGGAGCGCCCTGGCGAGAGCAGCTGCAGGCTGGTTCAAGGGGCTGCTGGCTCGACAGCGACAGGAGGCGCGACTCGACGCTGCAGATCCCGCAGCGGGCGCGGTGGGCGTGGGCGTCTGAGATCAAGAAGTGGAGGGTGGAGGCGAGAGTCGGTGTATTGCCTCGTTAGGGCACGTTTGTATTGCCGGCAAAGGTATAGCATCGAGGCACCCCTTCTCCCCCAGGTGGGCCCCGCTCGATAGCGTTTTCCGTCATCCGTGCTTCTGCTCTCGAGGACGGTCGCTGGTAGTTTTCTCGGCCTTCTGGCAAGCCGCAGATCATAGATGGAGGGCAATGCAAACCCTTACAACAGCAAAGACTAATCCAACTCCGCCTTCAGACGCCCTCTATGTACCGCCTCACTGACCGCCCTTCTCGAGCCAGTCGGCGTACTTCTCGAGCCGCTCCTCCTCCTTCTTCGCCACGAGCTCGTCGTCGTCGTCGTCGCCGTAGCCCGAGCCGCGCAGGTCGACGCCCTGCCCGCTCTTCTTGTACCGCTTGGTGCCGTCCATCGGGAAGGCCGCGACTGTGCGCCCGCCGAAGAACCGGCCGTTCATTTTCTGCGACCGGGGGCGCGCAATCAGTATGAGCCCCTGTAATGAGACGGGCAGAGAGGAGTCCGGGGGACGCACGGCGATACACGCTTCCGCCGCGAGCTCCTCCTTGAAGCGGACCGTCATAATGCCCTTCACCTCCTTCTGCAGACGCGAAGGGAATCAGCACGGTAAGGCAGAAATGGCGGGGAAGCGTCATGCGCGGACGCACGTCGTAGAGCGTCACGTTGGTGACCTCGCCAATCGTCTCGCACTCCTCGCGGACGTCCTCCTTGAGGTCGAGCAGAAGCGTCGCATCCTCTTCGAGCTCCTTGAGCGTGAACATGCCCTCGAGCACGACGACACCGCGGTACTTGCGCGCGCGCGCGGCCGCTGCGGCGGGGTCCTCGTCGTCGGACCAGTCGCCGAGTTTCCCGCGAGTGTGCTGTGTGAGTATGGGGATCCGAGTGAAGGGGGTGAATGGGACGCACTGCCGCAGCGCTGCCGCCTTCTTCCCGAGCCGCGCCTTCTGCTGGTCCGGCTTGCCCTTGCCCGCGCTGGTCCCCTCCCCCTGCCCTGGGCCCTCCTCCTTGCTCTTCTCCGCCTTCTTGCTGTCCCACCGCGCCTCCTTGACGCTGATTGTGCCCTCGCCGCTACCGAGGACGAGCTCCGTCTCGTCGAACAGGCGGCATGCGAGCGCGACGCTCGCCTCCTGGAGGTAGACGATGAGCGCCTCGCCCTTGAAGCGCCCGTCGGCGTCCTTGTACAGCTTGACCTTGGGCTCGCCGCTGACGTCCTCGAGGATGAGGCCCGCCTTGGAGAACGTCTCGACGAGCTGCGAGACGGTCGTCGACTGCGGCAGCGACGAGACAAAGATGGCCGTGTTGCCGCGCGCCTTCTTGTTCTTCTCGCTGCCTTCGCCGCCTGCAGCCTTGCGCTTCTTGCCCTTCTTGTCCTCTTTGGCCGGGACGGGCGCCTGATGAGGGGAAATGAGGGGTCAGCGCGGCGCTGGGAGGGCGTGGGAGTGAGCGCACCTCCTCGTCGACTCCTGCGACCGAATACGCAGCCTGCTGCTGCTTGACAATCTCGTCCGTGAGCTGCGAGGGTACAGACCGTCGAGGGAAGCGGGGAGAGGGGGGAAGGTCAGCACCGTCGATTGGGCGCCCAGGCTGGCTTGGCCGTAGCAACGGGAGTATCAGACGCACCGCAGGCGCCCAGGTGTTCCGCCCTTGGTCCCACTCGAGCTCGTTGCCGTCCTTGTCCTCACACATCCACTTGCCCACGGTCCGGTCGAAGTACGGCTCGGGCGCAGCCTCGGCAGCCTGCGCGCCGGTCTGCGGTGCACTTGTAGCGCCTGAGGAGGAAGCGACGGGGGCGGACATTGGTCGCAGCGTCAGATGACGGCGGGTCGAAGGTGTGGGGAGGAGGGGATCCTCCCATGTTCGAGGTGTTGACGGCTTCGCTCGCTGCAGAACCTCGTGCCAGACGCGCACTACTCTCTCAGCAAGGCAGTGAGGAACAGCAACGACTTGTGCGACTTTGCGCTCTACCTTTTCCAACATCGCCCTCCGCCTCGTCCCGCCTCCCGCAGCGCCGACTTCTCGAATACGATCCCTTACTCCGAGTCCTTCTTCGACTCCTCCTCCTTCGACTCCGCAATGGCGTCGTTCATCTTCTCCTGCGGGCATGGTCATTCGGGGGTCAGCGACTATGTGGAGAGCAGCGAGGTCGACAAGGCTAAGTGACGAGCGGAAGCGGCGACTGCTCCGCTCGCCTCCGCTCCATCTCAGCCCTCCCTCATGGGAAAGACGCGCAAACGCACCTGCTTGCCCGGCTGGGCCTCCTTCGCAGCGGCCTTCGCCTCCGGGGTGCCCTCCTTCTTCTCCTCGTGCGAGGCCGAGTCCTTCGGCGTCGGCGCGTCGTTGGTGTCCTCCTTCTTGCCCTCCTCAACCTTGTCCTCGTCCTTGTCCTCCTGCTCCGGCTGCGCCTTCTCCGCGTCGCCCGCCTCCTCCGCCTCCTTCTTCTCCTCCGCGTCGGCCGCGGCGCTCGGGCTCGACTCCTTGTCCTCGGGCGCCTCGGCCTTGGTCGCCTTGGTCGAGGCGGGCACGTCCTGGTGCTTGTCCGGGTGCGACGGCGACGTCGCGTGCTTGAGCGCCTCGGGCGGCGAGGTCAGGCTGAAGAAGAGCGGGACAAAGACGAGCGCGCTGCCGATGATCCACGGGAGGTCCGACTGTGCGATTGAAGCGCAAGAATGCGAAGTTGCGCAGTCGGGAGAGGTGGGGAAGAGGGGAATGGCGAAGGAAGGGGGAGGAAAGAGGCAGGTCAGTCGGCTATCCCTGCAAGCCCGGCACACGGAGAGCGTCCGGGAGGCTGATTGAGGAGGGAAGAAGGCGGCGCAACGCACCTTGGGCGGGGTGACGGAGGTGTGGTGGCCGGGGGCAGCGTACCCGCGGACCGACTGGCGGAGCGGGGTCTGGCGGGCCTGGCGGAGGGTGGTGCGGGCGGCGGTGCGGGCGAACATGGCTGCGCGAGCGTTCGAAGCAGCGCCAGGCGCAGCACGAGGCGGAGAGGGGAAGGGCGAGGGCGTCAGCGATGGGACCCGAAGAAGGAGCAGCGGGAGGAACGCAGACAGCGTGGTGGTGCGCGCGCTGCTCCTGGATAGGCTCAGTGAAGCGGTGGAGCAGCTCGACTCACCGGAAATGCAGAAAGAGCTGGAGACAGCGACTGGCGAGAGCGGAGCTGGGCCAAGTGACGCTCGCGACGGCCAGCCCCGCCTCGCTCTCCACCCACAGCAGCTCCGTGCCATACCGCACGGGGAGCGGACGGCTTTGCTCGCATGCAGCGCGTCCAGCGAAGGTGTCCTGCGCGGCGATTGTGGTTCCCCTCTTCCTCTCGCGGACCATCCTCGGCACGTGAAGAGCGAAAGCACAGCTCTTTTACCGCCTCCACCGCCCGGTCTACCGCTCCTTCTCCCTCAGCCCGTCCGACCTCGTCCCGACCGAAACCCCGCGCGTCTCGCCGAACCCGACCCCGCCGAGCGCCCACGCCTCCTGCGCGAGCCGCTTCCCCGCCCACAACCACGCGAGGCCAAACACGCCCGCCGAGAGCGAGAGGTTGAGCACGGGATAGAGGTCGGGGAGGTGTGCTGGCGGGGGGGCGAGCGCCTCGAGCGTGTGGAGGGAGAGGATGAGGGCGTAGGTTGCCTGTGGTGCACGGGAGGCTTAGCACGGGATGGACGAACGGGAGGGAGGGCGCGACGCACGAAGGAGAGGTACTTGACGAAGGATGCGCGGAGGGCGAGCGGGTTGTAGCCGATGGCGAAGTTCCAGAGCAGCGTAAGCGCGAGGTACTGCGTTGCGACGCCGTCCCGTTGAAGGAGGGGCCACATGCTGCGTGTCGGCGGCTCAAGTCAGCACAACTCACGGCTGAACGAGAGAAATGCAGGGAGCAAGCGCCCGCACGCACCTGAAGACGGCGACGTTGTTCACCAACGCGCCCCACTCCCAGTCCATCCTCCCGTAGCCGACCTCGCGCGCGCCCATGAGCAGCGTGAGGGGCATGAGCGGGAGGAGGATGCTCTTCTCGTGCACCTGGAAGCTCAGGAGGAAGAACGCCATCGCCGAGAGGAACAACGCGTGCGGGAGGAGGATGATCGTCGGCGCCGGCGTGGATGCGGCGCTTCCGCCTGCGGGCGCGCGCTCGCGCGACTGCCCGAGGCGGTACGACACGAAGAGCACAGCGCCGACGCTGGGGAGGAGCGCGGTCGCCGTCGCGGCGAGGGCGAGCTTCGCGAGCGTCGAGACGGGGACGAGGTCTCGCAGCTTGACGACGACGTTGAGCGCGCACCAGACGTTCGCGACCTTGTCCTCGAACAGGCCGCGCGCGAAGGGGAAGATGCGGTGCAGCGCTTGGGCGAAGGTCGAGAGCGAGGTGAGGAAGGGCGCGAACAGCACGAGGAACGTCGCCGTTACGGCGAGCGCGAGGTTGATGAAGAGGGTGATGCTGCGTGTCAGAGATACGGATTAGAATGGGTCCTGAGCGGTTGGCGGGCAGGTGGAGAGGCGCACCCTTCGCGACCGCCGAGCCAGAAGCACTTGCCGAGGAGGTAAGCGAATCTGCGGGGGCTCGAGCATGTCAATCCTGTACACTTGATCTGTCCGCGAGCGGACGACGGACACTGCCGGGGCGAAGTACAGCGCCATCTGCTTGAACCCGAGGCTGAGCATGAACGCGACGCTGCCGAGGACGTCGTGCCCGGCCTGGAAGCAGTTGACCGCCCACAGCGTGAGGCCGAGCATGATCGAGTTGTACCTGCGTTCGAGGTGGTCGTCGGCATCGGCTGTGTGAAGGAAGGGGAAGAGGACACACTGGAAGTGCCCGCTGTCGATGAGGATGAGCGCCGGCTGCAGCAGGATCGTCATCATCGCGACGAGCTGCACGTCTCGAGCGTCAGTGCTATTCCGTGGCTGAAGCGGACAGGGAAGGGCGCACCATCCTGCGCTGCGCCTTGTCGGCCTTGCTCGAGCCGCGGAAGTTCCTCCAGCAGTACACGCCTACCGCACTGACCCACACGAGCGCGTCGCCGACCACGACCGTCGCACGCATCCAATTCTTCATCCCGCCGTCGCGCTCAAGCGCGGCCATCTGCGCGTCCCACGCGGCGAGCTCCCGCCCCGAGGCGGTCGCCGAATCCGGGCGGAGGGTGACGTACGCCGCAGTGGTGGGGTGCAGCCGCGCGAGGAAGCCGAGGAGGAGCGAGTGGTACGCTGTCAGGGGCGGGTAGTCGAGACCCCAGTACGGGAGGTCGTGGAAGTACCACCGTGAGGGCGGGACGGCGACGGCCGAGGAGGGCGCGGGCGGCGCGTGCAGGAAGGGGAGGCGCGGGAGCGAGGACGAAGTGAGCGCGAGCCAGTGCCGCTGCGCTTCGAAGTCGCCTCGTAAGGGCGGGTTGGCGAGACCTGCGGAGGTGGGGGATGAGCCGGTGAGGGGTGAGGGGTGAGGGGTGAGGAGCGGACGAGCCGGGAGCGCACCAGAGTAGCCGCCGAGGCCGGTACACCATTTGACGAGGACGACGATGGCGATGCAGAGGACAACGCTGTACGGCGCAAGGCCCGGCTGCTCGACGACCCACCGCGCCCATCGCCGGAGAGGCGAGTCGGTCGCGTCGGCCTCCTTGCCGGCAGCCTGGGCGTCCCGTCTCCGCTGCTCCTTCTTCGCGGCCTTGCGAGCGGCGCGGGCCTTGCGATCCTCGCGTGCCGGGAGAGCCGAGAGGACGGAGAGGCCCGACTCGCTCGCCGAGTCCCAGCCGGTGCCTGCGCCTGTGCTGGTGGTGCGCCTGCGCGAGTCGAGCGAGGTGTGGGAGGGGTTGCGCTGCTGGGTGCGGGCGCGGAGGAGCGAGTCGTTGACCGTGTTCCACTGCGCGACCGAGGGGAACGGCTGGTACGGCTGCGCGGGCTCGCGGCGCCGCGAGGCGGTCGACCCCGAGTACGAGGCCATGCGGGGTGGGCGTGCAAGTGCGAGCGGAGCAGAGCGGCGGAGGACAAGCCCCGGCAACACGCGCGAGGTGGGGAGCAACACACGCGACGACTCTCTCGCAGAGCTGCAGACGTCGGCGGGTCCGAGGGAACGGGTACTTCTCGTAGCAATCTACGCAGCCAGAGTCCAGCTCGAGGTCGAGGGAGGGAGGGCGGGGTTGCCGGGTCGCCTCCGCGCGTGCTCCGCGTCGCTTGCTCTCGCCCCGTCTGCTCCTCACGGGCGAGCGCGCACTCGAGCCACACAGTCTCAGCCAGAGCCACTCGCCCGACCCACAGAGACCAGCCCGAACTTCCCTCGTCCAGCGCCCATACCGCCCCACCACCTCTCCCCCCCTCATCACGCACTAGCGCCAGTCCTCCCTCGCACCGCACCAGGGCCAGTAGTACAGGTGCTCAGCCACCTCGTACAGCAGCACAACCCCCTCTCGCCTCGTCCCCTCGCGTCCCAACGCCGTCGTCGCCCCTCCCCAGCTCGCCCGACGTCGTCCGCTCCACTCTCCATCCCTCGTCATCCCTCCTCGCCCCGCGCACGCCCGCCCTAGCCGCCCGCCCGTGCCATGCGGATCACCATCGCCGACCGCGACCCGCAGGGCGACAAGTTCAAGGGCGCAGTCTGGTTCCGCGGCGCAGAATCCATGCTCGCCGGCGCCGGCGCTGGCCTCGTCTCGAGCATCATCACCTGCCCGCTCGACGTAATCAAGACCAAGCTCCAGGCTGGCGGTGGGCAGGGTGGACCCGCTGGGCTCGTCGGTGAGTCTGCATCCATGCACCCCTCCCTGCGCGAATCGCCCTTTCGCACCCGCACTCTTTTCCCGCGCTTCTCGCGCGCTCCCCTCCTCTCCCTCCTTCCCCCACCTCGCTCGACACTTTTGCACGCCTGCTGTGCCCATGCTGACTCGACCGCCTTCCCTCGCCCACCTCGACTGCTGCTCTGCTTCGCAGGCATCACCAAGCACATCTGGCTGAGCGACGGCTTTCGCGGCCTCTACCGTGGCCTCGGGCCCACCGTCATCGGCTACCTCCCGACCTGGGCCATCTACTTCACCGTCTACGACCAGGTCAAGGGCCGGCTCAGCGAGACTCGAGGTGCGTCGCCTTTCTCGCTCTCGGCGAACGTTTTCTTTCCTCCCGGAGTCGCGGAACGTTTGCATGGAGGGCGCGAGGGTTGGGGGAACGAGTGCGAGCCAGCACAGCGACGGGGCGCGATGAACGAACAAACTCCTTAGACCTCTGACGAACCTTCCGTCGTTCTTCCTTCGGGAGGGGCGGCGGATGAACCTGAACACGACAAAACTGCCGAAAGGCGCGTCTGATCCCGTCGGCTGGCCCGCACACGTAGTGGAGACGAAGGAGGAGGCGCGACGAACAAACCGCACCCGCGCTTGGACGACGTTGCTGACCCTCCCGCTCCCGCAGGTCCCGATGACCCTATCGCCCACATCATCTCGGCCATGACGGCCGGCGCGTCCGGCACGATCGCGACGAACCCGCTCTGGGTGATCAAGACGCGCTTCATGACGCAGCAGACGGGGCCGGGCGAGGTGCGGTACCGGCACACCTGGGACGCGTTCGCCCGCATCTACCGCGAGGAGGGCGGCCGCGCGTTCTACCGCGGGCTGCTCCCGAGCCTGTTCGGCGTCGTGCATGTCGCTGTCCAGTTCCCGCTCTACGAGCAGTTCAAGGTCATCTCTCGTGCGTCCCGCTCCCCGTGCCCGCCTTTCCCCGCCGCCACGGGAGCTCACCTCCCGGTCACACGCAGGGCCAGCCGACGGTTCCGACATCCCCTCGTCGACCATCCTCGTCTGCTCGAGCGGTAGCAAGATGATTGCCTCGATCGCGACCTACCCGCACGAGGTCCTCCGCACGCGTCTGCAGATCCAGAAGCAGCGTATCGCGTCCGCTCCGACGGCAGCTGCCGCCGAGGCACAGCCGTTCGAGGGCGTCGTCAAGACGTACCACCGCATCCTCGCCGAGGAGGGCGTCGCGGGCTTCTACCGCGGCCTCGGCGTCAACCTCCTCCGCACGGTCCCCGCCTCGGCGCTCACCATCCTTACGTACGAGCTCCTGTTCCGCCACCTGCACCGCATGGGCGAGCAGGCCGACCGCGAGCACGCCGCGCGGCGGCACAACCACTAGACGACCGCTCTTCGACTCGCACGGATACCCCGCTAGACGGCACTTATCCCTCGCGCGGCACACGCGCTCCACCCTCCCTGTCCATACTCGCGCGCTGTCCGCCCCGCCGCCCGCCGCAAAAAGCGACCATACCCGCGCATACCTCCCTCGCGCTCCTGACCCCGGCTCGACTGTAGACGACTTGTGCGAGCCCGCAGCCTCGGCGTCTCTTGTTGTCATAACACGCTGTCCGCATCCTGCCTTGCCTTCGTCGTGTCGAGAGCGCCGAGAGCTTCCCCGCCTAGCTCGCTTCTCGGCTTGGCCCTCCTCCGCATGACTTCGACTCGCTCTCGCTTCTTCGAGCAACACAACATCCTTGCACGCACCCCTCCTCTACCCAAACCGAATCCCCTGCGTCGGGTCCCACTCACCGACCGCCTGCGCAGGCTCCATCTCGCGCTCGCGCTCCCGCGCAGGCGGCTTCTTCTCCCTCTTCGCCCTGACCGGCTTCAGCGCGGGCGCCTCTTCCTCGGCTTCAGGCTCGGGCCCGGGCACGTAGACGGGCTCAGGGTCCGGCTCGGGCGCTGCCGCAGCCTGCGTTGCTGCCGTGCGGCGCGTCGAGCGCCGGGGTGCGCTCGCGGGCGTCGCTGCCGCTGTGGAAGCCGCCGTGCGGCGTGTGCGAGGCGTCGCAGGTGTAAAGGCCGGCGCGGGGGCGGGTGCGGGGACGGGGTCGGCGACGGGTGCAGGTGCAGGGAAAGGAGCGGGGACGGGGGAGGGCGCGGGCGGCGGGGCGGACAGCGCGCGCGCGAGGTCCTGCGCCTCGGCCGTGCGGGCGTAGTCGAACTGCTCCATCTGTAAGCGGTGTCCTACTCGAACGAGGAGGTGAGGAGCGACGCACCGACTTGCACGCGTCCCTGAGCTCGCCGAGCAGCTTGGAGAGGTCGGCGTAGAACCGCAGGCCCTCCTGCAAGTTCTGCAGCATCTCGGCGTACTTGTCCCCTGCGGCGGCGTAGTGCGCCGTTGCGCGCTCGCGGGCCTGCTGTGCGTCGCTCGGGGCGTCGGAGGCGGACTGGAGCGCCGAGTGCTGCGCCTGCGCTCAGATGGCGTCAGCGGTGCGCAAGAGGCGCTGAGGGAAGAGACGCACCTTGATCTCGCCGAGCAGGTCCTCCTGCTTCCCTTCGCTCCTTCGCATCTCCTCCTCCCAAACCCGCATGACCGCATCTCCCTCACGCTGCAGCAGCTCCTCGAACGCCGCAAGCCCGCCCTCCTCACCCGCCGCCGCGCGCCGCTCCGCCTCGCGCAGGACCTTGTCCCTGATCTCCGCCTGTGCGACGCTCGTCCGCGCCGCATCGACGACGCGGGCCCGCGCTGCGCGCACATCCGCAAGCTGGTCAAGCAGCGCCCGCAGTGCCCGCGTAGCCGCGCGCTGCGCCTCCGGGACGTCCGCTGCCGCGGGTGCAGACGACGCAGGGATCTCGCGCGCGAGGGCGGCCTGCCCGCCCTCGAGCACTCGGAGCGCCGCCTCCCACTCGCCGAACTTGCCGCGGACGACGCCATCGCTTTCTCCGGCGGCGGCGAGGAGGCCTGCGAGTTGCTGCGCGCGCTCGCGGAGGGGCTGCGCGGCGGCGGACGAGGATGCGCGGGTCCAGCGGAGCGAGCCGTGACCTTCGCGGTGAGATGCGTCCGTCACGGCTTCGCGGTCGAGAGACTCGTTTGCCTGCAGGTCCGCTCATCCGTTCACGCGTGGAGAATAAGGGAGAGCGGACAACGCACCTCTTGCAGCATCCGCGCATTGACGGCCGCGACGCGCCTGACGTCCTTCATCATCGTCACGATGCGCTCGACCCCGCCCTCGGCCTGCACACGCGCAGCCGCATCAAGCACCGCAGACGGGACGCCAAGCGGCTGCTGCGCGGCCTCAAGCGCAGCGGGGAGCCCCAGCTGCGCGAGGAGCGCGCCCGCCGCCTGGTCGAGCTCCTTCGCGGGGGCGAGTACTGCCTCCTCGAGCGCGGCGCGCTTCCGATCCTCCCATAGCTCGAGCACGGCGCCGACCTCGCGCGGAACGAGCGCAGCGAAGAGCGGCGCGCGCAGGTGCGGCAGCGGGTCGGCTAGCTCGGGCGCGAGGGTTGGGCGTGCGAGTGCCGCGGGCGCGATGGACGGGAGGCAGGACGGCGGCGTCGGATGCGCGAGGTAGATCAGGTCGTTGTCCCTGCGCGAGGAGTGTCAGCACGTGGAGTGGCCGCGAGGAGGAAGTGACGCACTTGGTCGCGCGCGCGAGGTTCTCGGTGATGATTTTCTGCAGGCTCTACGTGCGCTCGCACGGTCAGTGCGATGTCCAAGATGCAAACGAGGTGGCGGGGCACCTTCAGGTCCTGCACCACGGCCTCGGGCACGCCGCGCTTGCCCAGCGCGCCTGCCTCCTTGAGCTTCTGGTCCGCGAGCTGCAGCCGGCCGAGTTCGTCGCCGTACCTACAGTAACGGGTTAGTCTCGCGCGGAAAATGCGGAGCGGGCGGTACGTACCGGTTCGCGCCGAGGTCGTCGAGTGAGCGGCGGTAGTGCGCGACGGCGGTGAAATGCGCGTGCTTGATTGCGAGGTAGCGGATGATCTCCTGCTCAGACGGGTCAATGTTGGCCCTCGGGTGGAGAGAGCCTGTGCGCACCTCGGGGAACGCAAACGGCTGTGCGCTCTCGGACCCAGCGCGCGCCAGCTCGGCCGCCTCGCGCGCGGCGGCGTACAGCTCCGCGACGCGCATCGCGACCTTTGCGACCGTGCCGTTCTTCAGGCGGTCTGTTCCGCTCACCGTTAGTGAGGCCTGAGTGAGCGAGGAAGGGCGAGCGCACCCATTACGGCCTTCTGCCACGCGACCTCCTGCGCCTGCGCGAGGCAGAGGTCCCTCAGCGCGGTGATGTTCGGCGTCGCGAGGTCCGCGGGCGTCGGTCCGCCATGCAGCGAGGCATGGAGGCGCGGGAGGACGGTGAGGAGGTGCGAGAGGACGCCGGCGGCGTTCTGCATGGCGGTGAGGGTGAGCGCGCACGCTGACGGACGGGAGGGAAAAGAGATCCAGCACACCTGGTACGACGCGATGGCGGCCTTGATGCCCTGCTCGTCGCTGCGCCTGCGCTCCGTCCCGAGGACGGCATGCAGCGCGGCGAGGTTGTAGAGGACGGAGGCGCGCTCGTACTCGAGGTTCGGGAGGGCGAGCGGCGGCGAGAGCGCGGGGAAGCCGCCGGTCGCCGAGGCGGACGGGAGCGAGGTCGGCGAGGTGAAGAGCGGGTACCACGGGAAGGCGAGCGAGGGGATCTCGGTGGGGAGCTTGGTGAGGATGAAGGTGAGCTGGCCGTAGTACCTGCGGGAGGGGGTCCACGTCAGCCTAGACCTGGTACAGGCAGTCGCGGGCACGCACTCTTGGAGGAGCGGGAGGGTGCTCTGGTTGACGAGGGGCGAGAGGCCGGCGCCAGAGCCAAAGATGCGTTCGCGGGTGGTCTGCCAGGCGAGGGCGTCTGGGCGGAGTGCATCGGGGTGGGTGGTGTCGCTGCTGTGCGCAATGTGGGCGAGGACGTCGTCTGCGAGCGAGGGCAGCTGGCGGAGGGGAGATGGTGAGCGGGGAGGAGGAGAGCTGGGAGGTGGGAAGCGCACCGAGTCCGTTGGCTTGAGCGGGAGAGCGAGCAGGTTGGTTGCGCTCATCGCGCAGCTCTACACTCTTGCCAGGGAGCGGTGGGGGCGGAGAGGGAGGACGGCACCGCCCCTCTCCTCGAGACCGCACCCTCGCGCCGCCGTCACCATGAGCTGTGAGCCCACGAGGACGCGCTAGCCACTCCTGCAGCTGCTGACTGCCCCCTGAACCACCCCGCAGCCGACCAGGACAAGCTCGCGCAGATCTGCTCCATCACCGGCTGCTCCCTCAACCAGGCCTCCTTCTTCCTCGACTCGGCAGGCGGAGACGTAGAGGTCCGCACACAATCCCACTTCAGTGCCAGCACCCGCTCACTACGCTTCACGCTCCGCAGACCGCCGTCGCCTCGTTCTTCGACAACCCCCAGGGCAATGACGACGCCGACCCGTCTGCCGCCTCCCCCGCCGCGCCTGCTGCACTCGGTGCGCCCGCGAGCGTGCTGGGTAGCGGCTCTGCTGCCGCGCCCGCCATCGGCAGCGGTGCGGCGACTGGTGCCTCCGCCCCCCGCGGCGCCTACACCCTCAGCGGTGCACCCGTCGAGGGTCTCCCCGCCGGCTGGGGCACCCGCACCTCGAGCACGTACGTACTCGCTCTCCTCCTCCGCAGGAGGCGTGCCCCGCTGACCCACTCGCGCGCGCAGCTCCACCTCCCGCTCCGGCACGCCCTCGAACCCGATGCGCTCCAACGCCGCGCCGCGCGTGACCGGCTTCCGCGACCTCGCCTCGTCGTCCGCATCCGCTGGCCCCACTCCGGGCGGCTTCGGCGGCTTCGGCGGTCGCGCGGGCGACGACGATGACGACGACGAGGAGGACGAGGGCAAGGACCCCGCGACGTTCTTCACCGGCGGTGCCAAGAGGTGCGTTCCACCCGTTGCCTCCGGCGAGTGAGTGCTCACAGTGACCCCCGCAGTGGCCTGTCGGTCGAGAACCCCAACGACAGCAGGGGCGGCATGGCCGACATGGTGCGCAACATCCTCAACCAGGCCCGCGAGTACGTCCTTCTGCCTTTTGGTCCCACGCGACAGGTTCGCTAACAAGCGGAACAGGAGCTCGCGCCGCCTCACTGGTGGGGAGGATGCACCCGCGCAGTCGTCCAGTTCGAGGTTCTTTGGCGGCAACGGTCCGTCCCGTCTCTTAAGTTCCGCCAATCGCACGAGCTGACTCGCCCTGCACACAGCGCACACCCCTCGGCTCGGATGAGCAGCCGTCGACGTACATTCCCGACCCGAACGCGCAGCAGGCCGAGGAGGAGGAGGAGGACGTCGAGGAGGAGGTCGCCATCCGCAACCTCACCTTCTGGCAGGACGGCTTTTCGATCGAGGACGGCGACCTCATGCGCTACGAGGAGCACCGCGAGCTGCTCGCTGCGATCCAGTCCGGGTGCGTCTTCACTCCACTCCTCCCTCCTCGCACGCAAACTGACCTCTCTCCCTCGCGTATTTGCAGTCGCGCCCCGATCAGCCTCCTCAAGGTCAAGCACGACCAGCCGGTCGAGCTGCGCATCGCCGAGCGCCGCAACGAGAAGTGGGTCCGCCAGCCGCCGCCGCCGCAGGGCCCCCTTCGCAGGCTCGGGCAACCGCCTCGGCAGTGTGTCGCCCTTCCCGGACCCTGCCGCCACGTCCTCGTCCTCCGGTGGGGGCGCTATGCCGGGCACGCTGCCCCGCGCAGCGGGCGCGAGCACCAGCGCGCCGCCGCAGCCGCAGGACGTCAAGTTCGAGGTCGACCGCACGCAGCCGACGACGCAGCTCCAGATCCGGCTGCGTAACGGCGACCGGTGCGCCTTGCCCGTTTTCCTACCCATCGAGAGCGTCTGCTGACGGACCTGCATACGCAGCATGGTCGCGACGTTCAACCAGACGCACACGGTCGGCGACATTCGCAGCTACATCAACGCGTGCGTCGCTTTCCCCGCTCCGCTCCGCACGCACCAGCTGACACTCCAGGAGACACAGCTTCCGTCCGGGCGAGGCGACGATGCCGTATGTGCTGCAGACGACGTTCCCGACGCGGGACCTCACGGACGACGGCGTAACGCTCAAGGACGCGGGCCTGCTCGGGAGCGTGGTGGTGCAGCGGCCGACGTAGGGTGCGCGCGCGAGTGGAACGCTTAGCTTGTTGTGTGGACGTTGCTGTCCGTCTGGCAAGCAGAGGTGATCGGAGAGAGTGCATGCACCCCGTCATGTCCTTGGGCGGAGGGCACCGAGAGGTTCGCTCGTCCTCCTCACTCAACCCACGCGAAAGAAATGCCCGCAACGTCCAAGGCTGTCATCCTCATCGGCGGTCCCTCCAAGGGTGCGCTCTCGCGCTCTACGCCGCTCCTCCGCGCCCGCTGACCCCGTGTCCGTCGCCCAACTCCTCGTCGTGCAGGAACGCGCTTCCGCCCTCTCTCGCTCGACGTGCCCAAGCCGCTCTTCTCCGTCGGCGGCCGCGCCATCATCTGGCACTCGCTCGTCGCCCTCAGCCAGTGCGTCGCGCCCCGTCGAGTGCTCGAGGAGGAGAGCGACCGGACCCCGTCTTTCGATCGGAGCGCTGATCGTCTTCATCTCCGCCGTGCGCAGCGTCGAGGGGCTCAACGAGGTCCTCCTCGTCGGATTCTGTGCGTTCCTGTCCGCCTCCACGCCTGCGGTGGTCGACCGGCTTCGCTGACCCTCCTCGCCCTCCTCGACCTTCGCTCGTCGCAGACGATGAGTCCGTGATTGCGCCCTTCGTCAAGGAGGCCGCGCGCGACTTCCCCAACCTCTCGATCCGCTACCTGCGCGAGTTCCAGCCCCTCGGCACGGCGGGGTGCGTCCCCCCTCCACCTCTCCCCGCGGTCGCCGGCTAACAGCGCACGTGCAGTGGCCTGTACCACTACCGCGACCAGATCCTCAAGGATCCTCAAGGGCAACCCCGACCAGATCTTCGTCCTCCACTCGGACGTCGTCTGCGGCTGGCCCCTCACCGAGCTGCAGAAGTTCCACAGCGGCCACCGCGGCGTCGGGACTGTCATGACGGTCAAGGTACGTCCCTCTGCGGCTGTGCAGGGGCGCAGCGCTGATGCGCGAACATGCAGGTCCCGCGCGAAGAGGCGAACAAGTTCGGCTGCATTGTCATCGACCCGGAGACGTCGCAGGTGCGCGGCTTTCCCTCCCTTCTGCGACTGTAATGCTGACGATACACACACACACAGGCGAGGCACTACGTCGAGAAGTGCGTTTTGACGATGCGCCGTGCGCTGTACGCGAGACTGACCCACACGCGCTGCCCAGGCCGGAGGAGTTCCTTTCCGACACGGTCAACGCAGGCGTTTACCTCTTCGACTCGGCTCTCCTCTTCTCCTCGATCCGCGACGGCATGGAGGACAAGGTCAAGCGCTCGGCGTCCGTCCCTCGCTGGTCCCGGCCTGTCGTGCGAGGCTGACCTGCCCTCCCGCAGTGACGACCCCGAGTCGACCAAGGACGAGCAGCTCCGCCTTGAGCAGGACGTCCTCGCGCCCCTTGCGCACTCGGGCAAGCTGTACGCGTACCAGACCACCTCGCCGTGGGTGCAGATCAAGAGCGCTGCGTGCGTGACCGATCCCCTCGTTCCTCGCCGTGCTCGACTGATCTCGCGCTCGCGCGCAGCTCCGCCATCCCCGCCAACGCCCTCATCCTCGCGTCGTACAAGACGACGAACCCGTCGCTCCTCCGCCGCCGCTCGCCGACCATCCTCGCCAAGTCGCGCGCCGACTACTCGAAGAACAAGGGCCCCGAGATCGTCGAGCCGTGCTTCATTCACGAGGACGCGCAGATCGACCCGACCGCCAAGATCGGCCCCAACGTCTCGATCGGCAGCGGCGTCAAGGTCGGTGCTGGGTGCAGGGTCAAGGAGTCGATCCTCCTCGACAACACCATTCTCGACGTGCGTGCCCGTCTCCTTTCGTCAACTGAGCCGCGCTGACGCTCCTGTCGGATCCGCGTCTGCAGAAGAACTCGTGTGTCCTGTACTCGATCGTTGGCGAGTCGTGCAAGCTCGGCCCGTGGTCGCGCGTCGAGGGCGCCCCGCTCGTCGGCGACAAGCAGAGCATCGCGATTCTCGGTGCGTTCTCGCGCTCTCCTTCGTCCGTGCTGCGCTCACCACGTTGGAGTACGTGCAGGCAAGGACGTCTCGGTGCTCAAGGAGGTGCACATCCGGTCGTGCATCGTCCTCCCGAGCAAGAACCTCTCGCGGTCTGCCAAGAACGAGGTCCTTCTGTAGAGTGCCCGTGCAGCCGAGGCCTGGTGTGCATAGGCGTAATGGACGATCTTGCGCGAGAGTCCATCCGGTGTGAGGAGGTTGTACAGAGGTGGAGGCTGGATGGCGCGGGCTCCTCCGCAACCCCTGTTTGGCTCGCGAGTAGGGGGGTCGTTCGATGGCGGTGAGAGGCGAGTCTCTCTGCGCCGCACAGATGTGGGTAAGCGAAATAAAACGCCTAGTTCGACATTACACACAACAGCCGGCGTCTTCAACAAATGGGGATGTAACTCAGTGGCAGAGTGCCTGCTTCGCATCTACTGAATGTGCTTGCATGAAGTCCAGGGTTCAACTCCCTGCTTCTCCACAACTTTTTGCTGGTCTCACTAGGGTGCCTGCATTGCTTTTTTGCTCCGGCTGTTCCACGATGTGCACGTATCGACGAGGTAAACTCCGGCAAGTCAAGTCGATCTTGTCTCCAGTGTGCATGTGAAGCTTCCTGGGAAGCTTGCGGGAATTCGCCCCCCCAGCAACAGAGCCTATTCATCACAGTCTGCAGAGTCGGCGGACTAGCGCACCGTGAGCAAGACGAGATTCAGGGCTGGCGGCGCACGAGCAAAAAGGTGCTCTCCCGCCATTGTGGGCAAAAGAAGGGCCTAACCGGGGATTGAACCCGGGACCTCTCCCAAACGATTGCGCGCAACCCTAAGAGAGAATCATGCCTCTAGACCATCAGGCCACGGTCGATGTCTGCGGGCGCGCTATATCCGTACGTATAGGGTTCGAGCCGTCTTGTCTCCCATCTCTCAACCTCGCTACAGATGATTCCGCACACCCAGTAGAGTACAACAGAGCTACGAAGCCGCGTCGTGCAGTACGGCCGGGTTGCGGCAGAGCGCATTCGACACCAGCCTGCTCCCCTGCAAAAGAACAGCCTGCCCCGCCGGCAAAAGAATGATCGCACCCAGGTTTGAACTGAGGACCTTCAGTGAACTACATGTTAAACTGACGTGATGACCAACTACACCATGCAACCTTCGTTGCACACATTTGCGTGCATTGCGTATATGTAACACACCGCTAAAAGGCAATAGCCGCGCCGCACCGCTTTCACGGTTTCCAGCGCCGAAAGAGCTCCCCCAATCGCCCACGGCACAGCAGAAGAAGAAACGGAAACCGCAGGGCGAGATGTCAAATGACCGAACGCTTTGCTTGTTCGCGATTTTGGCTTTCCAGTTTCTGGCGCTGCGGTTCGACAGGAGTCCCTCTCGAGGGGCCGCTCGAGTCTGTAAATGCTACCCTGTGTCCAGGCGTTCGTCCTCGCCCTCGTTGCAGCTTGTTCTGGCCAGGGACAGGCGAGCACTGCGGGGCGGCATGGGAGGGGCACCTTGAGAGCGGGAACGAAGGTGTGGACCCGCTTCGCAGAGCGCTTAACCGCCAAACGGCAGGGCGCTTGAGAAGTGTGTTTGATCCCGAAACGGTTCAAACAGGACGTGTGAGAGCTTGTTGAGTACATCGCCCGGTGACCGTCTCGCATGTATGTACAGTAGAAAATGCATACAAGAAAGGGGTTGGTAGACCGGATTTCCTTTCTTATAGGTCAACCTTTCTTGTATGAACTGGATTTGGCAGGGAAAATCCGGATTTTGCGCCTCCGGAGGCTTTCTTATAAGTGAACCTTTTAAGCGTGACTTTCTTGTATGCATTTTCTACTGTACGACAAACCTGCCACGCTTATTTGCCCTGCAGGCGATTCCCCTCCTGCCTAGTCACGCAGCAGAAGCTCTGAAGCCACCAACCTGTTTCATAGTATGGGTTTACAGTACCCCTTGCCCACTCAGAATGCACAGATGTCCCCAGCGGAAGGCCCCAAGTACCTACAGCGAATATATACGCACAAAACGCACAAATTCTCATCAATGGCCGCGTGGCCCAATGGCAAGGCGTCTGACTACGACTCGCAGCTCTTCCGAGCGGCATTCGTATCTATCAGGAGATCGTGGGTTCGAGCCCCATCGTGGTCAACTAGTTTTTTGGATGGGGCTCGAGTAGTACCCTCACTTTTTGTTTGCGGTCGCACCAGAGCCGGGAGAGGCTCCCACGTCGCCCTCCCCTCGTCTCTGGCTCATCTCTTGCGCACTGGCTGCTCTTGCTCTCCTCAGCCTGGCCTGTGAGTAGCAGCTGGCGGGGAAACAGATCTCACCGTCGGTGTCAGCGAGAACAGAGAGGCGCTCTGCCTCAGTCACAGACCCGCGCCCCGCCGTCCGGAACTTCCCTCATCCTGTATGGTGGCATCCCTAGTCTCCCCCTATCTAGCCTACAAGCGTCAGCTGCGCTGGAGGCTGTCCAAGAGACTCTGGGGGGATTGGTACCCTGTCTCCCCCTCAAGGAGGCTCTGCCAACTGTGCCACAGCCGTGGTGGTTCAGAGACGCAGAAGAGCTCCGGAATAGGCAGCAGGAACAGGTCAAATCCAGGGTAATGAGCTTCGACACACGAGTGCAGTCACTGATCGGCGAGACACAACTGCACTCGCGGCCGGCTGCAGCGCGCATTGCCCTGCAACGCTCAAAGTGAGTTCAGGCAGCAACCGCAATGCAAGTGAAGCACTGTGGCAGTGGCAGCCTGGCCACAGGTGCATAATGCATGGACAAGCGCATATTTGCTACTGCTGACACGCGAGGTGACAGCCAGTGTATTCCATGGTGAGTGGTGGCGCTGATCACCTCTCTTCCCTTCCTCTGCACAGGGCAAGCAGCTCTGCAGAACCGGCAACAATCCCAGACAGGCGGCATGCCTTGCCTGGGGCCGCCAGAGGAGGAGAAGGCTGCAAGCCGCAGGGATTCGGGCGGCTGAGTCAGGCAGCCAGCGTGTGCTTCGGGGTTGCAGTGAGGTTTTCTGGCCAGAGAGCAACTGCAATTGTGAGTCAAATCTGAGATGCCTGTGAGATGCCTGTGTGCTAGTGTTGCCTGCTACCGACCCAGGATGGATTGAGAAGTGTCTTCTCAATGGCACTCTCTCTTTTCTGCCTGTTGATCACCCACCAGGCGCTCTCTGCTTAGAAGAAGGTGTGCCGCGGAAAGCCCCCTCACCTCTGTCCCCCAGGACGGGCGTGAATAAGCTCAGTTCGAGTGTGCCGGTCATTTCCTTTATGTGTTCTGGGACCCACAGGACGAGATTGGTCAGTGTGCCGTGTAGTGCTGGGACAGAATGGAGAGCCGGAGAGAGCTGCACAGTTCTGCACAGATGGGAGGGTCCTTACAGGCCGCATACTTACAGGCCGCATACTGCCCACCTTGCTCCTCTGGCTGGACCGGGTGTCCAGAGCAGAAGTGATTTAAAAGTTTCTCGATGGATTGCAGGTTGGTATGTAGGCCTAAGGAGGAGAGCTTAAAGCTGGTCACAGTGACCAGCACGGCCAGTGCTGACTGCTTAGTCCACCCCAGCAAGTCCTCAATCCAACGCATCCTCCCTCCAGCACCCTCCACCTGTTGAGCAAGGCGGGGGCAAAGGGGTAGGGACAGAGAAACAGAGGATAAGAGTGCCGAGCGGGAGGACGGGGGCGCACGAGAGGGTGAGGGATGTGTGCCGAGCCACAGCCTCTACTTTCTGCATCACCACTGGCTCTCGGGCGGGCAGGGGTACTGGAGGATGGAAATGTCTGTACGCGCGCTTGCCCCAGGCTGGCTTGAAATCGGACGGGAGGATGGTGAGAAGACGCTGCAGGACAGAGGATGGTGAGAAGACGGGGGAGAAAGAAGACAAGGAGGGAAGCCCACAAAGGCGGAAGACCCGGCGACGGCATCTCAAAATGAAACACATCACTGAACCTGGGGAGACTCAACCAAAAAGGGGCAGCAGACTGCAGTGTCCTATTACCGGGTTTGTGTGAGGAACAAGTGACAGAATGGACTCCTTCACCTCCCTCCTCCCCCGCCGTTCCCGAGTCCCAACAGAGGAGGAGGAGGCGGGCAACATGGAGAAGGCACAGCTGGAGCAGGAGGACAATGACGGGGCAAAGTTGAGGAGGGCAAGAAGGAGGACACAGACGGCACACAGATGCCGAAGGACTCAGCTTCACACAAGGAGAAGAAGGAGGGCACCCCGGACTCCTCGGAGGCAAAGCCGCTGCAAAGGAGGCCCAGCCAGGCAAGCAAGCGCGTTTGCGCATCTCTATTATCAGGGAGGGCTGAGATGGACCTGAGGGGAGCGGAGCAGTCGCTGGTTCCGCTTGTTGCTTAGCTTTGTCAACCTCCGGTGCTCTCCACACACCCGCTGACCCTGTCATTGTCTACACCCACAGGAGCAAATGAACGACGCCATTGCTGGGTCAAAGGAGGAGGAGTCAAAAAAGGACTCGGAGTAAAGGGATCATATTGAGAAGCGCGCTGCGCGAAGGCGGGACGAGGCGGAGGGTGATGTTGGAAAAGGTGAGCGCAAAGTCGCACAAGTTGTTGCTGTTTCTCACTGCCTTGCTGGGAAAATGGTGCGGTGTTCCTCACTGCCTCGCTGAGAGAGTGGTGCGAGTCTGGCGCAAGCTTCCGCCTCGTCTGCAGCCGTCGACACCTCGAGCCTGGGAGGTTCCCCTCTTCCCCCCACTTTTGACCACAGTCACCTTGCGCTGTGTTGCTGCAGAGTTGCCGCCATAGGCGCTCTCAGCCGGCACTTTCCCCAATCACTGCACCGATGGTGCAGTGGTCCGTCCGGGGCAGGGCCAGCGAGATTCAAGCCCCGGTCCTCTCTCCATTTTGGTCGCGGGTTCGATCCCCTGCGCACGCGCGCGCGCACGGTTCCCTTTTGCATCTCCCCGCTCCTGTCCGCTGCACCCCCTCTCTCTCCTCAGCGCTTCACTCGTCCCTCGCTGGGGAGCAGGTCCGTTCGCCTCTTTTGTCTCTGGCTAGACTGCCATCTAACTCAGCGCTTCACTCGTCCCTCGCTGGGGAGCAGAGAGAACACGCTGCAACCATGTCCGCCCCCATTGCTTCCTCCTCAGGCACTACAAGTGCACCGCAGACCGGCCTGCAGGCTGGCGAGGCTGCGCCCTAGCCGTACTTCGACCGGACCGTGGGCAAGTGGATATGTGCAGACAAGGACGACAACGAGCTCAAGTGGGATCAAGGGCGGAACACCTGGGCGCCTGCCGTACGCCCACCCACCTTGAGCGTCTCGCACAACCTGCCCGGGACGACGAGCTGATTTCCCCCCCTCTCCCCGCTTCCCTGGACGAGCTGCACCCTCGCAGCTCACGGACGAGATTGTCAAACAGCAGCAGGCTGCGTACTCGGTCGCAGGAGTCGACGACATGGTGCACTTGCTCTCCCCTTCTCCCCATGCCGCGCTGACCCTCTCATCTCCCCCTCTTCATACGCCAGTCCCATCCAAGGAGGACAGGGAGGGCCTGAAGTGTAAGGTAGGCGGCGCCGAAGGCAATGATAAGACCAAAGGCACTCACGAGGGCCACTGCTGCAATCGGTGATCATATTGCATCCCATTGAGGCATTCTCTAAGCCGGGCCTCAGTCTTAGGGGTGTCAGCAGCAAGCACAGCGTTCTCGATGGGAGACAGAGGCCACTGTGCAGAAGGGGAGCCAGGATGGAGGACAGCTGAGGGCTGCAAGTCCTTGACTGAGGCAGAGCACCCCTCACGCCTCGCTGCCTCCCCGCCTTGGCGGTACCTAGCATGAGTTGTTCCCAGCTGCTACTTGCAAGCCAGGCTGATGAGAGCAAAGCAAGAGCAGACACTCCCGGAGACAAAGGGGAGGGAGGGGAGGGCGACGTGGGAGCCTCTCCCGGCTCTGGTGCGACCGCAAACAAAAAGTGAGGGTACTACTCGAGCCCCATCCAAAAAACTAGTTGACCACGATGGGGCTCGAACCCACGATCTCCTGATAGATACGAATGCCGCTCGGAAGAGCTGCGAGTCGTAGTCAGACGCCTTGCCATTGGGCCACGCGGCCATTGATGAGAATTTGTGCGTTTTGTGCGTATATATTCGCTGTAGGTACTTGGGGCCTTCCGCTGGGGACATCTGTGCATTCTGAGTGCGCGACGATCAACTGTGAATGTCGGCAGGCTTGGGTGTAGGGAGGGGACATCATGTTCTCTGTCCATTTCAACGTATACCAGTCTGCTTGCATCCACATCCACGCAGGCGAGAGATGTGTTAGGAGAGGGAATGCGGTGCGGGCCCTCGGGATGCTCGGTTTCCGGACAAAGAACAGCGAGAGGGGATTGCACAACACTGACTGTGAGAGCAGAAAGGAATACAGACCCAGGACAAAGACTATGTGAAAGGGGTATGTACACACACTGGACAAAACACAGCTGCCTTGAAGCTGACAGATTGCCCGTACCACAGGCAGCACAGCCTGCTCGTCACATGCACAGCACTCGGGATGCTTTGCAAGGCACTCCTGCACCTGCATGTATGAGTCACTGGACGTGGGACCACTTGGGCGGACATCTGAGCCATGGACTTCAAGGGCCAGTTGAATCACCCAACACTTGCTTGGTGCGTGGTGGAAGCAGCCAGCTTAAGGTGCATGTTGCTGGGTTTATCCGTTGTGTGAGCAACTGGAGCAGATTTTTCTACAGAGCAGGAATACCTGGGTTCCTACGCAGCGTGCGTGACGGGAGGGAACCCAAGTTGCATGCGCAACACTCGCCCCCGTCACTGCTTCCTAGGGTATGTAGGCCCACCCCGCCCCGCCCGCCCGGCTGCAACGGGAGCTTGTTTTGGAGATTCCCGCTGTCGGGGCGGAGGTCGGGTTGGCGGCCTGCCCAGCCGGGGGCGGCGGTTGGGAGGCAAAGTTCGGGCAGCGGTCGGGGATCTTCTGAGACAACCTTGTTTCCTCCGCTCTCTCGCGCTTCTCTCGCCCGTAGCACACGCAATGCACGCTGTAGAGGGCAATGCAGGAGAGGGTCTACTCAATAATCATCTCCTCCGCCTCCCCCCCGCACCAGGAGACCGTCCGCCACTGTTCCAGCACCAGCTCGCCCAAGGAGACTGGCCCCTTCCCGCTCTTCCTCCACTCCCTAAGTTAGCTTTCGATCGCTCTCACAGACAGGCACACATGACAAAGCTCTGACTGGCTGGTTGCAACTCAGCAAGAGACGAGAGAGAGCCCACAGAGCGCGGTGACACCGGGTGCCGCAAGTCGGGGGCGGGGGCTGGGTTGGGGCTGCCCGCCCCCCGTCCGGGGCTGCGTGCGGGACCCCCCGACCCCGCCCCTCGGGCGGGAGGTGCGGGCCTACATACCCTACTGCTTCCATCTCAGCCTTCTCCCCTGTGTGTCCTCCTCCACTGCAGCCTTCTGTCCACACTGTGAGACCATGGGTCTTACAGTAATGGGCAGTATGGCTGCTTGCCGAACTTGACAAAGGGCTCGTTGAGCCACACGGGCGAATCCTGCCGCAAGGGGGGATGTTGATGCTGTCCCACTCTCAGCAGAGGAGGAGAGCCCATTGTGTGGAGAGACGCCTGCAGTGCTACTTGACCCTTGACATAGCAGGAGAGGCAGACACTGGAACAAAGTTCTTCACCAAGGGGGCGATCTTGTTGAGCCATTCCTTGCATTGCCGTGCACAATTCCAACAGGTAGGTGGCAAGGAACCTTGTGGCCGCGGCGGATGCGCTCGAGGTCGGCGAGATTCTCGTGAGGAGGACGAGGATGCTGGAGGTCGAGCGGCGCAAGAGCTGGTTGCCCGCCCAGTCGGGGTTGACAATGACCTGGAGCTTGAGCGCTTTGCCGCCGGCGACTGTGACAAGGTCGCACGTACGAGCGAGGTAGCGGAGGAAGTGCTTGACGGCGCGCCACGCATGCTCACGCGGCTCCTGGGCAGAGCACCCGAGGAAGCCGGCCGCGAAGGCGAGGTCGACGCAGGTCTGGCGAGCCAAAGGAACAAGCTGACGATGGAGAAGAACTTCTCAACATCCCGCGGCGCCGCATCGTCCTCGAACAAGCCAGCGAGCGCCGTTGACAAGAGCCGTGTCATGCATGATGTCGAGCTGGGCTCAACGCTGCTGACCCCGAGGAGGTGGACAATGAACGCGCGCTGGTTGACGTAGAGGGGCTTTGTCCCACAGTCATGCCAGACCTGCAGACTGAGGAAGACAGCGCCGTTGTCGAACTCCCCGTTGATCTCAATGATGTGCGACTTCTTGAGAGACGAGACAAACAGCTTGATCGCGGCGACGGTCTTGGCCGTGACGCCGAATGTGTGTGCCCGCTCTGCTCGAGCCCGTAAAGGGCCTTACCTAGCTTGAGGATGAGGCGCGGCACGGGGGCCCATCCAGTAGCCTGGAGGCTGTGCGACGTAGACGGGCCCGTGGAGGGGCACGTGGAAGTAGGCGGTCTTGAGGTAGAGGTGTCGGGTCTTGGGGTTGCCATTGGTGACGAGGGTGAGCGCTGAGGAACTCAGTCTTGCAGCCCTCAAAGACACCGAGGCTGCGGAGGAAGCTCCCAAGCAGGTTGATCCGCGTGAGCGCCTCCTGTGCCTTGTGCTTGAGGTACAGGATCGTATGTGAAAGGACAAGGAGAGTGAAGGCCAGGAGGCGGGTGAGCTAGGCAAGGAGGGCACCTGTTGTTGCTGCAGAGTTGCCGCCATAGGCGCTCTCAGCCGGCACTTTCCCCAATCACTGCACCGATGGTGCAGTGGTCCGTCCGGGGCAGGGCCAGCGAGATTCAAGCCCCGGTCCTCTCTCCATTTTGGTCGCGGGTTCGATCTCTGCGTGACGCGCCAAGACGGTTCCTTGCATCTCCCCGCTCCTGTCCGCTGCACCCCCTCTCTCTCCTCAGCGCTTCACTCGTCCCTCGCTGGGGAGCAGGTCCGTTCGCCTCTTTTGTCTCTGGCTAGACTGCCATCTAACTTAGCGCTTCACTCGTCCCTCGCTGGGGAGCAGAGAGAACAGGTTACGAGCCCGACGAACTTTTCGACCGCCCTCCCCACCGCCCGCCTGGCCGCGCCGCCTCGTTGCTGCCGCCATGCCGGGCACGAGGAGGACTCCTCCGCCGCACACTTGCGGCGGCCGCCGCCACCATCCCTTCGCCCGACCGCCCTCCCCGCCGACTCGCACTCTCGCGGCGCCGACAACTACGACTTCTGGTGCATCCAGATCCGCGGACTCGCCGGGCCGATGCGACAGGGTCATGACTGGCGAGCTGACTCGCGCACATCCCGCCCCCTCTCCCCGCCGAGTGGGCCCGCCTGAACGACTTCGGCGTCTCGCCGTCATCTCGCGGGCGTCCGCCATCCACCACGCCCAAGACGCCGAGGTCGACGCAGACGCTGCACTGGCGCGCCGCGACGCGTTCCGCCGACCGACGCGCAGGGCGCCTCCGCCTCCTCACCAGCTTCTGGGGCCTCGCCCCGGTCGCCCGCCGAGGCGTTCGACTGCTCGCCAAGGACTACCGCGCCACGCCGGGCGCCCGCCTCGCAAAGGTCGATCTTGACACGATCTACAGCTCGCACCTCCGCCGCCTCCCGCCGCCCTCGCGCCTGCAGACGACCATCGCCATAACCAGGCGACGCTGCCAAGCCGGATGTCATCTCGACATCGCCCGAACGGTCCTCCGCACCGCGCCGACCAGCGGTGGCGCGCCTCGCCGGAGAGCCGGACGCGCCGCCGCCCCGCCTCTGCCCCGCAAGGCCAACCACTGGCTGCGCGTCTGCCCTAAGCGACGAGTACGGGCGGCACGCCGCGACGCCGCAAGGCGCCCGCAGCTCGCCACTGCCGCTGCTCATGCCCGCGCCCGCCGCGGCTGATCCCGCCTGCCGGGCGCCGCCACGCCTCCCGACGACGCCGGCATCGAGGGTTGGCTCGCTAGCTCCCTCTCCGCCTGCGGCGCGCGCGCCCGCTCCTCGACAGCGCGGCCGCACTCGATGTGGTGACGTCTCCTCGCCAACCTCCGCCGTTGCACCCTCGCCCGTGGGGGATCAGCAGCCAGAACGGGCTCAGGGTCACCGGCGTCGGCACCTCTTCCTCCGCCTCGCGGCGGCCGCCGCCGCCAAGCTCAACGGTGCCTCTCGTCCCGGGCATCTCGACGACACTCATCTCGCCGGCCCAGCTGTACGACCTGCACGGCGCCACCGACCTTCGCCAAGCACGATGTCGCGCGCGACGGCGCTGCCTCGCCAACGGCACGCCGCGACGCCGCTGGCTGTATCGCCGACGGCGAGCTCGTCACCCGCCTCCGATGTCATCCAGGCGCAGCTTCTCGCAGCATCCAGCTCGCAGGCCGAGCTGACCATCTGGCACCAACGGCTCGCGCACCTCGCTCCCAGGTCGCCAGTCGCTGGCCAAGTCGGGTGATGGACGGG
The DNA here is from genome assembly GCA_019926025.1 of Rhodotorula kratochvilovae. Taxonomy (NCBI): domain Eukaryota; kingdom Fungi; phylum Basidiomycota; class Microbotryomycetes; order Sporidiobolales; family Sporidiobolaceae; genus Rhodotorula; species Rhodotorula kratochvilovae. The sequence continues at coordinate 374,038 of JAHSUG010000014.1, forward strand.
CTGGACATCGCCGCGGCTCGGCAGGTGGCGACGGGTCTGCAACGCCTCACGCCGCCACTCGCTGCGCCTCCGCTCCCGCACCGTGGCGATCGGCGAGCGCACCGCCGAGCTCGCTTCACCGGACGCCCTCAGCGTGAACGCCCTCGCCGGGCGCCGCCGCTACGCCGCCACGTTCACGGACGACTTCGCGCATGCTCTGGGTCGAGCCTCGCGCCGCAAGTCCACGCCCCGCCGCCTTCATGCGCCCAAGGCGGCGGCAGAGAACGAGTCGGGCACCGCCTGCAGCGCTCCGCTCCGACAACGGCGGAGAGTACGCTCGCACGCGCTCACCGACTTCCTCCACGAGCACGGCATCACGCGCGAGACGCCAGTGCCGACTCGCGCAGTCGAACGGCGCGCCGAGCGCCACAACCGTCCATCGGAGGGCATCATCTCGCCTCGGACAAGCCGGCGCCCTAAGGACCTGTGGGCTGAGGCGCTGCACGCGCTCGCTCAAGAACCGCCACGCACGCCGCGCTTGACGGCAAGGTCCCTCGCGACTTGGCGCAAGCAGCCCGCCTGCCTCGACATGCTCCGCGCCTGGGGCTGCCGCGCCTGGCACACCGTCACCCACGGCGCCCAAGCTCGACGACAAGGCGATCCCGCTGCCTTCGCTGGCACGACGGCGACACGGCCACAGATCGCCACGCACTTCGGGCCAAGGCGGTCCTGCTCGCGCGACGCTGGGCGCTTCATCGAGCACGAGTTGCGCCAGGCCGCTCGTCGCCGCACACGCTGCTCGCCGGCGACTCGCCGCTGAGCTCGCTATCTCGCCAGCCTCGGGCGCTGACGCCTCCGGCGCAGAGACGCCGCACCGCAGGCAGCGGCACGCCGCCCGCCTCTGCGCTGCCCGCGCACAGCGAAGCCTCTTTCAGACGCGCCGGCGCGCCCATCGCTCGAGCGCGAGGCCGCCGTCCGCTGGCCCTCCCGACTCCCGGACCCGATCGACTTCTCGACGACCTTTCGGCGCCACGCCGCCACGCCGAGGCTATGCTCGCCGGTACCAGCGACTCACTCGCCGCCCGACGACGACTTCGCTCCTCGCTGCGGATCCCGCAACCATCGTGAGGCGTCGCGCACGCCGACAGCGATCGGTGGCGTGCAGGTGAGCAGGACGAGTTCACCTGCCCGCGACGAGTACAGGTCTTCCACGCCGCGTCAAGGATGAAGGGTGCCGGGCGGCGCCAAGATCCTCGGGTGCCGTTTCTGTCTCCGCGCAAGAAGGACCAGCACGGGCGCGTCACCGCCACAAGGTGCGCCTCGCCGCCCAGGGCTTCTCGCAGCGCCCGCGCCGACTTCCGCGAGACGTCGCCCCGCCGCCAAGTTCACGCCCATCCGCGCCCTGCCTGCGCCGCGCGCGCGGCAAGATGCACGTCCATCAGGCCGACGCCAAGGCGTACCTCCACGGCGAGCTCGGCGAGGAGCTCTACATGCGCGTGCCGAGGGCATCGACGACCGGCGCCGCGGCAAGCGCTCGACCGCTCTACGCCGGCCTCAAGCAGGCTGGCCGTGTCTGGAACCACCGCATCCACGCCACACTCGCGCGCCTTGGCTACGTGCGCACCAGGTCCGACGCCTGCATCTACGTGCGCTGGACGGGGTCGCGACTACATCGCCTCTACGCCGACGACCTCTTCGTCTCCCCGCCCGTCGCCGACGAGGTTGCCCGTCAAGGCCGGCCTCAAAGAGGAGTACGGGATCAAGGACTCGGCGAGGCGCTTCATCCTCGGCATCCAGATCCACCGCCGCTCGGACGGGCGGCATCTTCCTCTCGCAGCGCCTACCTCGAGGACGCCCTCCTCCGCCTCGGGCAAGCGGGCTGCCGCCCCGCGCCACCCCGATGATCTCCTCCGCAGCTGCGCAGCGCCGGAGGACCACACCCGCCGCCGCCCTTCCGCCGCAGATACCTCCAGGCCGCCGGGTCGCTGATGTACGCCATGCTCGGCACGCGCCGGACTCGCCCACCTTCGGCCGCCTCGGCGGCACGCCAACCGCCGACGAGACGCACTGGGCGGCGGTCCGCGCCTGCCAGTACCTCAAGGCGACGCTAGACTACGGCATCGAGTACGCCCGGATGATTCCCTCTGCGGGTTCGCGTACAGCGACCCGACTGGGGCGCCTGCGCGACACCGCGGTCCACGATGGGCTACGCTTGCCCCGCCTCCGGCGCCGTCTCCTGGTCGTCCCTGTTGCAACTCGCGTCGCCGCGTCTCAACGGAGGCGGAGTACTCGCTCGCACGCGTCCAAGGAGGCCGTCTTTCTCCGCCAGCTCCTCGGCGAGCTACCCTCCTCGGCGACAACCAGGGCGCCAACGCGCTGTCCCGCGACGCGCAGTTCCACGACCGCACCCGCCACCTCCGCCTCACAGAGCACTTCGTCCGCGAGCAGGTCGAGCAGGGCGTCATCGCCGTCACCTACATCCCGACCGCGCGCATGGTCGCTGATGCGATGACGAAGGCGCTCCCGGCGCGGCGCTTGCCGGCACCGCCGCGCTCGGGTCAAGCCGCTTGAGCGAGGGGGTGCTGCAGAGTTGCCGCCATAGGCGCTCTCAGCCGGCACTTTCCCCAATCACTGCACCGATGGTGCAGTGGTCCGTCCGGGGCAGGGCCAGCGAGATTCAAGCCCCGGTCCTCTCTCCATTTTGGTCGCGGGTTCGATCCCCTGCGCACGCGCGTGCGCACGGTTCCCTTTCGCATCTCCCCGCTCCTGTCCGCTGCACCCCCTCTCTCTCCTCAGCGCTTCACTCGTCCCTCGCTGGGGAGCAGGTCCGTTCGCCTCTTTTGTCTCTGGCTAGACTGCCATCTAACTCAGCGCTTCACTCGTCCCTCGCTGGGGAGCAGAGAGAACAGAGTCGGGGCAGGGAGAGGATGGGCAGCGGGTCAGTCGGCGCACCAATGCGCACCTGGATCTCCCCTGCCTCGCCATTGCCCGCATCACATCGCCTAATCCCCCTTCTGCCTCTTCCCGCCTGCCGGCCGCGCACTGTCGTGGTAGCACGGAAGCGCAACGGCCGGTGAGGAAGTCGAGCACGGCGCACTTGAGCGCCGCATTGCCCAGGAGCGCCGTGAGCAGGGGAGGGTGCGAGGAGGTAGTTGTGAGAGTAGGGCGCGGCGCGAGCGTGAAGGGCAGTAGAGGAGATAGTGCTCGGGTCCCCTCCGCCGCACTCGCACGCCCGCCGGCGCATTGGCGTGTCCGCGAGATAGCCGCTCAGCGAGGCGCAGTCCAGGCGCAAGGCGTGTGAGCAGTGATGCCTGGCGCCTTGATAGGCCGGGCGTGGTAGCGTGGGCGGTCGAGGGGGAGGGGGAGAGAGTGCAAACCGCGGCCAACCTTGCCGCGCCCACTCCTGCTCCCACGCGCGCTCGGCCTTGTGCTGCCACGGCGCCGAGATCGCCTGGGGCAGCCTCCTCGCCGCCCGCGACGAGCCCCTCGGGCGGTGAGGACGCCGCGCTGCTGGAGACGGGCGGGGCCGGGCGGGACGCGTGCCGCAACCTCGGCGCTTGTCTCCTCACCCACACCCCCCACGGCTCGCCCCCGCTGGACAAGCTGCTCGAGCTGCTCTGGCCGCCCCATGGCCGCATCACCACCGCGCGGCCACGCACGGGCGGGGCGCACTGACGTGGCTCCTGCCTCCTCCTCCTCCTCGCCGCCGCTGCCTTTGCCTCCGCGGCGGCGCACACATCTCTCAACATTCCGATGACCCGCACCCACCGCAGGGGCCCATGAAGCATTGGGCGCTGCCTCCATCCCGAGGAGCAGTGCTCGACTGCACGGCGGTGCTGCTGCCCCGAGATGGGCGGGCGAGGTGGGCTGCAGGAGGACGGCTTGGTTGTCGACAGACAAGCACGGTGGTGGGTTCGGTCGGGCGGCAGGGAGGGCGTTGCATGAAAGCGAGGCGGATGCCTCAAGCTCCGCAACACACACCGTCTGAGCGTGCAAGCTGACGCCGCATGCACGCCCACAGGTTCTCCTCGCCCGCCTCCCGCCGTCCAACACAACGCGCGACGCCACCCTCGCGCGGCGCAGCCTCAAGGAGGGAACCGTCGGCGAGATGAGGAGCGACCCGAGCAGAGGGCGGTCGGTCAGGTGCGTCGCGAGCGCTGTCTCCTTCGTGTCGCCGATGCGGACGTTGAACGCGGGTCGGGCGCCCAGGCGCAACAGGGTCGGGCAGGAGTGCCTCAACCTTGAGGTCGGGCGTGAGGAGCGGGTACGCGGGAAGGCGCAGTGGAGCGGCCCGGCATGGACGGCAGCGGTGTGAGGCGCGGGCGAGACAGACGCAGGAGTGGATGCGCCGGTGGGGCTGCGAGGCGCGGAGCGCGGCTCGGAGGAGCTGACGCAGGAGGAGGCGGACGGGCTGCAGGCCCGCCTCGGCGAGCGAGCGCCCGCCGCGGTGGGTGCACCGCCACATACAAGCGTGCACGCCTCTTTCCACACGCGACAAGCGGGCTGACCTTGTCCGCTGTGCTCGCAGGGTCGAACCACGCGGGCGCCGCCCACACGAGCCGCCGGCAGCATGCAGGCAACCGCAGCTGTGGCACCCACCGTGGGCCGAGGCGCGCGATCGCGGGCAAGAGCCTGACACCGCGAAGGGCGGCGGTGGCGCCGCGAGGCGGTGCGCGGCAATGTGCGGCCGAAGGTGAGCCTCTTGTCCGACTCCGATCCGAGTGTGAGGAGGGGGCGAGGCTTGTGAGGAGGCGAGGCAGTCGGGAGAGGTAGGGTGGACGCCCGGGGATCTCGCGCTGAACGGGATCTCTTCGGTCCTTTTCGGAAACAGGCTCGCCTTGAATCTACGGGCCTAGTGAATCACGAGGTCTCTGCAGGCTACGAGGCGCCGGTTAGTCTAAAGGTTTAGGTCGGGTACATTACGCACGTAGGGAAAACCAGAAGTGAAGGGATGCGAAGGAGTAGGTCTCGGTGAAGGGGTACGGAGAGGGGGGAGGGGAAGGAGAGGTAGTGGAGGTGTGTACGGAGGAATCCCGGGTCAATCGGTGGGGGGATGCAAGTGCTAGTGCTCCTGCTTTCGATGCTTTCGATGCTTTCGCTGCTTTCGGTGCTTTCGCTCCCAAAGTCGCTCTCGCGTCCTGCTTTCTGTGTTGTGTGTCTTACTCTGCCTGTTGTTGCACTCCGCCACGCTTGGAGTGAAGGGTGTGTGTGTGTTGTCTGCTGTTGTTGTTGAGGTGTGTTGTGAGTGAGTGAGTGATGGAAGAGAAGCACAGAAGCAAATCGCCCGCGTTTATAGAGCGAGACGACCACTTTTTTGCTACTCTTCCAGAGGCGAGCGCTTCCCAGAGGGCTGCTCTGGGAGAGGCTCTCCTCCTTGCCACCCGCTTCTTGGCTGCCCTCCTGAGGCGAGAGGCTCTCTGGAAACGTACTGCAGTGCCCCTGCCTGTCTCGTCATCATCTTCTCTATAGGCACTGCGTCTACGCTCCCGATCAATGCCTCCCAAGTCAATCCTCGGGCAGTGGGTGCGAGCGAGAGGTTGACCTTCCCAAGTCCGTTCGACATGGGTAGCTCCTTGCCGCGCCCTCCTCTTGTTCTCTCTGCTCCCCAGCGAGGGACGAGTGAAGCGCTAAGTTAGATGGCAGTCTAGCCAGAGACAAAAGAGGCGAACGGACCTGCTCCCCAGCGAGGGACAAGTGAAGCGCTGAGGAGAGAGAGGGGGTGCAGCGGACAGGAGCGGGGAGATGCAAAAGGGAACCGTGCGCGCGCGCGTGCGCAGGGGATCGAACCCGCGACCAAAATGGAGAGAGGACCGGGGCTTGAATCTCGCTGGCCCTGCCCCGGACGGACCACTGCACCATCGGTGCAGTGATTGGGGAAAGTGCCGGCTGAGAGCGCCTATGGCGGCAACTCTGCAGCAACATCCGGCAGTGCCCACCGACCCGTCCGACTCGTCCTCGACCTTGCGCGGCCCACTCGACATGACCCGCCGCGCCCCGCATTCCGTCGTACCGACCCTGAAGCGCTGCGCGACGCGGACACGCGCGGCGCGGCCGCGCGCCCGCCTCCCGCCGCCCTCGACTCGCTCCTCCTCATCGATGAAGAACAGGAATCGCCTTAAGGCAATGATGAGGCGGGAGGCGAGGCGGTGGGAGGAGGAGGAGGTCAGCACCGTGTCGGAGAAGACGCTCTGGACGGTGGTCAAGCGCAAACTAGGGTCAGCTGCCCCTTCCACCACGCCCCCATTGAGGACGGAAGACGGGACGTGCGTGACCGCGCCGATTGAGAAGATGGCGCTCCTACGGCCGATCCTCATCCCCATCGTCCAGCCCGCCCTCCCACATGCCGCCGCGCCACCAGCGCCGGCCACACCCGCCAAGCCTGATGCGCCCGCCGCAGAGACACGCGCGTGCTCCGGCCCGGAGTCGAAAATGGCAAAGTCGGCGATTCCTGCGGAGGAGACGAGGCAGCAAGTCAGTCCTCCTCCTCGAGTATTCACACCCGCCGTGGGCTGCACATCGAGTAAAAGAAGAGCGCGCCACGCGCATGAGCATCACGTTGCGCCGCCCGCAGATCCGCTCGCGCCCCGCGCGCACCTGCAGCCCGCGCCACCGCCGTGCTCCGCCGCCGCGCACTTGCGCACGGCGCCGAGGTCGAGGTCGAGGTCGAGGTCGAGGTCGAGGTCGAGGTCGAGGTCGAGGTCGAGGTCGAGGTCGAGGTCGAGGTCGAGGTCGAGGTCGAGGTCGAGGTCGCCGAGGAGGTCAAGGTCGTCGAGTCGCGGGGTTTCCGCGGAGGAGAAAGGACAACAAGTCAGTCCCCCTCCTCATGTATTCACACGCCGGAGAGGGTGTGCGCCGAGTAAAAGGAACGACGGCCACGCATGTGAGCATTCCCCGCCGGACGCAGACCCGCCCAAGGTCCCTCCCTTGCTCGCCGCGCCCGCCCCCGCGCCGCCCACCGCTCCGCCGCCCACCGCTCCGCCGTCGCCGCTGCCGTGGCCTGAGCTGCGCGCGCGCCGCTGCCGTGGCCTGAGCTGCGTGCGGACAAGGTTCGGTCAGCGATCACGCTCGCACGCCCCCTCGCTGCGCCCGGCCCCGACGGCATCCCCAATCACGTCCTCCATCTACGCCGCGTCGCTCGCGCTCGGCCACCTGCCGCGCAGCTGGCGCGACGCGACCTGCGTCGTGCTGAAAAAGTCGAAGAAGCCGGACTCCCGCAACCCGAAGGCGTACCGGCTCATCGCATTCGACCGCACCTTGGCGAAGGGCCTCGAGCCCGTCGTAGCACGGCATCACGGCGGGCACCGCGGGCGGTCCTCGGAGGAGGCGGTCGTCCGCTTGACGTCGCGAAGGCATTCCCGAGCGTGAGAACCGTGCGACTCACAGCAAACCTTGCCGCGCTCGGCCTTCCCACGCCCGCCCTCCGGTGGGTCGCTTCGTTCTTGAACGGCCGGTCCTGCTGCCTACGCCTCGAGGGGATCATCAGCGAGGAGATCGAGTGGGAGAGTGGACGGCCGCAAGGCTCACCTCTCTCGCCCGTCCTCTTCCTCCTCTACAACGCCCCCCTCCTCCGCGGGTGCGAGACGGAGACGACGACCACCTTCGGCTGGATAGACGACATCAATATTCTGTCGTGGGGCAAGAGCGTCGAGGACGCGGTCAGCGCAATGAACTCGGTCGTCCCGGGCATGGAGGCGTGGTCCGACTCGCACGACTCCGCCTTCGAGCCATGCAAGACGGACGCGGTCCTCTTCCTCCCTCCGAACCGGCGCCGCCCGGCTGACCCACCGCGCATCGTCCTCCGCGGCGTGCCGGTGACCTGCGCGCCGTCCCTGATAATGCTCGGGACCGAGATCGACGAGAAACTCACCTGCGGCCCGCACATCGCGCTTACCGCCAATCGCGCCGCCGCCGCCCTCTGCGGTGTCGGCCTTCTCGATTGCCATCGCGCCGGCCTCGCGCCGCCGTGGGCGCGACAGCTCGTGGTCGCCTGCGTGCTGCCGCGGCTCGTGTGGGCGAGCGCCGCGTGGTTCGACCCTGCGAGCGCAGCGGACAAGGTCAGCCCGCTTGTCCGCGTGTGGAAAGAGGCGTGCGCGCTTGTATGTGGCGGCGCACGCACCGCGGCGGGCGAAGCGCTCGCCATCGAGGCGGGCCTCCAGCCCGTCCGCCTCCTCCTGCGCAAGTCGCTCCTCCGAGCCGCGCTCCGCGCCCTCGCAGCCCCACCGGCGCATCCACTCCACCAACACGTCTGTCTCGCCCGCGCCTCACCCGCGGCCGTCCATGCCGGGCCGCTCCACTGCGCCTTCCCCGCGTACCCGCTCCTCACGCCCGGCCTCAAGGTTGAGGCACTCCTGCCCGACCCTGTTGCGCCTGGGCGCCCGACCCCGCGTTCAACGTCCGCATCGACGACACGAAGGAGACAGCGCTCGCGACGCACCTGACCGAAATCACCGCCCTCTGCTCGGGGTCGCTCCTCATCTACTTCGACGGTTCCCTCCTTGAGGGCTGCGCCGGCGCGGGGGTGGCGTCGCGCGTTGTGTTGGACGGCGGGGAGGCGGGCGAGGAGAACCTGTGGGCGTGCATGCGGCGTCAGCTTGGCACGCTCCAGACGGTGTGTGTTGCGGAGCTTGAAGGCATCCGCCTCGCACTCGCAACGCTTGCCACTCCCTGCCGCCGACCGAACCCACCACCGTGCTTGTCACAATCGACAACCAAGCCGTCCTCCTGCAGCCCACCTCGCCCGCGCCCATCTCGGGGCAGCAGCACCGCCGTGCGGTCCGAGCACTGCTCCTCGGGATGGAGACGACGCACCCAATGCTTCATGGGCCCCTGCGGTGGGTGCCGGGTCATCGGAATGTTGAGGGGAATGTGTGCGCCGACGCGGAGGCAAAGGCAGCGGCGGCGGGAGGAGGAGGAGGAGGAGGAGCGGGGGCCACGTCAGTGCGCCCCCGCCCGCCCGTGCGGCGGCGCCGGGTGGTGATGCGGCCATGGGACGGCCAGAGCAGCTCGAGCAGCTTGTCCAGCGGGGACGAGAGCGAGTGGAGGGGTGTGGGTGAGGGGAGACAAGCGCCGAGGTTGCGGCACGCGTCCCGCCCGGGCCCCCGCCCCGTCTCCAGCAGCGCGGCGTCCTCACCGCCGAGGGGCTCGTCGCGGGCGGCGAGGAGCTGCCCCAGGCGATCTCGGCGCCGTGGCAGCAGCACAAGGCCGAGAGCGCGCGACGTGGGAGCAGGAGTGGGCCGCGGCAAAGGTTGGCCGCGGTTTGCACCGTCTCACCCCCTCCCCCTCGACCGCCCACCGCTACCACGCCGGCCTATCAAGGCGCCAGGCATCACTGCTCACACGCCTTGCGCCTGGACTGCGCCTCGCTGAACGGCTATCTCGCGCGGACACGCCAATGCGCCGACGGGGCGTGCGAGTGCGGCGAGGAGGAGACCCGCGAGCACTATCTCCTCTACTGCCCGCTTCACGCTCGCGCCCGCACGCGCCTACTCTCACAACTACCTCACCGCACCCTCCCCCTGCTCACGACGCTCCTGGGCAATGCGGCGCTCAAGTACGCCGTGCTCGACTTCCTCACCGACGCGTTGCGCTTCCCGTGCTACCACGACAGTGCGCGGCCGGCGGAAGGCGGGAAGAGGCAGAAGGGGGATTAGGCGATGTGATGCGGGCAATGGCGAGGCAGGGGAGATCCAGGTGCGCATTGGTGCGCCGACTGACCCGCTGCCCATCCTCTCCCTGCCCCGACTCCGCTTCTTTTCCCCCCTCCCTCGCATAGCCATTCCTACACCCCTTGCACACCACCTCTATGTAGCACACCCCCGTTCCTTCCCTGCGCCTTGTCGGCAATGCGGCGCCAGCCGCTCACCCTCGCTTCTTTTCCCCTTTCTCACACGTTTTCCCTTCCTTTTCGCCCATACTTTTGCCTCCCATACACTCACACGAACCTTCTGAGCCCACAGCCGCACTACTACACTGTCGGCGGCACAGCTCCCCTCCCCATTGCCACTCCTCTTCCCCTCACTCGTTTCCCGCCCATTTCTCGCCCGTTTCTCCTCCTTTCTCTTTCATTCTTCTTCGCCCCACCCTACCGCATCCTCCCGCATCTAGTGGTACCCCTCTCTTTACCCTGCGCGCCGCCTGTGGCCAGAGGCACCCCCTCCTCACGCTCTTCACCGATTTTCTCTCTCCCTCTTTCTTCCTACACATACCCCTCACCCTACCCGTGGCAGCGGGTCCGCCTTTCTGCTAGTTGACATGGGCCTGTACTCCCGATTCCAACTTGACTCTCTCTCTCTCTCTCTCTCTCTCTCTCTGGCCTCGCATTGCCGCGCTGAGGCTGGTGTGCCTTGCATCCTTGACTTGCCTTGAGCAGAGTGGCTTCATCGCAGCCGACATGCTCATAAAAGGCGGTGAGGAGGGCAGACAAGCGTGCAAGGTAGAAGCACGAACAGGTCGTGGTGACGGCCGGACGTGGCCTGCACCTTCTCATCCCCTGTCCCCCCATTGCTTGCCACTACCACACCAGACTCTCCAGATGGCACGCCACAACCCTTGTGCACCTTTGCCTCACCTGCACCCCTCTCAATGGCTACCTGCAGGGTGGTGACATGTGAGCACTTCCTTATGACCTGCAGGTATCACGCCAGCGCCCATACCTGCCTCCTCTGGCAACTCCCGCGGTACGGGCTCTCCTTCATGACAACCCTCCTCGGTCACGGCATAGCGCACCCCTCAAGTACGGCATCCTCAACCTCATCACCAACACTACGCTTTTCCCGTGCTACCACGATACTACAGGGCCAGAGCAGCCTGGGCAATGTTGAGAAATCACCAGTTCTCTGTGATTGGTGAGTAACAGGGTGCCAGCCCCTCTCCTCTCCCTCTCCTCTTCTGCGTTTCCCCTTCTTGCGCGTTTCCGTCCCCTTGTGCTTTTGTTCCTTTGCCTCACACCCACTCACGCACACCCTCTGAGCCCACGTCCGCATTCGAGCGTGCAGTGGACCGGCCAGAAAACCCCGCTGTCGCATTCCCTCATCAACCTTGAGCACACAGCTGCAACCAAGACCCCGCAGCTCCTCACACTCAGTGACCTCGACCAGGATCTTCCCGTTTCAAGCGCGCTTGGAGGGCCAAGAACACCGTCAAGTGGCAAGACCGCAGCACATTGCCCCTCTTCCCTGACTTCATCTCCCTCCTCACCACAATCCACATCCTCCTCTCCACCATGCCACCCATGCCCTTCTCTGACACAGGTGCCCTCCTTGCCTAGCTCACCCGCCTCCTGGCCTTCACTCTCCTTGTCCTTTCACATACGATCCTGTACCTCAAGCACAAGGCACAGGAGGCGCTCACGCGGATCAACCTGCTTGGGAGCTTCCTCGGCAGCCTCGGTGTCTTTGAGGGCTGCAAGACTGAGTTCCTCAGCGCTCACCCTCGTCACCAATGGCAACCCCAAGACCCGACACCTCTACCTCAAGACCGCCTACTTCCACGTGCCCCTCCACGGGCCCGTCTACGTCGCACAGCCTCCAGGCTACTGGATGGGCCCCCGTGCCGCGCCTCATCCTCAAGCTAGGTAAGGCCCTTTACGGGCTCGAGCAGAGCGGGCACACACATTCGGCGTCACGGCCAAGACCGTCGCCGCGATCAAGCTGTTTGTCTCGTCTCTCAAGAAGTCGCACATCATTGAGATCAACGGGGAGTTCGACAACGGCGCTGTCTTCCTCAGTCTGCAGGTCTGGCATGACTGTGGGGACAAAGCCCCTCTACGTCAACCAGCGCGCGTTCAGTGTCCACCTCCTCGGGGTCAGCAGCGTTGAGCCCAGCTCGACATCATGCATGACACGGCTCTTGTCAACGGCGCTCGCTGGCTTGTTCGAGGACGATGCGGCGCCGCGGGATGTTGAGAAGTTCTTCTCCATCGTCAGCTTGTTCCTTTGGCTCGCCAGACCTGCGTCGACCTCGCCTTCGCGGCCGGCTTCCTCGGGTGCTCTGCCCAGGAGCCGCGCGAACATGCGTGGCGCGCCGTCGAGCACGTCCTCCGCTACCTCGCTCGTACGTGCGACCTTGTCACAGTCGCCGGCGGCAAAGCGCTCAAGCTCCAGGTCATTGTCAACCCCGACTGGGCGGGCAACCAGCTCTTGCGCCGCTTCGACCTCCAGCATCCTCGTCCTCCTCACGAGAATCTCGCCGATCTCGAGCGCATCCGCCGCGGCCACAAGGTTCCTTGCCACCTACCTGTTGGAATTGTGCACGGCAATGCAAGGAATGGCTCAACAAGATCGCCCCTTGGTGAAGAACTTTGTTCCAGTGTCTGCCTCCTGCTATGTCAAGGGTCAAGTAGCACTGCAGGCGTCTCCACACAATGGGCTCTCCTCCTCTGCTGAGTGGGACAGCATCAACATCCTTGCGGCAGGATTCGCCCGTGTGGCTCAACGAGCCCTTTGTCAAGCTGCAGCAGCCATACTGCCCATTACTGTAAGACCCATGGTCTCACAGTGTGGACAGAAGGCTGCAGTGGAGGAGGACACACAGGGGAGAAGGCTGAGATGGAAGCAGTAGGGTATGTAGGCCCGCACCTCCCGCCCGAGGGGCGGGGTCGGGGGGTCCCGCACGCAGCCCCGGGCGGGGGGCGGGCAGCCCCAACCCCAGCCCCCGCCCCCGACTTGCAGCACCCGGTGTCACCGCGCTCTGTGGGCTCTCTCTCGTCTCTTGCTGAGTTGCAACCAGCCAGTCAGAGCTTTGTCATGTGTGCCTGTCTGTGAGAGCGATCGAAAGCTAACTTAGGGAGTGGAGGAAGAGCGGGAAGGGGCCAGTCTCCTTGGGCGAGCTGGTGCTGGAACAGCGGCGGACGGTCTCCTGGTGCGGGGGGGAGGCGGAGGAGATGATTATTGTAGACCTCTCCTGCATTGCCCTCTACAGCGTGCATTGCGTGTGCTACGGGCGAGAGAAGCGCGAGAGAGCGGAGGAAACAAGGTTGTCTCAGAAGATCCCCGACCGCTGCCCGAACTTTGCCTCCCAACCGCCGCCCCCGGCTGGGGGCGGGCCCGCCAACCCCGACCTCCCGCCCCCGACAGCGGGAATCTCCAAAACCCAAGCTCCCGTTGCAGCCCGGGGCGGGCGGGCGGGGGGTGGGCCTACATACCCTAGGAAGCAGTGACGGGGGCGAGTGTTGCGCATGCAACTTGGGTTCCCTCCCGTCACGCACGCTGCGTAGGAACCCAGGTATTCCTGCTCTGTAGAAAAATCTGCTCCAGTTGCTCACACAACGGATAAACCCAGCAACATGCACCTTAAGCTGGCTGCTTCCACCACGCACCAAGCAAGTGTTGGGTGATTCAACTGGCCCTTGAAGTCCATGGCTCAGATGTCCGCCCAAGTGGTCCCACGTCCAGTGACTCATACATGCAGGTGCAGGAGTGCCTTGCAAAGCATCCCGAGTGCTGTGCATGTGACGAGCAGGCTGTGCTGCCTGTGGTACGGGCAATCTGTCAGCTTCAAGGCAGCTGTGTTTTGTCCAGTGTGTGTACATACCCCTTTCACATAGTCTTTGTCCTGGGTCTGTATTCCTTTCTGCTCACAGTCAGTGTTGTGCAATCCTCTCGCTGTTCTTTGTCCGGAAACCGAGCATCCCGAGGGCCCGCACCGCATTCCCTCTCCTAACACATCTCTCGCCTGCGTGGATGTGGATGCAAGCAGACTGGTATACGTTGAAATGGACAGAGAACATGATGTCCCCTCCCTACACCCAAGCCTGCCGACATTCACAGTTGATCGTCGCGCACTCAGAATGCACAGATGTCCCCAGCGGAAGGCCCCAAGTACCTACAGCGAATATATACGCACAAAACGCACAAATTCTCATCAATGGCCGCGTGGCCCAATGGCAAGGCGTCTGACTACGACTCGCAGCTCTTCCGAGCGGCATTCGTATCTATCAGGAGATCGTGGGTTCGAGCCCCATCGTGGTCAACTAGTTTTTTGGATGGGGCTCGAGTAGTACCCTCACTTTTTGTTTGCGGTCGCACCAGAGCCGGGAGAGGCTCCCACGTCGCCCTCCCCTCCCTCCCCTTTGTCTCCGGGAGTGTCTGCTCTTGCTCTGCTCTCGTCAGCCTGGCATGCGAGTAACAGCTGGCAGGGAAACTTGGAAAGAGATCTTGCAGTAGGTGTCTGTCGCCGAGAATGGAGAGGTGTTCTGCCTCAGTTACAGACCTGCATTGCAGCCTCGAGTTGCAGGAACGGAGCTGCCCCTGCATGTGCGCGTTACTGCAGCCGCTGATCGGTGAGACAAAAACGCACCGGCTAGAGCGTGCATTGTTCCCCAAACGGCCGCGAGGAATGCAAGCAGCAAGCGGAAGCGAGAGAAGCACAGTGAAGCGGCAGCCTGCCCCAGCGATCGAACATCGAGAAGTGCGAGTTTCCAGGTGCAGAAGGGGCCAATCGGCGGGTAAAGAGGGGACGACAGTGGGGGGTTACAGTACTGCTGCTTACGACGACATGCGGGTGACCTTGTCAAGGACTGCACGCAGGGACCGGTCAGCGCGCCCTTCTGACGAAGGAGAAAGAGGAGACGCACCCTCCTCGTACGCAACCTCCGAGAAATCGGTGCCCTGGATCTCGGACGCGATGCCGACGAGCGAGCGACGGAGAGCATCCTTGGACGAGGCGTACAGCATCTTGTCCTTGATCCTCGCCTCGTCCGGGGACCTGGAGAGGCGACGCGGGTCAGCACGCGGCTCGGGGCAGAGCGGAGGGGGAGCGAGTGTGCGCACCATGCGTAGAAGCAGAGCTTGTTCCGCTTGCCCTCGCCCTTCTCGTACTCAAAGTCGTAGATGGCGTAGCGGGGCGAGTTGGGCGGGAGGGCCGAGATGAAGTCGTCGTACGAGGGCGACTCGGACGAGTTCTCGACGACGATCTCCTTGTTGTCGTCCGAGAGCTTGAAGACGATGAACTTCAGCTCTGCGGTGCGAGGGAAGGGGTCAGCGCGAGGTCTGGGCGAGAGGAGGGCAAGGGCGGGAACGCACTCTTGCCGAGCTTCAGCGACTGGTAGGTCTCGAGGCAGGTAGGGTGGACGGCGACACCGGACGACTGTGGCGCACATGCAGAAGCAAGGTCAGTACGCGCTATCTCGGTCGGGAGCTGCATCGCCCCCCGCTACGGCCCCCTCGTACGTGTGCGCGCGTGCGCGCTTCGCTCGGCGGCCGAGTGCAAGTGAGCTGGTCCGGTCGCGACAAGCACGCCGTGCGCTCACTAGAGGGCCACTCTGGACGCGTGCGCAAGCCGCCTTGCCCACGGCCAGCCCCCGCGCCGAACACGCCGCGAGGTGCGAACGGCGCGAGTCCAACGACAGAGGCCCCGCGCAGCCCAGGGTGCCACCCTTCGTACAATCAGGAACCGCTTCAGCGGTCCCTGCGCTCCACTCGGACGCGTGCGAGGGCGTGTAGGCCGGGGTTTGATGACGCGGAGGAGGGGGACGAGCAGGTCGGGGAAAGGGCGTCGCGGGGCGCGAGGAGCGCGGCCGGGGGGCGCCAATGCCACAGAGTGAGCGGAGAGGGCGCGCAGCTCACCATGGTGCTCTCGAGGTGATGGGGGAAAGGGCGAGGAGGGAGCGGCTCGCTCGGCGACCGCCCTCGAGTCCGGTCCTCTCGCAGCAACTCAAGAGCAGCGCAGGGATGGCAGTCAAGCGCGTGACAGGGCTACAACGCCAGGTCCACTCCCTCTACAAGCGCGCACTCCGCCTCGTCGCGTCCAAGCCCCTCGTGCGCCCCTCCCCTCCGCCTCCGTCTCTCCCCGCTGGGGTGACCCTCTCCTTCCGTGCCCGACGCAGGAGTCCCGCCCCGCCTGGTTCGCCTTCGTCGCACACCACTTCCGCCACCCCTCGCTCGGTGGCGGCCTCAAGCGCAAGGACATCTCCGCCATCGAGCACCTCTGCCGCCGCGGCGACAAGATGCTCGAGACGTACGGCTCCCCCGGCGTAACCAAGGTCGTCGTTCCCACGACAGAGCACTGGCCGATCGGGTGGGTCGCCAAGGGCGGAAAGGAGGGCCTCAAGCGCTGAGCGGAGCTGCCCGGACGAGGGCGCTCCTGCGCATCGGCTCGCGTAGCGGCCCTCATGTCGCAGCCGAGGGCTTGCCGGTGCGCTCCCGGTCCTTGTGCTGATTCTCCGACGCCCCGCTGATCTATTGAGCCCGCAGGAAGGAGAAGTGACCCGCACGACGGCACCCAAAGGACGCGCCAGTCGCCCCCAGCTCCCGACAGGGCCGCCTGCGAGGTGCTCGCACACCAGGCGCACAGAGAAGGAAAGTACGCGACGGCGTGCGAGCTCGGCAATGTCGAACGGCGTGGAAAGATGGATTAAGTCGCAATGCACGCCTGCTCATCGTCCCTCCTTTTCACGTTCGAACGCCGAGCCAGAGACGCAAGGCTCTGTATGGATACAACACTCTTCTCCGACCACGGTAGCTATCTACACGCCCACAAGGAAGCTCTTAAGCCACTCCTTCCGCCGCCGGTGCTTGTGCCGCTTGACCGCGTCGTGGGCCTCTTGCTCGAACGCACGGAGGGCCGAGAACTGTGGCGGACAAAGCATCAGCGGAGCTCCTCACCCTTATCTGTACGAGAGAGAGTGAGGAAACGCACCTGCGCGGCCTTCTTCCGCCCCTTCCCCTTGCCCTTCCCGTCGCCTACGCTCAGCAGCCCCATGCCCGGCTCCTCCCTCGCCGTTGACGGGAGCGCCAACCCGCTTCCCATCTTGCGCAGCATGCTCGCAAGCCCCGGCCCCTCGCACGCGAAGAAGTCGTGCTGCTTCGACTGTGCGAACTCCTCCTCCGGCTCTGCCTGAGCAAAAAAGGGGAGGGAGGAGGACGACGAGGGCGAGGCTTCTTCGTCCCGCTGCGGCTCGGTGACTGCCTGCTCGTCGAGGATGCGTCAGCGCGGAACGGAGAGAGAAGGAGAGAAGCGGACGCACGTCGGTGTCGCGCTTTTGGTCCTTGAACGACAAGCCGGGCTGGATGACCGCCTACGCGCGCTCGTCGCGTCAGCGGTGCGCGGAAGTAGCGGAGAAGTTGTGCGCACGCAGTTCGACTCGCTCCGCATGCTCGAAGCATGCAGATCGTCGCGTTCTTGCACATGGGCCCGGAGCAGTCCTCGATCTTGCCTCCACGACTCAAGCGCGTGTTGAACAGCTGGAAGACCGTCCTGCTCTCACCCGCGTCAAGCAAGCACGAGGAGAGGGGGCGAGGGATGGGACGCACTCGTTCCGCTCGAACACCTCGGTCACGCGGTGCCAGAACGTCGCATTGAGCGGCGCGTCGGCGGGGAAGGGCGGGTCGAGGTACGAATTGTAGCTCTCGCGCGCCGAGTAGTACGGCCGCCAGACGGGGTCGAGCTGGTACTGCTCCTCGGAGCGGTTCGCTGCGTGTGCCAGCTCGCCCGTGAGCCCGCGCTATGGAGAGGAGAAAGGAGGAGGACGCACTGTAGTGCGGCACAAAGTCCATGACCTCGTACGTGTCGGGATCGATGTCGTAGACCCTGAAGACGGGGTTCCCGCTCGTTGGCGTGAGCGCGCCTGAGATGAACGCGATCCCGTTAGCGTTTTCGGCCGTGCGATTCCCGTAGTCCGGGTACGAGATCTCGAATTCGTCGACGTGGCTGCGCGCATCTTCGTCAGCGTGTGTGCGAGGAGGAGAGAAGGAGGAGCGCACCTGTGCCCGTAGAAGTGCGCCGCGATCGTGTTATGGTACCGCTGGAAGATTTGGTTCGCGTAGTTGCTCTGGTCACGCATCGCGTCGACCTTGCCGAACGGCATGTGCCCGACTGCGCGGGCTCATCCGGTCAGCCTCGCTCGCGACGGAGTGCGAAGGGCGACGCACTGATCCACGCGCGCTGGCCCGCCTGCTCGGCGGCGTCGAGCTCCTCGGCCATCCACGAGAGGATCCCGTTCGGGTCCCAGATCGGGATATCCGAGTCGTACAGCCAGACTGCGCGCACATTCCCGTTAGCCCGCCGAAAGCAAGTCCCGGCAAGCGAGAGCTCGACGCACAATTCTGCTTGTACCAGTAGTTGGTATTGAGCGAGATGATCTTGAGGTTCGTCCCGGGGTGCACGCGAGCATAGCACCCGCTCATCGTCCGGACCTGCTCCGCCGCGCGGTGCCCGATCCACTTGCGCCAGTCGCGCGCGGTGAGCTCGAAGACCCAGTCCGAGGCGGAGGACTGCGGCGAGGTCGAGCGCGGGAAGGCGTTCACGGGGGAGACGTCGCTGCGAAGGGCGAGTGTGCGAGTCAGCGCAGCGCAGGAGGAGGGAGAGCTGAGCGCGACGCACTGGTTCCCGATCACGGGATACGAGACGGGCTGCATATCGTCGTGCCATGCCTCCATGTCGCTCCTCACCAGC
Organism: Rhodotorula kratochvilovae; assembly: GCA_019926025.1. Taxonomy (NCBI): domain Eukaryota; kingdom Fungi; phylum Basidiomycota; class Microbotryomycetes; order Sporidiobolales; family Sporidiobolaceae; genus Rhodotorula; species Rhodotorula kratochvilovae. The sequence continues at coordinate 392,407 of JAHSUG010000014.1, forward strand.
TGCGGCGCGCGCGGGAGGCTTGTCAAGAGCCCCACCTCACGACGGGACGAGCACAGCGAGACGCACCGACTCGGGAACGGCCCAAACCGCACTCTCGACGACGTCGCCGGTGAAGAGTGTAAACGACTTGTTCGGAACGAAGCTGTGCGCGCATGGAAGGGTGAGCGGGAGGAGAACGCGGGATTAGGAAGGTCAAGGGGACGCACTGGTCGATCGCGCGGAACATGCTCTCGACGAGGGCGGGCGGGGCATCGCACTGCGGAATATTGTCAGAAGCGCTCGAACATGCGGAGGACGAGGGCCTACCTTCTTGTGACCGAACTGGCGGGACAAGGAGATCAGCTCGAGCGACGCGAACGAGGGTATGGAAGACACACCGGTCCTGCGGGATGCTTTACGTCCACACCGAGTGAGCCAGGGCCGTAGTCACGACAGCATATAACCTTGGTGCAGTCGGTCGCGGCACCGGGCTGCTCACATGACGAGGTCAGCGTGAGTCGAGGGGAAAAGGCCTCGGACGCACAGCGTAGCTCCGGTCGACGTGCACGTCGCTAATGTGCACAATCTGAAACGGCTCGCGCCCCCGCGACACCCAGCGCTTCTTCACACGCCGCCTATCTCCGCCCTTTGCCAGCGCCTGCAGCGCGTCCGGATGGTCCGGCTCGAGGAGCGGCTCGGTGAGGTTGACAGTATGCGGGATGGTGTTGGGGAGCGGGCAGAGGCCGAAGATGGTCGTGCAGAAGTTCTTGGCGGCGGGAGAGGCGAGGGCGATGGAGCGGAGGTCGTGCGCGAGGATCGGGGCTTGGGTCCCGACGGCGCCGGTGCAGACGTCCGCGTCCTCGATCTGCAGGAGGCATAAGCGCGAAGAGCGGGAGGAGGGAAGGGAGATGCACGCACGCCCAAGCGCGTGCAGAAACCGACAAAAAGGTCGACGAACGCGTCGTCGCCGAGGTTGGCGAGGGCCTGGAGAGGCGCGAGGAGGCCGATGCACGTTGCGCACGAGATGGCGGCCTCGACGTTGCCCATGAAGTCCTCGACGAAGCTGGCGTAAATGCACACCGCGAGGAGGACCGCGATACTGATGCACAAGAGGCGGGAGCGGACCTGGCCTGCCCAGCGTGCACTCCTGTCGCCCTTCTTACGGCGCTGCCCGGGGTCATCCGGTGGCGGGGTTGCGGACCTGCGTCGTGCTGTGCCGTACGAGGCGAGGCTGCGGATGCTGCGTGGGCGGGAGGGTGCGAGCGATGAAGGAGGGGAGCGGAGCGGAGTTGACGAGGCCGAGGGTGCGAGTCGGGAGGGCGCGCGTCCGCGTGCACCCGTGCCCGCCTCGAGGTCGTCGAAGAGGGGCGTGCGCTCGCCCGCATGCGAGTCTGGCGAGGTGGACGGCGTCGAGGCCATTGCCGAGGTGGGGGAGTGCGACGAGCGCGTGCGCTGTAGGAGGGCAGCACGGGCCTGTAGGGCTGTGCACTCGAGAGCACTGCCGTCGTGGTCGAGTCTGTTCAGCAGCGCAGGGAGGGCGCAGGACGAGGGAGCCTGATCTCTCGGTGCGACGCTCTCTCCTCCGACGCTTCACGCCGCTCGCCGCGATGCTGTTGGTCGCAGAGACGCAGGGGCCCACTGCCCAGCTTGGCGCACTCTGCTGCCGCTTCTTCGACCCCTCCACCGACACGCTCGTCGTAAAGTGCGCCCCCTCGCCTCCTCATCGGTTCACCGCCTCCACTCTGAGCTGACGACCGCTCTCCCGCCCCTGCAGCAAGCTCACTCGTCTCGAGCTCAGCACCGTCACCGGCGACCAGGTCACCTTCGCAGCCGATGTCCCCGTCTTTTCGAGCATCGCCGCAGTCGAGACCGTCCACCTCCCCGTGCGCCCCCCCCCCACCATCCCGCGCATCGGCTCACTCTGACCCATCAGCACGCGCAACAGGGCCACGACACCGCATCTCTCATCGTTCTCACCACCTGTCTCCGCCTCTTCGTGCTCACCGCCGACCCCACCGCGCCCGCCTCGGCCCCGCGCGTCCTCACCGGCTCGTCCATCTCGATCCACGAACCTTTCGGCCGCCTCGCAGAGTACCAGGACATTCTCGTCGACCCCGCCCACCGCTGCCTCGTCGTCCACGCCTATGCCGGCCTCGTCCGCATCGTCCCCCTCCCCGGCGCTGCCGCCGCCTCCTCCTCGCGGCGCGGTTCCCGCGGCGTCGTGAACGCCGAGTCGAACGGCCTCGACCTCAGCGCAAGCTACAACGTCCGCCTCTCGACGCTCAACATCACCTCGCTCGCGTTCGTCCCCTCGGCGTCGTCCGCGCACCCCGTCCTCGCGGCCGCGTACGCCTCGCACACAGGTCACAAGGTCCTCACGATCACAAGGTCCTCACGACGTACGCAGTCGACCTTGCCGAGAAGGGCTTGCCGACGGCCCGCTCGCAGAGCAGGTCCTCGCCGACCCGGGCAGCGAGCTCGTCGTGCCGCTCGCGGGGGCGTCGCCGTCGTCGGCGAGTCGCTCGTGGTACGCCATGGGTGAGGGCGATCAGGAGGACAACGCGAAGGGCAAGGGCCGCGCGGTCGATGGCGCGGGAGGCGCGACAGTGCGGTGCCGCCTACCCGTTTCGCGCGTGACAGCGTACGTCCTCTCCCCTCCTCTCCCACCCCCCTTCTGGCGCTGACCCTGCGCATGCAGCTGGGCGCCTCTCGACCCGGAGCGCATCCTCCTCGGTGACCTGTACGGCAAGTTGCTCCTCGTTTCGGCGACGCTTGCCGGCGCAGAGCGCGTCACCAGCCTCGCCGTGCAGGACCTCGGCGACGTACGTCCGCCCTTCCGGCTCTTTCGTGCAGGTCGCGTGTACTGACCCAACGTCTGCGAGCAGACCACCTCTCCGACCTCGATCGTCCCGCTCTCGCTCTCGACGGTGTACCTCTCATCACGCTTCGGGGACTCGCAGCTCGTGCGCCTCCCCACCACCGGCGCCGCCGCAGACGCGATGGAGGACGACGACGCGCAGGGCACGGGAGAGCTCGCGCTCGTCGAGAGCTTCGCCTCGCTTGCGCCCATCCTCGACTTCGTCCTCGTCGGCGATTCTGCATCCTCCTCCTCCTCTGTGCGTCGTTCCTCGCTCCCTCCGCACTCGCATCGCTTACATGGACAGGGAACAGGGCTACGTCGTCACCTGCTCCGGAGCATACAAGACCGGCTCCCTCCGCATCGTCCGCCGCGGCGTCGGCCTCACCGAGCTCGCGAGCCTCGACGTCGACGGCGTCCAGCGCGTCTGGGCGTTCGCCTCCCCCGCCCACTCCGAGGGCGCGCAGCTCCTCGTGGTCGGCTTCTTCGCCGAGACGCGCGTGTTCCGCCTGCTGAGCGGCGACGCGGATGGTGGCGAGGAGGACGAGCTCGACCTCGAGGAGCTGGACCTCCCCTTCTTCGATGCGGGCAGCGCGACGCTCTTCGCCGGCGCGCTCGAGGGCGGGCTCGTCGTCCAGGCGACGGCGGCGGGCGTGGGTTATGAGGGTAGGAGGTGGGCGCCTGAGGGCGGGAAGAAGGTCACGGCCGCTGCGGCACGCGATGACGGGGAGAATCTCGTCGTCGCTGTCGAGGGTGGGCGACTGGTCGTGCTCCGCGTCGAGGGCGGAGCACTCGTGCAGATTGGGTGTGTCGCGCTCCGCTCTTCTCGCCTAGGAATGTGCTGACGTCGAAGACCCGCACGCAGCGAGACGACCTTCCCGAACGACGTCGCCGCGCTCGCAGTCTCCGCGTCGGGCTCGCACGCGGCCGTCGCACTGTGGACCTCGCAGGATGTTCACCTCGTTGACCTCTCTTCATCGCCGCTCGCACCGTGCGCGACACACACCATCGCGTCGACGTTCCTCATCCGCTCGCTCGCGCTCACGACCTTCTCCTCGTCCGGCACCGCGGAGGAGGCGACCCTCCTCGCCGGCCTCGGCAACGGCACGCTCGTATCGCTCGGCGTCGACCTCGCGAATGGAGCGTTCGCCCCGTCCGCGAGCGCGAAGGCCGTCGCGCTCGGCAAGCGGCCGCTCCTCTTGACCGAGATTTCGCACGGAGCGGGCCAGCGCGCCGTGTTCGTCGCGAGCGACAGGCCGACGATCGTCAGCAAGTCGAAGGACCGGCTCGTCTACTCGGGCGTGAACCTCGCGGTGCGTTCCTCCTCCCACCCCGTCTCGCGCGCGGACTGATAGAGACCTGGCATGCAGGACACGCACGCCGTCGCGCCCCTGCCCTCGGGCCTTCTCGCGCTCGCGTCCCCGTCCGCCCTCACGCTCGGCCGCATCGGCGCGATCCAGCAGGTCGACGTGCGCACCGTCCCGCTCGACGAGGACGAGCCGCGGCGTATCGCGCACGACGCAGAGGGGAGGTGCTTTGTCGTTGCGTGCGCGAGGAGGGACGTCGACCGCGCGACGGGGGAGACGAGCGTGCAGGGGGTGGTGCGGCTGCTGAGCGAGGAGTTCGAGAGTGCGGCCCTTTTCTCTCTCTCGCGCTGGACGAGGAGCTGACGAAAGTGTCCACGTGCAGCGGTCGCAACCCTCACCCTCGACGCGGGCGAGGAGGCGCAGTCCCTTACGCTCGCGCGGCCGTCCTCGGGCGAAGCGCTCTTCCTCGTCGGCACGACACGCGCGCCGTCCTCGCCCGACGCCGAGCCGACCGAGGGACGGCTGCTCGTCCTCCGCGCGTCCGCCTCGGAGGGCACGCTCGACCTCCTCAGCGCGACGCGCATCGGCGGGTGCCCCTACGCGCTCGTCCCGCTCGCGGGCGCAGGCGCGGGGCACGTCGCGAGCGCGGTGAACGCGCAGGTGGGCGTGTGGTCTCTCGCGGACGACGGGTCGCTCGCGCTCTCTGCGAGCTGGGGCGGCGCGTTCGTCGCGTATGCGCTTGCGGCGCGCGAGGACGGGACGCTCCTCGTTGGGGACGCGCTGCGGAGCGTCACGCTCCTGAGGTTCCACCCGCCGCAGAGCGCGCCGATGCAGGGCAGGCTGGAGGAGCTTGCGCGCGACTATCGCAGCAGGTACATGCTCGGCGTGGCGCCGCTCGCGGGCGGCGAAGTACTCGGTGCGGAGACGGACCTGAACCTGTTCACGCTTGAACGCGAGGAGGGCGCCGAGAAGGGCCGGCTCGAAGATGCGGGCGTGCTCAAGCCGAGGGGCCAGTGGCACCTCGGGCAGATGGTGTCGCGCTTCCGCCCCGGTGCGTCTCTGCCATCTTTCCCGAGTAATTTCACGCTGACGCTCCATCCGCGTGTAGGTTCGCTCGGGCAGCTCCTCGGCGACTCGTCCGGCGTCGCGAGCCCGCAGCTCGTGTACGCAACGTCGGCGGGCGGCATCGGCGTGGTTGCGCAGCTCTCGGAGGAGGCGGGCCGGGTTCTTTCGGGTGTCGAGCGCAACCTGCGCGGGGTGCTGCGCGGCGTCGGGGGCTTGAGCAGGAGGAGTGCGTTCCCTCCGTCCCCTTCCCTATTCTCGCACGGACTGACCGGCACGCCGAGCAGGTACCGCGCGTTCAAGAGCGACAAGACGACGCTCCAGAGCGCAGGTTTCGTCGACGGTTCCTTCGTCGAGCAGTTCCTCGACCTCATGCCTGAGGAGCAGGAGAAGGTTGTCGCGGGGCAGAGCGAGCACGAACGCCTCGACGTGGGGAGGGAGGAGGTCGGGCGGCTGCTCGAGGAGGTTGCCCGGGTGCACTGAGCGTGCTTGAGGGAGGAGGGAGGAGGGAGAGGATGTAGCATAGCGCTTCCGTCCGTCTGTCACGCAGTACTTAGCCGTCTCCTTTCGCGCCGCATGTTATCCTGAGAAACCCGGTATCTTACAACCTGCACCGTCCTACAACCTGCAGCGTTCCCACCCGCTCATGCGTAGGGGAGCAACCTCCGGAGCGTCTTCTTCCACGCTGGCCGTGCGAACGCGGGTTCGCCGAGACGGTTCAGGCGCTCGCGCGACATGCCCCGTTGCTGTTGAGATGGACGCGACCCGCCTTGGCCTGGAGAAGCACGTGGATGCGGGTCAGTCGAGTCGCGCGAGGAGAGCGAGGACGAGGAGGAAGAGGACGCACGCGCTTAAACTCGCCGTTCGCGAGGGCCTTCCAGCGCTTGGCGGCGCCCTGGTGGGTCTTGAGCTTGATCTTTGTCGGCTTGCGGACGAGGAGGGCTGCCGCAGTCGACGAGAAAAGGCGCGAGGGGGAGGAGGCGAGGAGGGCCCAGCTGGCGGGGGAGGCGGGGCGGGCTGCGACCCGGGCGAGGGTGCGGAGGGGCTGCCAGGCGAGCATCCTGGACTGCAGTTGAGTAAGGGTGCGGCGGTGTAATGAGGCGATGGAACCCGGCGACGACGAGCGGCTCTCGCTCCGTCCTCCTGCGCTTACCCGTGCTTGTAAGGAAGAGCAGAGCAGCAGCAGCCATGTCGGTCACCCTCTCGCCGTCGAGCCAGCTCGCCTTCCAGCGTGCGTCCCTCCCCTCACGCTCCCCCTCTCTCGCCTCCCCACTCGCCCCGCTGACACCGACCCGTCCCCCGCCCTCCCCGCCGCATCTGCCACGCTGGACGCACGTCCATGCAGGTCCCCTCACCCAGCTCGTCAAGCGCACCCTCAGCGTCTCGAACCACAACCACCAGGCGATCGCCTACAAGGTCAAGACCACCGCGCCCAAGCAGTACTGCGTCCGCCCCAACTCGGGCAGGATTGAGCCCGGCGAGACCGTCGACGTCCAGGGTGCGCCTCTCCTTCCCTCATACCGCCTGGACGCCCGCCGGCGAGGCGCAGCGCTTGATCGGCCTGGTCCCCGCCGGCACGCGATCCCCTTCACGCGCAAGCTGAATGGAACATCGCGCTGACGATTGCTCGCACGCGCACACACAGTCCTTCTCCAGCCGATGAAGGAGGACCCGGCCCCCGGCGCAAAGTGCCGCGACAAGTTCCTCGTCCAGAGCGTCATCATCACCCCGGAGCGCGAGGGCATCCAGCTCTCCGACCTGGTGCGCACCGCTCTGATTTGCACGAAGAGCATACGCTGACGAAGCGAACGCATGTAGTGGTCCCTGGTCGAGAAGGAGGAGAAGGAGCGCACCGACGGCCAGAACCAGATCTTCGAGCAGAAGATCCGCTGCGCCTACCTCCCCGCTGCCGACAACGAGGCCAACACCACCATCCCGGAGGAGACGGTCCGCTCCCGCTCCTCCCTATACCCCGAAGCTCGAGACTCACGCTCCTTGTGCGCAGCCCTCTACGCTCAACGCCTCGCGCTCGCCCGACCCCGACGCGTCTTTCGTCTCGACGATAAACCAGGGCGCGCAGCAGCCGTCTACCCCGTCCGCGGCGTCGACTGTTCCGGCCTCGCCCAACCCCTCGACCTCGACCCCGCCGCCGGGCTACTCCGCGCCGACGGGGACGCTCGCGACGCCGCTCGCGGAGAAGGCGCGCGACGTCGCTGCCGCTGCGAGCGGTGCGGCTGCAGGCGCGGCCGCGGCCGTCGGCCTCCCCGGCGTCGCGAACGCGATCGAGCGGAACGCGCCCATCCCCTCGTCGGGCGGGCCGGCGTACCTCTCTGGGTCGTTGTCCTCCGCCGCCCCCGCCACTTCGAGCTCGTCCGGCACGACGACGACGACGAGCGCGAGCACCGGCACGGACGAGGTGTCGCGCCTGCGCTCCGAGCTCGCCAATGCGCAGGCCGAGATCGCGCGCCTGCAGAAGCAGCTCGCTGCGAGCGAGACGACCGCGGCGACGCTCCGCTCGCGCGGCGCAGGCGCCGTCGACCGCGGCTCGAAGGAGGCTGGGACGGCGCAGGCCGTCGTCGAGCTCAAGGGGCAGGAGGGCGTCCGGTGCAGGTCGTGGCGGGGATCGCGTTCGGCGTGTTTGTCGTCACCTGGTGCGCGGCCTTCTCCCCTCTCACCCGCTCAGACTCATGCTGATGTTCCTTCCACGCGTGCAGGCTCTTCTTCTAGGCGCTTCGTACCCGCCGTCGCTCCGCCGTTCTCCCCTTCTCCCTTGCTGTACCTTGTTGAACCCTTTACGACCCTCCCCGCCCGCCTCAGTACACCCCTTTCTCACAGTCGGAGGTGCTGTCCGTCAGCGGCTCCCCCTCCCGTATGCGTACCTCCCACCTCTCTATCCTCCCTCCTCCGCTTCCCCGCCGCCGTCGTTCCGAATGCAACACTCAAGCCGTCCGTTTCTCCGTACACCGTTCTCTCGCCGCGCGAGAAGCACAAGGAAAGCGCAGGTTGCAACAGGTAGAAAAGCGGTCCCTCCCCCCAATGCATCACGCCTCGTCCACCTTCATCGCGTCGTCGGCCTCCGCCGCCGCCGCCGCCGTGTCCGCCAGCGCCGCGGCCTTCCTCCTCCTCCGCTCGTCCAAGAACGCGCCAATCTGCGCCTTGAGCTCCTCGGCCTCGACGATGTCCTCCCACTTGAGCGGCTGGCGGTTGAACGGGTCGGTCGGGTCGCTGAGGAAGTGCTGCTTGATCGTCGACCGGTCGAGGATCGTCTTGCTCGACGGGAGAAGGACCGGGTCGCGCATGAGCTCGTACGTGAGCGGGTCTGCGGCAGGCAGGTGTCAGCGGGTGCCGAGTGGAGAAGAGAGGTCAGAGATGGGCGCGCACCGAGGAACTCGTCCGGACATCGCCGAGCGCCTCGTCCTCCTCCTCGGCAAGCTTGATCGCCTCGACCTTGTCGACGAACTTGGCGAGCTGGGCGAGCTCGTCAGGCGTGCGGATCGCCGTCTTTGCCGCGATGCGCGCCGCGCGCGCAAACAGGTCGCGCGAGTACGAGCGGCCGTCCTTTGCGACTGCGGCCTGGAACTTGGAGTGCGGACCGAGGGTGAGGAAGCACGACAGGACGTCGGCGAGGAGCTCCTTGGGGCGGAACTTGAGCTTCTCGGGGTCCTTGACCTTGAGGTCCTGGCACCGCGGGCCGGCGAGCACCGAGAGGTTCATGTCGAGCATGGCGGCGAGGCGGTCGACGATCTCGGGCGCGAGGAACGGCGACGTCGTCTCGTTGGCGAAGAGCTTGAGGAGCCGGAGCGACTCGTGCCCGAGGTCGAGGTCGCCGCGCGACCGTCGACTCATATTGCCGCAGGAGCTTCTCCTTCTCCTTGCGCTCCGCCTCGGGCTGCGCGGCCCATCCCGCCGCGTCGTCCATCGCCGCTGCAGGTCGCCGATCTTGCCGAGGTGGATGAGCGCGTCGTCGAGCAGGTACGTCGTGTCGTTCATCAGCAGGTTGACGAACCGCACGTAGCGGTCGAAGTTGACCCTACGCGCGGGATGAGCGTCAGCGGGACTGAGCGCGGCCGGGCGAGCGGGGGACGCACTGGCTCTCGCGCTTGAGGACTCGCGGTGCGTCGGGTTGCTCCACACGAGCTTGAACAGCTGCGTGATGTAGAAGCGGATGTTGAACTTGTCGTAGAACTGGGTGTGTGAGCCCGTGATCTCGATCTCTGCTCACCCGCTTCTGGTCAGCGCGACTTCGAGGAAGAGGAGCGAGAGGAGGACCGACCGATGTAGGCGTGCACAAGGCACGGCATGAGGTTCTTCAGCGCGAGGGCGTGGAAGTTGAGCACATCGCCGAGGCAGCCGCGCGGGGCAGTGTACGTCGGGCGCGAGAGGTTGTACATGATCTGCGCGTCTGCGCGTCAGCGAGTCTTCCCTTGCGAAGAAGCGGATGAACACACCTCGACGAACTGCCCCTTGAGGTACGGGTTCTTCATGTACGGCGTCGAGAGGAACACGAGCATGAAGCTCATAAGCTCGTCCTGCGAGCTCGCCTCGAGGACCTGCGGCGCGTACCTGTCCCCATTCGGGCGTCAGGGGAGGAGGAGGAAAAGCGGAGACGGCAGCGCACCGGGACGTGAAGCTGAGGAACTCGGTGATGTCCTCGATGAGAACTCGGGAGCATGCGGAACACCTCGGGCGTCGCGTCCGGTAGGGGCAAGCTGCGCGCGCGCGGCGCGTCAGCCGGCCACCTCGGCAAATCGAGGCAAACCGACGCACCTGATCCGCACATGCGGGTGCCGCTTGAGCGGGTCGACGAGGCGGACGAGCCACGCCATGACGAGGCTGCCGAAGCTCGCGCACTTGGCGAGGTAGTCCGGGTCGAGGAGCTGCACCTCGTACGCGAGGAGGTGCGCGCGGTACTGTTCAACGCGCTTCTGCTCACCGCACGGTCGCGCGTCAGGGCATGCCGCGTGGGAGAGGGAGGGGAAGCACGCGCCTTGTACCGGTCGAGGCTCGCCTGCGTGGCCGCCTCCTGCGGGGTCTGATCGCGCGTCTCATCAGCGCCTTCCTCGTCTCATGCGCAGAAGAAGAGATGGTAACGCACCCACGCCAGCTCGTGTCGCCCTCCATCTCCGCCAGCTGCTTCTGCATGTGCGAGACCTGCTGCCCGATGCCCTTGTGCTCCTTGATGGCATGCAGCGGGCCGAGGTGGAGGTACTGCGCGCAGAGGAAGAAGATCTCCGAGATGAAGTTCGGGGGCGGGGCTGCGCTTCGGAGCGTCAGTGCGGCGAGCGAGGAGAGGATCGGGGAGGGAGGGGGAACGCACGCGACTCGTTCTCCGCGTGCGAGTAGTACGCGTCGCTCTCCTGCTGCGTCGCGTTGATCTTGGTGTCCTCCTTGACGTTGATCCGCTCCGAGTGCTTGTAGTACAGCGGGTCGATTTTGTCGATCTGCACCTCCTCGTCAGCCTCTTCCCCTTGACGCGAGCGAACGGGAAGACGCACCTTCGAGTACCCAGCATCCATGAACGGCTCGGAAAACCTCAGCAGCACATAGTGGAGGTTGTGCACGAACCCCTCGCTCGAGACGGTGGTGGGGTCGACGCGCATCGCCGCGCGCTTGGCGTTGAGCGCTGCCGCGCGCCCAAGGAAGGCGAGCACCGCGGTGCGCGCGGCGGGCGACGAGCGGACGATGTTGTCCAGGATGCGGAAGAGGGTGTTCTGCACGCGCGCGAGACGGGGTGAGTGGTGCTGCGCGAGGATGGGGAGGGGAGCAGCGCACCTGCACGCCGCGAAGCGTGCCCCGAAGGCTCGCGCTCGCGCTGTCGATGTTGCCGCGGCCCATAGTGCTCGGCTCGGGAAGTACGCGAGCGGAAGGTCAGGCTCCGCGCGTTCTCTTCCGTCAGCCGCGCATTCGCTCTGAAGGGAGTAGGGCAGAAACGCACAGCAACGTCCGGGAAGGTGCTGAGCCTAAGGATCGGGCCGAGCAAGCTGCGATATTCGAGCGTGTGAGCGGCCGCGCCGGGCTCACTCGCCGGGTCCCAGCTCTTGATCGTCGGGATGCACGCCGCAACAGGCTTGATCTCCGTCAGGCTCTGCACCGCGCCGAGGATCTCGCGGTACCCGAGCGAGCCGGGCGCGCCGCCGCCGCCGCCGATGTCGATCTTGTGCCCGAGGAGGTGCGCGTTCCATTTCGTGAAGAGCGGCGCGAGGATGTCCTCGAGGCCGGACTCGTAGTCGTTTGCGGCGGAGGGGGTGAAGCGCGCGGCGAGGTCGGTGAGGAGGGAGGGACCGTCACCGATTGACAGTTGTGTTGCGGGGACGACGGCGGACGAGGGGATGAGGAGGGGCTCGAGTTCGAGGGCGCCGAGGGGCTTGCCGCTGCGCACGGACGCGCATGAGCGCGGTCAAGCGAAGGAAGGAAAGGGAGACGTACGTGATGTGCTCCTGCGGGAACATGGTCGAATCCTGCAGAACGAGGCCGATGTACGAGACGAGGAGCGCCTTGACCTGCGCGAGCACCTCAAACCGCCGCTTCGCCTCCTCAAGATCCGCATCCTGCCACGCATACTGCGTCAGCTCGCCTCCCGAGCGTGAAAGGGTTGCAGCGGGCGCACCTTCTTAGCCATGACCCGCATGCGCTCCTGCCTCTCGCGGCGCCAGCAACCGCCGAGGTACTCGAACGCGGTCTGCTGCGGCGGGAGCGCAGCGATGACGGTCGCCTGTTCGGGATCGTCGGTCATGTTGCCGGGCGCGAGCGAGAGGCGTGCGAGGAGGAGGCGGTCGACGAGGTCTGCGCGGAGCGGGTGCGGGCGCGGCGCCGCTGTGCAGAGTGGCGCGGTCAGCGTGCGCTACGGGCGAGAGGCTGGGGGACGCACTCGGCTCCTCCTCGTCGAGCTCCTGCGCGACGTCCTTGAGGTAGACGACGCTCCAGTTCGCAGCTTGCGCGGCATCGGCCTGTCGTGCGCGGTGGGGAAGGGCAGTCGTCAGCTTCCGCGCCCAGCCCGAGAGGCATCGGGTGCGCACACTGAGGGTGACGTTGAGGATGGTGGCGATGGCGGTGTCCTGCCAGTGGTCGAACGAGTCGGTGAAGCGCTGAGGCTGTGCGGGGGTGGTCGTGCGCGGCTGCTTCGAGGGTGCGGGCTGCTGCGGTGCGGGTTTCGGCGGGTCTGCACGGGGTTTCGGTGCGGGCTGCGGTGCACATGGGCGAGTCCCGTCAGCTCTACGGGGCGAGGCGGGGGAGATGACGGTGCGCACTGATGGGGCGGGGGGAGGGGCAGTGGCCGTCGAGGTGGGTCGGGGCTGCTGCTGCTGCGAGGTCGAGGGCTGCGAGTCTGCAGCAGTCCCTGCCTGGCTCTGGCTCTGGCTCTGCTGCTGCTGCTGCTGGAGTTTGGCGATGCGCTTGAGGCGGATCTGGCGGCGGTGGGAGCGGGGGTCAGCGCGTGCGGGTGGTTCGAGCGAGGGTGGGCGTGCCTTGTCTGCGTCCGAGAGGGGCGTTGGTTCGCTCATCGCAGCCGTCTGCGCTGGGTGATGGCGCCGAGTCGAGGGATGCGTCGCGACGGGTCTCGCCTCGCCTCGCAACTCCGGCTCTCGCTCCTCGTCCTTCTCTCCTGCTTGTAGCGCAGTGAGCATGGCAGAGCACACTCACCACTACCCGCCCGGACCCGGGTCTGCCACCTCGGACGACGACGAGCTCGCCCTCGCAGAACAGCTCCTCGCGTCGCCCACAGACTCGCGCCGCGTCTCGATCGCACAGCACGGCCCCAGGTGGGCGCAGCAGGGCACAGCAACTACCGGAGGGTGGCGCAAGTGGCAGGGCCGCCAACCCCTCCGCCCCAACCTCGCCTGGTTCGTCGCCCTCGCCGCCCTCGCCGGCGTCGTCCTCTTTGGCGGCGCAGCTTCGACCCAGCCTCACGTCCGCGACTATGTCAAGGAGCGCGTAGGGCACTACACCGGCCACGCGCCCATACTCCAACAGCAGCGAGGTCCGCGCACCTCCCCACCTCCCCCACCTCTCGCTCGTATGCTCACGCTCGTATCGCTCGCAGCCAACGCAACCATCGTCATCCTCGTGAACCCGTACAGCAACATGTACCAGGCCCTCCTACCGACCCTCGAGAACATCGAGCTCAAGTTCAACCGCCGGTACGGGTACCCCATCCAGCTCCTCACCGACGGCAACCTCCCCTCCGCCGCCATCCTCAACCGCACAGACTACATCACCGGAGGAAAGGCGACCTGGTGTACGTTCCCTCCTCGTCGTGACCTCGAGGAGAAGCTCACCAAGGCCTCGCCGCAGCCGTCGTAACGCCCGAGCAGGGCTGGGGACCGCCGAACTGGCTCTCGCAAGCCGACATTGCGGAAGGCCTGCGCAAGATCCCCTTCCCACTCGGCTACCGGTGCGCACCCCTCCCCTCACCCCCGGTCCCGCTTCCACGCTGACGCATGGCCCGAGCAGCAACATGTGCCGCTTCTTCTCGATGTGGCACTGGCGGCACCCGGCGCTGCAGAGCTACGACTGGATCTTCCGCCTCGATGAGGGGATCCACTTCCATTGCGAGCTGGTGCGTCGCTCGTTCCGCTCCATTCCGGATTGCGCAGAAGCTGACCCTGCGACCCGCGCGCAGCAAGAGGACCCATTCTTGACGGCGCGCTCTCCTTCTCTTTCAACCGCCGCTGCTCGCAGATATTGACTTCGAGCGCGTGTGCAGATGGAGAGGAACAACAAGACCTACGGTGCGCCTTCCTCCCCACTCGACCTTCCTAATCCGCCCCTAGCCCTCCCAACCGCGCCATGCCGCATCTTTCCCTCATCCATTGTCGAGAAAGCCATGCTCACGTCTCTTTCCCGCGCAGGCTTCACCAACGTAGACCAAGAAGCGCCGTTCGTCGTTCCGACGCTGTGGCAGACGACGCAGCAGTTCATGCGCCAGGCGCCGAAGCACTACTTCCCCGAGGGCAGGGACGAGTCGTTCGTCAGTGGAGACGGCGGGAAGAGCTATAACTACAGGGTGAGTCGCGGCGGTTCTCTTCCTGCGCTGGCGGCGGTGTTGCACGAGGGCGCGCTGCCGGGTCGCCTGATTGTCACAGAAGAGCGTACTGACCTGGTCATCCCGCAGATGTACTACAACAAGTGCGCGCGCCCCTCGCTCCCCTCCCTCTCAGCGCTGACCCGCTTCCACTCGGGCCCGCAGCTTCGAGATCGTGCACCGCTCGGTGCGCCTCTCCGCTCCCCACGTACTCCACGGACGCTGACGCGGCGGTGTGCGTACGTGTAGTTCTTCGAGAGCGAGGCGTACCAGGCGTACGTCAACCACCTGGACCGTGCGGGCGGGTTCTACAAGGAGCGATGGGGTGCGTCTTGCTCTCCTTCTCGTCCCTCCCCCCTTCTTTCTTCCTTCCCAGAGCTCTCTCGTCCTGAGTGCGCCGCTAACGACCCCGCCCGCGCGCCAACCTCGCAGGCGACGCCCCAATCCGGACCATCGCGGCGTCGTACTTCCTCCCGACGTCGGCGCTGCACTCGTTCGCGAACGTCACCGGGTACAGGCACGACGCGCCGCCGTTCCAGTGCCCGGACCTGCCGTGCGTCCCCTTCCCCTGCCCCTCTTCCGCGGCGGGCGCTGACGAGGAGGGAGGAGGAGCAGGTGGTGCACGTGCAACCCCGCTAATAGCGGGATGAACGCCCATGGGCAGTGGTAGACTTGACGGGGACGGGGATGTACTGGAGAGTCCTTCGCGCGTGTGTGCGGCACGGAGAGGGAGGGGAGAGGATGCGGGTGAGGAAGCGAGGGTGCGCTTCTCCGCGAGAGCGCGCACCGCGCCGCGCCGCGCGTGTTGTACGAGGACACGGCCGCTTCTGCGACCCGACTCATGAAAGGTGCAGATGAGCGGCGGCGAGGTGAAGCAGGGGTTACTCATCCACGCGTCGCGGTCGCGCCCGGACGCGTCGACCCCAGATCGAGCAAGCGGTGCCGGCGGGAAGGCCGGCGGACTTCCTGCCTCCCACCTTGCTCCTCCTGCTCGCTCGCTCGTTACGCTCGTTCTGCAGCACCGTGATGCAGCTGCCCGCCTGGCTGACCGATCTCGCGCAACGCGGTGCGCCCCCGCCCTCCCAGCCTTGCGCGCGCTCCCACGCCCGATCGCCACCCCGCCCGCGCATGCTGACGCCTGATGTGCGCCACAGCAGGACCCGACTACGCCCCCTTGCGCAGGCCGCTTCGCGCGCGCGGGCGAGCGGTCTTCGTCGCTCGCCGTCGCGGGCGCGAACGCGGAGGGCGGCGAGGAGATGAAGGACCGGTTGACGACGGCGGACCTGCGCCTGTCGTTCGAGGAGGAGCGCGCCGCCGCCGCCGCGGGACGCGAGCAGCAGACGTGCGCGGCTCGCGCTCGGAGCTGCACTCGTGGGCGCCGCCCTTGCGCTCTCCCTCCTCGCCGCGCGATCCTCCTCCTCCTCCTCCGCGCCCGCCGCACGCTGGACGCCCCCTGCCCCGCACGGAACTTCTCCTCAGGGCAGTGGGTACCGCGGTCCCCGCCGCCCGCGGAGAACGCGACCATCTGGGCGTCGACGGGGTTCAGCGGGTGCGCGCAGAACTGGTTCCGCAACGAGTGGCACCTCGGCCTCGAGCGACCGAGCGAGGCGAACCCCGCGGGCCCGGCGGGGGAGTGGCCGATGAGTCCGTACCGGAGGCAGGCGGGCGGGTGGAGGTGGGAGCCTGAGGGGGAGACGTGCGCGGCGCTGGATGATGAGGAGGGAGGATGGCGTGCAGGGCGTGCAGGTGCGGAGGCTGCTGCAGGACTTGGTGGATCGAGGCGGGTGGCTCATCATCGGCGGTGCGCCTTTTCCGGCTTCCTTCTTGCGCGGACGCTGACGAGCTGGCGCGCAGACTCGCTCTCGGAGCAACAGTTCTTCTCCCTCGGCTGTTTCCTCTTCCCGCACGTGCTTGCGCTGTGGCCCTACCCGCCGATGAGCGTGTGGCATCAGATCAAGGAGGAGCACCTCCTCCTGGACCCGGCGAGCCCGCTCGTCGCGAGCGGCGAGCTCCGCTTGCCCGACGGCTTCGACTTCGAGGGCACGCCGCTCATCTCGCACGTCAGGTGCGCTTTCTATTTCCAAGAGTAGGAGAAGTCGAGATTGACCCGCCCTTCGGCAGGACCGACCACGGCCTCGCGCCATCCGAGCTTGTCGATATCTACGCCTCCTTCTACGCCTCCACCCCGCCCTCCCTCGCCACGCGCTACCCCGCGCTTGCGTCCCTCCCGCCCCACGCAGACCGCTCTGCAATCCTCACCGCCGTCGAGACCTTCTCCCCCACGCTCGACTACTACCTCAACCTCTTCCTGCGTCCCTCCTCCCCGCGCAACATCACCACCGGCATCTCCCCGTCCTACGCACCGGAGTCGACCCCACCCAACTCACTCGAGAAGGAGAGCACCGCGACGCGCTCGGCGCACTACCGCGCACTGATCTTCAGCACCGGCGCGCACTTTAGCGACCGGCACTTCACCCTCCCGCAGGGCGAGGTGACGTACGCTGTCCCCGCGGGCGTCGACGCGAACGGCACGGCCGTTCCCGCGCACGAGGCGCGAGGAAACGCGCAGGTCGAATTCTTCGAGCTCGTTGTCGACGCGTGGGTCGCGCGTGTCGACGAAGCGCTGCGTCGCGCCATGGCGAAGGAGCGCGAGGGCAAGGTGGTCGTCGTGCGCCCGAGCAGCGGCGGGCACAACGACTGCCACCGCGCGATGCGGCCGGTGCTCGACGGCGAGGAGGCGAGGAGCGACTGGTACAGCTGGGGGGACATGCCGAAGATGAATGACAAGGCGCAGGTGCGCTCGCTCTCGCTGCTTTGCACCCGCATGTTATGCTGACAAGACAGTCTCACCACCGCAGGTCCTCGTCGAGGAGCTCGCCAACCCGCAAATGGTCTTCCTCGACCTCGCCCGCCCTGCGAGCCTCCGCCCCGACGCCGTGAGTCTCCTCTCCTGAGTGCGCCCGTGGAGCATTGCGCTCTTTCCGACGCGCTCGCAGCGCCTCGTCACGCACAGACCCCTCGCTCAGGAGACCGTCCCGCTGACCTTCCCAACTCGCCTTCTGACAGCACACCAACGATGACTGCCTGCACCTCTCAACGGGGACGGGCGTCATTGAGGGCTGGACGCGCTACATCTCGTACTACCTCCGCGAGCGGAGCGCGTATGACGACGAGAAGGGGCCGAGCACGGGATGGGAGAGAGTGAAGGGGATGGTGCGCTGGCCGCACTGAGCATTGGGCGAGGGTAGAATCATAGATCTGTACAGCGCATCCGCAGTATGTATCCCTGCATCGCATCGTTCATTCTTCCACGAGGGGAAGAGTCCCGTTCAGCGCGAAGCGGCGGAGGAACTGGTTGCAAGTCCTCGTGCTTTCCTGCTGGAAGTGCGCCTTGTCGGTTTGATCTGAGCGTGTCTACAGCCGTCGAGATGGCCGCGGCGGCAAGCGAGGGTGGCGCTCTGCGGCAATAGACCAGAACCGCTTCTCATCTCCGACGACACGGCGGCTTTCTTCTGCTTTGTCCCACACGCAACAAGCCATGTTCACGCCCTTACCGTCCTTCGTCGGCGGCCTGCTGCTGTCCTACTCGACTTCGGCGCTGCTTCTCACGCAAGGCCGTGTCCTCGGCTGCAGCGGCGTCGCGCACGGAACGATCGCGTCCATCGTTTCTTCGGTCGTTCCTGGCGCGCGGCAAGGCCCGAAGAAGGGCGACAAGAAGGGAGCACGGCGCCG
Organism: Rhodotorula kratochvilovae; assembly: GCA_019926025.1. Taxonomy (NCBI): domain Eukaryota; kingdom Fungi; phylum Basidiomycota; class Microbotryomycetes; order Sporidiobolales; family Sporidiobolaceae; genus Rhodotorula; species Rhodotorula kratochvilovae. The sequence goes on from JAHSUG010000014.1 coordinate 410,363, forward strand.
CACCTGCCAGCACCGACGGGTGGAAGGTCGCGACGCTCGGAGGGTTGTTCGCCGGCGGCGCCCTCCTCCGCCTCTTGCGCCCGGAGCTCGAGGCGTGGGTCGGAGCGGCGATCTTTGACGCCCCGTTGAGCGCGGGGACGGCGGGGCTCGGGCGGGTCGTGCTTGCTGGGCTGTTGGTAGGCGCGGGGACGAAGGTGCGTCGGACTCCAGGGCTCGACCGCTTGCTTTCCGCGCCGAACTGACATGCCATCCCGACGCTGCAGCTCGCCAACGGATGTACGAGCGGCCACATGCTCCTCGGCCTCGCACGCCTCTTGAAGCGCTCGTTCGCCGCCGTTGTCACCTTCTTCGCGACCGCTCTCCTCACCTCCCGCCTCGCCCCGTCATCTGTCACGACGCGCATTGTCCCGAGCGGCACCCTCGTGTCTCTCTCGCCGACCCTACCCCTCTCATCGCTCTCGCGCTCTTTGCCCTCCCGCCACTCCTCTCCCTCCCTCCTCTCCATCGCTCCCGCCGCGCCTCCTCGACCACCTACCACCTCCTCCACTCCTTCCTCCTGGGCATGACCTTCACCCTCGGTCTCGCCCTCGCGGGGATGACCCGCCCCTCCAAGGTCCTCTCGTTCTTCTACGTCCCCCTCCCGGGGCGTTTCCTCCCCTCCCCGCCGCCCGGCGCGGCGTGGGACCCCTCTCTTGCGATGGTCGCGCTCTGGCGGACTCCTGCCGAACATGGCGGTTTGGCAGGCAGTCAAGGGGTGGAAGACCCCGCTGCAGGCGAGCGAATGGAGCGTCCCGAGCAGCGGAGGCAAGGTCGACGCACAGCTCGTGCTTGGTTCGGCAGCGTTTGGCGTTGGGTGGGGGCTCATGGGGTGAGTCTCAACTCCTCAGTGGATGACGCCTGACGGACGATGCGAAGAGCGCGCTGGAGAAGCGAGACCGACCATCCTTCCTACCTGCAGCATCTGCCCCGGCCCGCTCTTCGCGGTCCTCGGCGCCGGCTCCTCCATCAGCGGCTCCGCCATCTCCGTCTTCGCTGGGGCCTTCGCAGTGGGTGGTCTCGCCGCGGGAAGGGCGCTGGCGTAGACGAAGGGGGATGAGTGGGGTAGACGCCGTCGCATTTTGGAGACTCTAGATCCTGCGGGCCTGTACCACACACTCTTTCAATATGGTAGAATGCACGAGACTGTCCATTACGATATATCACTGCTCTAACGCCCCTTCCCTCATTCCGGCGCTTCTTGTCCACCTCAGTTCCGCTCTTCTCGCAGTTTACCTCCCGACAAGCGCCTTCGCCTGCGCCAGGTAGACGACCAAGTCCTCCTGCTTCGTCTTGAAGACGAAGAGGCCGCCCAGAGCAATGCCGTAGCCGACAAGCTGCGTGCGAGAGCAGGTCAGCACGCGCGGAGGAGAAAGAGCGGGGCGGGAGAGACGCACCTGGATAAAGGTGACGGGCGTGCCGAAGAGGACAACGGAGCCGCTGACGAGGAGGATGTCCTTGAGGACCCCTGCGCTCATTCGCGGTCAGCTCGGCTCGCTCGGGGAGGTCAAGGAGCGGACGCACCCGAGAGCGTGAGGACGAGCGAGCTCGCGCAGCCGATGAGGAATACGACGCTGACGTTGAGGAGGAGGGCGACGTTGCAGTTGATGAAGAGGGTAACGGGGCCGACCTTGTCGAGGATCTGCTCGAACGGCGTCCAGCCCTCGAAGGGGAGGATGAGGAGGCCGTTGAAAACGGCGCAGACCTGCGTGCAGAAGCTCAAGTAAGCGTGCGCGCATGCCGGAATCCCCAACTCCACGGGTCGCTTATGCAGAAGAACCGAGGGCGGAGAATGGGAGGCGGGCGGAACGTACCGGAGCGTAGTAGTACAGCGACACGAGCGGGTCCATCCGGAGCCCCTGGAGGAGCTTCTGGATCGCGACGAGGCGCGTTGCCTCGAACATGATGCCGAGGCACTGGAACACGAATCCGCTGAAGACGAAGCGGAGCTCGCCGTACGACGCGAGCGCGACGCCCGCCGAGATGCCGATGACGGTCACCGCCTTGCGCTTGTCCCAGTTGTCGAGGCCCATCATGACTGACATGCCGAGGACAGCGACCGAGGTGAACGCCTTGAGCCTGCCGAGTGCGAGGTGAGCGTACGTTCGCGCGCAGATGGGCCACGAAGTCAAGCAAGCGCGCGACGCACATCTGGATGAACGAGACCGAGAGAGTGAGGTATGCGAGGTTCGAGAAGATGAGCGAGGCGGAGAACAGTGCGCCGATGGGGACGATCTGTAGGTGGATGGGCAAGTCAGCCTTTGCTTCGACGACGGCAGGGTGGGCGAATGCGCACGTTCTTGTACCACCTGTCCCAGCTCATCTGGACGTTGTCGAGCCCGTCAATCAGGTGCGTGAAGCGGCGCATCAAGCGGGTCGCGATAGTTGCGTAGACGAGGTGGGTCGTCTGCGCTCGCGAGATGGTCAGTCCTGCTCCAGAAAGCGCGTGGGGCACTACGCACGGTGAGGAAGATGGGGTAGCGGAAGTTAAGGTCGCCCTCCTTGTCGCCGCTGCTCGAGAAGATCGTCAGGTCGTGGTCGAGGCAGAGGACGGAGATGGACGCACAGGATCCACGCGTTCATGAGGATAACGCTGGACGACAATGCGATCCAGATGGCGATGATGGGTGCCGGGTGCATCTTCTTCGGGACCTGCGTTATTTTAAGCGGAAAGGAGGGAGGGTCGGAGACGAGGAGGGTCAGCGCGGCGTCCTCGACGTCTTGAGCTTGTTGCGCGCCTTGACAAGCAACTGAGCTGTCTCAGTACGCTACGCGGATGCGCTCTGCTGCCACAGCCGGCGGGAAGACCCTAATCGTCGCCTCCAAGGCTCCCCACCTGCGCAATGGCAACCTCGCTGTCCCCACCTGCAGAGGCGCGTATCCTCGGTACACCTACGATCAGTAGGTGACTACCGGCGCGCAGCGCAACGTCCCATTCTCCACACGCCGTGCCGCCGCTAAGCGGCCGCGGATCCTCCGCCGCAAGAATCCGGACGAGGAGAGCGCACGCACCGCGGTAGTCGAGTTCGCCGGCGCAGGGAGGTGCTCCTCTTCCTCGAGCTCCTGCAGATCCGCCTTGAACTGCGCGTCGTCGCCGCCGCGGCCGCGGGCGGTCGAGTCGCGGCCCTCCTCCTCCGCGAGGAGCGCATCGGCCTCTTGCAGCGCGATGGCGTCGCGGTCCTCGAGAGCGATCTTGGAGCTCATGCTGGCAGCAGCGAAGGGCAGGAGAGGAAGCGAGGAGTTGCGGAAGAGGGACCGTCGCGTCCTCCGCAAGCGCGCGCGTGCTGCGAACGCGTCGACCGTGTCTCTCTCGTGAAGAGCGCGGGCAAAGGCAGGGTTCATTGTCTAAGGCTACAGGCTCGAGATAAGGGAAGCAGAACGGAGTAAAATACGGAGCGGGAACAGGGGTATCGCGAGCAGCTGCGGTGCGCGGTGAAAGCTAAGGGCGGAGCAGCGGGACTGGCTGCGTCTAGAGCGTCCGCGTCGAGTTGATGGGACCCGGACCGATGCTGCGCGGCGGAAGTAAGGTGGTCAGCGCTTGTGGGCGCGGAAGGAGACGAGTACAGGACGCACCAGATCGCGAGCTGGTAGTTCGCGTTGACGAACCCGCTCTGGAGCGTGTTTCCAGTCGAGCGCGCCGAGTTGTACAGGAGCGGCTGCGTCGACGGCGTGCCTGTGAAGCACGAAGAGGAGAAGACGCCGCCAAAGTTGACGTTCGAGAACGAGTTGCCCGTGAAGGTCGCCCGACTGTGCCCGTCCACCGAGATACCGTACCCGAAGTAGCCGGTCGCGCCGGTTGTGAACGTGTTGTCGGTGAAAGAACCGCCGTAGGTGATCGCGGCGTTGGACAAGCCTGCGTTCCAGGTGGACGGGCCCGTCGCGATGCCGACCTTGAGCAGGCTCGCCTTCGCCGTGATCGTGTTGCCGCTCACCACCGTGCCGGTGTAGCTGCCCGCGTACGGGTTGTAGTCGACGCTGTGGCATGAGCAGGAGAGGTCAGCGGGTGGGCCTTCTCAAGCACGAGAGTGGGAGGAACGCACGCGTTGATCCCGCCGAGCGCTTGCCGCTGGTCCGTGATGATCGTGTTGCCCTTGATCTGCGAGCCGGGTGCGCCGAAGATGACGATGCCGCCGTCCGTCGCGTCCGTGATTCTGCGGACGGAGAAAGTCAGTATCCAGTTCGAAAAGAGGAGGAACCGGAGCCAGATTCACGTGTTGCCCGAAACGATGCTGTTCTTGCACGCGACCGAGATGCCGTCCGCCCACTGGCCGGGCGGGTAGCTCCCCGTGTCGCGGCGGGCGCGCCTCGCGCCGCTGCGGCGGCTGAACTGCTGCGCGCCGCTCGGCGCATGACCGGACGGGCCGACCTGGTTATCACGCACGACAGCGCCGTCGCACTGGTTCTGGTAGCCCTCGATGACGTGCAGCGCGGACCAGCCGCGCGGCTCGTACGCCTTGACGTTCTTGATCACCTGGTTCGCGTTGTTGCCGCCCATCTCGATGAGCGCGAGGCCGTTCGAGACGACGCCGAGGCCGGGGCGGTTGCCGTTGACGATGATGTTCGAGATCGTCGAGCCGTCGTTCCCCGCGTCAGCGATGTACAGTGCGCAAGTCGTGTCGGAGTCGGTGATGGTGAGGGTCGCGCGCGCCGAGTCGAGCGGGAGGCCGTACGTCGTGAGCGTCTGGTTCGTGCCGTACATGTAGATCGGGCCTTCGAGGTTGATATTGGCGTTCGGACAGAGGTAGACGGTCGTGTCGGCACCGCCATCTGTAGGGGGCGCGGGGTCAGCATCGTCAGGAAGGCGCGGGGTTAGCATTGCTCAGGGAGAAGATCAGGGAGAAGACGCACAGTAGAAGAGCGAGTTGATGACCGTCGCATCTATGAAAAGGGGAAGAGCGGGCACATCTCGCACCTGAGCACCCACTCGCCATCACACCGGTGCGCGGAGGGACTCGACGCACTGTACTTGCTGTCGAGGCAGTTCTTGCCGCCGAGGTTGAACAGCGTCGGCCTTGCGTCGGTGACCTTGCTCGACGGGCACGGGAGGAGCCCACAGAGGATGCCGCTGAGGAGGCCCGTCACGCTCTTGAGCACGCCGTCGATGTTGAGTCTCACCGCCGAGTTGACGAGCGAGACGGCCGCCTGGCCGAGCTGGCTGAGCGTCCGCGCCGTCGTTGCGGTGAGAAGAGTCGCGACCTGCTGGACAGTGAGGAGGACGGGGTCGGGCGGGTGCACGAACGCCGGCGTCGGCGCGGGCGACGCGATGTTGAACGGCGTCCTGGTGATATCCGTGAGGGACGCGCGCTTGGCAGTCCGCGTAGCGGGCTGGTCGACGACGGCCTGCGCCTGCGTCGCGACGGCGACGATGAGGGCGAGGGCGACGAGGCTGCTGAGGACGTGCATGTTGCCGTCAAGTAGGTCGGGGTGAAAGGAGTGTGGGTTGAGTTGGACGTTGCGCTAGGCAAGGGAGGGTACGTCGGGCCGCAGGGGAGGAAACCAAGAGGGGTGAGACGAAGGGGAGATGAACCGCCGGGGTTTCTCGCTTCGAGAGTCTCGCGCTGGATCGCAGGAGCGTCTCGACAAGCTGGCAGCACCGGGCAAACAGCAAACAAACACGACGGGGTGGGACGAGAGGGAAGAACAGAGTCGCCAGCCTCTGCGCGCACTTGGCGCACAGGTCGGGACACAGAGCGGAAGCAGCTGTTGATTGTCTGCGCTCCAGTCGGCCGCGCGAGAGCTCCGGCCCGCAGGGCGATCCTGCCTGATTGAATGCGACGAGAGCGCGTTGATGAACGCCTGGAGCGGATCCGTCGTGGAAGCGGCTGCGGAAGAGGCAACATGGGCCAGAGACCTGCCAGGCGGCCGTACTGCGTCGCGTCGCGAGGTTTGGAGCATGCAGACGACATCAAAGCCATGGTGGAGATGCTCGAGAACGAGTGCGACGGACTTCCGCCTCGGGAAGGGGGGCGCTCCCCGGGCGGTCGTCCGGCAGCCAGCCCCGCCTGGATGGAGAAGCTCGTCGGCGGAGAGCAGCAGCCTCGGAGCCGCTGTTCCATGGTAGGACCCCTCCCCTTGGCGTGAGCTGCGAGAGTGGACCGCTCCGGGAGATGGGAGCGACGAGGCCAGGTTGGTCCAAGGGCGCGACGACGCGGGACTGCGAAGGGTCTGCAGCTGCATCTCCGTCGACCGTGTACGAGGCGAGGCCGCGCTTCTACACGCCGTCTGGAGCTGCGTGCAGGTTGGGCGGGGGGGAAGCGGAGGAGACGGACGAGGCGCTCGCTGCTCTCCACCGCCGCTCGACTTGCTCGTGCTGCTCCGTGCTCGACAGGACTGTCTTGCGAGAGACTATCGAAGATGGCCCCGACCGCCCAGTTCATCCCCGCGCCCGCGCTCGGCGCTCCTCACGCTCATCAGCACGACCATAGCCACGAACACTCGCACGACCACGGCGCGCAGGAGCACGGCCATACCCACGACATCATGGAACACCCCGGTATGCCTCTTTCCTCCCTGTCCTTGCGGCGGACGAGGAAGCCGCCGCCTCGCCCTCCCCCCACATCTCATCGCCAAGTTCGCTGATCTCGCTCGTACGCATGCCCAGGCAAGTTCACCGAGCGCGACATGCCCGACTTCAGCGGTCGCGACTGGAAACAGCGCGGCTTCACCATCGGCATCGGCGGGTTTGTCCCTCCTTCCTCCCTCCTCGCGGCGCAGCAGAGGTGCTGATCCTCCTCACTCACCGCCGCGCAGCCCCGTCGGCTCCGGCAAGACCGCCTTGACCCTCGCACTGTGCCGCTACTTCCGCGACACGCACAACATCGGTCCGCCTCCGCCCGCCCGCCATCCTTCTCCCGCAGGAGCTGACCCTGAGAGAGCGCAGCCGTCGTCACGAACGACATATTCACCCGCGAGGACCAGGAGTTCCTCATCCGCAACGAGGCGCTGGCGGACCCGGGGCGGATCCGTGCTATCGAGACGGGTGCGCTCGTCGTTCTCACCGTTTCTGCTTGGCGCTGACCTCGGTACGCTTGCGCAGGTGGTTGCCCGCACGCTGCTATCCGGTGCGCTTCACACAGGGCTGCCTTGCAATGCCCGCGCGCATGACGAGCGGACTTGGACAGTGCTGACCTGCCGGCGCTCCGCAGGGAGGACATTTCTGCCAACCTCGGCGCGCTGGAGGACCTGCAAGCGACGTACCACTGCGAGCTGCTGCTGTGCGTTTTTTCCTCGCTCTCTAGAAGACGGCACTGACGGTGGCTCCTTCTTGCGACTCTCGCGCTTGTTCTTCTCTCCCCACCCTCGACACGACTCTCGTACTGCTGATATACCCCGCGCGTCTTGACGCGACGGGCAGAGTGGAGAGTGGCGGCGATAACCTTGCAGGTGTGCCCTCTCCCCCTATCCGCTGCATGCTCGGCAGCTGACCCCTCCACACCGCAGCGAACTACTCCCGCGAGCTTGCTGATTACGTGAGCACCGATCTTCTTCAGCTTACGTCCTCCTTCTTCTTCATGTGCTGACGTTCGCCTGTCCCACAGATCATCTACGTGATCGACGTCTCGGGAGGTGATTCCCCGCTCCCCTCCCCTCGCTCCACCCTCGGCGCCGTACTCGCCTCAGCCTGCTGATCTGACTGCGCGCACGTCCCCCTCTGCTCCCTTCTACAGGCGACAAGATTCCGCGCAAGGGTGGCCCGGGTATCTCGCAGTCCGACTTGCTCGTCGTGAACAAGGTGCGTCCTTCCGCACCCTCGCTCGCTTCGCATCCCGCTCAGTTTCCCTCCCCCATAGATCGACATCGCGCAGTACGTCGGTGCGTCGCTCGAGGTGATGAAGCGCGACGCAGACAGGATGCGTGACCACGGCCCGACGCTGTTCACCTCGGTGAAGAACAATGAGGGAGTCGAGGGCGTTGCGGAGCTGATCAAGGCGGCGTGGACGGCGGCAACGGGGATGAGCAAGTAGGCGGGATTGCAGTGAAGACATACTGGAAAGAACGCACGTTGCGGGAGAGCGCTCGTCTCATCAGTTCGCTCAACGTGGCGGTGCTCTCGAGCCCTCGCTCCCTCCCACTGCTCGCTGCTCGCACCGAGCAACATGGCGCCCGCGCACGACAGCAATCCCGACGACTCAGACCTCGACTCGAGCGCGCCACTACTCCCTGCGCCCGCATCCTCCGCCCCGCACAAGCCGACGACGACCGCGCCGTCCTCGCGCGGCCGCATCGCCTGGGCGTGGGCCGTGCTAGGCTGCTTCGGGATCGGGCTCCTCTGGCTCGCGTTCGGGACGTCCTACATCGACCGGCGCGACCCTCAAGGTGCGAGGGAGGATGACCCGCGCTTCCCCTCGCGGGTGGGCTTCGAGGGCCCGACGCCGACGGTGCGTCCGCTCTGCATGTACAGGAGTCGTACACTGACCGTAATGAGCAGGGCAAGGAGGCCTTTGCGGCGGCGACGGCTTACCCCAGCAACTTCGACTCGTCGCCTCTCCACCCGCCTGCTGAACTCGCCTCGGAGAAGGTGCACACCCTCTCCTTCGCTTGAATTCGCAGCGCGAGCTGACTGGACTGACTGCACGCAGTTCAACATTCTGCACCACCTCGGGAACCTCGCGCCGTGGCGGACGGTAAACCACGGCTTGAAGGGGACGGCGCAGGTCCCCGACGGCTGCACGGTCGAGGAGGTGCGTCCGACTCCCTCGTCCCATCCCTTGCCCCAGCCGCGTTCTCTCTGCGATCCGGGGCGCTCCCGCGCCGTTTGCTCGGCTCGGGTGTGCGAAGTAGGCCAGCCCACCGGGACGAGGTCCAGAACCCCGCGCCGCAAGTCCGCAAATTCTGCCCGAACGCTCGGCCGCAATCCGGCTAGATGCAGCCTGTACGGCCCTGATGGCACGCACGGCCGGTGTTTAAGGGGAGATGAACATGCAGCGCCTCGAATTGCCGCTGAACGTTCACTCATCCTCTTCTTCCGGGCGCGCTTCCGCAGGTCCAGCTCCTTCACCGGTGCGTCCCTCTTTCTCCGCGCGACTTGTGGGGATGATAGGCTGATATTATCTACGCAGGCATGGCGCGCGGTACCCGACGAGCGGCGCCGGGACGGAGGCGTTTGCGCGCGACGTTGTTGGCGCTCCAGGCTTCAAGGCGTGCGTCCTCTCCCGCATTCCCTTCTCTCGCTTTAGCTCACGCCTCTCGTGTCTCGCTCGCTTGCCCTCACGACTCTCTCCCCTTTCTCCCTTGTTCCCTCGACGCGCAGGTCGGGCAACATGTCTTTCCTGAACGACTGGAAGTACCGCCTCGGCGCCGAGATCCTCACGCCGTTCGGACGGGAGCAGCTCTTCAACCTCGGCGTCTCGTTCCGCACCAAGTACGGCCACTTGCTCAACGAGGGGCAGAAGCCGGTCTTTCGCACGGAGAGCCAGGTGCGTTGCGATTCTCTTCCCTCGTCGGACCCGCGCTGATCAGCGAACGAGCGCGCAGGATCGCATGCACGCGTCGGCGCTCAACTTCGCCGCCGGGTTCTGGGGCAGTAGGTCCTGCTCTCCTCTTCGCTAGTCGTTTTGACTGACCGTTCGCGCCCACGCAGTCCCGTACGAGGAGCAGTACCACCAGCTCGTGACGATCGAGTGGCCTGGATACAACAACACGCTCGCGCCGTACATGACGTGCACCAACGCCAACAGGCTCGACCTGACGCGCGGCCTCACGAAGATGGCCGAGTGGAGCAGGGTCTACCTCGACGGCGCAAGGAAGAGGCTGCAGAGCCAGGTTGAGGGCGTGACGCTCTCGCACCGCGACCTGTTCAACGTGCGTCAGCTCTCTCATCCCTGCCATGCTCGCCCTATCTTTCCGCTGTACATTCGAGCGCGCCGTCCATCGCGAACGGCTGCTAATGCGCTCGCTTTCCCTCCGCAGATGCAGCTCCTCTGCGCATACGAGCTCGTCGCGCTCGGCGGGAGCGCTTTCTGTCCGCTCTTCACGGAAGACGAGTGGCGCGGCTTCGAGTACGCGCACGACATCGAGTTCTACGACATCTTCGGTGCGTTGCCATCCCTTCCCTTCCTCGGCCGCATGCTCACAGGTAATCGTTTCCTCCCACCGCAGCTTTCGGCCAGCCCGCACAGGCTGCAGTCGGCAAGGGGTGGGTGCAGGAGTGGCTTGCGCGCACGCTCAAGCAGCCGCTCAGCGAGTTCAACACGACGACGAACGGCACGCTCCACACGAGCGAGTACTTCCCGCTCGACCAGCGTTTCTACGTCGACGCGACGCACGACGTGATCGTCTCGGCGGCCATCGTCGCGCTCGGCTTCACGTCGTTCGCGCGCTCCGGCCCGCTCCCGACCGACCACATCCCCTCGGACCTCTCCTTCGTCGCCTCGTCGATCGCGCCCTTCGCCGCGAACCTGCATTCGCAGGTTCTCTCGTGTCCGGCGTCCCCGCTCGTCCCGCGCGGGAAGAGCGACCGCTTCGTGCGCTGGATCCTCAACGATGGCGTCGTCCCGCTCGACGGAATCGCCGGGTGCGAGACGAACGACGACGGGCTTTGCCACCTCGACGCGTTTGTCGCTGCTACACAGGAGCGCCTCCAGAGCATCGACTGGGCGTACGACTGCCGTGCGTCACCTTCCGCTCTCTTTCCGCTTCGCTTGGCGCGGCGACCCCGCTCCCGCACCCGCTCACCCGCTCGCTTTCGCCCGCAGTTGCCGAATACGACCTGCCAGACGAGCCCATCAACGACGGTCGTCCCCCACGTACGCCCAAGTAGATCCTCCGCGCCTCGTAGACATACCCGTCCCCGCCGTCGATACCCTCCGCTCCGTGCACTGCTCCTCCGTTTTCACCCGGCTCTTCTTCCGCACTCCTGTCTGCATCGCGCATTGAACGAGCTCGTCAACTTGCGCCCGGGTATGCGGACCGCAGCGACGCCTTGACTCCCGCGTCGGCGCTCGCCGAGGATATCAGCCGGCGCGCCCCTTTGCCAGTCCCGAGCGATGCGCGGCTGCCGTCCCGGCTCACCTGCTGCTCCTTTGCCCACGCTGCATCACTGCGATGCCGGGTGGACATTGTGCAAGCACGCGCAACCCAGCTGATCTCGCGAGCGTATGCCGGGAAGAGAAGGTGTCGCCTTCCCGCCGGTGGGCGGCTAACGAAGCTCACAAGCTCGCCGTCATGGCGGCGCGTTGAGCCGCTCCTGGGCGCCCTTGCAGGCTGACGTACAGCGGCTTGCAGGCTCCACCTCGAGTGAGGAAGGGGGCGGCGCGATGGCGCGCTGGCTCTATCCTCCAGGCCATTGAGCGGAGAAGAAAGATAGAGTGCCTCTCCGCGCGATCGAGAAAGGCATTTCATCTGGCGGGCACCGCGTTATGCACGGGAATCAGGCGGGAGCGAGCAAGCACAGCGCCACGAAGCAGCTTGGGAAGGCCCGCTCGAGCCCCACTCCTCCTCCGCGCACCGCGTACGCAGGCTTTGCGCGCACGCGGCGTTCCGCGCCGCCCAGTCTCCGCGCTTCGTGGATCTGGCGCCGGGTCTGATCAGTACTGCGGCCGGCGCAAGACAAGGTTAAAAAGTGCAGGCACGCCTCGCGCGCCTGGAGCCAACCATTTGGAGCCTGCGAAGCTCGGGAAAGCGCGCGGCGCGGGGTGCGCGGGGCGCTCGGCTGGGAAGTTGGACAGCGGCCAGGCGAAGGGGGCGGCGCGGCTTGACGACGGTCATCGTGGCGACGAGGAAGCCGGCTTGCTCCAGTTCTCCCTCCTGCGCTTCCACCCGTCTCCCGTCGCCGCTCCAACTGTATCTCACCGCCGCCTGCGCGCGTCCCGGACTTCATCGCCTCAGCGCTGTCTGCGGTCCCCCGCATCAAACTCTCGCTCCCGCCCAACTCCCCGCCGCGCCGCTCTCCCTTCGCTCGTCCCACCCGCGCACACAGCGCACCGTCGTCGAACAATGGCGGACTTGTCGTCGACTGCACCGTCGGCTCCCGCTGTCGCCAGCTCCAGCACGCCCAAGGCCCCCCGCAGCCAGTTCCTCCAGAAGCTGCACAGGTGCGTCCCGCTCGCTGCAGGCCATCGATGCGCCTCCTTCATGACGTCCTGCTCACATTCTCTTGCGCCCGCGACGCAGCATCCTCGAGAACCCCATCGACCCGAATGGCCTGCGGTGGGTCACGGACGACTCGTTCGAGATCAGCAGCAAGGACGCCATTGCGATCCATGCCCTCAGCCCAGCCTTCGAGTTCCACTCGTGCGTCTGCTTCCTGGAGGATTCGGCAGAGCATCCGCTGACCCTTATCCTCTCGTCCGGCAGGCTGAGCAGCTTTATCGTGAGTCTCGCTCTCCTACTGCGCGCGCCGCTTTGCAGTCTGCGCCGCTTCCATTGACTGCAACGCAGCTGCTGGAGACGGTGGAGCGACGAGGGCGGCGATAGCGCGGGATCACCTGTACTAACCTTCACCTCTTGCTTTTCCGCAGCGGCAACTGTCGTACTATTCCTTCCGCCGCCTTTCCGACCGTCGCCGCTCAACTGAGCGTCGCAACTCGAACCCGGGCTACATCCTCTTCAGGTGCGGTTGTCCGCCCGTTCGCGCACAAGCTCCTACTGACGTCTCCTTCCTTTCGGCCAGCCACCCCTCTGGCTTCTTCGTCCGCGGTGACCCCGCGCAGCTCACCAAGATCGTTCGCAAGGCGCGCACGCGTCCCGAAAAGGGCCGTCGCGCGAGCGAGTGCTCTACCGCGTCCGACGAGGGCCTCGTCTCGCACCATCCCTACCCGATGCCGGCGTGGCCGCCCGTCGACTACCGGTCCTCGTTCTCGACGGACCGCCCGACGTTCCAGCTCCCGAGTTTCGGCTCGTCCTTCAACAACGCCGTCCCGCCGAGACCGGAAACGACGCAATGGCGCGCTTACGCGCCGTCGACGGGCTCGTGGTTCGACCCGAACCGCGACGACGCAGACCGCTACAGCGCGCCGCCGCGGCGCGCGAGCCTCGGCGACTTCAAGCTCTCGCCGTCGGGGGCGGCGCAGCCTGCGCCGTACCAGTCTACCCTGTCGAGCCTGCAGGAGGAGCGGCCGCGCCTTCGCAAGTCGGCGTCGTCGCTCTGCGTTACGACAGGCGGCGAGATGCAGCCGCACGATCTTTACGGTCAGCAGCAGGCGCACGACGCCGCCGAGCAGGGCTTCCGCTCGTCGCCGTATCCGACGCCGACGTTCAGCCCGACGACCGCCTCGTACTTCCCCAGCGCCGCGCAGACGGTCCCTCCGCAGGGTTACCTCGCCTCCGGCGCAACGGGCGCTTACACCACGGCGCCGCATCACTCGCACTTGACGAACGAGCCGTCGCCGTTCACGGCGTCGTACCAGCCCGTCGCGCCGAAGGACGGTAGCGCGTCGCAGCAGCAGCCGTACCAGACGCCGTCGCCGGAGCACTCGCCCTTACAGGAGGTCGTCGGGCTCCCCGCGCTCTCGCAGACGGTTCCGCCGCTCGGGCACCCCGCGCATCCCGCAACGGCGCCAAGCGGCAACGGCGCAGACCTCGACCCGCGGTCGTACGCCCCGCTGCAGCAGCACTCGCAGGAGGGTCAGTCGCCGCGGTCGAGCTACGCCCCGCTGCCGCCGATGCAGTCGCGGTACTCGCTCTCGGGCCCGTCGTCGGCCGCGCATCGGCAGCCTCATCACGCGTACCAGCCGCAGCACAACCAGCCGCTGCAGCAGTACAACACCTCGTACGGGTATGCGCCGCCGCCGTCGCAGAACCAGCCGCAGCAAGCGCAGTGGAGTCCTACGGCGATCCGGTCGGCGTACTAGGCGATCTCACGCGCATCTCCCGCTCGTTCCCCCTACGCTCGTTCAGCAAGCCCCGTCGCTCTCGTTGTACCCTCTCCATACGTCGGTGTTGTTGCTAAGTATCCCTCCCTTTACTGCTGTCACCGCCCGTTGCCTTCACACCCGGAGGATCCTCCCTCCTCTCCGTCCACCCCTATCACCGCATCTGTGCCCTGTCTGTACCACCCCCGCTCTGCAGGCCCTTTGTCATCGCCGCAAAGACGTTGTGCCCTCCCATGTTCCTTGTCTTTGCGCGAGCGGGAGAGGAGAAGAAAGACGACAAAGCCGATTGTCAAGGGCACCGCGAGAGAGGCAAAAGATACAACACAACGAGAGTGTCTATGAGGGCGGCACATGCGCGGGCAGCGTCTAGACGTCGCAGAACGCCTTCAAGAACTCCTGGTAGTCGTACTCTCCCTCGCCTCCCTCGCCCTGCGCGCCGGCGGGAGCACCATCGACCTCGCCGGACGAGACCCAGCGCGGCATGTAGTCCTTGAGGAAGGCGACGGCCGTGGGCGGGAGGGAGAGGCGGCCGATATCCAGGTCGGTGAGGAAGGGCTGCATAGCGCGCAATAGCATGGGAAGGAGGGGTCAGTATCGCTGCGCTGCGAGGGATCGGCCGACTCGCGTGCTCCGCCATGGACGGCGAGACGGCAGGACTGATTGGCGCGGGTGCTCAAGGGGAGAGAAAAAGGAAAGGAGGGGACAAGGGAGATTGAGGGACGAACCTTGTCCTCCGCAGCGGAGCGGAACAGTGCGCGCAGCCTTCCCGCCGAGGGGCGCTCCTCCGCCTGCTCGGTCTGCGGCGGCGTGCGACGTGCACGGTGTGATGTGACACGGGAGAGGGAAGGCGGGGGCCGAGGCGGGACGAGCGGGTGAAAAGGGTCAGTTCGGCCGGGAGACGGTGAAGAGCGCGAGGGGCGCACCATGAATCGCAGGAAGTCGTCAAAGTGCACGAGCCCGTCCGCGTCCTGCTTCAACTCGTCGAGGTCCTGCGCGTCTCCCTCGTCAGCCGGCCTTCCCAAGTTGCCTCGCCGAGGCTGGAGGAGGGGGAAGGGGCGACGCACCACCTTCGGGACGCCCAGGCTCCCCAGCGCGCCGTCAAGCTCATTGAGGTCGAGGGCGTTCTTGCCCTCCTTGTCGAACGTCCGGAACGCGGTCGAGAGCTCCTCGAGCTGCTCCGGGGTGAGGGAGGTCGCCTTGCGCGCGACCATCTGTACGGCGGGTCGTACGCGTATCAGCACTTCGTCCATCAGCACTTCGTCCTCTGACGACGTATTGATGGAGAGAGAACGAGCCGCGCACCTGGTTCTCGACAAACGCCCGCCTTGCCCTCACCGCCCCCTCGAGCGCATCCACCCGCTCCTGCAGCTCCCCCGCGCCGTCCGCCTGCCCCTCGACCGCATCAAGCGCATCGCACGCGTCGCAATCCTCCTCAGCGGTGCGGACGGCCGCGAGCGCGCTCCGCAGGCTCGGGAGGCGGGCGGACGAGAGGCGGGAGAGGAGGTCCAGCTGCGTGGGGAGGGGCTGCGCGCACGACAGGAGGGTTCAGCGCGGGTGGAGGAGGTATAGGGAGAGAGAACGCACGTGCGCCGGCGAGGAAATCGCGCTCAGCTCGGCCTGCGCGGCGGACAGCGCGCGATCGAGCGTGTCCGCCTGTGCGAGGTACCGCGCGCGGGACTCCTCCTGCAGCCTGTGCGTGGGCGGGACGTCAGAGATGCACAGGAGATGGAGGGGAGAGTTGGGCGCACCGCTGGATCAGGCCCGCGATGAGCCGCCCCCGCTCGGCCTCGGCGGCGGTGAGTCCTTCCACGCGTCTGCGACCACCTGCGCGCGGGGTGCCGACGAAAGAGTCAGCATCGCCCTGCATATAGCGCGCAGACACGCCGAGCACAGCGCACCTCGACCCGCAGCCCCTCGGGCGCGTCGTACCCCCTCAGCCTGTACGTCTCCAACTTGACCCTGATGTTCCCGAGCAGCTCCTGCGTGTCGAGCTTCTCGCGCGCCCACTCGCGCTTCGGGCCCCGCTTGTGCGCGGCGAGCGCGGCGCGCGCGTTGAGGAGCGCGGGGTACGGCGTTGAGGAGGAAGGGGGCGAGGCCGCGAGGGCGGAGAGGGACGCGCGAAGGGCGGTGAGGAGCTGTGCGGGGAAGGGTCAGCGAGCCCGGGGAGAAGAGGGACAGGGACGGGAACATACAGCAATGACGCGGCGCTCGTAATCGTGCACGGCGAGCATCAGCCCGCTCGTCTCCTCGAGGAAGCGGCTGATGACCTTTGCCTCCGTCTCGGCTTGCGCTGCGGTTCCGTTGTCAACGGCTGCGAATGCGTGGCTAGAAAGAGTCGGATAGAGACGCACCGCGCGAAGAGAAGGCGTGGAAGTACTGCGCGACGTAGGTCATCACGCTGCGCTCGTCGGGCCTGCGCGTCCCGACGAGGTCATCCACCTCGAGCAAACGCTGCAGAAACGCGTCTCGTTAGCGCCCGCCTGAATGAAACAGGAGGACAGCGCGCACCGGGATCCCGAGGCTCTCCTCCGCGACGGCGAATGCCTTCTCGAGGTTCTCGGCCGCTGCCGACGGGTCCTTCCGCAGCAACTGGTAGTCGAGCAGGTCGGGGCGATGAGCATGAATGAGCGCACAACTGTGCACGAAGCGGCGGTTAGCGCCGCGCGGGGCAGAGCAAGCAGGGGAGGACGCACAAGGCGAGGCCGTCGCGCCAGCTCGCAGAGAAGTCCTGCACGTCGACTTCCTTGTGCGGGGCTGTGCGGCGCTGCGCCCAGAGGAGGAGACCCTCCTTGGCGAGACTGCCTTCCTCGCTATGGGCAGGAAAGGAAGGCGGTCACGACGCGCGGAGCGGAGAGGGAGAATAGGAGGACGCACTTGATGTCGGCGATCGAGAAGCGCAGGACAAGCGACCAGATCAGGCCGAGAATGAGCTTCTTGTGCCCGTCGACGATGTCTGTTCACGAGCGTCAGCATACGTGCACACAAAGAAAGGGCAGCAGGACGGACCCTCCGGACCGATGTTGGTCAGATGTACGCCCATCTCCTTGACCCGGTCGAGCGCCTTTGCCGCGTTCTCGACCTTCTGCACGCGGAGATACGGCTGGTAGTTGAACCTGCCCAGCGACTCGCCCGTGAGGGATTCCTGCATGTGCAAGCAGAGTGAGCCACGAGTTGGAGGAAAGTGGGGGGAGGACGCACCACAAGCTGGATGAGCCGCGTCCCGTCCCGGAGATCGCTCTCGAGATCGGTCAACGGAGGAAAGCCGCTCTTCTCGAGACGCGAGTTGGTCCTGCGGGCGAGGGAGTGCGGGTCATGGGTCAGGGTCAGCAACGCTCGAAACGCGGACAACGAGCTCCGTCCTCGCGCACAGCTTGGCCGGGGAAATCAAACGACTCACCACCTGAGGAAGGTGCGCTCCTGGACCGCCTCGAAGCTGCTCGAGCCGTTGGAGGCGCCTGCGTGTGCACCGCCCCCCTGTGCGCCATAGTGGGTGCGCTCGCCCCAGGGCGTCGCCGAGCTGGTGAGGATGCTGTTGCTCCGCCTGAGGGTGCTGCTGTACTCTGCCGGGTCCCAACCATGTCCGCCTGCGCGCGAGAGGGACGGCGAGTGCGAGGGCCCGAGCGAGGGGCTCATCGACGGCGACGCGAGGTTGAGCTGCGCGAGGGACGAGAGTGACGAGGTACTGCGGTGGGCGCCGTGGGTGGGCCTGCGCCCAAGCCCCGCGTGCTGCTTCGAGGGCGATGGCGGCGGCGAGTACGGTCGGTGAACATGCGCGGACGACGACGGCGAAGGCGGCAAGTAGTACGCCGAGACAGGGCGCCGCTTGGGCGTAGGCGGCGGGTCCATCGTGCTCAGCATCGAGTGCGCGCGTGCGAAGAGCTGCAGACGAGCGAGCGAGAGATGCGCGTCCGCTCAACTTCGCGACGAACAGACGCGTCCGCGAAGATCAACGCTCCGCTCTTCCTGCGGATCTGCGCTTCTGCCCGGCAGGCTCCAGCTGCTGCACACGCGAGTCCAACCAGCCTGAATCGCGCCGGTGGAGTCCTCTTTCTCCTCGAGCCGCGGCACACGAGCTGTCCCCGCAGCCTCGAGCACAGCTGTGCCAGCTCGTGCTGGATTCCGTACGCTCTTCGCTCGTCCGTCCGGTGCGCACCGAGTATGCGCGCTGAGTGCGAGACAACTGCGCGATCTCGCTTCCGCGGTTCCCCCACCGGCCCCACCGGCACGGCGCTCTTCTCTCGCTCTTCTCCCTGCTGCCCAACGCACACCTCGCTAGCCGGCATGACCAGCACCCCGCCCGCTCTCCGCGTCGCCGTCGTCGGCGGCGGCATCGCCGGCCTCGTCGCCGCCCTCGCCCTCCAGAAGCGCATCGACGAGGGCGCCAACCTCCAGCTCACCGTCTTTGAGCAGGCGAGCAAGTTCGGCGAGATCGGCGCGGGCGTCTCCCTCGGCCCCAACGCGCAGCGCGTCCTCCGCACTCGGACTCGGCGACGAACTCGCTGCCGTGCAGCGCCGCCCGGCAAGGATGGCGACTTGTGGTTCGAGTACAGGGTCGGGCAGAAGGGCGAGCGGGAGGGCGAAGCGTTTGCGCACGTGAGTTGCGATTCTGCCGAATGCGCGTGCGGAACGGAGGAGACTGACCTCTCGCGCTGACCGCAGGTTCGCGGCAAGGATGCTGGGCGCGGCAACGTCCACCGGTGGGCCTCCTCTCCTTCACGGCAGTCTCCAGCACAGTGACCTGCACGGTGTTGTTGCCTGCGGCGGGACCTGCCGTCCCTCGGACGCAACTGACCCTCTCGCACCCTGCGCCGCAGCGCCGACTTCCTCGACCAGCTGATCAAGAAGCTCCCCGCGGGCGTTGCGCAGTTCAACCACCGCGCCTCGTCCTACACGCCCACCGAGTCGGGCGTCCAAATCCACTTCGAGAACGAGGGCGCGTCCGCAGTGGAAGTCGACGTCCTCGTCGCGAGCGACGGGATCAAGTCGCTCCTCCGCGGGCACATGTACCAGCGCAAGGGGCTCGACATGGAGTACCAGCGCGCACGGTACGCCGAGTGGGTCGCATGGCGCGGGTTGATCCCGCGCGAGAAGTACAACAGTGTGTTTGGCGAGGGTGCGGTGGAGAACATGATGCATGTTGGGCAGGGGCGGCACATCCTTAGTGCGTCTCTCCTTCTGCTTGCCCTCCTTGCGCCGGTGAGGGCCGCAATTCTCACGAGTGCACGCCCTGACGGGACGACCTTCCCAACCGCCCTCTCTTCAAACAGCGTTCCCCGTCCGCGGCGGCACGCTCATCAACCTCGTTGGATTCGTCCGCGACGAGGAGCACGTCAAGCTCGGGAACCACACCGGGCCCTGGAGCGAGCCGCGGCCGAAGGAGGAGATGCTCGAGGATTTCGCCTCGTTCAACGACAAGATCCAGAAGCTCCTCGAGGTGCGCCTCCCGCGCTGCCTTCGTCTCTGTGCAGTGCTGATGCCCCCGCACACAGGCGATCGACAACCCCTCCGTGCGCCTCCTCCCTCACCTCTTCCGGTTCGCCGCTCAGTCCAGCTGATCTGACTGTCGAGACGCGGCCCGCAGATCTGGGGCATCTTCAGCATCAACAAGCTCACGCACGTGACGGACGACCGCGTCCTCCTGATCGGCGACGCCGGGCACGCAACGACGCCGCACTGCGGCGCAGGCGCCGGGCAGGCGATCGAGGTGCGTCCCCGCTCTCCCCCCCCTCCCAGAAGGCACTGACCCCCCGCGCACGCCAGGACGCCTTCTTCGTCTCTGCGTTCCTCACCCACCCCTCGATCCTCTCCACCTCGGGCGCGGCGCGAAAGAGGGCGATCAACCGCGCGCTGGAGCTGTACGAGAAGGAGCGGCACCCGCGCGCGGCGCGCGTGCAGGAGTGGTCCCATGCGGGCGGGATGCTGTATGAGTTCCTGGGGCCCGAGGGGAGCGATTTGGCGAAGATGAAGGAGACGCTTGAGGGGAGGATGGGGTGGATTTGGGAGTTTGAGGGGAGGAGGAGGTCAGGAGGTTGGAGAAGCTGCTGGAGGAGGCGATGTAGAGCGCGGGGCCGTATTCGAGCATTACGCAGTCGCCGCGAGCGGAGTAGACGGAGCGCGGAAGCGACGAACGAGTCTTGCGAGGTAGGCTACAACAACGTGGCACTCAAGCTGGACGCGTCCTCCCTCATTCGCAGCGTCACACGATGCCGCTAGCACAGCACGCACCCGTCCTCGCCGCCGGCCTTCCCTCCGCCCTTCTTCGCCTGCAGCGCCTGCATCGTCGCGTACTTGACTTTCTCCTCCTCTGTCAACAGTCTGCACACGCCAGCAACTCACATCAGCGCTTTCGCCCGGGAGGGACGGCATCCAGGAAGAGGAAAGCGACGCGACGCACCCCTTCTTGCCCTCATCTCGAGCGCCTTCCTCGCGCTCTCGGCCTTGCGCCGCGCGCTTGCTCCCCGCCCCGCGGACGCCCGTCGCCGCCAGGACCTTCTTCCCCCCGCCTCCCAAGCCCGGCCCTGCACTCGCGGCGGGTTTCCGCACAGGGAGGACCTGCACGTCGGAATCGTCCGAGGAGGACGAGTCGAGCACGAGCGGGTTCGCCGAAGTCCCGACCGGCGCGGTGGAGGAGGGCTTCCGCGCCTGCTGCGCTCGCCGGAGCGCGGCGAGCCCCGCGAGAGAGGAGGGGGTTCGTGCGCGGGGCTGGAGCGGCGGCGGCGGGGATGCGTGAGGAGGGAAGCGGCGGACGAGGAGGATGAGGGGGAGGAGGAGGTCTTGCTCGACGACGAGAGGAGCCCTCCGAAGGCCTTCTTCATCCCGCCCTTCTGCGGCGCCGCGGCGCCAGCGCTCTTGCCGTTCGCCTGCGCGGCCCCCGCGCGGCCCTTGCACGCGTGATCGCTCGCAAAGCGGTGCTTGGGGCAGAACTTCCCCCTGCACGCATCGCACTGGATCGGGACGACCATCTTGTCCCTGCAGCG
Source organism: Rhodotorula kratochvilovae (assembly GCA_019926025.1). NCBI lineage: Eukaryota > Fungi > Basidiomycota > Microbotryomycetes > Sporidiobolales > Sporidiobolaceae > Rhodotorula > Rhodotorula kratochvilovae. The sequence goes on from JAHSUG010000014.1 coordinate 431,187, forward strand.
GGGCGCGGCGCACTCGTTCACGGATTTTGCGCGCGCGGAGGAGGAGGCGAGGTGCGGATGCAGGACGGGGCAGGCGAAGGAGAGGTGCGCGTCCATCGGCCCGTTCGGGTCCGTGCCCGGAGGGAAGGAGATGGGCGTGGAGCAGAGCTGGCAGGAGGGGATGCGGTTCTGCGCGAGGGAGGGGAAGGGGTCAGCTTGAGAAGGTTCGCGAGCGAGCGGAGGAGGAGACGCACATCGGCGAGGAGGGGGTCGTACGAGGTGCACTTGTGCCCTGAGGGGGGTCGCCAGTGCTCCTGGCAGAAGGGGAGGTGGCATGACGGGCAGGAGAAGGGGAGAACTGCGGGCGACGAGGAGGGTCAGCGTCGACGGCACATGGGCCGTGAGGACGGGGGGCGCACAGTCCAGTTGCTGCGAACAGGAAGGAAGGTCAGCGCGGAGTACGAGGATGAAAGAGGGGAGGGGAACACACCCTGCAGCTGTCCTCTGAGCAGTGCCGCCCGATGTCGAGGAACTCGTTCGACTCCATGTGCGTGCGCGGTCTTGTTCAAGGGTCGAGTAGAGCTGCTAGGTCGAGCTGCACGTCAGCCGTAGTGTCCTCTCAGCGTTGCCACCGGTTGCGCGGCGTCCAAGCCCGGCGCTGAGTGAGGCGGTGCGGGCGGTGGGAAGGGCGCGGATCCGAGCTGCGCGAGCTGGAGGGGGGAGCTGAGCGTACGTTGAGGTAGTCTGAGCGGGCTAGACCTGTCCCGGGGCGAGTCTGAGCGGAAGGGCGGGTGGCAGGAGCGAGAGAGACGCGGACAGGGAGACACGCGTCCTCGTTCGCACCCACCAAGGCAGATTACGCGAGCAGCTTCACAGACCTCCTTGTAGAGCTCACAAGCTCAGTCTACACGGGCCGGATCCGCGCATCGCTCCATCGCCACCTTTCTCGCTCTCCGCCTCATCCTCATCAGTCGCCCCGACATCAACTCGCCGGCACCGGGACAAGGCGCGCAGGATGGCCGCAGAGGACGCAGATCCACCTTCCCAGACCACCTTCACCCGCGCAGACGACTTCATCCGCGACGCCGCCAAGCTCACCAGCGTCGACTTCAACCAGGACCCCTCGAGCGACGACGATGCTGACGAGCAGCGCATGCTGAACGGGCTCTGCGCCATGGTGCGTCTCCTCCTTGCCGTGATGCACCAGAGCTGACCGTGTCACGCCCGCAGCTTGACGAATATCAGGAGCAGTCATACCTCCTCGACCCTTCGCTCGAAGCCCTCGTCTCGCCCCTCCTCTCTACCCTCCGCGAGCAGGTTCGCCGACCTGACTGCAACCTCGCTGGCAAACGGATAGGCAGGCTCGCCCGCCTCGTCTACTTCGTCACCAAGGTCCGCGGCGCAAAGACCATCGGTGCGTCCAACTCTTTGTACTTTCGTTCGCGACAGCGGGTAGCTGACTTCTCATTGCGCAGTCCGCTTCTTCCCACACGAGGTGTCCCACCTCTCCCTCCTCGTCCGCCTCCTCTCGCCCGCGTCCGCCCCTTCCACCTCCTCCTCCTTGTCCTCCGCCCCCTGGGAGCTCCGCTACGCCCTCCTCCTCTGGCTCAGCGTCTGCATCCGCCTCCTTCGCGCTCGCCCTCCTCGCCCCGGGCACCGCCAACGCGATCGAGGCGCTCGGGCTGCAGTGGCTTGAGCGGAGCGGGCGCGAGGGCGAGGGCGCGCAGGAGGTCTTGGGGCGGTACTTTGCGCGGAACGACGCGCCCCTCGGGAAGCTCATCGGGTGGTGTGAGGACGCGCTGCAGGACGGGGAGAAGCCGCTGCTGGTGCGCCCCTTCCGCATCCTTCCCCGCGGCAGACTCGCCTGACCGCCCGTCCCTCTCCCCACAGGCGCTCTCCCTCCTCGCCTCCCTCCTCCTCGTCCTCTCCACCGCCTCTCCCCGCGCACATCACGCCCCACTTTCGCGCCTGTACGCCCTCCTGGCACTCCTCCCCGCCCCCGCAGACGGCCGCGCCGGCGCCGGTGCAGCGCGCATGCGCGCCAAGCTCGCGGGGCGGGTCGCCTCCTGCGCGTGCAGGCTGCGCGCGACGATGGCGGGAGGAGGACGTGCCGGAGGAGGTGGAGGTTGTCGTGGGCGAGCTGATTGAGGGGCTCGCGCACCCGGTACGTCTCTCACCCCTCCGCTCAATCTCGCCCGCGCTGACCCCCTCGTAACCGAGCAGGACTCTATCCCGCGCTACTCCTCCGCAAAGTATCTCGCGCGCCTCGCGCTTGTCCTCCCCGCCACGTTCGCCGCGCAGGTGATCGACGCGGTCTTGTGCGCGTTCGAGGAAGCACTCGCACCCGCCGAGCGGGAGAGCGGCGCGGGCGAGGGGCGGCGCAGGGCGCGTGCCTGGCGGTCGGGGAGATGGCGCGGAGGGGGGTGCTGAATCGCTTGGAGGAGGAGAAAGGAGGTCGTTACGCGGGTGGTCGAGTGCACGATGCAGGTGCGTCGCTGTAGCTCTCGGATCGGCGGGTCTCGTCCGTGAGAGATGCTGACGATCATGCGGCACCGCGCAGGCCCTCGCGTACGACCACCTCACCGCCCTGCACGCGATCGGCTCCTCCGTGCGCGACTCGGCGTCTTACGTCCTCTGGTCGCTATCGCGCACGCTCCACGCGTCCTCCCTCTCGCCTGCACAAGCGCAGCGCCTCGCCGAGTGCCTCCTCTGCACCGCGTGCCTCGACCGCGAGGTCAGCGTGCGGCGCGCAGCAAGCGCCGCGTTCCAGGAGGCGGTCGGGCGATGGGTGCGCACGCCTCCCTTCCTCCCCTCCGCGAAGCTGCTGCTGACAGGGGGGAGTGGGCGACAGGGCATCTTCCCACACGGAATTCCCATCCTCCGCCAAGTCGACTTCTTCACCGTCTCGGTCCGGCACCGTGCCTTCCTCCACGCCGCAGTCGGCGTCGCCTCGTGCGCTCTTGATCCCTTCCCCTCTCCTCCCTCTCGCGCTGACCCTTCCCCCCGCCCCGGGCGCAGTTTCGACCCCTATCGCCCGGCCATCACGGCGCACCTCCTCGGCCGCGAGGGCGGGACCGGCGTCGCGCACTACGACGCTGAGATCCGCGCGCTCGCGGCGCAGGCACTTGGGAAGGTCGTGCGTGCGGCGGCGGAGGAGCTGGGCGAGGGGATCGTGCGGGAGCAGGTGCGTCGCGAGCTGCGCTTCGGCACTTCCCTTGTTCAGAGCGCGATCCTGATGCGTATCGCGGGTGACGGTAGGTCGGCAAGCTTGCGCAGACGAAGGACATCGCCAAGCTGCATGGGCTCCTGCTCTCCCTCGCGGCGCTGGCAGAGGCGGTCGCAGAGCTGCCGGAGGAGAAGCGCGAGGAGCTGCGGAGCGAGGTGCGTGGCGCTTGCTCGATGTCAGTGATCGCTCCGTGCACGAGTGCTGATACAACTCGAGACGATCGCCCCGCAGATCTTCACCGCCGTGTGCGCCCTCCACCCCTCGACTCGCTCCCTCGCGCGGAACCACCTCGTCCTCAGCGCCGCGCTCCTCGCCCTCGCGCGCGCCGCCCCCGCGCCCTCCGCCTCGACGCCCGCGCTCCCGCCGAACTGGTTCTCGATCGTCCACCTCGCGTGCGACCGCGGCGAGGAGGCCGTGCATGCTGCGGCGGGGGAGGCGTTGCGGGCGGTGTCAAGCGCGGTGGATTGTAGCGGCGAGGTGGACCGGTGCGCTCTTTCCCTTTCTGCCAGTGTCTATGAAGTGAAGCTGACGCGTTCACGCGTGCAGGCTCCTCGCTGAGCTCGACTCCCGCTCCGGCACGCGGCAGCAGGCTGCGGCGCTCCTCCTCGGCGCGGTGGACTACGCCTCCTCGCCCGTAGGCGCGCTCGCGCACGAGCGAAAAACTTCGGCGGTGATGAGGCGCTTGACGGTACTCGTGCGCCGCGAGGGGGAGGGCAAGGCGGTGAGCATCGAGGCAAGGCGGAATGGGGTTGATGCGCTTACAGAGGTGCTGCGCGCATCTGCAGACGGGGTCGCCTGTAAGTCTTCTTGCTCTCTCTCTCTTGTAGCCTAGGCTAACGCGCGCGCCCGCGCAGCGGACCCCGCCCTCCTCCGCCCCGCGCTCGACGCCCTCCTCGCTGGCTTCAGCGACTACACGACCGATCAGCGCGGCGACGTCGGCTCATGGGTGCGGTCGGTGACGACCCGCGCTTGTGCGGCGCTCCTTCGCGCGGGGGTGCTGCAGCGCCTCGGGCGGGAGATGGTCGATGGCGCGGTGGGCGCGATGGCGAAGATGGCGCTGGAGCGGCTTGATGCAGTCAGAGAGGTTGCTGGGAGGGCGCAGATGGAGGTCTGGGATTGGCAGGAGCGGGAGAGAGAGGAGGTACTGCGCGGGCGGGAGGTCTGGGAGGCGATTACGGGGTGCGTTGCGCCCACCGCACTCCTTCACTCGGCGAGATTGCTGACGATCATCTACACTGTGTGTCGATCGCAGCGAGGAGCGCAACGACTGGCGCGACCTGAACTGGGCATCGGAGCGCATCCTCCCGCTGCTGAGCGTGCCCGAGTACCGACGAGGTACTCGAGGGCGCGGTGCTCGCCAACGTGGGCATCCCTCCCCTCCCTGCTCGCCGACGCTAACGCGTATCCCGTCTGCAGACCGCCTACTCCTCCGCGACGCCCTTCCTCGACTTCGCCCTCCTCCTTCCCGCGCTCCCCTCCCCCTCCGCGCCAGCCGAGGAGCCCTACACCCTCTTCGCGCTCCTGCAAGCCCTCCACGCCCTCGGCAAGCGCTCCCTCGCCTCCAACCGCCTCTTCACACCTTTCCTCTCCCTCGTCGCGTCGCTTGCCGAGGCGGGTGTGCTCGACGAAGTCGCGCTCGATGAGAGCGACGAAGGTGCGGGGCCCAAGGTGCTTCGGAACCTGCTCGCGCTCGCATGCGCGGGTGTCGGCAAGATCAAGAGCGCTGCGCGGCTTGGCGCAGCGGCGAAGGTGTGCGTTGCGCGGTTCCCTTTCCGCCCGGACGTCCGCTCGCTGCGCCTGCTGACTCGATCGACCTCGTTGGCGCGTGCACAGCGCGACCGCCTTCCTCGCCCTCCCTGTGGTCGCCCCCGCAGCAGCATCCAAGCTCCCTCTGTTCCTCGCGCACCCGCAGCCCTGGGTGCGCCCTTTTCCTCCGCCCAACTCTCCCCCGCTGACACGAGACGCACACGCACGCAGCTCCGCCAGCAAGCGGCGGACGAGCTCTTCGGCGCGCTGAGCGCGCTGGGGCTTGTGGATCCTGATGAGGGAGAGGAGGGAGGGGAGCTCGAGCGGCTGCTGGGGGAGACGAGCTGGTGCGCCCTGGCCTCTCTCCCACTTTTCGTACACCGCCGACGAATTTTCGCCCGCAGGACGGCCGAGGGCACCCAGGCCCAGGCGGAGCGCGTCGCGCACCTCGTGGAGGAGCTCGTCGCGGCGCAGTAGAAGGTCACAAGGACGTAGGAACGGCATTGCGGAATCTAGAACTGCGAGGGTACTGCGAGAGAAGGGGGGTGCGAGTATGTACGAACGACGGGTGGGTGGAGGGAGTGATACAGCCTAACATGGGGCCAGAGGGAGTAGCTACATTGGAGGGGAGGAGTGAGGGAGGGAGCGGAGGAGGGCTAGACAACCTGCCCCGCCGCGCCGGCGCGGTCCAGCCCACTGTCACCCGTGAGCGCCGCAGGCGCCGGGACCGCGACGGCTTCCCCGCGCTGAACCTGCGCCATCTCCTGCGGCGCGGGGACCTCGAGCCTTGCATGGACGGAGTACCCGCGCGTGCGGCCTCCGTCGTACGCCCCGCTCTTCTCGACGCCGGCGTGCCCCTCGGGCTGGGGCGTCCCGGGGCGGACGTGCGCCTCGTCGTGCGGTACGAGGCCGGCGACGACGGTGCAGGCGTATTTGGCGCGCCACCACCGGAGCTCGCGCTGCAGGGAGAGGTGCACGTGTAGGTACGAGAGGAGGCCCCAGACGATTGCCCAGATGAAGAAGAGACCGAGGACGAAGCCGAACGCGAATTGGAGGCTGCGGGCACGGCATGTTAGCAGAGAGAGGCAGCGGGCAAGGGGAGACGCACTCGGCTGTCCAGTCGACGGCGGCGGTCACGCCGATGAAGATCGCCATTCCGACGGTCCAGAGGAGCGTCTGGTTCCACATGAGCGCGCGGAACGGCGGCGAGGCGGCGTACCTGTGCGCGTTCTCCGACTGTCAGCGGGGAGGGGGGACCTTCGCAAGTCGCCAAGGGACGCACCTCGCCTGGCAGCGCTTGCGCCACTCGCGGCCGTGCTTGAAGTCGACGGCGCCAACGTCCTCGAGGAAGTAATACACCGCGGGCTTGGTTGGCGTACGCGGCGGGTCGGACGACATCCAGAACGGGAGGGCGTGCCACACTTTGAGCGTGAGCGCGAAGATGATCATGACCGGGATGGCGAGCATTGCGAGCGAGAAAAGGTAGAAGTTGCTGCGAGGGAAGTCCTGGGTCAGTGTGAGATCCAAGGGTGGGAGGGGGCGGGGGACGAGGCGCACTAGAGGGGATGGCGGGCGCGATGGCGAGCGGGACGGCCATGGAGAAGAGGCCAAACTGGTACGCCCACATGGTGAAGTCGAAGTGCCACCACGAGCGGGGCATGTCCTTCATGATCCACCGCTTGCCCGCGGGCTCGTACGCCGGGTCGGGCGCGAAGGGGTAGTACAGCGGTCCGTACTTGGCGCGGTGGCGCGTAACTGCAGTACCAGCGCGGGCGAGTCAGCGGACAGAACGACGTACGGAGGAAAGGAGAGGAGGCGCGCAGGGAGGAGGAGCGGAAGACGCACGCTTCCACACGCGGAACGGCGCGTCAAAGCACGACGAGGCACCGAGCGCCGCCGAGCCAATACCGATGAGCTCCTTGTCGGTGAGGTGCGTGTAGATACGGAGGAGGTAGTAGAGCAACTGCGGGTACGAGGGAGGGTGAGCGTCGTTCGGAGGGGAGAGTCGCGAGGGGACATACGCAGGGGATGAGGACGTTCATGATGATGAGGAAGACGACGTAGAAGAAGGGGCCCTTGAGGCCAAACTTGAACGTGTCGAGGCGCGGCGGGTGGTCCGGGTTGAGGATGGTCGTCTCGCGTTCGGTTGCGGTCGACGCCGAGCGGTTCCTCCCACGCCCTCCTCCGCCGCCCGTCGCCTGCGTCGAGTCGGGCACTGCGAGGTGGAGGGGCGCGTTGGACTGGGCGGTGGTGGAAGCGGCCGAGTCGGCGAGGGAAGACCTGCGCGGGTCGTCGTCGTCGGTGCTCGCGGGTGGAGTGAGGTCCTCTGGCGGTGCGGTGACAGTGATGTCGGGCATGGCGGTGCTGATGAGCTACAGGCGGGCCTCAGGGACAACAGATGGAGGGAGAGGACGACGTCGTTCCCGCTGCCGCAGTTCAATGCGCGCGTCATGAGTCCGAACTCGGTCTCCTCGAGGCTAAGGTCCCTTCTCTTACTCTCCTCCCTCGTGCGACGCCTGTCGACGACTCGACGAACCCGCGCCTCGCTCCGCCGTTGCCCAACTGGTCGCCACTGCCTCGCTCGGCTTCATCAGCAGTTGTCCGCGCTCTCGCAACTTCCCCTCGCCCGCTCGCTCTAAAGCCGCAGCCGAGTGCTCAGGTAAGCCGCGCATCATCACTTGCATCTCCTCCTAAACTCACCCACCCTCTCCCTCCCGCAGTTCACTAGTCCCACCCGCCTCCCCGACCAGCGTCACCTTCGGCTTCACCCGCCGCCCCTCCCTCTCCTCCACACACCCACAAGCGCACGCACGACTGCGACCATGCCTCGAGTCGGCCCCGAACACGAGGACTACGCCCGCGCGCGCCCTACGTCCTGGGCTTCCCGCTCGGCGACCTCAGCTTTGGCGCGTTTTCGTCCAAGCGGATGTTTGACCCGCGCTGGCACCTCCGCCGAGAGCGCTTCGGTGCGTACACTCCCTCCCGCCTTACCGAGGCGCTGCAGCTGACTCTGCGCGCACCGGACACAGTCGCGTACCAGCTCGCCATGCTCATCTGCCTCGCCGCAGAGTGTACCGCCACCTACTCCCTGTCCAAGTGCGTCCCTCTCTTCCCCGTTTTCAGTGCAAAGAGCGCCCACGCTGACCCCGAGTTCCGCCTCCCCAGGTACGAGGACCTCCAGACCCACATCGAGAGCCGCTTCTCGCCCGCACACCTGTACAACAACGATATCATCGACATGCAGATCAGCACGATCGTCATGTGTGTCGCCGTCGTACGTCCGCCTCACGCATCTCCCGCACATGCACGCGCTGACCCTCCTCCCCCCCACAGGCCTGCTGGTTCGGCGCCGACTTCTTCTTCCTCCTCCAGTTCCCGCGCCACTCGTACCCGCGGTGGTACGCCTCGATCAAGAAGGCCATGGCGATCGTCATCACGGTCGGGATCCTCGCGTGCGCGATCGGCTCGACGGTCGTTGTCGCGCGCAACAGCGCGCTGATCCAGCACGTCGACGACGCGACAAGCGCGCTGCGGCGGAGTACTACTTCCGCCCGCCGCTGCGGTACCGTGACTGGGCCGTCAACATCGCGTGGGTGTGCCTCATCTGGCCCGGGTGGCTCGCTTGCGTCGCGAGGTGTCCCTGCCTTTCCCCCTTCCACCTACTCCCACTCACGAGAACTACCCACGCAGCACCGTCCTGATGTTCATGGCCGACACCTACGACCTCCGACACGGGACCTCCCCGCGCTTCTATGGCGCGTCGCCCTCCTCCGGCGCGCTCGCACGCGCGTCATCCACCGCGCAGGACCGCGACGCCGAGAGCGCCTCGTCGCTCTCGACCGCGCAGCTCCCGCTCTCGGCGACGCACACCGGCGCGCACAAGGACGTCGTCGGCGCCGGGCCGAATACCGCCGCCGAGAGGCGCGCGCTCTGAGCGTGAGCGTGCGATGACGGACCCTGAGATGTGCAACCCCCTTTTCGTAGATATCCCCCCCTACCCCCTTTTGTTATCCCCACCCACTCGCCTCATATTCGCCCTGTCGTTACCTCGAGACGTGGCGCGCTGTTCGCCTTCTGTAGATCTCCTCGCATTCCGATTTCCTAGTTCCCTATTGTTGCGCACAGCTCCGCAAGGTGCTTCGCGGTGCTCACCATCTCCCGCGACGGGAGCGAGCGAGAGCCTAGGGTACGGGGAGACGGGCGTGGAGTTGCGTTGCGAGTAAGGTGACCGACAACAAGCGGGTGGAGATGAACGGGTTCGCTGCTCATGGGGCGGATGAGTGAAGCTCGCAAGTTGGAGTCGGGAGAAGCGAACGCACGGGTAAGCAAGCGACACTCGCTATTGAGCCTCCTCCTCCTCCTCCTCCTTCTCCGCCTCAGCCGGGAGGAACCCCCCGCCCGCCTGGTCCGCCTTGCCGTCCGTCTCCAGGGCCGTCTCCTCCTTCTCGGCTGGCGCTTCGCCCTCATTCGCGGGCGCGCCGGCCTCGCCCTGCGCGTTATCCTGCCCGCCGCCCTCGCCCTCCTGCTCGCCGCCCTCGCCCGTGTCTGCCACCGCCTCCTCACCCTCCACCGCTCGCCAAAGTGCCTCCTCCTCCTCCCTCCGTTTCTTCTCCAGCAGCCCCAGGCGCTTCTCCCGCGCAGCGACGAGCCGCTCGGCCTTCTCGACCGTCAAGCCCGCGTACTGCGCCGCGGGCACAGGCTTGACCGGAGAGGGGGAGAGCGCGGCGATTGCCCCGTCGAGAGTGCGCAGCTGCGCTCGGAGGGCGGAGAGGCGCTGCGTCGCGAGGAGGCGCGAGAGGGCTTGAGAGGCGACGGTGCGGATGTGGGTGAAGCGCGCGGGGCCGAGCATGATGCCTTTGCGCGCACGGGGTCGTCAGCACTGCGCAAGAGGGAGAGAGAGAGAGAGAGAGAGAGAGGGAGCGCACCACCGTAGAGCCTGCTGACGACGATCGCGCAGTCGACGCCTCCCTCCTTCTCGAGCACCTCCTTGACGACCGCGCCCGCGCCCTTCTCGCCATCGTCGTCCGCCCCGCCCTCGACTTTCCAGTCGTCCTCGCTCTCGAGCCCGCTCCTCCCCGGCTTGAGCGCCATGCACCGCCATCCGAGCACCTCATGGCTGCACTCGACGGGGTGGTCCTTGTTCCTCAGCGCGCGGACATGCGCCTGGAGGGTCTGCGCCTGGACGCGGTTCGTGCATGGCGCGGCGTGCGCGACGAACGTCGAGGCGCGGTCGGTGAGGGGGTCGGAGGCGAGCACGGGGAGGGCTGCGCGGGCCCGGTCAGGGAGGGGAAGTACGAGCCGAGGGTGCCGGAGGCGGGGCGGGGCGCTTGGCGGAGGGGGCGTTGGAGGAAGAGAAGGCGGAAGAGGCCGGGCGTTTGGAGGAGGACATGCCGCGCGGGTTGGTCGGGAGTTGGTGGAGGGGAGGTGGGGAGGCGGGCGTGGTGTGGCGGGCACAAGGGAGTGTGGATCGAGGCGGACTCTGTGGATATCCTCGTGCGGCCTAGCGAGAGCAAGCGCGCCTTTGCGGGGGGAAAGGCGGTTGAAGCGGACGGGACGAGCAAGAGGAGGGGAACCGCAGCTCTGGCTCCGCCCCATCAGCTCTGCTCCTTCTACAGAGGATGCTGCGATGCTCAGACTCCTCGCCCTGGCCTCTGTGACCCGCGCTGTGCTCGCCCTCGCCCTCGTCGCCCTCCCCGCCTCGCCGGTATCCTCATCAGCTGGTCCCCTGGATCTGCTCTTCTCCGCCGCCGGAAACTGGATCGACACCCGCAACGGCTCGACATGGACACCAAACGACGTGGCGGGCGACAGGATGCACCGCGAGACAACGCGCTGGCAACCCGATACCGGCTGCGACGGCGGGTTGCGACGGTTCGACCGCGACGAGATCCTCGATTGCCTCGAAGGCGAGACTGTCACCATCTGGGGGGACTCGACCGCTCGGGTCCTGTACTACGGGTGCGTGCCGCAGCGCCCTTGGACTGGGCTGCCTCCTCAGCCTCGCGGAACTGACCTTCCCCGCTCCCGCAAACAGGCTCATCAGCAAACTCGCCCCGGCCCTCGTCACCGACAAGCACGCGAACCGCGTCCTCACCTTCCCCGCCCCCGCCTCCTCACCCTCCGTCTCCGCAACCCAGCCTCCTTCCTCCGCCTCCCCACCCTCGCCCAACGCGACCTTTGAGTTCCGCTGGGACCCCGTCCTAGGGAACAACTCCCTCTCCTCCTTCCGCCACTTCCTCGCCTCCGGCTCCCTCCCTCCTCTCCTCCCCTCCGCCCCGGTGCGCCCGCCGCGCCTCCTCCTCTTCAGCGTCGGCCTGTGGTACATCGACCCCCGGCCCGGGATGTACCCCGCCGCGCGCCTCCCCGCCTTCAAGCGGGACGTGCAAGCGCTCCTCGCGCTCGCGGCGAGGTGGGAGCTGGCGGGGCTGATGGTGCTGGCGGAGGTGGAGCGCCCCGTTGAGAGCAAGGACGAGGGCGGGTGGCACCCGCTCGAGGAGGTCGAGGAGGCGAATGCGTGGCTCAAAGCGGAGGTGGCCGCGTGGCGCGCGAAGGAGGGCAAGCGCGCGCGGACGAGGGTCGTACTCGGTGCGTCACGCGTTCCCCTCTTCGCGCTCCGTCCCGCAATACGGCACTGAGTACACAGCGGTCATGTCACCAGGCTCCGTCTTCAACGCCATAATCGCCAACCTCTCGGCCAACACGCCCGACGGGCTGCACTACGACCGTGACATGGCCGAGGAGCAGGCGGACGTCCTCCTCAACGCCGTCTGTGGGCCATGCGCGCGCCCGTCCGCGGCTGCGGAAGGAGCAGTGTGGTGCACGAGGTGCATGCTGCGCGTGGTAACGGTGGGCGCGCTGCTTGCTGGCGCGGCGGGGGCGGCCGTCTGGTTGAGCGTGAGGAAGGGGTCGGGACAAGGTGCGTCTGCTCAGCTAATTTCGCTCGCGCTTTTCGCGGCGTGAACATGGCCGTCAGGATGCCGTAGTCTCCCTCGAGCCGCGCTGACGTGCTATTTCCCGCAGACATGCGCTCAACGGTAGCGAACCCCTTCTCAAGCCTCCTTGCCCGCCTCGGCTTCACGACCGACGGCGCCTCGACCTCGTCTGCGCACTATGAGCTTGTGCCGTCGTCTGGACAGGAAGAAGGGGAGCAGGAGCGCCCGGGTTGAAGGGGTGAGGCGCGTTGCGCTCGCGAGGGGGTTTCACGCGGAATCAGGGCGAGGGCGAGGGTCTCTCTGGGTTGTATCGCCGTTGCGTGGCCCTGTAACTGTTGTCGGATCTATCCGCACTGCACCGACTCCAGAAGTTGCTGTTCCCGCGCCCTGACTTCTTCATCTCCCGGACCTCCTCCTCCTCTGCTTCTCTCCCTTCGACCACTTCGCTCGCCGCGCTCGAACGCTTTCAGCTCATCACAGCCTCTCCAGCTCGACGCACAGCATGCCCTCCCCCTAGTTCTCCCCTCCGCCATCCCATTCTTCGCCGCACGCACCCCCACCTCCCCCCGCCCATCCTCGCTCACCGCAGCCCAGTCAGCGCGGATGCTCTCCCGCCTGCGTCACGCCCCCGCCGCCCCGCCCGCGATCCACGAGCCGCCCGCGCCGCCCCCGCCTGCTGCCGCGCGCAGGGAGAAGGAGAGCCGCTGGCTCGCTTCTATCGGGCTCAAGAGCGGGTGGGGCGCGGAGCGGGAGAGGGTGAGGGAGAGGGACAGGGAGAAGGAGGGCGGCAGCGCCGCGCAAAGCGTCAGCAGCGCGAAGAGCGCGAGGAGCTTTCGCTTTGGGCTTGGCGGCGGCGGCGGCGGCAGCGGGGGGAGGAGCGCACGGAAGGGCGCAGACAACGGCGGGCTGACGCCCTCGGCGAGTAGGGCGACGCTCGCACCGTCGTCGGGTACGAGCGGGCGCGAGCGCGGCGGGCAGGCGCGCGGAGAGGCGGCCCGGCGCGCGTCGTCCTCTGCGCCGCCGCTCTCTGCACTGCACGCAGCGTCGCCAACACCCGCGAGCGCTCAGTCGCATCTGTCGAGACGCGATGCGACCGTCTTGCTTGCGCAGCGGCTGCAGGAGCTCGCGGTCGCGAATGCGGATGGGCTGCTCGACGAGGACGAGTACCGGATCCTCCGCGGGCAGCTCTTCGTGAGCGGTGCAGGCGCGGCGGACGGTGCTGAGGAGGAAGAGGTCGCGAGGCTTGCAGAGGGGACGCTGGCGGTGCCGAGCTTGAAGCGGATTGAGCGCGAGGGGAGGAGAGGTGCGCTTCTCTTCCCTCCGTTGCCGCAGCGTGCACAAAGATGCTTCACGCTGGGACTGACCCTCCTCTCCACAGCCCCGTCAAACATTGTCCCATCATCGCCGCCTGAGATGCACCTCTCTCCCTCGGATGCCGCACGCCTTGCGCCTTCGACCTCCACGCCCCACCTCCTCCCCTCGGCAGCATCGCAGCGCGCGCCTTCCCTCGCCTCCACCGCGCGCTCGAAGCGCGCCTCGGTCCTGACGGGGCTGTTCCGCCGCCCGAGCGCAGCGTCCGCACACAGCGGCGTCGAGCCCCTCACTGAAGGCTGGACGCACGTCAGCTCCCCCGCGCTCTCCGCGTCGACCTCCTCCCCGCTCCTCGACGACGGCGCAAGCACTCGCGCCGCTCCTCCCGCCACACAGCGAACTATACCGAGCCGCCTACGCACTCGCCGCCGCTCGCCGGCGGATACACGACGCACCGCACGCGCTCGATCCGGCACCACGCCGGGCTCGGCTCGTCCGCGTTCTCTCCGGCTGGGGAGCGCACGCGCCTCGAGCCCCGAGATCGAGATCGTGAGTAGCTCGGGGCGGTCAGCAGCGACGATGAAGACGACGCGCACCTCGCCTGCGTCGCAGCACACGCGCGTTGGCTCGCGCTCGCACGCCTCGCGGTCGTCCATCTCGCTCGGCAGCGCCGCCCGCTTCGGCGCGCACCGCCCGCTCCCGGCCGTGCCGTCGTCGAGCGACCCTGCCGTGCTTGCTGCGGCGGGGCATGAGCCGGGCGCGGCGGAGCTCAGGGGCGAGATTGGCGAGATTGAGGAGGAGTGGAGGCGGATGAGGGGCACGTGGGAGGAGGCGGTCGCGAGAGAGGTAAGGGGGTGGGAGGACGAAGTTGGCGAGGAGGTTGTGAGCGGGCTGTGGAGCTTCACCGGCGGCGAGGCAGGCGGGAGGTTGTCTCGCCACGGTCGAGTCGACGCGCTGCACGTCTCGGTGCCGTCGCAATCCACGCCAACGCCGAGAGTGGGCGAAACGACCACTACGCGTCCCCTCCCGCCCTTCCTCGCGCGGTCGTCGCCTGCGCCGCTCCCACCAGGCCTCCCCGACGACATCGACCTCTCGGCGCGGGCGCTCCAGCAGCGTGTGCGCGAGTTGCAGGCGCGCCAGGACGCGACGGAGGAGAAGTACCAGCGGCGAGTCGACTTTCTGCGGGCGAAGTTGCGGGCGGCGGAGATCAAGGAGCGGCTGCGCTGAGGGCTTTACGGATATTGTTGTCGCTAGTATGCATCCCTGCAGGACCTGTTCTGTCCGCACGTTGCGCGTGGGAAAAGGCGAGACGGGGACGATCGAGGCTGGCGAGGGTGCCTGGCTCTCCTCCTCCTCGCTCCGTTCCCTGCGTTTGCAGCTGGCTGCTCCCACGCACGCGCGATGAGCGCGCTCACCCACCAGCGGCCATGGGCCCGCCTCCTCTCGGACCGCCGCGCCCTCGTCGCGCTCGCCGCCCTCGCGCTCCTCCTCGTCTTCGCGTCGTCTTCCTCGCACCACCCAACCTCGTTCCGCCTCTCGTCCGCGAGCAGGACCCCGCCCGTGTGGGCCTCGACGCAGCATGGCCCGACGCAGCGCTTCTTCGCGAGCCCGTACGCGGACCACCGTGCGACTTTCGTGCACGCCGTTGTGAGGAGGGAGGATGAGACGCAGCGGCGTGAGGGCGTCGACTGGGACAACTACGTCTCTATCCCCGTACATGTTGAGAGTGCGTCTGCCCTTGCCTTCCTCTGCGTGGCTCTGCAGACGCGTTGACCCGGAACTCCGCTCGCAGAGCTTCCCTACAAGAACGATGCGCACCAGGTCAAGTCGACATGGACGGCGTTCGTGGAGGAGATTGTGTGCACGCACACGTTCGCGGGGCAGACGTACGAGACGAAGGCGTTCCAGTCGTTCGTCGTCTGGGTCCAGTTCGTGGGGTGCCCACTGCCCCGCGAGCTCGATGCTGCGATGGAGGCCAACCCGGGGAAGACGCTCGAGACGATGATGGAGTGGAAGTACAAGGAGGGGAAGGGCAGCTTCGTCAAGACGATCACGCTCAAGGCGCACTACCCGGAGCCGGAATCCGAGGTGCGTCCCCCCCCGCCTCTCCTCCTCCTCCCTTCCAGTGCTCACGCCCTCCCATCCGCAGTTCGGCATCTGCCTCTCACCCGTATGGGGGCACCTCGACGCGCGCGCGACGCTCGAGTGGCGCGAGAACATGCGCTCGCTCGGCGTCGCGACGGTGCACTGGCACGCGCGGGACGCGTCCGTCGGCGAGTTCGTCGAGCGGTACAACCGCGCGACGGGCGCGAAGGACACGTTCATGTATGCTCCGCCGATGAGTCTCGAGACGTACGGCCATCGGAATAACCTGGCGGATGCGGGCTTGTACGGTGATCAAGTGCGTTCCCTTTTCGTAATTCCGCCCTCCCAGGCCTCTTCGCTCACTCCGCTCTTCCCGCAGGTGCTTTACTACGTCTCGTGCAAGTTCCGCTCGCACCAGTCGAACCCGACGCGCTGGCTCGCGCACCTCGACCGCGACGAGGACTTCATCCCGAAGACGCTCCCGTCGGCCTCGCTCTCCGCACGAGACGCCGCCGCCGAAATCGCCACTCTCATCCCGGACCACTTTGCGTCCCTCCCTGCGGACCTGGGCTCCGCATGCTTCGGCAAGGGGTGTGTTTCGCTCTCCGTCTCCTCCCCAGCTTCGAGCTCACCGACCCGCACCCGTGCAGCTACCACTCGAACCTCCTCGACGTCTCGTCTCTTGTTCCGGAGAAGGTCGCCTCGAACGCCGCCACTCGAGCTCGCTTACATCGAGAAGCTCGGCGATCCCGGCGCGAGCGTCAAGTGCATGCACAGGGTGTACGCGTACGAGGTCGCGAGCGTGCAGTGCGTCCTCTCCTTCCGCCCTCGCTCTCCCTCTACCCCCTCTATCGCTGCGCGTCCTCGTCTTCTTGACGTTCCTCGCTGCGCCTCGCCCTCCTTGCGACGGTCCCGTTGACAGTCACCCCGCGCAACAGCTACGGCGAGCGATGGTTCCCGGGCTTCCACGCCGCAACCTTCGAGAACGGCACCCAGTGGATGTCGCCCTCGGTCCCCTTCCGCTTCTTGCACCAGTACCCGCACGGCGGGTCCCTCAACCTCCCCGCGTCGTACACGCTCCCATACCCCAAAGCCGATCTCGAGGCGTACCTCGCGCGGCTGTGGGAGCTCCGCGAGCGGACGTGGGACAAGGTCGGGTGGGGGTGCAGCGAGATCCCGTGCAGGTTTGAGGACGACTG
The DNA here is from genome assembly GCA_019926025.1 of Rhodotorula kratochvilovae. Classification (NCBI taxonomy): domain Eukaryota; kingdom Fungi; phylum Basidiomycota; class Microbotryomycetes; order Sporidiobolales; family Sporidiobolaceae; genus Rhodotorula; species Rhodotorula kratochvilovae. The sequence continues at coordinate 447,665 of JAHSUG010000014.1, forward strand.
AGGGCGGGCGGAAGAGGCGTAGGGATAGATGTACAGGCCTTATTGCGATTCCGACATCTTTGCATGCTTTCCCGCTCGTGCCTGGACGGGGACGGGATGGTCAAGCGCGCGCAGTGCGCGGTGGGTATCAAGCGGAAAGCGAGCTACACATCTCCCCCTCACCTCAAGCGCATCAAGCGGTCTCCATCGTCTTCAAGCATTCCCTCCGTCTCCTCGCCCGCCTCACCCTGCGCCGCCCTGCCCACCGCCGCCGAGGCCAGGGTGCCTCAGCCCGCCGAGCGCGCTCGGGTCGAACCTCACCGCGGCGGGCTGCGGCTGCGGCTGCGGCTGCGGTGCGGGAGCGGGCGCAATCCTCGGCGCGATCGACATGGCCGCGTACTCCGCCGCCGCGGGAAGAGGCGGGTACCCACTCGGGATGGGGACGGGCGGGGCGGCGACGGCGGGCTGCGACGCCTCGGCACCGGCGCTCGAGTCGGACTTGGTGCGCCCGCTCGCGCCCGTCGCGCTCTTCGTCTTGCCCTTGCTCGCCTTGGGCTTGAGGCGCCTTAGCATGCGCACGTCCTCGACGCTCTCGCGCGTGAACCAGCAGCCGCCGTCGTCCTCCTCCTCGGCGTCCTCCTCCCCGTCGCCCTCCTCGCTGCTGCTCTCCTCCCCACCCGCGCCGACCTCGATGTCCGACCCCGTACGCGCCGCCGCCTGCCGCACAGCAGCCCGCCTCGCCTTGGCCGTCGCGCGCGCCTGCGCAGCGGCGGCGCGCTCCTCCTCCCGCGCGGCGGCGTAGTCCTCGTCGCTGTGCTGGTGCACGTAGACCTTCCACTCGCGCGGGTCGCGCGGCTCGGGCGCGTCGTCGTCATCGTCCTCCTTCGCGGCAGCGGACGAGGTCGAGGCGGCGGGCGGGATGGGCATAGGGTGCGGCGGGTTGAGCTCGCGCGAGAAGGCCGGGTCCTTGAGCGCGATGAAGTTGTAGGCCTGCGGGGGTGCTGGCCGTGTCAATACGACCGTGCGAGAGGCGGAGGAGGGAGAGAACGCGCACGGTGAATTGGCCTTCCCAAGTCGGGCAGGAAGAAGCGCCGTCAGCGTATCGCTCGCGCAAAGAAGCGCGGGAGGGACGTACGGGTGAAGTTGCCGACGTTGGAGTGCCCGAACGTGCGCGGGAGGACCTCGTCGACGAGGTGCTCATTCGCCCCGCCGACATGGACGAGCACCGCCTGCCCCGACTCGCTGCGCAGTGGCGGGGGCGGGGGCGAATCAGCGCGCCCGCACGAGAACGAGAGAAAGGGGACGCACGACCAGCACACTTCGCCGTCCACCTCATCCTCATGCTGGAGCAGCCAGCGCAGCTTGCTGATGAACGGCTTGACGCCCGTGATCTGAGCGCAAGCCTCCCCCGTCAGAACAGCGCGTGGGAGGAGAGAGTGGACCGGCGCACCGAGTCGATCGGGTACGGGTTGGGGCACTTGACGCCGCGCGTGTACTTCTTCTTCTCGGGCGCCGCCTCGCCGTGCTCGTCCTGCGCTGGCGCAGCAGCCGGCGCCGGCCCGAATGGCTGCTTCTCGCCCTGCGCCTGTGGCGTCGCCGAAGTGCTGACGAGCGGGACGCCGGTGCGCTTGGCGGGCTGCGCGAGCGCGACCGACGGCGAGGTCGCGACCGTCGAGGGCGAGCCAGCGGGCTGCGACGCGGGCGAGAAGCCGTACGTCTGGCTGCCGAAGCGGTACAGCTCGTACGCCTGCGGCTGCGGCTGATAGTGCACAGCCGGCGAGGAGGCGGCGCGGCGCGGCTCGACGACTTGCGACTCCTCGTCGTCCGAGTTGTAGACCTCCTCGCGCGGCGGCGGAGGGGGCGGCGGGCCCGCGCTCGCGTACTGGTGCTGTGCGTGCATCTGGACTCCATACTGCGTCGCCGTCATCTGGTTAACGAAGCCGCCATAGTGGTGCATGGCCTGCGAGCTCGAGGCGCGGCGCGGGGAGGGCCGTAGCCGTGGTAGGGGAAGTACTGCGCCTGCGTCTGCTGGAACGAGAGGTTCGGGAGTTGTTGGTACTGGGGCTGCAGGTGGTGGATCGGCGCGTGCGCGGGCTGCTGCGGCTCGTCGAAGCGGCGACGCTGCGCCGCGCGCTCGAACGACTTGTCCTCCGCCTCGTCGGCGGCGGCCTGCTTGATCTGGCGGGCGCCATCGGAGTCCGTCTGGACGATGCGCACCGACTGCGCCTCGTCCTCCGCCCCGCCCGCCATCGTCGAGCGCTCGCGGACCCCCTCGTCGTCGCGGTCGCGCTTGCGCCCTGGCGCACCCGACGCCTCGCTCGCCCCGTCGGCAAGCAGGTCGAGACGCGAAGCCCCGACACCCTTGTCGCCTTCGCCGCTCGGCTCCCCCGCAGCCCGCCTCGCCTCGTCCGCCGCGGCGACCTTCTCAAGCGCGCCTGCCGAGCCAGCCGAACTCCCGCCGCCCTCGCTCGCGGACGTGCTGCTCGAGATCTGCCCGCTCGTGACGGCGTAGGTCGGCACGGCCGCTGCGAGCGAGGGCGATGCGAAGGCGGGCGGCGGGGAGCGCTGCATGGGGACGGAGCGCGGCTCGGGCTGCGCGGGCGCGTAGCGGTGCTGGAGGAGCGGGCGGGAGTGGAGCGGGTACTGCGGCTGGAACGGGTAGGGGACGTGTGCGAGCTTGGCGGAGCCGTCGCCGGTCGCGGTCATGTGGAGCGAGGAGGCCGCTGAGGGCGGCGGCGGCGCAGCCTGGTTGGGGAGGACGAAGGTCGCGAGGGAGCGGCGCTCCTCGTGGGTGCGGCTGTCGACATGCTGCGCAGGAAGCGGGTCCTTGTGCGCGGCGTCCTCGTCGACCTCGGCGGGCGGGGCGTGCGAGGGAGGGGCGGACGAGAGGACCGGGAACGCGTCGGCCGAGGAGAAGGCGCCCTGGGGGATGTGCGGCGTCGACGTCGTCTCGGGCGAAGTCATCTCGTCTTGCGGCTCCTGTGGACGCGCCTCGACGCGAGCGGGGGCTGCGGCGGGAGGAGGGGCGGGCGAGGGCGAGGGCGAGGGCGAGCGGGCGGGCAGCTCGCTATCGCCCTGGTTCTGCGAGGCCGGAGGCGATGGCACAGGCTCCATGCTGCACTTGCGAGCGGGGAGCGAACGGTGCGGGGAGGCGGGAGGAGGGGGCGAGAGGGGAAGAGGGGGGAGATCGCAACGCCTCGGAGGTGGGGCGGTGCAGCGAGCGCCGCGGGGCCCGTGCAGCCGGCGGATGAGCGTGATCGCCTGTGCGCACTGAAAGAGAGCAAGGAGCGCCGTCTACGAGCAAGCACAAGGAAGCGAGCGGGAGAAGCACGCCGCACTAAAGAGCACGCCGCACGAAAGCGACTCCAGCGGGAGAAAGCGCTTGCGGCCTAGGCAGCCCTCTACTGCCCCACCGCCCTTCGCAGGATGTCCCACGCCTGCAGCTGCAGCGGAGGAGCCTGCACACCCACCCGGGAGAGCCAGCCGCCTCATCGCTCCTCCTCCCCTCCTCCTATTCGTTGTATTTGCGCACGCCCTGCTCGGCCTTCTCAAACGGCCGCTCGACCCGCCTCGCTCCCATCGCACACCCCTGCACATTCTGCAGAACTCTGCACGGGCGAGGGAGCACACTGCTGGCACGTGCATGGGTCCGGCGGGCACGGCGCGGGTTCGCAGAGCGCGGGGCGCGCTGAGGATGCGCGTGCTCGAGCGAGGGAGCTTGCTGCGCGCTCGCACGTCCCCCTGCGCTTCGAGCGCGGGCATGGAGCGCAGAGGGATCCGAGCGATGATGAGACAACGAGCCGAGGCCGACCTTCCAGCACGCCGGACATCGCCAAGGCGGCGATGGCGCCTGCTCGCTGCTTGCCCTCCTCCCTTGCGCAGCTGGGCTTGCTTCTCTCCCCCCTCCCCCACCCGTTCAGACGCTTGCACGCGAGCTGGCCTCGCTGTACATGCGCCACCCTCGTCCCCAGCTTGCCCAGCTTGGCACCGCCTCCCTCCACTTCCTCGCCGCGTCGCTCTTCCTCAGCCATGGCGCACTCGCAGCGCCCTCCTCGTCGCTCCCTCTGCACCCCTTGCCAGGCCTCGACACGAGCGGGATGAGCTCGAACGGGATCTCGCTCGGGTTCCTCACCCAGTGGGGCGTCGATGAGCCGTCGGACGTGATCCGCGCACTCGGCGCATCGCCCGTCGCCTGGGGCGACTACCTCAACGTTGGCGCGTCCGACGCAAACCCACAATTCGAGCAGGTCGACTACCACCTCGGCGAGGTCACCCGCGCTGCGAGGGGAGACGTCAAGGCGGTCTACATCCCGGCCGTCCTCTTCGGCGGCAGGATGAACCAGTGGACACAGGAGATGTCGGATGCCCTGGCGAACAAGATGCGCGACCTCAACCGCAGGGGCATCACGGTCTGGCTTCGGTTCTGCTACGAGATGGTGCGTCCATCGTTTCCTTTTCGCGCCGCTGTTGCTGACCATCTACGCACATAGAACGGCGGCTGGATGTCCTACGGCCTTCAACCCGAAGACTACGTTAAGACTTGGCGGTCAGTCACGGACACCATCCGTGCGGCGACGAACGAGGTGCGCGCCGTCTCACTCGCTTCCTCCTGCCGTTCTGTCAGTTCCTCCCGCCGATGCTGACCCCGTGCTGCGCGCAGACGTACATGCTCTGGGCACCGAACGTCTGGACGGGCTCGAGCACCGACATCCAGTCGTACGAGCCTTATTGGCCCGGCGAGGAGTACGTCGACCTCGTCGGGCTCTCGGTGTACGCGTTCGGCCCCGAGCGCAGCATCAACCGCGTCCCGTCATCCGACTTCTTCCGCGACTCGTTCCAGTCCTTCTACGACCTCGTCTCGCCGTCGTCCGCGTCGATTCGCGAGAACCCCCTCCGCCTCAATGCGGCGTACCAGCCCGTCATCGCCGAGACGTCCGCGCCGTACTACTACCACATCCCTCAGAACTCGCGCTTCTGGGGCCAGCAGGGCGACACCGACATCACAAAGCCGTTCCCGAACTTGACGCGGCTCGAGCCGTCCCTCGCGGAGCCGCCCTACCCTCGGAGCGACGACGAGCTCGCCGTCAAGGCTTCCTGGCTCGCGCAGCTCACGGGCAACAGCACAGCGCAGCGCTTCCCGCATCTCAAGCTTGTCAAGTGCGTTGGTGGCAGTCCTTTCCGTCGGCGTCGTTGCCCGGAACTGACCCGAACGTCTCTCCCTCTTCCCCTACTTCCCTCCGCTTCGCCCTGGACGTCCCTGTGCGTTACCAGTATGTTTAATTATCTTAAGAAGGGCAACGCAACGGCCGAGGTACTCGCCGACTTCCGCTACGTCGGCAGCGACAGCGGTTTCAACGCAACCGTCGAGGCGTGGCTCCGCGAGAACATCGGCAACCAGACGGCGTACGAGCAAGGCTACACCGGTGCCGCTGGGACGCTGCGCCCAGGCTGCGTCGCCGTCGCGGGGGTTGGAGCCCTCCTCGCCGTCGCCGCCCTCCTCTAGGCGTCTCTCCCTCGTCCCCTCCCGTTCCCCTCGATTCCCCGCGCCTTTCCCCCGATACCCTCGACACCGAGATTCTCCCTTGCCTTGCCCTCGTGGCTGATGCGCCGTAGACCGATTCCCCTCCGCCCCTCCGCTGTTGTCCCTCCTCTCGCAGACACTAAACTCCTTGTAGACCTCTTTTTCTAGACTCGCGCGCCCTCTTCATTGCAAACCCTTCGCAGCGACCTTCCAGGCGCGGAGAGAACATCTCGGAGCGCATCGCTCACACTCATCGCTTCATCACCTCCTGCTCCTCCTCGGTCTGTTTCACGACGAACTCAGCCCTCGCCGCCTCACCGTACCTCCTCGCCCCTTGCACAGCCCGCTCGATGGCCTACGACGCGCCGCGACCCTACCGGCCTCAAGCGCTGACCTCTCCCGAGGTGCGCCCGCCTCGTCGCGCTCGGTGCGAACGTTCACTGACTCCGTCCCTCGCCCGCGCTCGCATCGCAGAGCTACGACTCGCTCCGCCCGCCGCCGTCCGTCACGCAGTGGTCTGCTGCCAGCGGCTCGGGGTACGCCTCAACCGCGGGGAGCAGCGAGCGGCTCGACGCGCCGCAGGGCGGTGCGGGCGCGAGGGGCGCGCAGATGCCGCTTCAGGGGGGACCGCCGGCGCACCCGGCGGTGCTGCAGAAGCGGGAGAAGGGGAACAAGCACGAGGTGCTCGAGCTCGGCGGGTGCGTCGCGCTTCTCCACCTCCCATGCGCTCGACGAGGGGGAGGTGCGGACGTTGTTCGGCGAGATGCTGACCCTCTGTGCGCGTTCTTCCTGCAGCACGGGCGTCCAGCGACCAAAGGAGGACACGCGGCTCGCGCGGAAACGGTGCGTCGTGGTGCTGCGCCCGCTTCACCTCCTCGAGGCGGACGACCCACTCTTCGACCCGCAACTCACGCTCCTCTCGCACGCAGGGTCATCCTGATGATCATCTCGGGTGCGATCGTCAGCGGCATCATCGCGCTCGTCGTCGTCGGGAGCAAGGGGCTGCTATGAGTCGGCAGGAGGAGCGAGAGGCGCTGCTCGACCTTAGACGGGCGGCGCTTGGGATGGCTAGACGCGTGGCCGCTTGTCCGCGCGCTGCAGGAGTGTACATAGGACGGCGTGTTATCCCTGGACCAACAGACACTGCGTTGTAATCGTGCGCTTGCATCGGACCCTGCCTCACTCGACGTCGGCGAGAAAGCCCCCTGCGATTCCGCATGCGCCGTGCGCCGACTCCCCGGTTTTGCGGGCTGGTCTCGAGCGTGCACATGTGGCGGGAGTGATTTGCTGCCCACTGGCGTTCGATCGGGACGACGGACGCGTCTCGACGCGCCTCAGACTGCGACGCGCTTGCTCGAAGTCCCGCTCGTCCGCGCTCGCCCTCCCTCCACGCTCTTGAGTCGACCCAGGCTGCCCGCACGCGCGCTGTGCACGACTCGATACGACGCTGCACGGACGCAAGCCCCGCCAGCGTACGCGCCTCTCCCTCGCCTTGCGCGACCTTCTCACCCGCGACGCGTCCGACTTCCTCGCCCGCAACACGTCGAGCAGACGCGCAGGACCATCCGCACGTCGCGATGAGCTCCCACAGCATGGGCGCACCGCCCTGGGTCAAGATCGACGGCGCCAACGCAGCTGCAGGCGCGTCTTCACCAGCGCGACCAGTTGGCCTGGGACTCGGCAGTGTCGATCTGAGCAATACGATGCGCGCGTCTGGACGGTCAGGCGCAGCGACGTTCGGCGTCTTCCCCTCGACCTCGTTCGGCGAGCGCGAGAACCGTCAACCGCGCTCCCCTCCTCGCATTCGCACCTCGTCCCTCGCACATGTCATCCAGACGACCCTCTCGCCCGGCACCTCGTTGAACGGCTCGCCGACGAAGCTCTCGCCGTCGTCCCTCCGCGTCGACCCGCTCCCGCACCCCTTCACCACCCCCTCTGCCCGCTCCTCTCCCCTGCACGCGCTCCTCCGCGCTGTCGTCCCGTCGCGACTCCTCCCGCGCTCCATCTCCGCGCCCTCCTCCCCGCCCGTCCCCTACCCCAAATCCCCCTCGCTCATGCGCCCCCACCCCTCAACGCGCCACGGCCCTCCGACCACCTCCTCCCGCCGCGTCTGTACGCCCCGCCGCGCCCTCCTCGCACTCATGCTCACCGCGCTCCTCATCGTACTGTATGCGACGCGCGGCGCGTCTGAGCGCGTCCGGGCACCCGAGGAGAGCCCGTCGCTCGTCGAGCGCGTGGGGAGGAAGAGTCCCGTCAACTTTGGCGTGGTGCTGGAGGACGTGCGGGGCGGGCGGGCAGAGGCGCGCCCGCCGCCGCGTGAGAAGGTGAGAGCGCCCGCGCCGCTGGCGAAGGAGCACCGCCCGGAGCCGCATCGCGCGGCAGCGGCGCGCGTCGAGGAGGTGCCGCGGGCGGCAGAGGAGCCCTCGCGTGCGAAGATGGCCAAAGGCGAGCCGGAGAAGGAGGAGGACGCGCCGCTGCCGTTCGTCGCGGAGACGGCGGGCAAGGACGCGCCTGCGTCGAGTGGAGAGGTTGTGGAGGACGAGCAGGCGGGGCTCGATGCGGTCGTCGAGCAGGCGCAGAAGGAGGCCGCGCGCGCCGAGACCGAGCTCGACGAGAAGCTCGAGATGGAGAAGGTCGTCGTCGTCAAGGAAAAGAAGGCGGCACCAGCGAAGGCGAAGCCCAAGGCGGGCAAGCCTGTCGAGGTCATCGTCGCCGTCCCGGCCGAGGCTGCGGCCAAGGCGGACGCCGCGGTCGCCAAGGCCGTCGCCGTTGCGAAGAAGAAGGCGCGGGACCCGAAGAAGAAGGACGCATCGCGCTACAAGCGCCTCTTACCACTCGGCGTCCCGCCCCGCCGGTACCTCTACGGCGCCAACTTCGTCCTCTCGGTCGAGGACGGCGAGGCGCAGAGCGAGGTGGAGGACCCGGAGCTCACGAACCAGATGGTCAAGGTTCCGTCGGCGAAGCAGCTCAAGAAGCTGTTCGACCAGGGCAAGAAGCGCTACGCCGAGGACGAGGACGACTGGCGCGCGTTCGAGTGGAAGGCGCCGCCCGCCGACGCGTCTCTGCAGCGACTCGTCGACAAGCTCAAGCCCGTACGTTTCGCTCCTTCCCCTCTTGTGGCGCCCCGCTGACCTCGCGCGACCTTCGCAGGAGGAGCTCGTCCTGCGCAGCTGGATTCAGCGGCTGCACCAGCTCCCGCCGGGGCGCGGCGTCGGCCTCGCCGCCCCTAATCCCGGCACCATCGACGAGGTCGTCCCGCTCGAGGACGCGCCGACGTTCGATGGCGGCAGCCGCGACAAGTGGGCCGAGCTGGTCGTCCAGGCGCAGGAGGGCCATGCGGGCAAGTGCCGCGGCGCGAAGTGGCTCGGCGACTACGAGAAGATGCATGCTGAGGTGCGTCCAGCCTCCCGTCCTTGTGCCGAAAGAGGAGCAGGGTTGACCCCCATCGCGCCGGCGCAGATGCTCGAGGGCAAGCGCGAGCCCAAGTTCATTTCATACCACTGTGCGTCGTCTCTCTGCATATACACCCGCGATGTGCTAACCCTCGTATCGTTCTTGCAGGCGAGCAAGGCATTAATTGCGGCGGACTTGGCGACCGGTGCGTCTTTTCGTTCAGAATATCAGCGATCGGCGCCCTGACTCCTACTTCTCGCGTCGCAGACTGCTCGGCATGACCTCCGCCTTCTTCTTCGGCCTCGTCACGCAGCGAGCGGTGCGTTTTGCCCTCCTCCTCTCGGTCCTGCGCTGACCATCCCTCGCTCACTCGCAGTTCCTCGCGGAGTGGCAGTCGCCCGTCCCGCTCGACGTCGTCTTCGACTCGCCGCACGTCAACTGGTCGCACTCGTCCTACACGGCCGACCAGCACCCCGTCCTGGGGCAGAAGCGCCTCGCCTCGTCCGCCGCCGAGCTCGACATCATCCACTTTGACCGGCTCAGCGTCGATGCGACGTTCGGAACTGCTGGAACCCCAAGATTGGGCGGAAGCCGACCCCTGGGTTCGAGCGGCGCGACATGGCGTACCAGGCGCCGTGGATCAAGGTTCGCTCCGCTTTCCCGGCTTGCGTCGGTCGCACATGCTGACGACGTGCGCGCGCAGTTCTACACCAACCGCGGCATGATCTACCGGTCGTTCAAGTACAAGCACCTGCAGAAGAGCCTCGACCGCCTCGGGCTGCAGCCGACAACCGCGTTCGCCTGCATCAGCGAGTACCTCTTCAAGCCCAAGCCGCCTGCGCTCGACCTCATCACGCAGTACACGTCGGTGCTCGCCCTCCCGACCGTCTTCTCCGTCGGGATTCACATTCGCACGGGCGACCAGAGCATGCGCGACCCCGAGTACGACCGGGTCAATACCGGTGCGCCGTTCTCGCTCCACTCTCCTTCTTGATCGCGCGCTGACAAGCTCTCCAACCGCGCAGTCAAGCGGCACGTCTCGTTCTTCCGCTGCGCGCGCGAGCTCGGCGAGACGTACGCGCGCAAGGACCAGCGCGTCGTCTTCTACCTCGTGACGGACAGCGCGCACCTCAAGCGCGACGCGCAGCGCGTCCTCGGCAACAAGCTCGTCACAACCGACATGGTCCCGCAGCATGTGCACCAGAAGAGCGGGCACGTCGACGGCGTGATGAACGCCGTGGTCGAGGACTGGATCCTCGCCAAGGCGGACATGCTCGTCGCAACGCAGGTGCGCAGCTTTCCTTGTTTCGTGCAGTCGCTGTCGGCGTACTGACGCTGCTCCGCAACCCGCAGGACTCTGGCTTCGTGCGCTTCCTTTCCTCCGTCCTCGTCCCGCCATCCTCTTCGCTGCCCGCGAGCTCGCGCTGACCTCCTTCTCCGCGCGCAGGGCAAGCTTGCGTCGTTCATGATGGCCAAGCCGAACGCGACGGTCACCATCTTCCCCAAGTTCAACCCGGACGTGATGGGCCTCCTGAGCAAGAAGTCGCACGTCAAGGTCGACTGTACCTCGCCCACTGTGTGCGTTCTGTCTCGCCTGTTCTGCTTTGTCCTCTGCATCGACGGGCTCGCTGACGTGCGCGCGCACGGATTTCTCTCTCTCCCTCTCTCTCTCTCTCTCTCTCTCGCGTTCCGCAGGTTCACGAGCTTCGACGAAATGGCCAGCGAGTGGAGTCTTGGCTAGCTGTGGATCTCTCGAGCAGCAAAGGTAGAGTCGAGTCCAGTCGCTCGGCTGAACCCGCCGCCCCCTCTCCCTCTCTCTTCCCGCTAGACGGAGTATTGTTCGTAGGAGGCGCATCACACTGTTGTACTCGTCTTGACGGCGTCGTTCTTGCATTGCATTCCAGCTGGGCTGTGTTCTCGATCACCAAGCTTGCGCCGAGATGGATAACGGGGCGCTCGCCCTCCACCTCGTCGCCCGCCGCTCCTGATTGCGCCTTGCTGCGTCAGGAAGCCCTCACAGCGTTGCTCTCGTGCGCCCGCAACCGCGCCGCCCCGCCCAGAGGCCGTCTCGCTCTTCCACCTCGCCCCGGCGTGATCCGCGCCCGCAGATGCCGCTGTGGCCAGCACGCCCCGATCCGTGGCCGAGCACGGTCGAGGAGGCGCTGGCACTGCCTGCGCACTGGCACGTCAGCGAGCGCTTCCTCGAGATCCACGCGAGCAACCCAGAGTGCGCTCCTCCTCCTCCTCCTCGCCCCTCCTTGGCGTCTCCGTCGAGCTGATCCCGCCTCTCCTACGCATCGCAGCCCTGAACGCCGTGCTCTCCTCATCCGCTCCTACATTGCCTTTCTCTACAACAGCTTCATCCCTGCCCGCTGGTTCAAGTGCGTCCAGCGGACATTCCCTCGGAGACAACGTCGCTGATCCCTCCTCTCCTGCGCAGCATCTTCCTCTGGAAGTGCATCGCCCTTGCCGTCTTCGTCGGTCTCCTCCGCCGCCTCGTCACGCCGCGGCTCGTCCGGACACTGCCCGAACCGTTGCGCCGTGCCCACACCCTGTTCACCAAGCACTACTCGCTTGCGCCCTTGTCGGCAGGAAGGCGCTCGCCGCTGTTCCCCTCGCTTCGTCGAAGCGCCTTTGCGCTGGACGACGGTGCAGGTCCCGCTGCGGCCGGACGTGCTCCTCCTTGGCGTCTTCCTTGCCGCGAACCTCCTCGTCGCGTTCACAGGCTACGACGTGCCCTGGCCCAACGGCTTGTGCGTCTCTCCGTCCTCATTGTCGCCGCAGATACGTCGACTGACGAGCATGAACACAGCTACTCGGAAGAGCAAGGCCACCTCGTCCCGCTCGTCCGCCATGTCGCCGATCGGACAGGCGTGATCGCCCTCGGCGCTACGCCGCTCGTCTTCCTCCTCGCGGCGCGCAACTCACCCTTCACATGGCTCATCGGCGTCGACTTTGGGACGCTGCAGATCTACCACCGCTGGGTCGCGAGGATTACGTACGCGAACGTGACGGTCCACAGTGCGCTCTTCCAGCTCTTCCTCCCTTCGCTCCATGCGACGCTGACCGTTCTCGTGCAGTGATCGGCTACTCGCTCATCCACCTGCAGGCGTACGAGTGGGCGTTCCTCTCGCTCTTTCAGAAGAAGTACCTCGTTCTCGGCTGGGTCGTGCGTCCCCCCTCGTCCGCGTCTCGTGCAGCCTCCACTGACGAGAGTTCACACAGGCTTTCTTCGGCGGCTGGGTACTCTGCTTCGGTGCTTGGCGCAGAATCCGGCAGATTGCGTACGAGGCGTTCCTCATCGGCCGTGCGTCTTTTACTCGCTTCGTTGCATCTCGCGGAACAATCGCTGAGCTCTGCCCCGCAGATATCGTCGCTGCGCTCGCCTGGGTCGTCGGATCCTACCTGCACGTCTTCTTCCTCGGCGGCAAGGGCGCGAGCGAGGACTATCTCAAGCTCTGCTACATCACCGCCGCGCTGTGGGGTTCGACCGCGTCGCGCGGCGCGTCCTTCTTATCTGGCACAACACGCCCTTCGGACGCACCTTCGCCTCCACCGCGTCCCGTCCTCCCGCCTCAAGCCGCAGCAGCCGGCGCTGGTTCGCCGCCGACGGCGTCCTCCTCGGGCGAGCGACGACTTTGTCCGTCTGCGCATTACGCCCGAGTCGCCGTGGTCGTACGCTCGTGGCGGGCCGGGCTCGTTCGTCTACGTGTCGTGCTTCTCCGCAGGGCACCGCGCGTGGGAGAGCCACCCCTTCTCGATCGCCTGGCCCCTCGGCGTGCCCGATGGCGCAGACGACGAGGTCGACAGCGGGGCGGCGTCGCCCGTCGGCTCGCTCGACGGGTCTCCAGCGAGCAAGTCGACCCGTCTCGACGACTTCACGCCTTCGCCTCCTCCCCCCCCCACCCTGACCGCGTTCCGCCCGCACCCCTTCGACGAGCACGCCTCGCCCGCAAGCTTCGAGCTCCTCGTCAAGCGCTACTCGGGCTTCACGCACGCGCTCGTCGAGTCGCTCTCCCTCCCCGACTCGGCGATCCCCTCCTCAGCAGCAGACGAGCCGCTCGTCCTCTCCGGCCTCGAGGACGGCGTGCGCCGCTCCGCGCTGCGCATCGGCGTCGAAGGCCCGTACGGCGCGGCGAATGCGGCCCACCCGTGCGCGACATACAAGCACGCGCTGCTCGTCGCAGGCGGGAGCGGGCTCGCGATGGTCACGAGCCAGCTGGCGGACCTCGGCGTGCGGGTGCTGCGCGAGTGCGGCGGGATCAGGTGCGAGAGGGTGGCGGTCGTGTGGTCGGTGCGGGAGGCGGGTGCGTGCTCTCTCTGCTTCTCGTTCAGGCCCGCACTAACCCTTCTTGTCTGCGCGCAGAGACGGTCGCGCTCATCATCCCGTACCTCCACCGGCTCTACCGGCTCTTCCGCGCCGCGCCCTCCTTCCGGCAGCAGTACCTCGCGCCCTCCTCCAACTTCGACTCCGGCCTCGCCGCCCCCGAGCCGTTCATCGACCTGCACATCTACATCACCTCCTCATCCTCCCCCTCCTCCCCCGCCATCCTCGAGCTTGAAGCCCTCGCCCTCCCGCCCGCGTTCCTCCGCCTCGCGCTGCATACGGATGAGGGCCGCCCGGACATCGGCGCGCACATCGACGCGCTCGCCGGTGACGAGGACGACGAGGAGCTCCTCGTCGTGTCGTGCGGGCCTGCCGCGCTGTGCGACTCGACGCGCGAGGCGGTGCGCTCTCGCCTCGGCGGCGGAGGGAGGGGGAGGAAGGGCTGGGAGGCGTGCAGGCTCGTCTATAGCGAGGAGGCGGTCGTTTGGTGAGCTTCTCCGGCGGTTGTAGAGATTTATCGGGTCTGTAGATTCTGTTCGTGCGTAGATGGAATGCTTGTTCTGTCCTTCAGGCTCGATGCGTAACGGAGAGGCGGGACCTTCGCAAGTCGGGTTTCAGCGAGGTGAGCCGCCGTGACTGCGGCGACGGCGTGGTGCGCTCGTGCTGTTCCTCAACGCACCACGGGGCTCGAGGGAGGCACAGGAGCGTGGGACGGGTGAGAAGCAGGGAAGACGAGTCGCTTCCTCGACTTTCATGCCTTGTTCCGAGCGGCAAGGGTGGAGGACGTTCTTGCTTTACACCGGCCGTTCTATCACGCACAACATCCATCGTAAGGAGAGTCTGAGAATCTATGAGAGGCGGAACAACAGGGCAGAGAGGATAGTCTATGAGCGAGGGTACAGGGTGGTCTAGCGTGCCGGTCACCGTCATCAAGCCTCCTCCGCGAGCGTGACCGTCGGCCGCGCGTGCTTCCAGTCGCGGCACCACGTCTTGTCGGCGTTCTCGAATCGCTCGAAGCACGAGCCGTTGTACATCCAGCCGGCGAAGGTGGACGCGTCGGTCGTGAGGTCCCAGATGCACCTGCGGTTCGACAAGCGAGGTCAGCTGCCGTTCACGCAGAGTGTGTTGAGAGGAGCGCACCAAGCGGAGCACTGGAAGACCGCCGAGCGCTGCAGCCGCGACGCGAGGAGCTCGCTCCCCTTGCGGCAGTTGTCGACGCGCTCGAGCGAATCGATCCACGTCGCCATGTCGGGCGTCGTCTCGCCGCAACGGTCCTGCAGCTCGCGGCCGATGCCGCGCCGCGGCGGCGCCTTGAGCTTGTTTTGCGAGACAGCAAAGTCCATCTCGTCGTGGTTCTCCATGAGGACGGCCTGCGGGCGGGGAAGGCGCGTCAGTGCCTGAGTACCGCGATCAGAAGAGGAGAGAAAGCGCACCTGCAGCGCGTAGTGTGCCGCCGGGTTGACCGGCACCTCCTGCGTCTTCGCCCGCGCAGCCTCCGCCGCGCCCTTCCTCCCCTGCGCGGCCTTTGCGCGCTCGAGCTCCTCGAAGAGGCCCATCTGCGTCACGCGCCAGTCGAGTTCCTCCTCTGCCACTGCGCGGGCATGGTGTCCGAGTTCTGCACGCTGCGCCGGCGCGCTGAGCAGCGCACCCACCGCCTCGGCGAACGCGGCGGCTGCATCGGCGTCGGCGTCCTCGCGAGGCGCGTCGACGACGATGCCCGCGGCGGGGGCGAGGAGGTCCTCCACGCCGCGCGTCGCAGACGAGACGACGGCGAGGCCCATCGCCATCGCCTCTGCCAGCATGGTAGACGTCTCGTCCGACGCGCTAACGCGGAGGAAGACGTCCGCAGCGGCGAGGTACGACTCGGGGTGGTCGAGCCCGCCGGCAAAGACGCGGACGCTGCGGCCGAGGTTGCGTGCGGCGATCTCCTCCTGCAGGCTCGCGAGCGAGACCGTCCCGTCGCCGCCGCGGGTGTCGCTCGTGATGAAGACGAGGAGGAAGCGCGTGTGCCCCTGCGCGTGCAGCGCGCTCGCGATGTCGGGGAGGAGCTGGGCGCGGTGCGGCGAGGAGAGGGGCGAGGAGACGAGGACGACGGTCGTCTTGTCCGTCGTGTCGAGGAGCTTGCGCTTGGCGAAGGAGCGGACCTTGCGCGAGACGGGGAAGAAGGCGCGCGTGTCGATGCCGGTGGGGAGAATGCCGACGGACGAGGCCGAGTGGCCGCCCGCGACGAGCTGCGCAGCGACGTTCGGCGACGAGGCGAGCGAGCGGGCGAGGAAGCGCTGCGAGATGGCCGAGAGGAGGAAGAAGCGCGATGGGTCGCCGGCACCGTCGACGTGGAGGTACTGCGTATGGCGGCAGGTGAGCGTGACCAACGCGAAGGAGAAGAAGAGACGAGACGCACGTCGACGAAGCGAACGTCGGGGAGGTGCTCTGCCAGCGCAGGCAGGAGCTGGTAGAGCAACTCCGACTCGGCAAAGACGACGTCCTTGATCCCGCGCGAGCGGATGAGGTTCTTGAGGTACCCCGGCGCATCGCTCGGGCGGACATACGACGGCAGGACATGCACGTCATGCGTCCACTTCAGCATCTCGGGGCGGAGAGCGAGCCCGTCGGCGGGGCGGTAGTGCGTCGCAGCGACGGTGACGCGGTACCCGCTCGCGGCGAGGAGCTCGAGCTGCCGCAGCGCGGTGTGCCCCGCGGGCGAAGGCGCGAACGTCGGCAGGACGAGGAGGAGCGCCTTGCCGTCGCTCGCGGGCAGGAGTGCGTTGTTGACCGCGAAGTCCCACCGGACCGTCTCGAGCTGCTCTGCCGGGCGGGGCGCAATCTCGGGGAAGGCGCCCAAGGAGATCAGCGCGGCGTACTTCTCCTTGATGAGGAGCGACGTCGCGGCCGAACCCGTTGCGAGCGTCGAGCGGCGCTTGTGCGCGGCGGGCTTGACGCGGTGCCAGAACAGCGCCTCGGGGACCGTGCCGCCCCAGTGGCCCTCCTGCAGTCGTGAGGTCGGTCAGAGGGATCGAGCGGGAGGAGGGAGCGGGCGAAGACGGACCTTTGCCAGGCAGAGCCAGAGCATCCAGTTCTCGGCGCCGAGGAACGCCTCGTCCTCCTCGTACCTGCACCCGCTTTGGAGCAGCGCGCGAGTCGTGACGATCGCCGCGTCCGGGACGTGGTTGCCCGAGACGAGGTGCTTCGCGCCGCTGTGCAGGCCGCTCGACAGGCCGAGGCTGTTCTCCTCGCCGAAGCGGACGACGTGGAACCCGCCGAGGTCCCACTCGGGGTTGCTCTCGAGCATGAAGACGACCTTCGCACGGAGCGTTCGAGTCAGCCCATCCGCGTGTGCAGAGAGGGGGAGAGATAGCGAAACGCACCTTCTCCAGCGCAGTAAGCTCGAACAGGTCGTCGTCCTCGAGGCTGACAACGTACCGCGGCCTCCTCTTCTCATCCAGTCCCCGCACGTACTCCAATGCGCGGTTCCTGCTCCTCCCGACGCCCTCTGCGCGCTCATTCCTGAGCAGCACGACCCTCTCGTCCTTCTCCAACTCGTGCAGCGCCTGCCTCGACGCAGGCGCGGCCGTCCCGTCGTCAACAACGACCCAGACGAGGCTCGCAAGGCTCTGGCCCAGCAAACTCGCCGCCGTGTCCCGCAGCCTGGCGGGCTCCGCGTCCCTCGTCGTGGTGAGGACCGCGACTGCGGGAGGGGCCGCGGCGCGCGCGGGGCGGAACTGCGTGCTCGGCGGGCGGGAGGGCGACACGGGGTGGTTTGTATAGTCGAAGAGGGCGGGGGTGTGATGCACTGCCCTCGGCGTGGAAGAGGGCGTGAAGGGCGTCTCGTCGGTGGTGATCGGGGCGGCGGCGCGCCTGTGCAGAGGGAGGTGGGATGCCGCGGCGCGGAGGGAGGGCGGCGGGGCGAAGTACGCCCAGAGGAAGAGGGGCTGGAGGAGGAGGACGAGCGCGAGGAGGACGGCGCGCGGCTGCGCAAGGAGCCTGGTTGCGGGCTTGAGGAGCGGGGCGCGCGCAGAGCTGCGGCGGTACAGCGCGGGCATCGTCGCGGCGAGGCGCTCAGCAGGAGCGTGGCGTGGCGGAGGAGGGAGACAAAGCAGGCGCAGAGGGGGAGAAAGAGCAGCGAGCACATCGCGTCGAACGTTGAACTCGGCCGCCTCGAACAGCGCGGGGTCCCCGGGCGGATCAGCGAGAGACCTGCTTCGATCGCAGAGTGTGCGCCACGCGAGGGCGTGTGAAGCGGGGTTGGACCCGAGGTGGGAAGGTGCCGTGCTCGCCGGAGGGCCGCGCCGGCTGCGTGCCCGTACGGACGCGCTGTCAACGGCGAGATGGCAGCGCGCCGTGCCCCACCGAAGCCGGAGAACACGGTGGTGGGCGAGGACAAGGCGCGCCGAGAGAACCCTAGGCTCCTGCTCGACGCGTACGCGTCGGTGTGTACGCGCTCATAGCGGGCGCAACAGGGGAGGTCTCCACGGCGAGGCACTCGACTGTAGAAGCGGAGGTCCGCCGAGGAGGAGAAGCACTTTCGCGGGCGTCGTCCGTGACATGTCTCGTCCCTCTCCCTCTCATCCGTGATCTGCGCACGCGCACGATGAACCAGAGCCTCGTCGATCCTGCTCAGGAGATGCTGACAGGGACGAGCGTGCGAAAGGGGACTTGCGAGGAGGACGTCCGACGGCGCGGCGACGTCTCTCAGGGAGACCGCCGGGGCGAAGGGCGCGAGACGGAGGTACGTTACACGGCGGTCCGCGTGAGGAGGAAGCTACAAGGGTGAAGAAGGGGCCTCAGAGCGCGCAGTCGTTGGGAAGGAAATGGGAAGGGGTCGTCAAGCGGGACTTGCGAAGGTCGTTCTGGTCGTCGTCTCCTCCTGCAGTTATGCAGCGAGCACGCCGCTCAGCCAAACATGCTGTTGTGCCACTCGCTGTTCGTGCCGGGCTGCTGCGAGCGGTGAGGACTCAGCGTCAGTTACGCCCATGTGCACCCGCCCCGCGCAAGCCGGAAAAGCGCGACGCACCTCCATATCCGGGTGCGCCCTCCTCCCTGCGCCCCCAAAGCCTCCAAGCCCGCCTGGCGGCCCATGAGGCGGCTGCTGCCCCGGGCGGAGCGGCCCCCCGCCGGCGTTGGGTCCACCGAGGCCGCCTGTCGGTGGGCCGTTCTGCGCGAGCGAGAGAGAGAGAGACGAGGAGCGTCAGTCGCGGGGACCAGAGAGGTGCACAGAGGAGAGGTAGGAGTGAGAGAGGGAGAACCAGCAGAGAGGACGCACCACCGGCCCTACAGGGTCAAACCGCGCGCCCTGCGGCGCCCCGATAGGGGTGAGGTACCCATCGCCGCCCCACCTCCTCCCGCCCGCTCCTCCCCCTCCCACGGTGTCGCTCCCGGGCCCAAACCGCTCGCGGAACAGCGGGTGGTCCGGGCCCATGAACATTCCCCCGGCTCCGCCACCCATCATCCCCCCGAGCCCGCCGCCGCCAAATCCGCCACCGGGCAGCCCGCCGAACGTCCCCGTCATCCCGCCGAGGGGATCGAGGTCCCTCCGCCCAATATCCGCGAGCGGGAGCCCGCCGCGCCCACCTGTTCCGGGGACGGCGAGCGGGTCGTGCTCTGGCGCGTGCGGGCGCGGGTGCGCAGGTCCGCCGCCGCCGCCGCTGCTGGGGGAGCGCCCGCCCGAGCCCGAGCCCGAGGGGCCAGACGGAGGGAACATGCCCATGGGCCCGCCGCGGTCGGGGAGGTACGGGCCTGCGCCTGTGCCCGTGCCGCCGCCGCCGAGGGGCGGGGCGCGCGCGCTCCCCCCGCCGGCGCCGGAGGACGACGACGCGGCGGGCAGCTCGCTGTACCCGTCCTTGGAAAGGCCGGGGACGAGGCGTTGGAGGATGTTGAGGCGGTAGAGATGGATCAGGTCGGCGAGGCGGGTGGGGGTCGCGAAGGGCGTCGAGGGCGAGAGGGAGGACGCGCGCAGGGGGGAGGACGGGGAGAGGGAGGTCGGAGAGAAGTAGTCGGACTGGAGGAGGTCGAACGTGCTCGAGCGCTGGGGGTTCTGCGCGTGCGAAGGACGGGAGTCAGAGCGGCGTGGAGAGGAGGATGGAGAGCGGGGGACGCACGTCGACTGCTGCGCCCGCAACGAGGAGCCTGTCTCAAGGTCGACGACGGAGATGACAAACTCGAGGCTGCTCTGGTTGTGCTTGTAGCGGAACTTGAACTCTCCCTGCGGGTGGGGCCAGTCGTCGGGGAGGCGGTTCGGCGGGTCTGCACGCTCGGTCGGCGCGGGCTGAACGAGGCGGAACCCGAGGGCCGAGTGGAGAGCGTGCACGACGAGGGCGAGGGCCTGCGCGGGCGTCGCGAGCGAGGCATCGGGTGCGACGAGGCGGCGGGCGAGGGCGAGGAGGGCGTCGGGCGCGAGCGGGTCGGGGGCCATGCTGCGGGTCTGCAGTGCTTTGTCGAGGGTCTGGACGGGCGTACTGCGCGTCCAAGCAAGAGATTGGCGGCGAGGGAGGAGCGAGGAGAGCGTCGTCAGCTCAAGTGGGGGGAAGGACCCTCCCTCGACTCGCACGGTGTGGACTGGGAGTACTCTGAGCGAGTCTAGCTGCACTTTGTAAACCCAGTCTGTGCGTCGCTGCAGCTCCTCGCGAGGTCGAGTTCCGCTTCATCGCCACGCTCCGCCGCGTCTCTCGCTCCTCCCACGTTCCCGCTCAGACTCGGAGCGTGCGCAGTCAGCGAGGATGGCCACCGCCCAGTTCGAGTCGATCTACCACGGCCTCGCCCCGGCCAGCGGCAGTGCGTCCCCGCGGCGCCCTCCTCTCGCCTCGCCTCGACGCGTTCAGACGCGTCCCGCTCCCGCGCCCGCTCACACCCCCGACCGCGCCTGCAGAGCTCCGCATCGCCCCCTCGGGCCTCGGGTGGAAGTCCTCCGACGAGAACGAGGCCGTCGTCACCGTCCCCGGTAGCGACATCAAGTGGATCCAGTGGATCCGGTGCGTGCCCTTCTCTCCCGCCCTGCTTGCCTGTGGACCGCGTGGGACTGACGCACGAGCACCTACAACGCGCGCAGCGTCGCGCGCAACTACCAGATGCGCATCGGGACCAACAAGAAGCGCACCACCTTCGACGGCTTCCTCAAGGAGGACTTTGAGCGCCTCGGCAACCTCTGCAAGCAGGTGCGCACCCCCCACACTGGCCAACGAAGAGACGCGAGCTCATGCGCCCGCCCACAGTACTACAACATCACCATCGAGACGAAGGACATCAGCGTGAGGGGGTGGAACTGGGGCGTCGCAGAGGTGCAGGGTGCGTTCCCGCTCTCGCTGGCTTGCCGTCGTTCCATCAGAGCGCTGTGCGCTCGATGAAGTCGGCTACGTGCAAGAGACCCCGCACTAACCCGGTCTCGCGCCCGCAGCGGACGACCTCGCGTTCCTCGTCGCGGGCAAGCCGGCATTCACGATGCCGCTGCACCTCGTGCAGAACACGTCGATCACCAAGGCCGAGGTCGCGCTCGAGTTTGGCTCGGCGCTGCCGCCCCCTCCGGCCGAGGGCACGGAGGACGCCGTCGCACGCAAGCGGCGCCTCAAGGCGCAGCCGGACGAGGTCAGCGAGATGCGGCTGTACATCCCCGGCTCGGCGCGCGGGATGAAGAAGAAGGGCGACAAGGCCAAGGCGCGCGCCGAGGGCGTCAAGGCGGGCGAGAGCGACGAGGAGAGCGACGAGGACGACAACGACGAGGGCGAGGAGGGCGAGGCGGCCGCGATCGCGTTCCACGAGGCGGTCAAGGAGAAGGCCGCGATTGGCGTCATTGCGGGCGAGTCGATGTGCACGTTTCCCGAGATTCTGTGCACGACGCCGCGCGGGCGGTTCGGTGCGTTGTCCCCTTTTCCCTCGCACCCTCTCGCACACTCACGCAGCGCGCGCGCGCGCAGACATCGACATCTACAGCGACTTTATGCGGCTCAAGGGCAAGACGTACGACTACCGCGTCGCGTACACGCAGGTCCAGCGGCTGTTCCTCCTCCCCAAGCCCGACGACATCCACTCGCAGCTCGTCGTCAACATCGACCCACCGATCCGCCAGGGCCAGACCCGCTACCCGTACCTCGTCATGCAGTTCACCAAGGAGGAGATCATGGAGCTTGACCTCAACATCGACGAGTGCGTCCACCTACCCCTTCTTGCCTCCGTGCGAGGCTGACGCGGGCGAATGCAGGGACACGATCCGCGACAAGTACGACGGGAACCTGAAGAAGCACTACGACGACCCCGCGTACGAGGTCGTCTCGCTGCTGTTCCGCGTCCTGACGCAGAAAAAGGTCATCACGCCGGGCTCGTTCCAGTCGTGCGTCTCCTTTCTTCGCGTCCCTTGAGCGAACTGACGCCCCGCGGCACAGGCACGAGGGCCACGCGGCGGTCAAATGCAACCTCAAGGCGAACGAGGGACAGCTCTACTTCCTCGAGAAGCAGCTCCTCTTCATCTCGAAGCAGCCGACGCTCGTCTCCTTCTCCGAGATCTCGGCCGTCGTCCTCGCGCGGTGCGTCCCCCCCCCTTCCTCCCCTCCCGCGAGCGCTGACACGGTGCGGGACTTGGCAGCGTGGGCGGCGCGCTCCCCTCGGCGCGGACGTTCGACCTCGCGATCCGGCTCAAGGACGCCTCGTCCTCCCAGCCGCTGGTATTCAGCGCGCTGAGGAAGAGCTGAGCAACATCACCGACTTCTCACGCTCAAGAAGATCAAGGTCAAGAACGAGATGGACGAGCTGGCGGCTGCGGAGGCTGAGGCGCTTGGCGCGGCGGTGGGCGAGAGTAGCAGCGACGAGGACGACGCGATGAGTGTTGATGAGGACGCGCCCAAGCGTGCGGTGCCCGGCATGGACGAGGACGAGGACTCGGAGGGTGCGCCTCCATCTCTCCCTCTTCGGTCCCTCCAACCGCTGACAGGTCGTGCCCGCGCCCACAGTCGACGAGGACTTCCAGGCATCGTCCTCGGACGGCGGGAGCGCAACGGACGACTCGGACGACGACGGCGGGTCGGACGACGAGCCGATGAGCGACGCGGGCAAGCCGCCCAAGAAGAAGAAGCAGAAGACCGACAAGTAGCCGGGCGGAGGCGCGCTTGATGCTGGTGAGGAGGGTGTGCAGTGCTTGATGCTTTGCGCTTTTTCGCGGTGAGGCGGGACGTGAGAGAGGGGAAGCGTCGTTGCAGTGCGCGTGTGTGCATGCGGCTCAGTCCGCGAACCAGTCCATCTCGTCCCCTGCGCCCTCTGCCCAGTCGCCGTCCCCCCCGCCGCCAGGCGTCCCTCCGTCCTCTGCGTCCGAGAACGCCAGCGCGCCTGGGCTCCGCGAGTCCACCGCGCTGCAGTCGCGCGCGGAGGCGCGCTGTGCTGTACGACGGAGGAGGCGCCGAGCGGGCCGCTCTGCGCGTCGTGAAAGCGTCAGTCCGCTAAAATGCGAGCGGGGGAGCGAGGAGGCGCACCTCGTCCTCGCCGTCGTCCTCCAGCAGCCTCTCCTCTCCCTCCCCTCCGTCACGCGCGCCTTCCTCCCACGCCCGCCGCCCTTCGCAGCAGCAGGCTTCCCCGCCTTCTTCCGCCCCTTCCCCTTCCCCATCCTCCCGCACTCGTCGCCCCCCTCGCCCGCAGCGGCCGCAGCGACCCACGGGTCCGGCGCGCTCCCCCGCGTCGAGAGGAGGAGCAGCGCAGTCTCGAGCGCGGGCTGGGCGCTCTCCCGCTTCGCGCTTGGCACAGCGGGCGGGGAACGCGCGTCGAACAGCGCAGGGTCGATGTCCGCGCAGGGGGGCGAGTATGCGCGCAGTGAGGGCGGCGAAGCGGGTGGGAAGGGTGGCGCGGCCGGGCGGAGGGAGGGATAGAGCGCGGAGAGGCGCGTGGTGAGCCGCTGTGCGTCGAGGGTGGATCAGTGTGTAAACGGGAATGGGTGGACGGGGAGACGCACTAGGCTCAGCGCAGCGGCCTTCTGCCGCACATCGTCTTCCTCATTCAGGCCCTGCGCCCCACTGCTGCTGTCGCCGCCCCCGCCGCCATCGAGGTGGAGGATGCTGCACAGCGAGCCTGCGATCGAACACTGCGCGGGGAGGTCGTTCGAAACGCGCTACGGGTGGACATCTTCGTCAGTCCCCGCGCGGCGTGCAAGAGGGCAGAGTGCAGCGCACGTCGATCCAGCGTGCGTTAAAACACAGCGGGAACGCGACGACGAGTTTCTTGGCGAAGCGGGCGAGCGCCGCCTCGAGCAGGGCGGCGAGCGCAAAGTGTAGTGCGGCGGGGCTGAGCAGCTGCGATGCGAGGGTGATGCCCGGGACGGCGAGCTGCGAGTCCTGCAAGGGCGAGGGCGAGAGCGGCGCGGCGCGGCGGGCACGCTTGCGAGGGCGCGACCCGCCGCCTGAGGAGCGGAAACGGAGGGTGAGGTCGATCTCGGCGAGGCCAGCGGGCGGAGCTACGTCCGCGTCGCCGTCGCCGTCTGCGCGATTGCGTGGGAGCGAGAGAGCAGAAGCGCGGGTGGAGCGGGAGAAGGCGTGCAGGGGGACTGCTAGCTTGAGCGGAGTGAGCGGGATGAGCAGGTTAGGGAGGAGCAGGGAGCTGGAGCAGCCGACTGGTGACGCTGTCTTGGGTGGTGTAGGAGTCCTCGAGGTAGTCACTTCCAATGGTGGTCTTGTTCTGCGCTGGGCGTGCGTCAGCCGTGTGGGAAGAGCGAGGTGGGGGCAGCCGGACCTTGTCAAGCCAGGCCCTGACCTCGCGGAGGATCCCACTTC
This sequence comes from Rhodotorula kratochvilovae, assembly GCA_019926025.1. NCBI lineage: Eukaryota > Fungi > Basidiomycota > Microbotryomycetes > Sporidiobolales > Sporidiobolaceae > Rhodotorula > Rhodotorula kratochvilovae. The sequence continues at coordinate 471,621 of JAHSUG010000014.1, forward strand.
CCATCAGCTGGTCGGGGTCGAGGTCTTCGTCGTCTGCAGCCACGCGCAGGTTCAGGCAGAGCGTGGTCGTTGCGAGGAGGGTGTCGAGTGATGAGGGCGAGGGCGATGAAGCGGCGAGCGCGAGGGACGGCGCGGGAGGCTGTGCGCCCCTGCAGGTGGTCGAGTAGGTCCAGCCTGTCGCCATAGTCGCCCTACCAGCCCGTCCAGCGGGGGCAAGACGAGTAATCGCGGGTCAACCCCTCGTCGCCCGTCGTTGCCCCGTTGTATTCGCCCTTACCACTCGCTGCTAAGATGGCTGCGAGCCCTGCTGCCGACACGGGCGTGCCAGAGTCCAGCGACTCGCTCAAGCGCAAGGCGGACCAGATCGACGCCCTCGACTTTGAGCGTCCGTCCCCTCCTCGCTCCTCGCCTCTCCCCGCGCTCACTCCCACCGGGGCTGACTTTGCTCGACGTGTACAGCGCCGCACAATGGCCAGGTTGACGTCGGCGCAGTCGACGTCGCAGGCGAGGACGACTCGGACGACGACATCGGCCCCATGCCCCTCCCCGCCGCAGACGCCGCCGTTGCTGCCAAGAAGCGCAAGGGTCCGTTCCGACTCGCCCGACTCTGTCTTTAGACCATCAGACTGACGCTCCACCGCACCCGCAGTCCTGAAGCACGAGAAGCTCTACCTCGACCACCTCCCCGCCGCCGACCGCTACTACAAGTCGTTCATGCACCGCGACACCCTCGCCCACGTCGCCGTCACCAAGTGCGCACACTCGCGGCTCTCCGCCCAGTGTACCCGCTGACCCTGCTTGCTCACCCACAGGACCAACTTTGTCCTCACCGCCTCGATCGACGGCGTCCTCAAGTTCTGGAAGAAGCAGGCGACCGGCATCGAGTTTGTCAAGCTGTACCGCACCCACCTCTCGCCCATCGTCGCCGTCGGCGTCTCGGAGGACGGCAAGAGCTGCGCGAGCCTCGGCGCCGACAGCGGCGGCAAGACGGCCGAGGGGCTCGAGGTCAAGGGCAGCGCAAAGGTGTTTGACGTCGAGAACTTTGGTGCGCGCCCGATTTCTCTTCTTCTTTGCGTGCAGGAAGACTGACACGCGTGTGCGCCCGCAGACATGATCAACATCCTCAAGCTGCCCTACGCGCCGCGAACGTGCACCTGGGTGCACGGCCGCAACGACGGCCGGACGCTCCTCGCCATCTCGGACTTTGACTCGCCCGCGATCCGGATCTACGACGGCCGGGGCGACGGCAAGCCCCTGCACACGCTCGGGTCGCTGCACCGCGCGAGCGTGCACCTCATGGCGGTGCGCTCCTCCTCCTCTTCCTGTTGCGGTGTCGGGTGACTGACGCGCCTCTCGAACCGCAGTACAACGCGCGGTACGACACGGTCATCTCGGTCGACGTTGGCGGGATGATCGAGTACTGGGAGCCGTCCGAGCCGTTCGAGAAGCCGAGCGCGTTACCTGGACGGCGAAGGCGCAGACGGGCCTGTACGAGTTCAAGAAGGTGCGCGGGTCTGCGCTCTCTCTTGCAGCCCAATGCTGACGAACTGCCCTCCTACAGACCAAGTCGACGCCCGTCGCGCTCACCCTCTCGCCGACGCACGACTCGTTCGCAATCCTCTCTCTGCCCGACCTGCGCCTCACGACGTTTACCTTCCTGACGGGCAAGCTCCACCGCGCGTACGACGAGTCGCTCACCGCGATCCAGGAGATGCAGCAGGCGGGCACCGCGGGCGTCGCGCTCGACTCGATGGAGTTTGGCCGGCGGCTCGCCGTCGAGCGCGAGCTCGAGAAGCTGGCGCTCGAGAGCGTGCTCGAGGGCCGGGCGGGGAGCACCGCGCGTGGGGCAGCCGGCGTGGGACGAAGGCGGCAAGTTTGTGCTGTACCCGACGCTGCTGGGCATTAAGGGTGCGTCCTCCCCTCCCCTGCTCTCTTCCGCGGGCTCGCAGGCTCACCCGCCTGCGGCCCGCAGTGGTCAACACGGTGACGAACAAGGTCGCGCGGATACTGGGCAAGGACGAGACAGTGCGGTTCAACAACATTGCGCTGTACCAGGGCCTACCGATCAAGAAGGGCGTGACGACCATCGCGATGGCGACGAGCGAGAACCCGCTCCTCGCCAACAAGGACGAGCGCGACCCCACTCTGTTCTGCACCGCGTGGAAGCGGCCTAGGTTCTACCTCTTCACTCGCGAGGAGCCCGAGTGCGTCCCCTCGCTCCTTTCTGTTCGTCTTCGACTGCGCTGACACGATGCTCGTCTTTGCACGCAGGGACAAGGCCGGCGAGCGCGACATCTACAATGAGAAGCCGACGCGCGACGAGATGACGGTCGCCGCGCCGCAGGCGACCTCGTCCGCTGCGCTCGCGCGCCGCGCCGTGATCCACACGACGCTTGGCGATATCAAGCTCGAGCTGTACCCGGACCAGGTGCCCAAGACGGTCGAGAACTTTGTTGGACTCGCGAAGAAGCACTACTACGACAATGTCATTGTCCACCGCGTCATCCCCAAGTTTGTGCGTCCTCCTGCGTCCTCTCCATCGCTGTATCGGCGCTGACCGCCCCCGTTCTCCCCCGCGCACGCAGATGATCCAAACGGGCGACCCGCTCGGCGACGGCACGGGCGGCGAGTCGCTGTGGGGCGGCACGTTCGAGGACGAGTTCCACCCCTCGCTCAAGCACGACAGGCCTTACACGCTCAGCATGGCCAACGCCGGCCCCAAGACGAACGGCTCGCAGCCGTGCCCGTGGCTCGACAACAAGCACTCGTGCGTCTTCCCCTCCCTCCCCTCGCCTTTCCTCCGAGCGGCGGCTGACCCGCTCGTGTACAGCGTCTTCGGCCGCGCGACGGCCGGGTTCGACGTGATCCACAACATCGAGAACGCGCGCGCGGACAAGGGCGACAAGCCGCTCGAGGACATCATCATCACGAGCGTCACCGTCGAGTGAGGAGGTGCGGGGTGGACGTGCAAAAGGACCCTTATTACAGCCTGGAAACTACTCGGGGAAAGAGGATGCGAGAGAGAATGCTGGAAGAGGCGTGGGAGGAAGTCTATGGGGAGGCGGGGCAAACGGTGGAGAATAGGCAAGTACGACGGGCGGAGGTGCGGCGGGGAGAGAAGCGCCCCGTTACTTATACAGCGCAAAGAGGCGGACCTCGACGCTCCTGCGCGGGATCTCGGGCTTGCCCACGAGTTCAGGGAGGCGCTTCTCGTTCAGCACGTTGCATGCGACGTGCCCGGTATAGAGCGCCTCGCCGTTCTTGCCCATGTTCGAGTCGTAGCAGAGGAGGAGGACCGCCTCGTCCGGCGTCTGGTGCGAGAGGTAGTGCCACCGCTGCCGCTCGTTGTACGCGACCGAGTACGCGCTGCCGTACGACCCCGCCATCCGCATCGTGTCCCTCTCGGGGTCCATCGTCGAAAGTCGGACACCGCCAGCGGGTTGTTTGTCACGGGCCCGCGGATCGGCCGCCAGAGGTTGATGATTTCTGCGCGCGAGTACCGCTCGAATGCGTCGTCGCCCGCCGCGCGCCGGATGATCGTCCGCGCGTAGTCCTCGTCCTGGTCGACATGCGCGCTCCCGGCGACGGCCTTGAGCGTCGACGTCGGGACGGAGCCCGCCTCCGTCTTCAGCTGCATCTTGCCCTCGACGTCTGGTCGGCCAGCGCCGCTGTCCCGGATGACGACGTTCCTGCGCCGTAGCGAAGGTAAGCCATCCAGTCGGGGAGAGCGTGAAAGCGGACTCACCACGCGATGACCTCGTCCGCGCCGAGGATCTCCTTGTACAGCGCGATGCACTCAGCCTTGTACGCCTCCGTCTCCAGCTCCGTCTCGAGCCCACCGTCGTGCGCATATGCGCTGTGGTGCTTGACGTACGCGAAGCTGCGAACGAGCGGGGTCGTAAGCAAGGAGCGCTCACACAAGGTAGGGACGAAGCGAACCCCTTCTCCTCGAGCTGCTGCACTGCCGTCCGCCCGCCCATCCCTGCGTCGAACTCCTCGCGCACGTCCCAGATGGGCACGGTCGCCGCGCGAGTCGGGACGGGGTCGTTGATGTCGAAGCGGGCGAGGTACCGGGCCTGGTCTTCCTCGCTCAATTCCGACTTGGGCACGCCGAAGGTGATGGCGGCCTGTAGAGGGGTCGTGAGGGCGGGCATGGCGGCTTGCGAGTGCTGGGGGGAATGGATGGGCGGGCCGAGGGTGCGGAGGAGGAGCGCACGGGTGGAAAGCGGGCGGGACGGGCGAGGCGGTGTGCCGAAACTTGACTAGGGGTTGTCGGGTAGTCGCAGCGGTTCACGCGGTGCAGCAGGAGCTCTGGCGCGGCCGGTAGATGGGCGCGAGCTTGGGGCGATAGCGGGTCGGCGCGGGGGAGGCGCGAGCAGCGAGCAGGAAGCGGGAGCAGCGCGAGCGGGCCAGCTGGGCGGAAGTCGACGGGACTCGGCGGCTGGCGGGCGTGCAGGAAACTTTCTCGGAGGAGGAAAGCGCGGAGTGGCTGATGAGACATGCGAGGGCCCGCGCGCAGAACACGGCGTGCCTTCTCAGCCAGCGCCGACACCGCGTGCTTCGCTCTTCTCCCATTCGCGGGTCGCCCGCGAAGCGCTTCCGCTTCACTTGGACCCCGCTATCCTCGTCGGCCATGCTGCCCGAGCCGCCACCCCGCTCCGCTTTTTTCTCGCCGCCCGTGCTTGTCCGCTCCTCTCTTCCCGCTCCCTGCTCCTCGACGTATCGCCGATACCTCGCACCGGCTTGTACGCCGACCCTTGAGCTTGCGGGTCACCTGCTGTTCGTCCTCGGACACCCCGCGTGGATTTCTCCTCCTCCTCCTCCTCCTCCTCTCTCCTTCCCCCGCCTCCTCGCCCTCTTCTTCCACCGCGGTTCGGCATCCACCGCCACCTCTCCGGACCACCGCCCAGCCTACTAGTCGCCTCTACGATGGGTCTCGCCAAACGCCTCCAGGTTCCCGCGCCTGAAGGAGGGTCGCGCTTGCTCGACTCGGACGACCTCCGCGCAACGCCGCCTCGGCTCCGCACCTGGAACAAGTCGTTCTACAACCTCTTCTGGCTGGCGGCCGTCACCAATGTGCGCTCGCTGTCACAACCTCTGGGAGGGCGCGGCTGACCCGCCTCATCCTCCAGGTCTCGAACTGGTCCTCCGGCTCCTCCTTCCTCTCCCTCGGCGTGACCTTCTGGGAGGGCGTCGGCTGTGCTACGGCGGGTTTTGCAGTGCGTTCTGCTTTCCGGCCCGTCAGGTAACCGTACGAGCAGACAGAGCTGACCTGTCCTCCCGCAACAGATTGTGCGTTCTGCGCTTCCTGCCGTCCACCCGTCACATGAGACTGACATTCAGCGTGCAGGTCTCGCTGTGGATGGTCGCTTGCGGTCGCCCCGGTGCGCGGTGGAACGTACGTCCACCTTCTCTCATCCTCCTCGTCTCCCGGCTCACGCGTGCACCGTTCGGACAGATCGGCTTCCCCGTCGTGTGTAGGAGCAGCTTCGGCATCTTTGGCGCGGCGTGGCCGGCGGTCAACCGCGCATTCATGGCCTGCGTCTGGCAGGGCGTGAAGTACGTCGTACATTGCCTTCCTTGCCGCTCTATGCTGACGAGCCTCCTCGCAGCGCTGTCACCGGTGCGCAGGCGCTTTACACGTGCTTGCACGCTATCTTCCCGTCCTTCGCGCGCGTGCCGAAGAACACCATGGGCTCGAACTCAGCCCTCACCTCGGTACGTCGCCGTCCTCCTTCCCGTCAATCTCGTCGGCCGTTTCAGCTTTCGCTGCTCGTCGCTAAGCGCCTGATCTCACCTCCGTGACCCTGCTGACCGCTGTCCTCACCAGGCCGAGATGCTGTGCTTCTTCCTGTTCTCCGCCGTCAACGTCGCGATGCTTTACCTCAAGCCGCACAAATGGCACCGCCTCATCTACGCCAAGCTCGTCGTCTACTTCATCTCGACCGCGGGGATGCTCGCTCTCGCGATCACCCAAGCGGGCGGCGGCGTCGGTCCCGTGTCTCGGCGAAGTCCACCATCCATGGCTCGGAGCGGGCATGGCTCCTCGTCCGCATGATCCTTACGTCGGCCGCGTCGTGCTCGACCTTCGCGTCGAACGCGAGCGACTGGCAGCGTAACGCGACCAGGCCGAACGTACGCCGCGCTCCTCCGCCTCCTCTGCCTCCTCCTCACGCTGACCTTTCCCGCCCGCAGGACCCCATCATCGGCCAGCTAATTGGGTTCCCTTTTGCGAACTTTTTTACTAATGTGATTGGGATGCTCGTCGCGTCGTGCTCGCAAGTCGTCTACGGCGAGGTCATCTGGATGCCGACGGCCTTCCTGAACATGATTCTCGACGACAACTACGACGCCAAGCACCGCGCCGGGTGCTTCTTCATCGCGGCGGGCTTCGTCTTCAGCCTGCTCTTCTCCGCCACGGTTGAGAACGCGTACCGTACGTCTCCCTCGCTTCCTCACTTCTCTAGAAGCTCGCGCTTACTTTCTCCGCACGACAGCCTGCGGCAACGACCTCGCCGCGCTCCTGCCCCGGTACATTTCCATCCGGAGGGGCTTCTTCCTGTGCATTGTGCGTTCCCGCTCTCTAGCTCGTCGAACTCGCCGCGCATGTCCGCGCCTTCCTCCCCGCCGCAGTCTGCTGACGTTTCTACGCCTACAGGCCATCTCCTGCGTGATCAACCCGTGGTTCCTGATGGGCTCGGCCAGCAAGTTCATCACCGTCCTGTACGTCCCGGTCCCGTTTGTCCTCCTCTGCGTCGCTGACCGTCCTCTGCCGCAGGTCGAGCTACCAGATCTTCCTGTTCTCGATTGCGGGCATCATTATCGTCGACTACTTCGTCGTTTCGAAGGGCTTCTTCATCTACGAGGACCTCTACCACCGCCGCCCGAACGGCGCATACCGTACGTCCCGCTTCCTCGTCACCCGCTCCCTCTTTCTTCTCCTCGCACCGGCCTTCTCTACTCAGCCGTGCTCTCTCCGTTGCGCATGTCCTAACCGCTCCTCAACACGCAGACTACACCGCCGGCTTCAACCCTCGTGCCTTCGTCGCCTACGCTCTGGGCGTCGGCTGCAACTTCGCCGGCTTCCTCAACAACTTGGGCGTCATCAACAACGACGGCCTGCAGAAGTCGTACTACTTTGCGATCTTCACCTCGACGTTCGTCGCCGGCGCGTCGTACTGGCTCCTCACGGTGCTCTTCCCCCAGCCCAACATGCGCGACACCTGGTCCGAGCCCAAGGGGCTCTGGGTTCCGCCCGAGTGCCAGCCCGGCGCGCGCGGCAGGAGCGAGGACGCCATCAGCGAGGAGAAGGACAAGGAGGACGCGCTCGGGGGGGATATCGTTGCGGCGCCTCGGTACGAGCTGGCGGTTTGAAGGGGTTGTTGCTCCGGTTGTGTTGGTCTGTGATCAAAGTGTTTGTGGTTCTCTCATGCGCTGTTTGAGCGGACAAGCGGCAGGATGAGGGTAGCGAGCGCAGCGACCGCTGTGGCGAGGATCGGGAGCAGGAGTGTGCCCGCCACAGGATTCGGAAGTGCATATAACGCGCAGAGCAGGCAGATATCGCACCAATGGGGGTTGTGGGCGGCGCGCGCAAGCTGGACGCGTTCAAAAGCGGGAGCAAGGCTCAACAGCAGGCAAGGTGATGAAGCGAGACGCCGCGAGGATGCGTCGGGGGAGCGTAGGAACAGTCGAAGGACGCCCAGCAGTACTAGCTGACGCACGGCAGGCGCACTTGCATAGTTCAGACGAGGTCGACGTCGTGGCGCGAAGACAACCGCGCGTCGAGACGACCCTCTCCTCCCGCCGCAACCACGCACCGCGCCCCTCGTGCTTGACCGTGCCCGTCTCCGCAGGCTTCTTCCGCAGTTCCGGCGCGCGTCTGATCCGCGCACCGAGAGACATTTTTCGTCGCGTCCACCTCGATCGAGCGCGAGCGGAATGCTTCCAACACCAGGGCTCGGCAGAGGCAGGTTCCTCTCCTCGGTGCGGGCTCTTGCTTTCGTTCCACGCGGCTGCGGTGCTGGACGGGGCAAACAACGACGCGCTCGCTTCGACGGCTTGGCGGAGGCGCCGAGTCTCGCTTGCTCCCGCTTCGCGCTGCCTGTCGTGTGAGGAATGCCGCTCTACGCTGGACTCGAGTACGTATCGTCCTGTTCACTTTCGCGGGCAGCGCTCTGACGTCCCCCTCCCGCGCGCAGAAAGCGCCTCCCGCCGCCCACTCGGAGGCAGGCGGATACCTCCCCCTCGCAAGCTTCCTCTCTGCACGAGCAGGAGCCCGGGACGGAGAAGGACGAGGGGACGTGGGGAGGGAGGGTCGCGAGCTGGGCGAGCATGGCGAGCTGGAACTCGGGGAAGGAGGAGGAGGAGGTGCGTTCCTTCCCTTCCTGCGCTCCTCGCACCATGGGTGACGAGCTTCTGAACGCAGAGCGCGACATCAGGTCGTAAAGTCTGCGCGGCGGCGCTCGCGGCTGTCGTGCTGGTCGTGGCAGGATCGCTCTGGTCTCGCCGGTGCGCGCGATCGCTTCCTCGCCTATTCGTCTGGGAAACTGGCTGACTCCTCTCATCGCGCAGTACGAGCTCGCGCTACAACGACAGTACGCCTGTCCAAACCCGCACCTCGCCATCCCCTCCTCGCTCCTCACCCCGCGGCACCTCAGCGCGCCCATCGCCCTCCCGTCCACCTCCCCCGACTTCGCCCTCTCCTTGGCGTACGACACACGCGTCTGCAACGCCTTCACCCTCTCCATCTCGCGCCTCGACAAAGCGCACTGCGCCGCCGTCGAAGCCGCCATCACGCCGTCCGAAGACCCCGCGCTAAGCGAGTGGATCAGGACAAGCCTCGGGCCCGACGCGTTCATCGTCCAGGTCGATGGCGCTGAGCGACGGATGGAGGACACGCCGACGCGGTACGCCGGCAACTGCGAGTACGCGTTCGACTTACGGCTCAACAACGCTGGGCCGGTTTGGGTCAACGTGACGCACTCGAATGAGGTGCGCCCGTCCCTCTCCCTGCGCTCTTACGCGCATCATTGACGAGGAAGAGCAGGACTACTACGGCTTCCGAAAGGTCCCCGCCGTCTCCGGAGAACGGCAGCGCCCGCCGCTCCTCATGCGCGGGCTCGTCGCCGCGCCGCTCGAGCTAAACCTCTGCGACGCGCGCTGCCCAACGCACTATGCGCCGCGGCTGGGCTTCGTCGTCCCGCCATCGGTCCCGCCCGCAGCCCCCGCAGCGGAGGAGGACGCGGCACTCCCGAACTGCAGGGAGCGCGCCCGCGACGGCAGGCTCGGCGGGTCGTACATCCCCACGCGCGCGGTCGACCAGCTCTACCCGCCGTTTCCGCTCCCGCTGTCGTTCTCGCCGACCCAGACGCGCACCTCGACGGGGTACAGCGCGTTCGTTCCAGCGCAGTGCGCTTGGGACCACGCGGGCCTGAGGTTCAGGGACCACGAGGCGTGCACGAGGAGGGAGAGGAGGGTGCTGTTCGTCGGGGACAGCCATGGGCGGGCGGTGTTCGATATCACGAAGGTCAGGCTGGAGGGGGAGGGACAGGTCGCGAGCAGCAGCCTCAAGATGGAGGAGAGGAACGCGACGATTGGGGCGTTGTTCATGGTGCGCCGCTCTTTCCTCCACTCCTCCTTGCCCAAGGCTGACGATGCCCGCGCGCAGGAGTTCCACTGGTGCGTCGAACCGTCGCTCAAGCGGGTCGAGGCGGAACAGCGCTAATTCCCACTCTCTCCTCCGTTCCATGATGCGCAGGGACCCTTTCCTGTTGATCCCGCTCACGTGCGAACTTGTCGAGGGGTTCGACGCGATCGTCGTGAGCGCCGTACGCCCGCTCTCCTTCTTTCCTTCCCTCATCGCTGACCTCAATCTCGGCTCTCAGGGCACGCACACCGCTGCCTTTGCCTGCCCTACAACGTCCGACTTCGTCTCCACCTTCGAAGCCAAGCTCGCCGCGTTCCCCGCCCTCTTGCAGCGCTGCTCGCCCTCCACACCGCCCGCCAAGCTCGTCTTCCTCACAATGCCGGTGCAGCACCAACACCTGCACGACCACGACTGCCGCACCGGCCCGCGCGTGTCGCACTGGAACCGCGAGCTGACGCGCGTTGCGAAGAGGGAGGGGTGGGAGGTCGTTGATGTCGAGGGGTACTCCCGCCCGAACGCGGTCGACCAGCGGATCATGGACCGCATCCACTGTGCGTCCAACCCGTTCCTTGCCTCTTCTCGTCGTCGGACGAACGCTGACCGCGAGTTGTGTGCAGACCTCGCCCTCGATGCGGCAGAGCCCGTTGCGGACGACTTTATCGACCGCCTCGGCATCTGCGACGAGGAGTAGCCGCTCAGGAGCGACGTTGTCTTCTGTGTTGTGTTGTGCTGTATCTAGCTGTGCGGAAGTAAGGGTTGTTCCCAGGATCTCCGGTTGCGAAGGTTGCGCGAGGGGAGGCGAGATGTCACTTTCGCTGCGAGCGCGTCCTTGTTCCGACGAGAGCGTGTACGAGCTCGGTCAGAGCCTGTGCACTGCGCTCCCGCAAGCACAGCGCCCTCCCCAGCTGAGCCCGCTCCATTCGGTCGACGCGTCTCGCGCGCGTCTCGACGAGACTTTCCTCCTCCACCGCGTCTCGCTCGCCGTCCACGGCTCAGCACGGCCCCTGCGCGCGATGCCACACCCTTCGCAGTTCAACCGCGGCGCAGGCGGCAAGAAGGGCCCGCGGCAGGTCACCTCGAAGCGGCAGCCCAAGATCACTCTCCGCCCCGCTCCCGCCCGCGACACCGCGCCCGTCGAGGAGGACGAGTTCGACTTTGGCGACGACGCCGACGACGAGCCGGAAGAGCCCGCGTACGGCTACCGCGAGGCTCTGCGCGGCGAGCGCCTCCCGCTTCAAGGCCTCAGGGTGTCGGTCAGCGGGTGCGACGGCCGCAAGGAGGACTTGCTCCACCTCGTGCAGGTTTACGGCGGCGAGCGGCACGGCGGGCTGCAAGAGGACACGACACACCTTGTCACGGACTCGCCGAGGGGCAAGAAGTACGATGTGCGTCGCGCTGAACCCGCTTCCGCTCCTGCTCCCCGGTAAGCTGACCCTCTCCGGTGCGTTCGCAGGTCGCGCTGGCGAGGCGCATGCACGTCATGAAGCCGTCGTGGCTGTTCGCGATGCGAGACGCCTGGATCAGCGGAGAGGACGCCGACTTCGCGCAGGTGCGCCCGCGCTGCCGCTCCTGCTCTTCTTCCCGTGCCTGATACATCACCCCTTACGCAGATCGAGCTTGAGCATGCCATGCCGCCGCTCGCCGGGGTGAACGCCTGCCTTACCGGCTTCGCCAAGGGTCCGCTTCTCACGCATCTTCCTTCCCGCGATACACTGAGGCCTTTCCCCCCGCAGGCGAGTACAAGGAGAACTTGAAGACGCTCCTAACGTCGAACGGCGCGACCATCACTGTCAAGCTCGACAGCAAGGTCACGCACCTACTCGTCGCCTCCCCCTCCTCGCCGCACTCGCAAACCCCGACGAGCGACAAGCTCCTCCACGCGCGCAAGAACCGCCACCGCCTGCATGCCGAGTTCGTTGCCGTCTGGGAGGGCTGGGCGCGCGAGGCGGTCAAGTACGGCGGGATCCGGCCGGACAGGACGTACGTGTGGGAGCACAAGCAGGACGGCGACGAGCCGCAGGAGGACGTCTCGTGGGAGGTCGACGTCGCGCTGCCGCGGTGTCGCTCGACTCGTACGCGCGCCCGGTCGCCCGTCGCCGCAGCGTTCGCTCCCCGCGCAGGCTCGAGCGACCCCGCCGGCTCCGCCGGCCGCTCCCTCGTTCCCGTCGCCGGGACGTACCAGCCTCGCCCCGCCTTCAAGGGCTACGACACCTCGATCCTCGACGGCCTCGACGGCGCCGACCCCTCCGCCGCCGACCAGCCCGCCGCAGCCTTCGACCTCGCGCACGGCAAGGTGCTCAAGAAGCGCCGCCGAGTCCTCGCGGCTGACAGCGCGTCGCAGCTCCTCCCGAGCGCGTCGCAGGCGGCGCCGCCGCACGCGCACGACGACTCGCAGGCGCTGCTCGAGGCATTCGGCGCGTCGCAGCACCCCGCGGGCGAGGCGAGCCGCTTCGCTGACGCGGACACGACGGGCCTCCCGAGCGTTGCGGAGCTACTTGCTACGCGCGCGCGCCAAGCCGAGCAGCACCTTGGTGAGATGGCGCTCCAGCTCGTCCCCGGCGAGGTTGAGATGCAGCTCGTGCCGAAGGGCAAGTCGGTCATCAAGGCGCTCTCGAGCTCGCGCCAGGACTCGTTCGTGCACGACGCGCGCGGCGACGGGCCACGGCGGTTGGCTGCGGCCGCGGCGGCGAGGCGGGATGGCGTCGAGCCTGTCGCCGAGGAGACGGGCATCGTCGACGACTCGGCGTTCTTCGACTCGGCGTCGCTGCAGGGCGCCGAGCGGAAGGCGACGACTGACGGGACGAGCGAGGAGTCGTCCTCGTCGCCGTCGTCTGACGAGACGGTGTATCTGCCCATCTTTGAGGGCAAGACGTTCGCGCTCATGGAGCTCAAGAGCCCGCGCATCAAGGCCTTCAAGCGCGTTCTCGTCAAGTGCGCCGGCAAGTACATCGACAACGCCGAGGGTGAGGAGCTCGACAACGCCGACTATGTCATCGTCGACCACGTCGAGTGCGTCCCGCCCTTCTCCCTGCAAACCGTCGTTGGCTGACTCGCTTCCCATAGACCGCCCACACGCTTCGCCCACAGCGACGATCCGCGCATCCGCACCGTGTGCTGGATCGAGCTGTGCATCTTCTACGACACGCTGCTGGAGCCTGCAGACCGCCTCCTCGAGCGGCCCATCACCTACGCCTGCCCCGTACCCGGTGCGTCGCCTCGTTCTGTCTCTTTACGACTCGTTCTGACGCTGTTCCGCAGGCCTCGACGGCGTGCGCATCCACTTCTCCGGCTTTGGCCCCGAGGAAGACCCCGTCATGCACCACTTCAAGCGCTTCTGCGCCGCGGTCGGGATGACCTACTCGGCGTACATGGACCGCACGACGACGCACCTCGTCGTCAACGCGCTCGAGGAGGACCCGTCCCTCCGCCCGGAGGACCTCGACGGCGCGCAGTTCCCCAAGGTCGCGAAGGCGCGCGAGTGGGGGCTGACGGTCTGCTCGCTGCGGGAGCTGCGAAACGTGGTGCAGGAGCGCGCGGACGAGGTCGAGCGCGAGAAGGAGAACGTTGCGGGCGGGGAGGGGATGCGCCGCGGCGCGAGCGCGAAGGGCAAGGCGCGTGAGGTGAGGGAGATCACGAACGAGGTCGAGGGCGTCGAGGAGAGCATGCAGGGCCCGCTCAGCGACTGCGTCGTCTTCTTCTCGACCAAGGTCGACGTGCGCACCCTGCCCTGCCTTTCCTCGCCGCCCGTACTGACCCGCTTCGTTCCTGCAGGTCGACCGCCAGCGGCTCGCCTCGATCGTGCAAGACCTCGGCGGTGTCGCTGCTCGCCAGTACAGCGAGTCGGTCACACACTACATCTACTCAGGCGTTAAGGCGTCCGAGCCGTTCAAGGAGTTCAAGCTCGCGAGGGCGGACGGCGCGCAAATCGTCCACCCGCGCTGGATCGAAGAGGTGCGTTCCGTGCTTTCTTCAGCGTCCTGAAAGTTGCGCTGATCCGTCTTTGTCCCGTAGTGCGGTCGCACCCAGTCCCACGTGTCGGAGAAGGACTTCCCGCACACCTTCAACGCGAAGAAGGGCGGTCAGCTCTTCGATGCCGGGATGAGCATGCACGCGATGACATCGTCGCCGCGCGCCTCGCCCGGCGCCATGTCGCGCGAGACGTCCCGCGAGGGGGCGCTCGCGCGCTCGCCGTCGAAGCTCTCGCTCGGCGCGGCGGCCGGCTCGCCCCGCCGCCGCCCTCAGCGGGGCCTAGCAGGCGGTCCTCTCGCTCGGCGCAGCCCGAGATGCAGGGCGTGCTCGAGGAGGCGGGCGACGCTCCGCCTTCGCCGTCCCCCTCTCCCGCTCGCCGCCGCCGGTCGGACACGACCGCGACCGAGATCGCCGAGACGGCCGACCTCGGCGGGTTCGACGGGCATGGAGACCCCTCGCCGCAGCTTCTCCAGCTCGAGCACTTCGCCGCAACGTCCTCCCCGCGCCCCGCGCTTCCGCGCTCCGAGCCCTCTCAGGCGGACGTCTCGTCCGACCCGTTCGAGCTACCGCCCCTCCGTTCCGAGACGCGCCCGCCGCCTGCGCCCGCAGCAGACGAGTCGAGCAAGAGCATGCTCCGGCAGCAGACTTCGCTCCTGCTCGCGCAGCTGAGCGAGGCGGGCCCGCAGGTCGACAAGCCGAGCAGGACGCGGAGCCGGACGGCCTTGGGCCGGGGTAAGGTGCGCTCGCTTTCTCGGTCTCCTGCGGCCCTCCCGAGCGAGGCTTACACTTCGTCCATGCAGAGCTCGGGTACGATCAGCCTCGCGAACTCGAAGGACCCCTCCCCGCTCGCCTTGCCCTCCGACGCGTCTACCTCCGCCGCCATCGCCGCGCGCCGCATCCCCGGCCAGGCATACGCGCTCAACCCGTCGCAGGCGACGCAGGACGAGAGCCTCTGCGTCGTGTACGACAACGTAGCCGGCGGCCGCGAGGGAGCAGATTCGCCGTGCGCTCGCGGGCGGGGAGCCTGAGGCGGAGACGCCGGGGTGGCAGGACCCGATTGGCGCGAGGACGAGGCGCGCGAGGGCTGCGAAGCGGTGAACCATCGGCGACGGCGCCAACGGGCTCGTCGCAAGGACAACTCGGAGGAGGTTTCGCTGTAGTTCGTGTTGTTGCCTCGCTCGCAGTCGTTCCTCCTTTCGCGTGCGCGCGTGCATTGCATGCGAGGAGCTACCTTCGCAAGCCGCTAGCCTCTCTCGCTCGCGCGCACGACAGCACAATCCGACTGCTTTTGCACGTCTCCCCGCCCCCGTCCCCGTCTACTCGCGCACGATGCGCACGCCCTCCTCGTACAACCCCGCGACGACCATCCACGCGCGCCTCTCCCCGTCGACCTCGCCCGTCCCCGCGACAGCGGTCGTGCTCCCGCCGAACCCGCCCTCGGCGATGCGCCCGTTCGACTGGTACACCGTCTCCCACTCCTTCCCTTCCTCCTCCTCCTCCTCCTCCGCGGCGGCCGCTGCCAGCGGGTCCCGCACCTCGACGACCCAGCTCATCCCCCTCTGCTCCTCCCACTGCCACTGGACTTCCCACTCGGCCCACTTGTCGCTCCCCATCGTGCGCGCCCATTCGCGCAAGGGCCCCGGAGGCGGAAGCGCAGGTTGAGGGAGTGTGCGGCGCTCAGGAGCGCGGGGTAGGACGGGTGGCCGGCGGCGAGGATGCGCAGCGAGCCGGAGCGGGAGGAGGCGGAGGCGGGGAGGAGGGAGAGGTTGTCGACCAGCATGGGGAGCTTGACCGTCCTTCGGAGCGTAAGCGCCGGTGCACCCTCGCCCGCGGCGGAGCGCGCAACGTCGAAGAAGAACACCTCGCGCCGCGTCGTCGACGCGACGACGAGCGTCTTCCCATCGGGCGCGAGCGCGAGCCCATTTGCGAACGCGATCCCAGGCGCGACGGTCGTCGTCCTTACAGCGGGAGGCGCGCCCGGCGCAGCGTCGAACTCGACGTAGTCGACGCGGCCGTACGGGAGCGCATCGACCGTCTCGACGAGGTTGGCGAGCTTGCCCCAGAGGGAGCGCGAGCGGCGCGTGTGGCGGTGGTCGTGCGAGATGAAGAAGCTTGTTGAGGAGAGGGGTGCGAGCGAGTTGGGCGCGCCGGTGAAGGAGGGGTGGGAGAGGGTGAAGAGGTGCGTTGCGCGCGGGGCGAGCCCGCCCGCTGACGAGGAGGGGCGCTTGAGCGCGAAGACCTCGACGGCGGAGAGCGCCGCGCGGTGGTTCACGACGAAGAGACGGTCGTCCCCGCCGTCCTCGCCGCGGAACACCTCGATCCCAAGCGGGTGGAACTCGACCTCGCCCCGGTCGAGCGCCGGCCACTCGAGCTGCACCTTCTCGACGGCGTTGTCGCGCGCCACGAGCGGGTCAACGACCCAGAGTGCGCCCTGCCCTGCGTGAGGGTCCGCGAGCGGGCCCATGACGGTGTTCCACCGCTTGCGGTTCGGGTCGCACGAGACGAGGACGAGGTCGCGCCCGTCGCCATGCGCAGCGAGGTGCACAGCGTCCTCACAGTACGCGAGGCGCTCAGTAGGCGCGAGTGACACAACCGAGTGCGCGGTGAACGCCTCGCTCACAGCGGCTCCGTGCGGGAGATGCGCGAGCTGCGCGGGGAGGTCGGGCGGGACGAGGTGAAACGGGATGTTCTGGATGAACTGCGACTGCCGGAGCGTGTAGGCGAGGAGCTGTCGCGCGTGCAGGCGGGTCAGTGGGGCGTTCCTCGGCGCATGCACCGGCGGGAGCGGGACTCACCGCGACGACGGCATACTTTGTCAGGCGGAACGACGGCATCTTTTCGCGTTCGGTGCGGCGAGCAGCCCGGGTCTGGGCGGAATGCTAGCGAGGAGGAAGAAGTGGACGAGGCGGAAGGACCCGGCCGAAACACACGCTGTGTTGGTGAAATGGACGGCGGGCGGGGAGGCGAGGGGCGGGGACGAGGAAGCGCGGGGCGCGGCGCGGGTGTGACCAAGCAGGCGCGGCGCGGGTTCGAGGAGCGACGTGGTGCAGCTGTGCTTCTCCGACGCTGCAGGTGGCCTGAGGGCGGAGTCGAGCGGGAAAGTGAAGAGAAGGAGGGAGAGAGGCACAGCCGGGAGGATCGACGTCCGCACCCCGCACTCTGTTGTCCCCGCGTGCTCATCCAAGTGATCGCGCTGAAATGACCCTGCGAGTGACGGGGACGAGCATCCACTCGACTTTCTGCAGCGCGCCTCCTGTCGCTCCCGCGCTCTCCTGTCGTCGTCCAACTTCTCCTCCCCGCTCCCGTCCTCGGCGCCCTTCCCTCCCCTCCCCCACTCGGATGCTGAGCGCACTGCCACCCGCTCGAGAACTGAGCACCGCCTCGTCCGTCGAACGTGCGCCCTCGGGCCTCACAACCGCGGCTCCCTCCCCGCCCGCGCTGGTGCCCACCGCTGGCGCCGACGACGATGACGACGTGCTCGACGACGACGACGAGGACGAGGACGTCGAGTCGCTGCTGTACCTCGCCCAGGTGCGTCCCTCCCTCCATCCCGGTCTAGGCGAGCGTTGTTGTCGGCCCGAAAACCCTCTAACGCCGTGCCCGCCTGTCCGCTGCCTGGTGGACGCGCCCGCAGATGGACCTGATCGCGCACAAGAGCTCGGAGGCGATGGACAAGCTCGAGCGGGCAGCGCTCGCGGGCTCGTCGGCAGCATGCGCGACCCTCGGAGGGTGAGCCTGCTTCCCTGCTGCAGGGTGCTCCCGGGAGAGCTGACCCCGGCGAGTGCACGCAGGCTGCTCTCGCGCAAAGCACGGCTCGCAAGTCCGTCGACGGCGGCCCCCAGTCTCGGCCCGGCACCGCCCCCTTGCTCCTCGACGTCAACCACGCGGCCACCACTCCCGCCGAGGCAGAACTCGAGCTCAAGCGCACGCACAGCTCCACGCCGCACCCCAGACGCCCTCCGCGCCCTCGAGCTCTACCTCTCCGGCCTCGCCCTCCTCCTCGCCAAGAGCGTCCGCCCCGACCCTCCCCCCGTCGACAGCGCCTCCGGAGACGCACGCGACGACGACGACGGCGCAGAGGGCACCTACTTCGACCTCGAGCGAGCACTCGACCTCATCGCAGGCGTGCGTACCGTCCCACATCTCGCCCTCCCGCCCCTCCCCCTCATCTCATCTCATCTCGCTCGGACCTCCTCCCCCGCAGCGAAACAAGCTGACGCGCATCTCGCCTCGCTCTGCAGGTCACTGACGCCCACCGCTTCGGCGTCCTCCACGCGCCTGCGCCCTCGAACAGCCACAGTCACCTCCCCTCGCCGCCCGATAACGACCTCGAGGCGCGCACCAACGACGACCTCTGGCGCCGCAGCCACATCGCCGCCGTTTCGCTCCTCGACCACAAGAGCATCGCCCCGCTCTTCCACGAGCCGATAGAGCCGCCCGCCTCCGCCGCGCTCTCGAAGTCGCTCCGCCCGTCCTCCGTCAGTCGGTCGTACTCCCACCCTTCCTCGACCCTCTCCTTCGGCACCGCGCTCAAGGGCTCCCACGCTGCGCTCCTCGCACCTGACCGCAAGCTCAAGGTGACCATAGCGATCCACGCGCTTTACGTCCTCGCTCTTCAGGCCTGGGCGCTTCAGCCGATCTACTCCTTCGCACGCTCCACCCCGCCCAACGACCATTCGCACGACCTCGACTCGAACCCCAAGCTCCTCGCCGAACGCTACTGGTCGACCATCGTCCGCCTCGCGTCGCCCTACGCCCCCCTCGGCGGCATCGGCATTAAGGAGGCCGACGAGCTTGTCGAGCGCACGCAGCGCCGCCTCGAGACGCTGCACCACCAGGACATGGGCGCAGAAGAGCCATGGCGCCTCGCCAAGAAGCGCGGTCGTCCCCGCCCGCCCCCAGCTCCCGACCGGCGTCGTCGCAGCCGCGAACGACCGCCCCGCACTCCTCCCCGCGTCGAGCAGCCCCGGCGCGACGCACGAGCTCGGCTCGTCGGCGATGACGATCCGCCCAACGCTGGCGCGCGCGCCGTCGAGCTCGACGACGGCGGGCTCGCTCGGCGGGCCAACGCCGCGCGCGAGCGCTGCAAAGTTCCACTTTGGCGGCGGCGACGTCGACGAGGGCGAGGAGGAGGTTGACGCCCGCTTCGCCCGTGGCGGTGCCGGTGCCAGCGGTAACGCCGCAAGCGGACGTTGGGCACTCGCCGCCGTTCGCCCTCTCGCCGCCGCGGGAGCTCCTCCTCCGCCCACCAAGCCCGGCCCGTCGAACGGGGACGGCACGCTCCTCGCCCCGCGCAGCAGTACCCCTCCCCGCCCGACACCCCGCCCACCGACTCTGAGGCGCGGCTCTTCTACCCGGACTTTACCCGCGCGCGCACCGCGACGTCCTCCTCCCTCTCCCCGCCTCCTCATCGCGGCTCACGCCGCTCCCCCGTGCAGCGGGATCTCCCGCGCGTGACCTCCGTCCGCTCGATCGCCTCACAGCGGTCAACGACCTCGGTCCTGTCACACTTCAAGCACGACCCGCTCCAAGCGTACCTCACGAGCCGGCTGCGGCGCGTCGCCAGCTCGGCGAGCGTGTGCACCGCCCCGCCCGACTTTTCCGGCCGGGCGAGGATCGTCCGCGGTAAGGGAAAGGGCAAGATGGTCGACCCCGCGCCGAGCGAGCTGTTCGACCTCCCTGCGCTGGGGCGCGCAAGATCCCGCCCCGCCGCGCTCGCAACGGTCGAGGAGCCCGGCGCCGCGCGGCCCAAGACGTGGCTCTCGCGCTTCTGGCAGGCGTCGTCGCGCGCGCTCCCGCGGCCGCGGCCGCGGAGGGCGACGGCGCGGCGCTGGATCGCACGCGGAGCTCGAGCGCCGTGCATGAGCTGCAGAAGGCGCTGAGTCGGCACGACGAGGCGAGCGCCGAGATCGTGTACTACTGGGGCGAGGGCGAGTTCGTCGAAGACGAGGAGGACGACAACGGCGCCGACGAGGAGCCCGACGACGGCGACGAGTCCACGCCGCCCGCGAGCCCGTCCGACTCGCCCCCGCCCCGCGCGCCGCGCGCGCGCACACGCGTCCTCCTCGATCCGGTTCGACGACGCGCAGCTCTCGCAGGCGGACCGCCTCCGCGCGTCGCTCACCGCCCCGGGGACGCAGAGCGCCGCGCGCCGCGCTGCCCGCCAGCGCTCGTTCCTCCTCACGGACCCGACCTCCACGCCCACGCCCGATACGTCGCGCTCCCGCGAACGCGAGCGGGCGGCGCGCTCGCGCGAGACGTCGGGCGCGAGCGAGTCGTCGGCGTGCGAGACGAGCGCGGACGGGCTCCTCGCGCCCCCTTCGCCACAGCGGCGGCGGCGGCGAGGCTCGCGCACGTCGACCGCGCGCGAGAACGGCGAGGAAGGCGCGCCGCAGCCCGTGCCGATGGACCCGCTCTTGCTCGAGCTCGAGCGCAGGTCGCACATCGGCCTCAAGACGACGTGCGGGGCGTGCGGCCGCAAGGGGTTGAACTTCCCTGCGTGCAGGACGTGCAAGGGGACGTACTGCTCGCGGGAGTGCAGGGTGGGGGAGAAGCATGCGTGTAGGAGGGAGAAGGTGAGGGCGGCGGTGTGAGGAGGTACAGGAGAGGACGGGTTATGCGCGACGGGTACTTGATGTTGCAACTATACGCTCATGGCTTTTGCTACTACCACTGCATCTGCGCACCCGAGAGAGAGACCGCGCTGCCTTTCATTGACACGCCGCACTTCCGCGCTGCGCCTCTCTCCCTCCTCCCCATCACTCGGCCTTGCCGCAACCTCGTGCGCGATGACGCCGCGCCTCCCGCTCGAGCTGCAGCTCCACATTCTCGAGCTTGCGATCCCACCCGCCGACTACCGCAACCTCGACGGGAGACAAGAGCTGGCGGCGCAACTCTCCCTAGTCCACCGGTCATGGACGAGGGCGGCGCAGGCGCAACTGTTCACGCCCTTGACGCTGCTGTACAATCCAGGATGGTACGAGGAAGAGGACGAGGTCCACACCTTCATGGAGGAGCGCATCGACGTCGCGACGGCGATTACGGGGGCGCCGGTTCGGAGCGTCTGTCTCCTCCTTACGCCGGAGTACGACGATGACGACGAGCACCAGAGGCGGCAGCTTGCGCAGTGCGTACAAATGTGCCCCGAGATCGAGGAGGTCTTTATGGTGGACGGGGTGGGGTTTGTTGACCTGCTGGCGGGGCTCAACAGGGCGTATGCTCCTCCTCTGCTACTTTCCGCGAGGACTGACTTTACTGCAACAGATCTCCGTCGACTACACCTTGTCGCGATGCGGCTAGATATCGCCGCTCTCGCCCCCCTCGCCACACGGCTCACATACCTCTCCCTGGTCCACACGGGCGAGTTTCCTGGCCCTGGACCGCCCCTACCGCACCTCCGCACACTCCTCGTCAGCGGCTGCTGGATCACACACTTGATACGGTGCCTCGTCCTCCACCCGCTTTTCCCCGCCCTCGAAACCTTCGGCTGGGAGTCGTCTTGCGGGATGGACACACTGTCCCTCAACACTCTCCCGCCGACAACTCGCGACATCCTCGTGTACCACCGCATGACCGCCATGCAGGTGCAGTGGCCCGTCACCTGGCATGCGCTCAACCTCCCCGCCAACGTCCGCTCCTTCACTTTCCGCGTCGAGGTCGATTGGACAGCGGGCGGGTATCATCGCACGGACAGGTGCGACCCTATGGATGAAGCGCAAGAGTGGGCCAAGGACGCCTGCGATCGCGCCGGGATTGCGATGGACTGCGAGCGGGTCTTTGTCCCGGCGCCCACGGAGGAGAGGCCGGGGTTTAATCTCGAGGAGTGGGAGTCGTCCCTGCCCGCGTAGCTGCGCCCCCTTGTTGTATATCTCGCGGCGTGCAGTGCCGTCGGCGAGTCTTCGGCGTTTCTTACGAGAGGCGAGACACCGCGCCCCTTTCACGCCGCACTTCCGCGTCCCGCCTCTCTTGCCCTCCTCCACATCACTCGACCTCGTCGCAAAATCGCGCGATGACGCCGCGCATCCCGCTCGAGCTGCAACTCCGCGTTCTGGAGCTCGCGCTCCCCCCGCGCACGCACGACCACCTTGCGGCGCGCCGGAAGCTCGCCGCGAAACTCTCGCTCGTGCACCGTTCGTGGACAAAGGCGGCGCAGGCGCAGCTGTTCGACCCGGTGCCGCTGCACCTCATCAGCGGGTGGTCGAGCCGTGCGGACAACCCCGAAGAGCGGATCAACGCGGCGGCGGAGGTCACAAAGGCGCCGATCAAAGCCCTCCTCCTCTGCCTCAGCACGGACACGGAGGACGGGCATTGGGAGCTGAGGGAGTGCACGCGATGCTGCCCGGATGTCGAGGAGGTCTTCATGGAGGAGGGCGACAATTGCATGGAGCTCCTCGCGCGGTTCACGAGTGCGTCTCCATGCTCCTCTTCTGCGTTCTCCCGCTCACCTTCTGTTGCGCAGAGCTCCGCAGCCTCCACCTCCTCGGCACCGAGCCGACGGACGACGGCCTCGCCCCCCTCGCCACGCAGCTCACCTTCCTCTCTATCGAGACGGGCGAGTTCCCCTACCCAGGCCCGCCCTCCTCGCTCCGCACGCTGCACGCGAACAGCTGCAGCCCTCCAGAAGCGGACGTCGTCCTCCGCACGCTCTTCCCCGCCCTCGAAACGTTCGAGTGGGAGTCGAACTTTGAATGCCCCGCTGTGGTGCTCAACACGCTCCCGCCTACAACGCGCGCCATCGTCTACACCCTCACCATGAACGACCCGTACCTCACCCTGCCCGACACGGAGACCGAGCTGGTCCTCCCGCCAAACATCCGCTCCTTCACCATGAGCGTCGAGGCGGGCTGCGCGGAGGGCGCGTACGAGTCGTGGGACAACAAGCCAGACCCGGTGGAGGAGGCGCGCGCGTGGGCCGCGCGGGCGTGTGAGCGCGCGGGGATCGAGCTGCAGTGGCGGCGGGTCGTGCAGGAGCGCAAGGGCAGACCAGATGACGGGCTGAGCCGCCTCCCCGAGGAGTACGACTACCTCCTGTGGCAATCCTTCTCTTGTGCTTTCTCTTCAGGAGCAGTGCGATGCAATGTGCTGTTTCTTTTCAGCCGAGATCTACGCCAGCAGCGCCTCGAGCGCCTCTCCCGCACCGAGCTCTCCGAACCCCTCGCGGACGGCATCCCACCGCGCGCCCATCCGCTCGCGCACCTCCCGCAGCTTCGGCACGCTCTCCATCGCGCCGGGCTGCTCCACGCAGATCGCCGCAGCCTGGCTCGCAACCGCGAGGCAGTGCTCCACCGCGCGCGGGAACGACGGGTCCGAGGGCGGTAGGGAGGCGGGGAGCGTCGAGAGGAGGGTAGCGAAGTAGCCCTGTCGTGTATAGCGTCAGTGGGCCGTCAAGAGAGGGGGAGAATGCAGCGCACCGTGAAGCAGTCCCCCGCGCCCGTCGTGTCCTTCACCCCGCCACGAACCTCCCCCGCACCCGCGCGGACCGTCTCCCCTCCCCGCAGACTGACGAGCACGCCCTCCTCCCCACGGGTCATGATGATCCCCGCGAGGCCGCGCAGGCTCGTCCCCCTCAGCGCGGCAAGGAGAGCCTCTGCGCCTCCCTTGCGCGCCTTGTCCGCCTCTTCCGCGGACGCAAGCGCCGAGACGAGGTCCTCCGCCTCGCCCGCGTTAATGAAGAGCCAGTCGAGCGCCTCCCACTCGAAGTCGACGAGCTCCTCACGCGTGAGCATAGGGCTCGGGTTGAACAGCGTCACGAGCCCGGCATTGTGCGCCTCGCGTAGGGCGCGGCGTGTTTCCGCGAGGGGGATCTCGTTCTGCAGGAGGAGGTGCGTGTACTGCGCGAGGGCGGAGGACGGGAGCGATGGGAGCGGCGAGGCGAAGGAGGAGAAGTTGGCGCCCGGGAGGAGGACGATGCTGTTGTCGGCGGTCGAGGTCGAAAGCTGGATGATGGCGCGGCCGGTCGGGACCTGCCAGGGAGGGTTTGAGTAGCGGCTCGGAGGGTGTAGAAAGACGCTATCGCACCTTCTCGGCCGTCCCGACGTGCGAGAGCCCGACTCCGTACCCCTCGAGCGTGTCCCTCAGCCAGCTTCCATCGTTGCCAACCAAGCCCGCGAAGTCGACCTCTGCACCAGCCTGTCAATGGTGAAAGAGAGTCAGCTGGACCGATCACGCCAGTATTCCACGCGTGGAGGAGGCTGGAGGTCGGAGGAGACGCACCTTCGCCGCCGCAACGGACTGGTTCGCGCCTTTTCCGCCTGCGTGCAGAGTGCGTCAACGAGAAGCTCCAACTCGAGCCTGAGGACGGACGCACCTGCTCGCTTCGAGTACTCGGTGGATGCAATCGTCTCGCCGGACCGGACGATGCTGAGTACGAAGGAAGGTGAGCTCGTCCAGCTGCGCGCCACCCCTCCAACACGACGGAGTAGCGTACTGGTCGACGACGAAGAACTCTGCGCGCAGTGGTGGGTCAGCTCGTCAACCCATGTGGTGCCCGCGAGGAGGAGCGCACCGTCGATGTTGATGGACCCGCGGACGAGGAGGCGGCTTCGCTGAGCGGCAGGCATAGCTGTCTGAGTCTCGGCAGCAGAAGTTGCACGCGTACAGCAAGGAGCGCGAGGAGGACGGCGGTTGAGGACGAGCGGGCGACCCGGCGAGCTCCTCACACGCTCCACGCCCGCAGCGACAGCACCTGCAGCACGCTGGGCCGCCTGGACAGGTCGAGCAACAGCTACAAAGTATGCCTGACTGCGCGCACGTTCCTCCATCGCGTCCTCGCCAGTCCCCACCCCGTCTCTCCCTCTCACCCGACTGATGAGGAACGTCAGCGACGACGGCGCTGGGGGTCACCAGGACACGCTGTACGGTCCGAGTACAGTGTACGGACGCGCTCGACAGCTTGGACGCCGCTTCAGCCGACGATGACCGCATCTCTCGCCGCGACGTCTCCCTTTCTCCCTCCGCTCCGCTCGTCGACCGTCCGCCGAAGATGCCGTGCTCTCCTGGCTCTTAGGGCGCCGGCGTGCACATCTATCCCTACTCAAGCCTAGCGCTGGACGCCCGCGCTCAAAGGACCGCCTCCCCCTTTCTTGCCTCGTGCCGTCTCCCCCTTTGTCCGGCTCGACCCGACGGCCATCCTCGTCAAACCTTCGGCTCCCCTTGTCCGTTTCACTTTGTTCGCCGGAACAGATGAGACACGCTTCGCTTCCGCGCTGCTCATCGCATCCTCCCGACGCTTTTTGAGCGCACTCGCTCGTCGCACCTCCCTTCTTCCTCTTCCTCTCCCACACCCCTCAGCCAAGATGCAGCTCAGCGCCTCCATCCTCGCTTTCTCAGCACCATCCTCCTTGTCCAGGCTGCCCCGGCGCCCCACCCCGAGCCCGTTGTCGACCGCCTGTCCATCGTCGCATCGAACCGGGCGCGCTTCTCCGCCATGGCCGCCGCCTCGTACGCTTCGGTCGCCTCGGTGGCCTCTGCCGCCTCCGCCGAGGCCGCCGTCCCCACCCACGCCCCTGCGCCCGTCGCCGTCAATCGCCTCTCCATCGTCGCCTCGAACCGCGCCCGCTTCTCCGCCGCGGCCGCCGCGTCGTACGCATCGGTCGCGTCCGCCGCATCCGTTGCATCCGCCTCGGCTGCAGCCGCCAGCAAGGCGAGCATCGTCAGCGTGCGCAGCGCCATCGTCGCGAGCAACCGCTCGAGGTTGGGTGCAGGGCCGCCGAGCGGGTTCGCGACCGTCACGACCAGGCCGTCGGCGGTGCCAACGAGCACGACCACGCCCGCGCCGAGCACAACCCTCCGCCAGCCCGCGGCCGACTTCGACAAGTGGCTCTACCGAATCGCGCAAATGCGCAGCGCGATCTCGAGCATCAACGCGGCGTGCGCGACGCAGACGACCATGGCCTACTCCGACTGTACGTTCGACGTGTACAGGTCGTCGACGCGGCTGGGGACGCCGTCGACCGTCCCTACCGCTGCGCCGACCCCGAAGGCATGAGCTGGCTGTGCAGGTGCGTCCCTTCTCTCGGTTCCTGCCTTTCTTCCGCTTACTGACTCGCGTCTCTCCCTTCCTGTACCAGCGGCGGGTCCAGTCGCGCTCGATAGAAAAGGAGACGGAGGAGGAACGGCGAGGCGTTAGAACAGAAGAGGGGCGAGGAAGAAGGGTGGCCGACTTTGCAGCGCTCTGAGCCATGTATCCGGGTTGATGCTCCACACTCTCTAGCACTCGACTGTCACTCAGCCACGAGCTCGGGCGATGATGAGGCGGGGACGACCCACTTCGAACGCGACCTCCGCTGCTTTCGCCTGGACCTTCATGGCTAGCACCGCCGCCTGCCGGCAAGACCAGCGCTAGCCCTTCGTTCGTGCGCTCTCGGTCGCTTCCACCCCTCGCTTGCGCGCCGCATCGCTGTATGTCGTCTCCACGTCGGGCTCTCCGCTCTGCTGATGAGAGCTTTCGCTCGCGACAAGCCGCGGGGACAGCGGGTACGCCCGCAAGGCTCGTTCATTAGGCCGCCTCGAGCGCTTGCACAGTGTTTCCAGCTCAGGGCGTGCTGGGGCGTGGTTCTTCCCCGCGACGACGTCCTCCACCCCATCCTCCTGCCTTCGGCTCGCCTCTCCCCTCGCCCCTTTGCCGGGCATTGAACCGTCCATTCGCATTCACAGTCCCCCCCTGCAACAGTAGGCTAGCGCCAACTCAGCCGCGCGCCCACAAGGACGTGCGCTGTCTCGCGAGCGTCCCTTTGTCCCGCCAGCTCCGGCTCGTTCGCCACACTTCCGGCTCCCCTTGTCCGTTTCGCATTGTTCGCCGGTACAGATGAGACACGCTTCCCTTCCGCATTGCTGATCGCATCCTCCCGACGCTTTTGAGCGTGCTTGCTCGTCGCTCCTCCTTCCCCTTCCTCATTCTCTCGCACACCCCTCAGCCGACATGCAGCTCAACGCCTCCCTCCTCGCCC
Source organism: Rhodotorula kratochvilovae (assembly GCA_019926025.1). Taxonomy (NCBI): domain Eukaryota; kingdom Fungi; phylum Basidiomycota; class Microbotryomycetes; order Sporidiobolales; family Sporidiobolaceae; genus Rhodotorula; species Rhodotorula kratochvilovae. The sequence goes on from JAHSUG010000014.1 coordinate 498,183, forward strand.
TATTCAGCGCCCTCCTCCTCGTCCAGGCTGCCCCGGCCCCGTTTCCCACCCCCGCCCCCGAGCCCGTCGTCGACCGCCTCTCCATCGTCGCCTCGAACCGCGCCCGCTTCTCCGCCGCCGCCTCCGCCTCGGCCGCCTCGGCAGCTTCGGTCGCATCCGTCGCATCCGCCTCTGCCGCCGCCGCCAGCAAGGCGAGCATCGTGAGCGTGCGCAGCGCCATCGTCGCAAGCAACCGCTCGAGGCTGGGTGCGGGCGCGCCGAGCAGGTTTGCGACCGTCACGACCACGCCGTCGGCGGTGCCAACGGGCACGACCACACCCGCGCCGAGCACGACCCTCCGCCAGCCCGCGGCCGACTTCGACAAGTGGCTCTACCGGATCGCGCAGATGCGCAGCGCGATCTCGAGCATCAACGCGGCGTGCGCTACGCAAACGGCCAAGGCATACTCGGACTGCACCTTTGGCGCGAACAGGTCGTCGACGCAGGCGGCGAGTGCCGCTACGCCCGCTGCGGTTGCGCCGACTCCGGCGGCTTGAGTTTGCGACGGGTGCGTCCCTTCTCTCGGTTACTGATCTCCCTTTCATGCGCTGACAGCGTTCATACATCCAACTCGACAGCATGTCGCCTAGCTGAGGTAAGATAGACGATGGAGGGCCGACGAAGAGCGGGCGAGGAGTTAGGAACGGAGGGATGCGAGGGAGGGAGGAAGACGTTGTACCGCTTGCAGGCTGTATATTTGAGTCAACACTCCGCATGCTGATTCACATCCGAATGCTTGATACGCAAGACCTTTAGCGAGAAGCTTGGGAGGATGCGAGGCGCGGACGAGCTTCGGCGCATGGGACCCCGGCGGGTTCGCTTTGCCCTTGACGGCTGCCACCGCTTCCCCGGCGAACAGAGTGGAGTCTGGCTCTCGATGCGCACTCTCAACCCCCTCCACCGCTCGCTACCGGGTCCTATGGCCTTGTGTCGCAGGCACCTCCCCGTCTCCCTTGCCTTGCTGATGTGGGCTCTCGCTCGCGGCAAGCTCGGGGGAGGCCATGCACGCACTGTGTGAGCCTTGCAAAGGCAAAGTCGAGGTTGTGCACGGCGCCTTCCGCCTCGAAGGCCGTCAGGCGCAGCTCACCTGGTTCGACGTCCTCCTCAACCTCCTCCATCTCCGGGCTCACGGCCCTCCTCCGGCGCTTCTCGATTCTCGCTCACCTGAGTCGGCTTTGGAGTCCTCCTATTGGGCGGTATCACTCGAAAGGCCGCCGCACACCCGGGAGGTCGGGCAAGATAACTTCCCTTTGTCTGGCTCCGACCCGTTCATCTCGCCTTCGGCTCCCCTTGTTCGTCTCACATTGTTCTGCCGGCAAGGGATGAGACGGCCGCTTCATTGAGCGAGACGCTCGGCTGCAGCAGGTCGTCGGCTGGGTGCGCTCGCGGGCTCCGCCTCCTCAGCTTTCGCTTGCGCACCTCTCGCACAGAGTCCACCGCGCGACGATACAGCTCGCGGCCTCCCTCCTCGCTCTCTTCAGCGCCCTTCTCTTCGTCCAGGCCGCCCCGGCGCCGTTCCCTACACCCGCCCCCGAGCCCGTTGTCGACCGCCTCTCCATTGTCGCCTCAAACCGCGCCCGCTTCTCCGCCGCCGCCGCCGCCTCGTACGCCTCAATGGCAGCGGTCGCTTCCGCCGCATCCGTTTCGGCCGCCTCCGCCGCCAGCCGCGCGAGTGTCGCGAGCGCGAGGAGCGTAATCGTTGCGAGCAACTGCGCGCGGCTGAGCGCACATGCTGCGACGGCGACGGCGACGCCCTCAGGGTTCGCGACGCTTCCGGCCAGCACGCGGCCGACCACGACGACCTCGTCCGCGGCAACGGTGACCGCCCCGCCGTCGACGACAACCCCTTGGGTGCTCAAAGGTCCCGCGACGACCAACGCATCGTACAGCGCGTTTGTGTACCAGATCCAGTTCTGCGCAGCGTTCGACAGCCTGCCGAACGTCGAGCCGGGGTACGGCGAGTGGGTGAGCCAGCGGTACGGGCTGACGAAGATCAGGACAAGGACGGCGGTGTGGCCGACCGCGTCGGCAGCGTGAAAAGGTGCGCTTCTGGATCTTCGCATCTTGCTCCTGGCGCAGCTGACTCACCTTTCACTCTAGCAGTATGTACACCTCAAGCTGCTAGAGCGGCGTCTGATGCGGTGAGAAGGCGGGATGCAATGCGAGCGAAATTGCATCGGAAGCTAGCTGCATCAGCGCGAGCGCAATCGCGCTATCGGCTGTACAGCCTGTCGCTCCATGACAGCGTGCTTACTGTCCGCTGCCCGCATGAGGAAGGCCAGAGCAGGACAGGCTGAGCCCGCGAGTACGTTGCTTGACCTTCCCAACTCGCTCTCACCGCTCCCAACGCGTTGCATGCGCTAGCGCCGCAGATGCACCACAGAACGAATAGATACCGTAACTTCAGAACCCGTTGCCCGTCCTCCTTGTCGGCGTGAGCGCCGCTCGTCCTGCACATCGGTCACGCGGAAGTGTGCTTCGCGACGAGTTCCTGCGCGCTCCTCCTCGTCAGCGCGTTCAAGAGTTGATCGCAGCGGAGAACGCAGCCCGGCCAGGCGCCGCAGCCTTCTCACGGCCGGGGAAGAGCAAGACACGAGCCCGCGCAGGAGGTGGCGTGGACGTACCTGCAGCTTCTTCGGGTCCGCGCCCGTCAAGTCGCCGATCTTGTCGCCCCCTTTGAACACCATGAAAGTCGGCATAGCGCGGATGCCGCACTCTGCGGCGATTTGCTGCGATCCTCCCTCTTTCGTCAACGCACGTGAGGGAGGTGGGGACGGGGAGGGGGGACAAACCTCCTGCGCGTCGACGTCGACGGAGTAGAAGTCTAGGCCGTCGGGGGCGGCCGAGGCGAGCTGCTCGAAGACGGGGGAGATGGCGCGGCTGTTTGCGGCGGTAGAAGCGGGCGGGGCAAGTGGGTCAGCCCGCTCGACGCAGGGCTGAAGAGGAGGAGGGGACGGGGCGCACCAAGGTCCGCACCTGCGCGGGAGAGCGTCAGCGAGATAGGAAGAGAGTCAGAGCGAAGGCGCGCGCACCATGTCGCCCAGAAGTCGATGAGCGAGGTCCGCTCCGATTCGAGGATCTGCTGGAACTCGGCGAACGAGGTGATGGGCTTGACGGCGGGCATGGCGGCTCGAGCGGTACAGGTCGCTTTACTGGGGTAAATAGAGTAGCGTGTAGCCTGTCGCGCGGGCTGCGAGGGTGCTGGTGGAGAGCGAGGGAGGCCTCGAGATGAAGAAGTGGGGAAGGTGGGGGAGCGCGGACGGCGGGCGTAGGATGCGGGCTGGGCGGTGGACAGGCGGGAGTGCGAGGAGTCGACTAGGAATGCTACGGGACGAGAGCAGTCGAGCAGGCGAAGAGGCGGAAGGAGAGCGAGATCTCCCGCGATGAGGCGAGGGGGCGGGCGAGGAGCGCGGGGCGGCGCACCCGTCGACTTGCACCTGCGACGAGCCTGGCGGCCGTGGTACAGCAAGCGAAACTAGCCCCATTCTTGGCTCCACTCACCGGGACCTTCGCGAAAAGACAGGAGACCCAATCCCGTTCTCGACCCGGATATGCAGGATGGTAGGATGCGAAGGGTGCGCTAGCGTTACAACGATGCGTAAGGGTGATACAGACAACCCATCTAGGGCCGGGAAGTAGGCGGGAGGGCCGCCGATCACTGCTGCTGGCAGCCGGGGCCGGCGTCCTCATCCTCGTCGTAGGGCCGGCCGTTGCCGTGGTACTACAGACGGAGAGCCGTGTCAGTCTTGGGCACTCGGCAAGGAGGACGAGGGGAGAATAGCGAAGACGCAGACGAAAGGGGCGACGCACCCACTGCTCCTCGTCCTCGGGCTTCTCCCTCTTCTCCTCGAGCACCACCTCCTCGACGTCCTTCCCCTCCTCGACGCTCTGCACGAGGTCCGGTCTCCGCGGGGGCAGCAACCCCCTGAGGGTGTCGACCCCGCCCTTCTCCGCGAGCCCCATGGCCCACTGCTCGTCCGGCATCGCGACCTCCACCTTCAACAGGAGGTCCCCGCGCGCGCCCGCGCGCCACATCCCCTCGCCGGGGACGACGACCTCGTCGCCCGTCTTGAGGACGCGCCAGCCCCTCTGCCCCGGTGCGGGCTGCGCGACGCGCAGCCCGCGGCCGTCGAGGTGCACGAGGATGAGGCGCGAGAAGCCGAGGAGGGATTCGGAGAGCGTGAGGGAGAGGGTCGTAGAGAGGTCGGCGGGGCGGGAGGGGTTCGAAGGGGGGAGGAGCGTGAAGGTCGGGTGGGGGAGCGGCCGGACGATGATGTGCAGGTCGCCCGGGGCAGAGGAGTCGGGCTGCACACAAGCATAGGTAAGCGCGGGCACGTGGGAGGGAGGAAGCCAGGACGCACCGACTCGTCGCCCTCGCCGCTGATGACGATCTTCTCGCCAAAGTGCATCCCGCGCTCGAGATGGAACTCGACCCGCTTCTTGTCCCGCACTATCCGCGCGCCCTTGCACTTCTTGCAACTGCGTAGGGTACAAAGCTGTGAGTTGATGTCACAATTGGAGCCAACTTGCGAGAGAAGGTAGAGGAGGAGAGGCGGACGCACGCATCCTGATCCCGGACCTTGAGCCCGCGCCCCTCGCAGAGCGTGCACCGCACGGGGATGCGCTGTATGTACGGCCCCATCTGCTTCATCGCGAACGTCTGGCCCTGCCCGCTGCACTTGACGCAGGGCTTCGCCTGCCTCCCCGGCTTGGCGCCGCTGCCACTGCACCCGCCGCACGTTCGCGTCCGCTCGACGGCGAGCGTCTTGGCGCAGCCGGTGAAGAGCTCCTCGAGCGTGACGGGGAGCTCAACCTCCGAGGGGGCGGTCTGCGTCTTGCGCTTCTGGCGCGGGCGCCCTCCTCCCCCTGCACCTGGTGGCGGTCCACCGCCGCCGTACCCGGGCGGGACGCCGCCAAACATCTCGGCGAAGAAGTCCTGGAACATGTCCTCGTCGCCGCCGCCGCCGCCTCCGCCTCGCCCGCCGTTGGCGCCCTTCTCGCCGAACTCGTCGTAGTCGGCGCGCTGGTCGGGGTCGCCGAGGACCTCCCACGCGTGCTGGATCTCCTGGAAGCGGGCGGGGTCGGCGGGGGTGCCGCTGCCGGAGGTGGACTGCTTGTCGGGGTGGTGCTTGAGGGCGAGCTTGCGGTATGCTGATCCGGCAGGACGAGCGGGAGAGTCAGCTTTGAAGTCGCTCGTCGAGGTGCGCCGCTCGGTGGAGGTGGACGTGCAGCTCACCCTTTTTGATTTCTGCGTCGCTTGCACCCGGCGGGACGCCTGCGTGCAGAGAAAGATGAGGGTCAGCGAATGTTCGGGAGGAGAAGCGGGGAGAGAGGGGCGGACCGAGTGCGTCGTAGAGCTTTGTGTCTGCGACCATGAGCGCAGTAGCGGGCGGTAGTAGAGCTCAGGAAGCACGAGCAGCAGTTACAGTCGCGAGCTGAGCGCTGACCCCGGACGGTGAGGAGGCGGCGGAGGTTGCTCGTCGTCTCCAAGCTCTTGTTGCTCGGTTAGAGGCTTAGTCCAGCGAGCGGATGGAGCTCGCATCTGCGCTCTTCTCGTCTGCGGCCTCGTCGCTCGCTGCGGCCCAGAAGGGCTCCCTCTCGTCGTGGTACACCCCCGACCCCGCCGCACCGCCCCTCCAGGTCGGCGTGTGGAAGGTTCACCGCGCGAAACACAACAGCAACGGCAAACTCGTGTCGATCTGGTCCGCCGACAAGGGCTCCCTCCTCAACGGCGCAGGAGGAGCATCGGCTCCGTCGAGGAGAGGTGGGGGGACCAGGGACCGCGAACGCGACGCAGACCGCCTCAAGACCGCACTGGACGTCCTCAAGAAGGAGGTCAGCACAGGCTCCTTCTTACGGACCGCCGCGCCAGAGTGCTGACGAGCTATGCGCGTCTCCAGGCATCGTCCCTCTCGCGACTGAGGCACCCATGCATCCTCGAGATGGCGGAACCCATGGAGGAGTCCAGGTGCGCGCCCTTACTCGCGTGGAGAGGAATACGCCGCTCACCGGGACGACATACCCGCCCGACTTCCCCCGCCCGCAGGTCCACCATCACCTTCGCCACGGAACCTGTCACGGCCTCGCTCCGGCATGCGATCAGCGCCTCGGACGCCGCAAACGACTCGTCCCGCCGCGGGTCCTACCGCTCCAAGGAGGACCAGGAGCTCGAACTGGACGAGGTCGAGGTGCAGAAGGGCCTCTCGCAGCTCGGCAAGGGCCTCCAGTTCCTCCACGAGTCGGCCAAGCTCGTCCACGGCAACCTCACCCCCGACGCCGTCATCATCAACGCCAAGGGCGACTGGAAGCTCAGCGGGTTCGGCCTGTCGCAGTACCTCTTCGACCCGCAGGGCGCGCCCGCACGATGGGAATTCCCGCATTTCGACCCCGGCCTGCCCGAGAGCTGCCAGCGCGACTACGACTTCATCGGTGCGTCGCCTCTCTTTCCGCAGTTCCGCCCTTTCTAACGCTCAACCGCACGCAGCCCCCGAATACGCCCTCGACGAGTCCCCTCCCGCCCCCTCGAACGACATGTACTCGCTCGGCTGCATCCTCCACTCGATCCACACGCACACCGGCCCGCCCTTCTCGAACCGGCACTCCTTGCAGAACCTGCGCACGAACCTCGAGGAGGGGCTCTCGCACAACCTCGTCGCGTCGCAGTGGCGCAAGCTCCCCCAGGACGTGCAGGAGGTCCTCGCGAGCCTCCTCACGCGGTACCCGAACCGCCGCTTGAGCGCGAAGCAGTTCCTCGAGAGCAGGTACTTTGAGGGCTTGCTGGTCGGGACGCTCCGCTTCCTCGAGCGCGACTCGTTCGCGGCCAAGTCGAGCGAGGCGCAGGCGAGCTTCCTCAAGGGGCTCGTGTCGGTGCGTTCGCCTAACCTTCGCATAGTCAGCACGCGCGCTGACGCGAATGCGAACCGCAGGTCCTCCCCAGCTTCTCCGACAAGGTCGTCCGGCGCAAGATCCTCCCCTCGCTCCTCGAAGAGACGCGGAAAGCGAACCTGATCCCGTTCCTCTTGCCCAACATCCTCTACATCGCGGGCAAGATGACGCCCGACGACTTCCGCGCCGAGGTCCTCCCCGCCCTCAAGCCCCTCTTCGCCATCAAGGATCCCCCGCAGGCCGTCGTTGCGCTCATTGAGAACATGGCGACGTTTCATAGCAAGTGCTCGCCGACTGTCTTCCGCGAGGGTGCGTTCGTCCGCGCTTCCTTTTCGCTAGCAGGCGCTGATCCAGCGGAGTCGCCCGCAGAGGTCATGCCGCTCATCTACTTCGCGCTGGAGAGCGACAACCCCGTCGTGCTCGAGAAGGCACTGCGGGCTATCCCGAGTCTGTGCGAGTCGCTCGACTACACCGTGCGCCCCTTCACCTTGTCCTCGAGACGCGAGGCTGACCGAGACCCATGCAGACCGTCAAGCAAACGCTGTTCCCCAAGATCACGACCGTCTTCTCGCGCACGACGGTCCTCTCCGTCAAGGTCAAGTGCGTCCTCCTCCACTCTCCTCGCCTGCGCAACGCTAACCCCACCACCCCCACGCGTGCCGCAGCACGCTCATCTGCTTCCACTCGATGATCAAGATCCTCGACAAGTTCACCCTCACAGAGAAGCTCGTCCCGCTCCTGAGCAAGATCAAGACGAAGGAGCCGAGCGTCATGATTGCGACGCTTGCTGTGCACGAGGAGATGGGAAAGAAGTGCGAGATCGAGGCCAGTGCGTGGACCCCTCTGTTGCTATCCCTCGGCTTGCTCGCGCTGACGCCCGAGCGCGACAGTCGCGACGCTCATCCTCCCGCAGCTGTGGGCCATGTCAATCGGCCCGCTCCTCAACGTCGACCACTTCACGCGCTTCATGTCCGTCATCAAGCAGCTCTCGACGCGTGTCGAGGCCGAGCACACGCGGCACCTCGCCGAGCTCAAGCGCCTCGAGGAGAGCAGCGGCGCGTCGGGCGTTGGCGGCGGGATGAACGGGCCCGCGAACACGGGGACGGGCGCGATCCGCGCGGCGGCGGTCACCGACTTTGAGAGCCTCGTGAGGGGGAATGTCAACGGCGCGAGGGTCGACGGACTCGCGGCGAGGGGGAGCCAGGTCGATATATTTGCGGACGAGTCGCCCGTGCGTGCCCTTCCTCGCTCTCCTTGGGCAGATGCTGACGTGAACGCGCGCGCAGGCTATCACCCCGATGCCGACAGGCATGCACTCCCCGCCGCTCCCCGCGCTCCCGACCTCCTCCCCGCCCTTCGCATCCTCCTCCTCGTTCGCCTCACCCGCGCAACCCCTTCGCCCCGCTGCCGCCCCACGGCTTACCTCGTCCGCCTCCGCGCACGCGCCGCGGAACTCGCTCGGCGCGCGCCCGCTTGGCACGGGCGCAGTGGGGGGCTTCCCCTCTCCGCCGCTTGCGTCGCCCGCTTCACCGCCGCTGCAACAGCGCCCCGCTGCCGGTGGAGCGCTGCGGAGCTTCGCGCCGCTGCAGCCTGGGCCGTCGCGGACGGTCACGTCCTCCTCCCTCTCTACCTCCTCCGCGCATCAGCCGAACTACAACCTCTCCCTCTCGACGACCGCGTCCTCCACGTTGGCGGCGGGGGGCGGCCTCCCGCCACTGCAGCCGACCTCCTCCTCGCTGTTCACCTCCCCTCCTCCCGCCCCCTCCCCCGCACCAAGCTGGAACCGCGTCCCCTCGCTCTCGCCCTCCCCCGCGCAGCAGTCAACCGGCGCCTTCCCGCCGGGGTACAACCCCTCGGCGGCGGCGGCCCTGCAGCCGACGGTGGTGCAGCGCGCGGGGCAGCCAGGCGGGGCGGGGAGCGGAGGCGCGATGAGCTTTGGGAATTGGGCGGATCTGGACCCGCTGAAGTAGCCGATGGGGAGGGGGTGCAGTCGAAGCTGTTCTTGCGCGCGCGACGGATGGACGAGCGAGAGAGAGAATGGAGCGGGAGGGCACGGAGGAACAACGGCACTGCACGGGTCTCTACACATGTACATCCTGGGACGGTCTACGCCTTGTACGGGAGGGACGGCGGCCCGTCCCACAAAGAGGCCAGGACGCGGCGGTCGCCCGTCCAGGGCTCGCGGGCGTGCTGCGTCTGCGAGGTGCGAGGCGGGTCAGAGCGCTGCTCAGCGGGAAAGAGGAGGGAGAGACATGGACGCACGTAGTGGTTGTCGAGGACGAGCACGTCGCCGACCTCCCAGTCGATCAGCAAGCGGATCTCGCGGATGAGGTCCGCGCACAGCTGCAGGTACCGGTGCGGAATCGCGCTGCCGTCGCCGTACGTCGGGAGGTGGTGGAACGCGCCGTCGGTGCCGATGAACGGCGGGGTGAGCGCCTCCCACTTCTGCGCCAGGAGGTACATGGACGTGATGTTGCTGTAGACGAGTGGGGCCGGATGAGCGAGCGTCAGAAAGATAGGAGGCGGGGACAGCGCACCCAAAGTACACCGGCACGCCCGTCAGCGGGTGGCGCTTGATCCCCTCGACGTAGTGCACGACCTCGAGCGACCCGTCGTCGTGCCACACCCACTCGCGCGCGTGCCGCTTGATCTGCGCCTCGATCTTGGCCCGCGCGGTCGCCGCGTCGTCGGTGGGGAGCACGCCCGCCTCGGGGTAGGCGCGCGCGATCGAGTTGCCCAGGTTCGAGCCCGGGTTCACCTTCTCCGTGTACTGGTAGACGTAGCGGACGCCCTGCGCGTGCGGTCGAGGTGTCAGTCGCGCATCTCCATCTCGGGGTCGAGGAATGCGCACCTTGGTGGCGAGCTCCTCGACAAACTCGGGCACCTCAGCCTGCAGCCGGGCGAAGAGCTCGGCGCCGTTGTTGATCGGCGTCTGCCCGCCGCTCGTCGCCTCGTTCAGGCCGAAGAAGACGATGTAGTTCGGGTAGTTCGAGCTCCAGCCGAACTCGGAGTGCGGGAAGACGGGGTGGTCGGCCGGGCCCTCGTTCGCAGTGCTGACGCCCTTGGCGCGGACGTTGCGGATGACGGGGTTGCCGAGCTGAACGGGCGGCAAGATCAGCGGATGCTCCGAGCAGAGAGCGCAGTTATCGTCGAGCGCACCTCCTCGTGCGCCGGGCCGAGCTGCAGCGCGTGCACGATCCGACTGAAGTCCTCAGCGTTCTTGGCGTGCGTCCCGCGGAAGAGGATCGCGCCGCCGTGCTGGTGCAGCAAGGGCTTGAGGCCAATCTCGGAGGCGAGCTTGTCGACGCCGGAGACAAAGTCGTCGAGCGTCTTGACGGCCGAGTCTACCTGCGCAGCGAGCGGGAACTCGTTGCCCTCGGCGGGCGTGCCAGCCCAAGGTGCGCCGGTAAGGGTGCGCTGGCCGTCGAAGGAGAAGGGGGCGTAGAGGGGAGGAGCGACCATCGTGTTCTGGCGGGTGGGCGGAGCTGCAGGGAGTCTGTGGAGAGCGTAGAAGCAGCAGCACGAGCAAGCCTGCCGACCTCCAAGCCCTGCCGACCCCCCGCCAGCCTCATCAGCGCTTCGAAAGGCGTGCGACTGCGGATCTCTCCACGACCGGAGAAAGCGGCTCAGCGGCACGCTCGGCGGCTGGGCCCGTAGCAATGGACTGCAGGATCACGTAGAGCAAGCAATGCGAGCCAGGCGTTGAGCGTGGTGAGCGGTAGGAGCTCGACAGACGCCGCCCTCCCCATCGCGAGCGGGACTGAGCGCCGCCCTCCTCCGCCTTTGACTCTTCCCTGCCCACTGCTGTGGGTCGAGATCTGCGCTGTGCACGGCCTCCCGCCCGATCGAGTGATTAGCCTCCTCCGCTTCGTGCTCGCCGTTCGCCAGCTCGTGCTCATCTCGTTGGCTCATCGCGCCTTCGATTCCCACAACCTTCTTGGCTGTCTGAGTCCGTGTTCTTTCAGCTTTGCCCTCTTGGCTCTGCTTCGCTTCCTTCCCTACACGCACACCGCCCCGGAGACACGCCCGCCATGTCCGCTTTGGAGCGCACGCCCTCGTCGCTCGACGAGAAGTCCGATACCCCGCGCGATGCCGCCAGCCCCGAGCCGGTCGACACTGGCAAACGGAGCTGGTACCGCTCGCCGCTCTGCCAGGTCAACATTGTCGGAGCTTGCGCCTTCCTCTCGCCGGGTACGTCTCTCTCCCGGTTCCACTCGACCGACTCCTGCTAATCCGTGCCTTCTCGCAGGTCTGTGGAACTCGATGAACGCCCTCGGAGCTGGAGGAGGTCAGGAGCCGTGGCTCGCTAACGCGGCCAACTCGATTGTGCGTATCCTTCCTCGCCTCGTCTCTCTCTCCGCCCAGCCCTTCCTCGCCCGCCGTCCTCCTTGGCACATCCTCGTACTCACAACCTCCCCTGCAGGTCTTCGGTCTCATGGTCTTGACCTGCCTCCTCGGCTGTGCGTTGTTTCCATCTACTCCGTCTCGATGCGCGCTGACCCGCCTTGCCGTTCAGCTTCCATCACGAGCGCGACCTCCTACCGGTGGGCGCTCTGCCTCGGCGCAATGGGCTACGCCCCGTACGCCGGCGGCCTGGTATACAACCTTAACACCGGCGCGACGTGGCTTGTCTACCTCGGCTCCGTCACTTGCGGACTTAGTGCCGGTACGCGGCGCCTCACTTCGCTATAGAGGAGCAGCCTGGCTAACGTACGAACTCCTGCAGGTCTCTTCTGGAGTGTCGAGGGTGCTATTGCGCTTGGCTGTGCGTTCTTTCTTCGCGAACCTTGCTTCGCCTTCCCAAACTGACCCCGCTTCGCCAACCGCAGACCCCGACCCCTCCCAGCGCGGCATCTTCCTCGGCATCTGGCTTGCATGGCGCAGTACGTCCCGGTTCCAGCGACATTGCTCGGTACGACCCTGCTCGGTGCGGCGATGACAATCCCTCCTGCAGACGCTGGACAGATTCTCGGCGGCGCCATCAACCTCGGCCTGAACGCCAAGGGCAACAAGATTGGCGCCATCTCGCAGGTCACGTACTACGTGTTCATCGCTCTGCAGTGTGTCGCACCGCTCGTCGCTATCCTCCTCGTCAGTGAGTCCAGTCGTCTCCCTTCCCTTCGACTGTGCATCCCGCTGACCGGCCTCTCGCAGACCCGCACAATGTGCAGCGCCCGGACGGCAAGCCTGTCAAGATGGAGAAGCACATCGGCTTCTTCGCCGAGATGCGCGAGATGTGGGAGCTCATGAAGCGGAGGGAGGTGCTCTGGCTGTGCGTGTCTTTCTTCCCCGGTTGTAGGCTGGACTGACCCACCTTTCACACAGCCTTCCCGTCTCGCTCTACGCTCAGTGGACCTCGCCGTACATCAACAGCTACTTCTCGCTGTACTTCACCGTCCGCGCGAGGTGAGCCTCCTCTTTTCGCTCACCTGTCGTTTTTTTGAACACTCGAACTCATGCTCTTCATGCGTATAGGGCTCTCGGTTCCCTTGTCGTCGCCATCGCCGCCGTCATCGCCAACTTCGTTCTTGGTGCCTTCCTCGACTGGCAACGTCTGAGCAAGAAGACCCGCGCCCGCGCGTCTTTCCTCATGATTATGGTCTCCATGGGCGGCATCTGGATCTGGGCGACGGTCCTTCAGGTACATCCCACGTTCCGCAATTGTCAGGGGCCGAAATGCTGACCTGACCCTTCCGCAGCTTCGCTTCCTCGAGAACCGGCCGCGACTTGACTGGACGGACGGCCACCGCTTCTCCGAGGCGTTCGGCGTATACGTTATGTTTTATATCTGCTACTACGTGCGTCAGAGATACGTTTTCGGGCGATCCACGCCATGCTGACCACCCGTTCCTCGCTCCCTTTCTCCTCCCCTCCACCTCCCCTCCTGTCGATTCCGCACCGCCGCCCCCACACTTCACCTGCACACTTCCGCGCCCGCAGACCCTGCAGAACAACCTCTACTGGCTCATCGCGCAGACGGCCCGCGCGCCGCACGAGCTCATCCGTCTCTCTTCCTTCCTTCGTGGTGCAGAGGTGCGTGCTTTTTCTTCCTCTGTATTGACAGAGGCTGACATTGTCTTGTGTGAGCGCAGAGGTACGCAGCACTTCCGTCCTCCGGCGGGGTCTCCCGTCGCGATGGCTGTCCCTCCCGTTTTCGCCACAGTTACTGACGACTGCTTCTTTCAAATGTCCAGCGCTGGTTCCGCAATCGGGTACGGCCTCACTGCATCGAAGAACCTGCCGCTCACGGTGCCGCTCGGCATCAACTTCGGGTTCTGGGGCGTTGCGCTCGGCACGGCGTGGATGACGGTCAAGGAGGTTGACGTTTCCATCAAGAACGATGACTCTGAGCACTAGAGGAGCGTCGTAGTTCAGTTATGTGTCTGCAAAGGGGTCTCCGTCCGTGCCTACGCAGGAAAGGAGTGAGAGACTCGAGGAGGGGGAGGTCCGGACAGCGCCCATCGCGAGTCAAGCCTCCCCGACAGCCGGTAGTCCGTCTGCCGCCTCTCACGGTACACGGAAGCACAGAGCGCGAGAGAACGGCTTGTACCAGCACCCAAACCGGCTTCATCACCTCCCCTCCTCCTCGACCCGGTCGGTTTCCCAACGCCTCCCTCCTCGCTCCTCCAACAACCGCTCAGGACGCCGCGAATTGTTCGCCGCAGATCGCACAAGTGATGAGCGACCCCGCTGTGCCACCTGCTGCACCCGCTGGGCCCGCCTCGCGGAGTTTCAGCACGCGCCAGGTGAGCGACGCGCTCTCGTCGCTCGACGCCGTCTTCCGCGATCCGCTGGGTGGAGTGCGCTCCAAGAAGCGCAGAACTAGGTGCGCAATCACGCAGGATACCTCGCACACTCGCACGCAAGCTGACACCCACTCCCGCAGCTCCCCCCACCGCAAGACCTCTACGCCCGCACTCGAGGCTATCCTCGCACGTTCAGCGCATAAGTCGACCGCGAGCACTGCGAATCCGCCGCCCTCGTACGAGCCGGCATCCCTCCCCGCCCTCCTCGCCCGCCTCGCAACCTACCGCCTCACCACCTTCTCCCCCTCCAAGCCGTCCTCGCTCTCCGCCCTCAGCTGCGCCCTGCACGGCTGGATGCACACGCCCTCGACGCGCGAGCGCATCCAGTGCGTCACGTGCGCGCAGGGCGTCGTCCTCCTCCCGCCCTCGAACGGCGAGGGCTGGATCAGCCCCTCCGGCCAACGCCTCCGCGAGGGGTACGAGCGACTCGTACTCGCGCCCGAGGGCAAGGGGCACTCGGAGAACTGCCCCTGGCGGATGCGGCCGTGCGTGCGGGGCTTGTACCGGCTTGCGGGAGGCGGGCTCGGCGTGCAGAGCGGCGGGCGCAGGCGGTTGCTTGAGGAGGTGGGGCGGCAGGCGCGCGAGCTCGATGAGCGCGGACTGGGCGCCATCAGGCTGGAGCTGCCCGGGGAGGCGTTGTCGCTCGTCGGCGAGGAGGCAGACAAGGAGCGGCTCGTCAAGGCGGTGCAGGCAGTTGCTTCTGCGGCGGACGAGACCTCCACGACGCTCTCGCCCCCGTCAGCAAACTCGATCCTCCTCGCACTGTTCGGCTGGACCCTCCCGTCGACGGCCACTCCCGCACTCTCGCGCTCCAACTCGACCTCTTCCATCTCCTCCCTCCGGTCCATCGCGCCTTCCTCCTCGTCCCCCATCCTCTCCTGCACCTTTTGCACTCGCCAGGTCCTCGCCAACTCGTACCTCCCTTCCTCCGCCCCCTCCACCGGCGACAGCGTCACCCCGCCGACCAAGGCGTTTGACCCGCTCAAGCAACACCAGCCCTTCTGCCCCTTCGTCGACGGCTACGCGGGCCACTCGCCGACAGCCTCGGCCGCTGCATCTGCGATAAAGGGCGTCGGCGTGCTCAAGCCGGGCTGGCAGGTGCGCCTCGAGGCGGTGTTGCAGCGGCCGGCGGGTGCTGCGAGCGCTGCGAGCGCAGTGGGCGCGGGAACTGTGGCAGATGGAGCGGAGGAAGAGGGGAGGGCGGTGGAGCTGACGGGCGCGGGCAAGGTGCGCTCCACTTCCTTCCCTCGGTATCCTCATCCCCGATCTCCTCCCCGCTTTCGACCTCCTGCTCCTCGGCCCTTCTGCCTGCCCTGCTTTGCGAGCGCCACTCTCCTCCTGCGCCTGTACTGACCCGCGACTCTCCCGGCAGACGAAGGAGCTCCTCTCGTACGTGCGGAGTCTGCTCGGGCCGAAGGGATCGTCGCGTGCCGGTGCCGCGTCCGCGGGAACGGCCATGGCCGCAGGAGCAACGCCGGCGCGCATGGCGTAGAAGAGGCCGTAGCAACACAGTGTTGTGGACCTGTCAGCTGCACCGTCGTCGCGCTTCGCAGCCATACGCCCATCGCGCTCGTCGCTTTGCACTGCTCTCATCCGCGTTTGGCGAGCGGTTCGGAGCTCTCGTACTGCACGCTTGCGTGCTGCAATGCCGCTCGGAGCGATCAAGGGAACGGCGCGAGAATCAGCTGTCGACAAGCTTTCGACGACGACGAAGCGAGGAGGACGACACGCGAAATGGGAGCAGCGCAGAGCAACTGCGCAAGCGTAAAGAGAGCAGACATCACGACCAAGCACCTGCACAGCGCCCTTGAGCGAGCCAGCGGGGTGTCGCCTCCTCCAACTTCGTCCTCGGCGCTCTCTCTCCCACTCGCCGCTCTCCCCTCTGAAGAGCGCAGACTCGTCCAGAATGCAGCCAGCACTCCCGCTTGAGCTGCAGCTGCAGATCCTCGAGCTCGCCATCCCGCCCCTCACGCGCAAGAACCTCCCGCACCTCCGCGAGCTGATGAGGACGTGGCCGCTCGTCTCGCGCGCCTGGAAGGTCTGGGCGTACGCCAAGGTCCCCATCGTGCCCAAGCTCGTCCTCAGTGACGCCGAGACGGACCGGGCGACGCTCGACCGCTTCCTCGCCGCCGTCGCCGACTCGGGTCGTCTCGTCAAGCGCTTCGAGGTCGACGTCGGCGAGTGGACGGGTGCCGAGGTCTCGCTGGACAAGTTGATCGCCGTGCTGCAGGAGGGCAAGGAGCTGTGGATCACGCTGCCATGGAACGATCACGCGTGGCCGCTCGAGCTGCCAGGTAAGCTTCACTGCCTCACTCGCTTTAGCTGCTTCTGACGAATCCGACGCACAGGTCTGCACCGCATTGACATGGACGAGATCGCCATCAACTTCCGGGAAGTGCTCATCTACGTCACGCCCCGGCGCCTTAAGCACCTCACCCTCCGCAACGTCGTCGTACCCCACATGGAGGCCGGCTTTCCCCAAGTCGAGACCCTTCTTCTCATCGGATGCTGGCTCTACGACGACGTCCCTACCCTCTTCGAGCGCTTCCCCGCCCTCCGCGTTCTCGCTCTGCACAGGACAGGCGAAATCGCGAACGACTTGCTCCTGGCCTGGGGCGCGTCCTACTCGGCCACCCTGCAGCACCTCCTCATGGCCGACTGCGACGGTCAAGCTTTCGAAGACTCGCCAGATCCTCCCATGACCTTCCCTCCCACCCTCAAAACGATCACCTTCCGCTACTCGTCCGTCGCGAACTCGAACAACTGGTGTGTGGCTGACCTCCTCCACGAGGCCTGCGCCGGATCGACGACTGCAGTCACTGTGGTCGTCTACGACAAGGCCGACCCGCTCGAGACGGATTTCGACGTCGAGGCGTGGGCACTCTCAGTCGGGGCCTGAGGCGGGTCGTGGTGTGGCAGCTTTACGGGCGGGGCGGACGGCGCGTCCGCTTGCGATGAGTGTCGTTCAGCTCCGCAGCGGTAGTGCGCGAGACGTACGAGAGCGATCGTTGCAAGCGGGTGACCCTACGAGCAAGCGTCTCCGGCTCGCGGAAGAGCAGCAAGCTGGACGTCCTTCGCGCACCGAGCCATACGAAGACGCTGCTGAGTCGGGAGGTTCTCGGCCACTGAAAGGCGCAGATGTGAACAGATAAGTTCCGCGACCTCCCCCTCGAGCCTCTTGTCTTCCTCCCTGACCCGCCTCCGGACGACCTGGGCCCAGCCGCGCCGCTCCCGCTGTTCTTGAATACTAAGAAGGAACCTGCGATCCGTTCCGTGACTTCCCACGTTCTTCTCGGCGCTCGCGCTTCTTCATCAGCTCCTGCCTTCGTCCGCCCGTGTAGAGCGGCTCTCGGCTCTTGCGGCTGTGCTGCCCGATCTCGCTAGCCTAAGATCACTTCTCACGTGCGTACACGTCCCCCCCTCGGTATTTCAGCTGCCGGACGAAGCACTCACACCTCCCGCCGACGCTCGCCGCCCCGATTCCACCGCCAGCCTCGCAGGCAGGACCCGTTCCTCCCGGCATGTCCGAGCAGGCCGAATACAACCAGGACCACCCGTCCACCCTCCTCGTCGCCGGCACGCTACAGGGCAAGGCTGTCGGCGCCAACACCTCGTCGATCCGCCCCTGCGATGGCAAGCCCATTCTCGTCGCCAGTCTGAGGGGCGGCTCTGCCTTCACACTCCTACGCGGCGGCGTGTTCGGCCTCGTGGCGATAAAGGCGACCGGGGACGACCGGACGAGGGTGCCGCGCAATCCGAGGCGGGAGCCGCAGCTGCTCGCGAAGCTGGACCATCCGAACGTGGGTCTTGTCGCTCCTTCTCCTCCAGGCCAAGGTGACTGACCTTCTGCGCCCGCAGATCCTCTCCCTCCTCAACGCCTACATCTCGGAACCGACTCCCTCCTCCCCCTCACCTCGAATCGCCCTCTTCACGCCCTTCTACCCGCGAACGCTGCAAAACCTCCTCGACTCGCCCTCCTTCACCCTCGACGCCTCACCCGAGGCCTTCCTCCTCCTCTCGCGCTCGATCGCGCATCAGCTCCTCGCCGCCGTCAGCACCTGCACGAGCGGGGCATCGCCCATCGCGATATCAACCCGAACAACATCGTCATTAGCGCAGCAGGACGCATAGTGCACATCGACTTCGGGATTGCGGTGGAAGCGGGAGACGAGCCAGCGGGCGAGATGCACTTCGAAGTCGGGACTGGGTGCGCCTCCCTCCCTATCTCCTCTCGCTCCCGCTGACCCAAAGCGCGCCGCAGCTCCTTCCGCGCCCCCGAGCTGATCTTCGCCTCGCGCTCTTACGACCCGCCCGCGCTCGACCTCTGGGCAACAGGCGCAACCCTCGCATCGCTCTTCCGCCCGCTCGCCTTCCCGCGCGAGCCCTCCCCCGACACAGAGGACTCGTTCGAGCGCGCGTACCGACAGTACGCCACGCCCCCGCCGCCGCCGGTTCTGCAGCGCACGCCGCTGTCCGATGGAGGGGCGAGCGACTTCGTCCTCGCCGCCAGCGTGTTCAGGGTGCTGGGGACACCGACGGTCGGTACCTGGCCTGTGCGCGCTCTCTCTCCTCATCTCACGAGGCGCACCGTTGATGAGGCTTCCCGGCCCGAGCAGGAAGCCGTCGCCCTCCCCTCCTTTTCGCGCTTCACCTTCGCGCCCTTTGCGCCCACACCCCTCGCGTCGCACCTCCCGCACCTCCCGCCGTCGTCACCCGCGCTACTGAGCGCTCTCGAGGGGCTGCTGCGCATCTCGGCGGCGGCGAGGATGAGCGCGGCGGAGGCGCTCGCGATGCTCGAGGCGGAGGGAGGGGTCGCGCTGCCGGACGACTTTGACGAGCGGGAGCGGACGGCGTACGGCGCTGCGGCAGTGGAGGATACGGGAAGAACGGAGCTGAGGGAGGCGCTTGCAACCGTACTCGCGGAGTAGAACCAGGTCTCTCAGCACAGTCTCACGAGCTCGTTGCTCTCCGGTTGCGAGAGCCGCCCGCATGTCCGCACAGACGTCGATACAACATGTAGTGAGACTAGCTACGGTAATGCAGCGATACGGCGATATGGACAAGGGCGACGAGGGAAGGACGAGCGAGAGTGCTCAGGGGAAGAGCCGCGAGCCGGAGCGCTTGATCGTCTCCATGCCGGCCTTGGAGAACTGCGGGGCCGCCTCTACATCAGCACGTGATCGCTCGGCGTCGCAATGGAGCGGAAAGTGCAGAGAGAAGAAAGCGGCAGACGCACCTGCAGGTCGTCCAGCTCGACAAAGTCGGGCGAGATGGCATCGAGGTCCGGCGACTCGGCCATGAGAGGCACGAATCCTGCGATGGATGCTGAAGTCGGGAGATGTGCGGCGGACGAGCGGCGCCGGCCTGCGAGAAGGTCCGCCTGCGAGGTGAGGTGCTGCAGGATGAAGCGCTCGAACTGGGCGACGCGCTGTGACCGGGCAGGCGAGAGGTCAGCGCGTTCGAGACTTAGGGTCCCAGACCCGAGATGCGCACCTTGCGCTCCTGCTCGAGCGTCGCCTCAAGCCCCTCCTGGTACACTCTGTGCCTCTCGAGCGTCCGCTCAAACGTCCGCTCCTGCCTCCTCAGCTCGCACTCGACGTCCGCATTCCGCGCAATGACGAGCAGCTCCTGGTTCTCCTTCGTCAGCTCGGCGAGGCGCGTGTCCGTAGAGCTCTCCGCCGCGGCGAGGCGCTCGGCCTCGAGCTGCGCGACGCGCGCGGAGAGGAAGTCGCGCTCTTCGCGCATGGTGGAGAGCTCGTCCTCGAGGTCGAGGACGCGCTCTTGCAGCGGAGAGTCGGACGACGGCGAGGACGAGCGCGTCATCTTGGCGGGCGACACAGGGCGGGGCGGGAGTGCCTGCGGGCGCACGCGCTGTCAGCCGCTGCCGCACCAAGAGCGGTACGAGAAAGTACGCACGCTCAGCCGCCGCTTCTCGATGTTCTGGCTCGTGAGGAACAGCGAGCGGAACTCCTCCACCTGGCGCTCGAGGTCCTGCACGCGGTCGGCCTGCTTCTTCTGCTGTCGACGCATCCTTCAACGTCAGCGCGCTTCGCAGAGAAGGACGACGAGAGTGACGCACTCGGCTGTGGTCGGCAGCGAGGTCCGCCTGCGACGGCGTACCCGGCGGAGCAGCAAGCGTTGCCTTGAGCTGTGCCTCAAGCATGGCGATCTGTGTGGTCGCCACCGTCAGCACCAGCACCGACAGGAGCGACATGCAGGGACGCACGTGCGAGCGGTACTTGGTGATGAGCGCCTTGTCGTCGACCACCTCATGCTGCACCGCCTTGAGAACGACCTTCTTGACACGCTGTGCGAACTGTGCTCACTCTCATTAGCCGCCGTGCTCCACCGCAAGAGAGGGCCAACGCACCTTGAGCGTCGACTTGGTCTCCTCAATTGCCGCCGGCGACGGGTTCATCGTCGCGATGACGGCGACACGCGCGTCGCCCGAGAGCGACGGCTGGAGGATCTGCGTGAGCTTCGAGTCGCGGTAGGGGACGTGCGGCCTGCTCTCGGTGCTTGGTCAGCTCGGGTGCATGCGGGGGTGGGGCGGGGGACGCACTTCTGCTTCGCCTCGCTCGTCAGGGACGCGATGACCTTCTCGAGCGTGAGCAGGCTACACGCGCAATCGTCAGCGGACGTCACGCATGAAAGAGGAGAAGGAGCATTGCCGCACCTCTTGTTGATGAACGCGCCCTCGCTCCTCCTCTCCATCTGGCTCGTCGCCTGCTCGCTCCCCGCAAGGTCGATCAGGCTCAGCCGGCTCATGCGCACGACTCCGCCGGTCCCAGGCGCGAGGCGCGGGGTGTTAGGCGTTTGGAGCGCGCCGGGCCGGCGCGGGGTCGAGGGCGGGGAGGTGAGCAGCGAGGAGGGGGACGCGGCGAAGGAGGGGTCGTCACGGGATTCGATGGTCTGCGGAGGCAGACGGGTCAGTAACCTGGGGCTAAGCGAGCAGATGGAGGCGGAAGAAAGAGCAGGACGACAGGGGAACGAAGCGCACCATCTGAAAGACGGAATGCGACCTTGAGCTCCGCTCGTTGAAGTCCGTCTGCCCGACATGCCGATTGTCCGCGCCGCGAGCGAGCAGCGCGGCGACCTGCGCCTCGGTGGTGACGACCTCCTCACGGAGCGGGTGGACGAAGAAGCGCTTCTGCTCGTCCTGGCGGACCTTGACGGGCCCGGCGGTCGGGTCGAGCAGGTCCTTGAGCGTCTCGTTGTAGATCTCGAGGTACGAGGCGCGGAGGAGGAACTCTTTCTCGGGATGCTGCGGGGCGAGGACGCTCAGCCTTGCACGCGGGAGCGGGAAATCGTGGACAGACGTCGCGGATGTAGCTGAAGATGTCCGAGACGGCCTGCGGGATGATGCCCGGGTTTGAGTGGTTGCCAGACTGCGCACGAGCGAGTTAGCCCAGCAGTCTCGCGCCGGAGTCGAACCGTGACGCGTACGAGAGTGAAGGTCTGTAGACGGGGAGAGGTGAGCACCACTGCGGGATATGCGAAGGGGGGAGGGGCGGCGTACCTTGCCAGAAGCGGTCTGTCCGTAAGCGAAAATGACGGCGTCGAAGCCCTCCATGGCGGCCCTGCGATGTGAGGCGGGTGAGAACCGGTCTGCGGAGAGAATGAAGCGCACGCACAGCACCAGGTCCCGTCCCGCCTCCTCGTACACCTCCTCGTTCCGCGAGCCCGTCACCACCGAGTCGAAGACGTATTCGGGCCCGCCGGCGTACTGCTGCAGTCGCCCGCTCGCCTGATCCACGTCCCATGCGAGCTCGTCGAGCGCTTGCCGTGCTGCTGCGGCGAGCTTGGCCGCGGGTGGCCGGACGCTGTGCGATCGAGTCAGCGGTGGTGTTCGAGAGGGAGACGAGCGCGAGGACGTACCGCACGCAGACGAGGACGTTGTCCCTCCCCCCGCTCCTCCTCGCCCTCGGCTCGCTCAACCCCAGGCCCTGCAGGCCTGCCACCGCGCTCTCCATACCCCACTCCTGCTGCGGCTGCGCGAACCCGGCACTCGCTACCTTTGGGAACGCGCCGAACCCTCCTCCCCCTGCCGCGCCAACACCCAGCAGCGGTGACGGTGCCGCCGGGCGGACCTTGACGGGGCTGAACCCCGCCGCGGGGACGTCAGCGCGCTCTGCGCCGGGAAGGGCCTTGCGGCGCGGCGCGGCCGAGGGCGTGAGCTTTGCGCGGATGCGGGGCGCGGCGGTCGGCGGGGAGAGGAGGGCGGGCGAGGAGGGCGCGAAGAGGTCGGGGTTGGGGGAGGCGGGGCGCGGGAGCTTGGTGTACGCTGTGGCGGGCGAGGCGCCGCTTCCGGGCGCGAGGTGGTTGTGCGCGGTGCTCGCCCCGAGAGGGACGAGGAACCCGCCGGTGCTGGGCTGACTCTGCGGCAGGCGGTGCGGCGTCGCGGAGGGCATGGGCGACGGCGGCGGGGATGTCGAGGCCTTGTGCTTGCGTATGGGCACGAACGGCGTCCGGTCCATCGCGGGAGGCGAGATGTTGAACGAGGAGAGATGAGGTTGCGTAGAGGAGCGAGAACCGCGTCGCAGGTGGAGAGAGCGGGGTGTGTGCACTCTTTAAGAGCTGAGAAAGCTCCCTGGATGGTGCAGCAAGTCCCGCGAGGACGACGAGGCGGGGGAAGCGAGCGGCGCGAGGAGGAGCAGCACCGCCCGCGCTCGCTAAGCCCGGCAACCTCCGCGTCCCGTCATTCTGGCACAAAGTTACGGTCGCAGAGATGTACTCTCTCGCACGAGCCTAGAGACGCGCTGCTTGCGACTGAGGAGCCAGAACCACTCCCCTCGTCCTTCCGGACCCTCGTGAAAGTCACAACCCGTCGATTCCCTCCTCATACGCACTACACACTCACTCACGCCCTCGCGACGCTCGCCTCCCAGAACGCGCGGTTCGCACTCTGGATCCAGACGGCGCGCTCGCTCTCGGGGAGCAAGCTCGGCTGCGTGCGCTCGAGCGCCTGTGTGTTCCGCTCGCTCGTCAGTCGCTGCTCCGTCGCGAAGAAGAAGGGAGAATAGGGACGCACCGCACCCCCGCCGACAGCTCCGCTCGCCGCCGCCGCCTTAGCGAGGACGACCAAGCGGCTGCGCATCTCCTCGCCCGCAACGCGGAGCGTCTGGTTGCCGTTGTAGCGCTTCTCGGTCCTCGCGCGGTGGACAAACTGCTGCACGCTCGCGAGCACCTCGGCGAGCCTCGCGGCGAGCGCCGTGCCGAACGCGCGTGCGCCGCCCGGGGCGCTGAGCGCGTCCTGCGCGGCGTCGAGCACGGCGAGGTACGACAGGTAGACGCCCCCTTCGCGCTCCCAGCCGCTGACGAGCCCCGACCCGGGGTCCGCCTCGGCGTGGAAGGGCGCGAGGAGCCGCCGGACGAGCGCGGCGTCGGCGCGGAGGAGCGCCTCGGGCGCGAGCTCCGTCCACGCGAGGAAATGCGCCTCAGGCGCGCGTTGTGCCGCGAGGAGGAGCTTGTACGCCTCGAAGCGCTGCGAGGGGCGCGAGAGGGCCGAGTCGGCGAGTGCGGAGGAGAGCCACACGGAGGGGATGTGCAGCGTGGTGGTGAGGAAGGTGGCTTGCGGTGAGTCGGACGCGGCGAGCGCGTCAACATGCCGCGAGAGGAGCGCCTTGATGTCGTAGATGCGGCTGTACGGCACCGTGTCAGCCCCGCCAGTGCAGAAAGAAGAAGGAAGGAAGGAATCAACGCACCGTTCCTCGAGCTCGACATGCAGCAGCACGAAGGCCGCCCACTCCCACAGCCCGAGCATCTCGAGCTGCGCCGCATACGCCTCGGCGACGCGGTCCGCCGTCTCGCTGCTCGCCTCCGCGCCCTTGGCCGCCTCCTCCCCCTCAAGCACCTCGCGGTCCTCCCAGTCGCGCCTGCGGAGAACCCGCGAGAGCAACACATACAGGTGCCAAGGGAGGCGGTAGTCCGTCGGCGAGGGCCCAAAGTTGCGCGGCGCGAGCGCGGCCTCGAGCGCGTGCACGGGCGAGACGGCGAGCTTGACGAGGTGGAACGCCGCGTCCCTCGGCGGGTCGCGCTTCTCGCCGGGGAGCGGCGCCCACGCGCTCTCCCCGCCGCGCGAGAGGTACCCCGGTACGGGGGGCGCAACGCGCTCGTCTGCGCCGAACGCGCGCTCGTACGCCTCGACCGCGGCGCGGACGGCCTCGTCCGGCCCGCCGCTGGGAGGGTCAGGCGCGTACCACAGCCCCGCGGCGAGCGCCTGGGTCCAGCTCAGGCCGTCGAGGACATGCAGCTCGGGGACGTCGTCCTCGCCCGCCTGAGCGCGACGGCCGGGCACGACGCCCGTGTTCCCGCTCAAGAGCTCGAGGACGCGCCTGTACGCCGGGTCGAGCAGAGCGGGGGCGTCGGCGCCGTACTCGCGCCACTTGGACAGCTGGAGGAAGAGGTCCGCCTGGAAGGACGCGTCGGGCGGGGAGGTCGCACTCCCTGCCTGCGCGAGGAGCGTCGCGAGGCGGAGGTTGCCCGCCTCGAGGGCGGCGTCGCACGCCCGCTCGATCTGGTGCCCGCTCAGAAGGGCGAAGACGCGCGCGGCGCCGGAGGTCGAGGCGGGGAGGGAGCGCAGCGCGGCCTCGACGGGCGCGAGGGCCGACTCCTCGAGCCAGGCGGAGAGCTGCGCGCGCCGCCGCAGCGAGGTAATGTACGCTGCCTGCTGCGGCGTGAGGGGCGCGCCGTCGTCCGAGGCGGCAGGGAGCGCGAGGTCGGGGATCTCGTCAAAGAGGGCACTCGCGAGCTTGAAGAGCTGCGACTCCGCGCCCGTCTTGTCCGCGTCCGAGAGCGCGGTGAAGAGCTCGGCGTAATGCGAGAAGCGCAGGTTGGCCGAGGGGGCGGCGATGGGGGCGGCGGACGGTGCGGCTCCTTCCTCGGAAGGCGGGAAGATGTCGGTATGCGCAAGCTGGAGCTTGAGGAGGCGCAGTGCGGGCTCGGCGTCGTCGTTCTGCAGCCAACCGTCAGCTCGTAGCTTATGGCACTAGGGGAAGCGCTAAAGAAGAACGCACCGCCAGCAACCGCAGCTTCTCGACCCTGAGACTCGCACTTCCAGTCTCCTCCCTCCTCGCCTCCGGGTACACCCCTTGCAAGCTGATCACCTCCCCGCCCTTCCCCCAGCCAACGCGGAAGCCCCGCCCATGCGCGAGCCCCGCGTCGACGAGGTTGCCCTCGCGGCCGTTGGTCACGGAATGTGCGAGAGGCGTGCGCGCGAAAGTGCGGTGTGGGCGGAAGGGGGCGGGGTCGGTGGCGGGGAGAGGGGCAGATGAGGGTGCGGCGGCTGTCGGTGCGGGTTGCTGTACGCCGGCAGTGCTCAGTAGGCCTGAGCGAAAGAGGGGAGGGTGGAGGAAGACGTACCGGCACCGCGCGACTCGCAAGCCCCGCCTCGACCGCCCTGCGCTTCTTCTCGCGCTCGTCCGCGCGGCGCAGGTCGTCGTCGTCGCGCTGGCGTGCGGCATCGTCGTCGTCGAGGTCGCCCTGGCGGAAGAGGCTGGCCTGCATGACTGCGACGCGCTTGGGCTCTACGCCTGCGCGGAGCTTGCCCTTGGTGGACCATGCGGGTTGGGGCGTTGCCGAGTGGGCGGCGGGGAGGGCGCGGCGCGGGCGGGGCGGGGAGGGAGTGCCCGAGTGGAGCGAGAGGTCGTCGTCGTCCGAGTCGAGCTGGCGCGAGTAGGAGCGGCTGCGGGGCCTCGCTGAGCGTGACCTGGATGCTCCCATGCTGCTGGCCCTGCTCTGGTTGAGCGACTGTGCCGCGTCCGTGTCATCGTCGAGCGAGAGGTCGTCTTCGTCGTCGCCGCTGTCGTCCTCGTCCTGGTCCGAAAGCGAGTCCATGTGGTCGTCATGGATGGACTCGCGGGGCGGGGCATCGTCGTCGCTGAACGTGTCCGAGTCGTCGCCGTCGCTACGAGGGGAGCGCGGCGGCAGGGAGCTCGAGGGCGAGGCGTTGCGGGAGGGCTGCGAGTGGGACGAAGCACTCGAGTCGTCGTCCGAGTCGACGAGGCCAAAGCGCGCCATCCTGCGCAGTGGCAAGCTCTGGCGGGGAGTGCGAGGGGGAGAGGTTGGGTGAGAGGGGAGCCCTTACGTTTGCTCGCTGTATTGACCCGCTGCACCCAGTTGTATTCCCCGCGCTTACCCCTCTCCTCCCCTCGCCTCGACCTCGTGCGAGCATGGCAGACCCCGGTGCGCCCTCCTGTGCTACTCCTTAGGACCTCCCATTGACTCGCCTGCTCCCCCGCCCGTGCGACAGCCCGCTCGGCCGACGCCTTCCTCGACGGCGTCCTGCAGGGCAGCGACAAGCCCCGCGACGACGGTGAGCCCCTGCCGCAACTCGCTGTGTGCTCCTCGGATCTCTGCAAGGCTGCTCAGCAACCGGCGCACCCGCACGAGCTGTGCTCGAGGAGCGAGCGGGGCGATGTGACCACACCCGGGGCGGGCTCTCCTCTTCGCGGGGCGGCACAAGGCAGGGCACCGGGCGTGCTTTGTGGTATCCGCGAAGGCCTGCACGAGCAGCTCACCGCGCGCAGCTGCCGCGCCACCGCCTCATCGGCTCCTCCGCCCCTTCGTCTCGCCTCAACCCCTCGCTCCTCTCCCAGAGCCCCAGACTGACTGACCCTCACCCGCGCCTGCAGACCGCCACTCCTCCTCGCGCTCCGACCGCCGCCGCTCGCGCTCCCCAGAGCGGGAGCACCGCTCCTCATCGCGCCGGTACGACGACGAGGGCCGCTCCTCGTCGCGCCGCGACCGCGATCGCGAGTACGAGCGCGACCGCGACCGTGAGCGCGGCGACGACCGCGATAGGGACTACCGCCGCCGCGACCGCAGTCGCGAGCGCCGCTACGACGACCACTCGTCGGGCGGCGGCGGGAGGAGGGACGCTGGCGGGAGGGGCTACGATGGCTACGACCGCGGCCCGCCCAGGTACGATGACCGGCGCGGCGGTGGAGGTGGCTACGGTGGGGGCGGGTACGGCGGCGGAGGGGGCTACGGCGGTGGATACCGCGGCCCGCCGCCCGGTGGGCGTGGCGGGTACGGCGGCGGCGGTGGAGGCGGGCGGAGGGGCGCGCCGCGCGGACGCGACGCCCCCGTCTTCGAGGGCTTCGACGACCGCGGCAGGAGGAGTCCGACCCCCGAGGACACGATCCCCATCAGCAAGCGCAAGCGGCAGTTCACCGCGTGGGACGTCAAGGCGCCCGGCATGGAGACGTACACGACCACGCAGGCCAAGATGACCGGTGCGTTGCGCATTCTCCGCCTCTCGATGCATGAGGCTGACGCTGCGACTCTATGCAGGCATGTTCAACCTCCCCGGCCAGACCAAGCCGTACCTCCCCGCAGGCGCCGACATCACGGACAACCCGCCGCTGTTCTACCGCCCGCCGGTGTACGGCACCGTCGGACCCGGCGCGCCGATCGGCTCGCAGGCGCGGCAGTCGCGCAGGCTGTACGTCGGCAACGTCGGCGTCGAGGCGACGGAGGAGAGCCTGCAGCAGTTCTTCAACTCGGAGATGGCGCGCAACGGGCTCCTCTCGGACGGCCACCTCAGCGAGGACCTCCAGGGACTCGGGCTCAAGGGCGACCAGCCCGTCATCTCGGTCCACCTCTCGTATGAGAAGAACTACGCGTTCGTCGAGGTGCGCTCCCGCTCCTCTCCTTCTCGTCTTCATCCCCACGCTCACGCTCGCACCCGCAGTTCCGCAACGCAACCGAGTGCACCAACGCGCTCGCGTTCGACGGCATCGTCTTCGCCAACAGCGCGCTCAAGATCCGGCGCCCGAAGGACTACCTCGGCGCGGACCCGAACGAGGTCGCGCCGCACGTCCCCGGCGTCGTGTCGACCAACGTCCCCGACACGGTCAACAAGATCTTTGTCGGCGGCCTCCCGACGTACCTCAACGACGACCAGGTCATGGAGCTCCTCAAGAGCTTTGGCGAGCTCCGCGCGTTCAACCTCGTCAAGGAGATGGGCACGGGCCAGAGCAAGGTCCGCACTTCGCTCTCTTCTCTCTCCGGAGTCGACGCTGACACGGCCTCGCTGCGCACAGGGCTTCGCCTTCTGCGAGTACGTCGACCCTGCCGTGACCGAAGTCGCGTGCCAGGGCCTGAACGGGATGGAGCTCGGCGACCGGTACCTCGTCGTGCAGCGCGCCGCGCTCGGCGCCGGCACAGGCAAGCCCGGCGTGCCCGGCTTCCCCGACGGCGACGCGATCCCGCCCGCGCCGGGCGGCCCGCCCGCGAGCATCATGGCGAATGCGCAGGGCGAGGGGCAGCCGACGCGCGTGCTCCAGATCCTCAACATGGTCAGCGTCGACGAGTTGACCAACGACGAGGACTACAAGGAGATCGTCGAGGACATCAAGGACGAGTGCGGCAACTACGGCAAGGTCGAGGATGTCAAGATCCCGCGCCCGGTCAAGACTGCCGCGGGCAAGGTCGACATCCGCGCGAGCGAGGGCGTCAAGGATCTCGGAAAGGTGTTTGTCCTGTTCGAGAAGGAGGAGGAGACGACCGCCGCGCTCAAGGCCATCGCTGGTCGCAAGTTTGGCGGTGCGTCGCGTCCGTCCTTTGCTCTCTTGCGTCATACTGACGGTCCCGCACGCCCGCAGGTCGCCTCTGTATCTGCGCGTACGCCCCGCTCGAGGCCGTCCTCGACTGAGCCTCTCCCGCACTCCCGCGCTCGTTATTCTCGCACGCTTCCTTCCCCCTCCCCGATCGCACAAAAGCGATTTGCGTCGCAATGTACTGCCATACCCCCTCCCTTCCTATCTCTCCTGTCTCCGCCTAGAGTGCAAGCTCGACAGAGCAGGGCGGTTCGCAAGCTCACGATGCCAGCACCGCTGCAAGCGCCTCCCTCAGCTCACTTCCTCCCACAGGCCCCGCCGCCGCAGCGCCGTAAGCCGCCCGCTCCCGCTCGTCGAAGTCGTCCGGCAACGCCACCCCTCCCTCCCCCTCGAGCGCCCCAAGCGCCTCCGCCGCGCTCATCCTCGCCGCCGCCGAGATGCGCAGCAGTCCCTCGAGCACGCGCAGCAGCGCAGGTGACGACGGCGGGAGGTGCGGGAGGTGCGACGCGATTGGGGTGGGCGGAAACGGCGCGAAGGTGAAGCGCGAGAAGGAGGGGAGGGCGACGGCTTCCTGCTCGAAGGGAACTTATAAGCGCTGCGCCCTTGCTAGAGAGGAGAGAGAGCGCGCACAGGCCAGGTCTCGACCGTGGGCGTCCCCAGCACCCGGAATACGCTCGCGGCAAGGACAAAGTCGCTCGCCCCGCCATCGAACAGCGGTGTGCGCTGCAGCACCGGCGGCGGCGGCGGCGTAGCGTACTGCCTGTACGCGAGCTCGAACGAGTCCTCCGAGTCGGGGGAGGGTTCGCGTGGGTAGGCCAGCGGGCGGAAGAGCGATGCGAGGGTCGCGCCCGTTGCCCAGAGGTCGAGCGCGGGCGGGTCGTACGAGCGCGAGGCGAAGATCAACTCCGGGGCGCGGTAGGAGCTGCAGCGTGCTTCAGGTCAGCAGGAGCGTGCAGAGAGGGGCAGGAAGAGCGCACCCAGTCCCGACCTCGAAGTGCATCTCGCCCGGCTGTTCGTCTCCCGCTTCTACCGCAATCCCGAAGTCAATGAGCACCACGCGTCCTCCCGCGCTGAGGACGACGTTGTTCGGGTTGATGTCGCGATGGGCGATGCCCCGCTCGTGCAGGTGCGTCACGGCAGCGAGGAGCTGGTGCGCGATGGAGCGCGAGAGGAGGATAAAGGCCTCAGGCGAGGCGTCGGGGGTGAAGGAGGGCGAGGCGAGGAGGTCTTGCAGGGTGTGCAGGTAGAAGGGCGTGAACAGGGCGATGCGAGGTGAGGGGCAGGAGGTAGTCGGTTCTGAGATGTAGGCGTTGAGAAGCGAGAGGACCTGCTCGCACGGAGCGTCAGTTGGTCTTGAATCGAGGAGAGACGGGATCGACACGCACGTTCGGATGGCCCAGCTTCGCGAGCAATTGCGCCTCACGCCTCGGGTTGCACGGCACCCTCGTCCGGTCGTCCTCGGTCGCCTTTATCGCTACGAGGCCGGCCACGCCGCCGCGCAGGAGTGTGAAGGCAGAGCCGCCGCTCAGACTGGCGACGAGAATGGGCTTGCCATCGCAGGAGCGGATCGACGTGGTGTTCACGCCGACCGCCTTGCCTTGAAGCGTGCCGGCGACGAGGATGGTCGACGGGTGGTCCTGGTTGTAGTCGGCCTGCTCGGCCATGCTGGGATGAAAGTGCCCTGCTATGGGCGACGGCGAAGGAGGCGGGGCTGCGAGCGTCGGCGGCAGGTGTGAGTGCTTCATCGGCAGCTGGAGAAGCGAGGGGGACGTCTACGCACGTGAAAAGTGATCTCAGACTAGCGAGCTCTAGCAGCACAGCCGCAAGAGCCGAGAGCCGCTCTACACGGGCGGGCGAAGGGAGGAGCTGATGAAGAAGCGCGAGCGCCGAGAAGAGCGTGGGAAGCCACGGAACGGGTCGCAGGTTCCTTGTAAGTCGTCAAGAGCAGCGGGAGCGGCGCGGCCGGGCCCAGGTTGTCTGGAGGCGGGTATGGGAGGAAGACAAGAAGCTCGAGGGGGAGGTCGCGGGACTTGTTGCGGTTCAGGTCTGCGCCTTTCCGTCCTTGAGCAGGCACGGGATCATCCGCTCCTTTATACGACTCGGTGCGCGAAGCGCGGCCAGCTTGCTGCTCTTCCACGAGGCGGAGACACTTGCTCGCGAGGGTCACTTGCTTGCGACGTTCGGTCTCGAACATCTCGCGCACCACAGCCGCGAAGCTGAACGAGGTACATCACAAGCGAAGAAGCCCCCCACCACGCCCCTGCCATTGCCAAGCGACGGACCGTCTCACGCCCGGACCGAGAGCGCCCACTCCTCGATGTCGAATGCCGCCTCGAGAGGGTCGTCCCTGTCGTAGACGACCTCGATGAACTTGGTATTCGTGCCGGCGCACGCTGTGCGCACGAGTTCGGCGGTAGTCCGGCACTGCGGAGGGGCGCTGATTGAGTAGCGGAGCGTGAGGGTTTTGAGGGTGGCGGGGAAGCGTAGAGGGACGGAAGGCGGGAGGCTTGAGCATTGCGATGCGCAGTCCGAGAGGAGGAGGTGCTGAAGCGTGGGGGGGTAGGAAGACGTGCGGGTGAGGACCTTGTCAATGTTGCCGAACGCATTTCCCTCGTGCAGGGCGAGGATTCGAAGGGAGGGGAAGCGCTTGAACAGGGTTAGCACGTCGTCATAGACGAGGCATGTGCTCATGACGAGGGTTGTGACCGACGCGAAGGTAGCGGCAACGTTGTAAATGATCATTCGGCGGAGGACGAGATACTCGAGAAGCGCGTGCGATTTGTCGAAAATGTCGCGCGCAGCGTCGCGATATTCATCGTCGATGTCCAGGTGATGCAGAGCTGGCCAGCGATACTTGTCAGGTTTGACAGTAAATCAAGCGAGGAGGAGGCTCACCGGGCAGCTCTAGCAACCACTCGTAGTCCCCCTGCGGCAGCGTAACCCACAGCGCCTTAGCGTCCTTTGCGACTTCCCTGAGCATGTCTGCGGTGACCTCGGCCGCCTCCCAGACCTCGACGTCGACCTCGAAGCGCTTGACGAGACGACCCGAGCGACGACGACGGCTCGGAAGCGGTCGAGCGTCGCCTGGTCCGTCTCGGCGTCACTGAGGACGAGCTTGGGTATGACAGGGACCTTGGCGTACGCCCACGCCTTCCACGCGCGCGAGACGAGCGGCCACGTCCTCATCAGCTCGCGGAGGTGCGGGAGGTTCTTGCGCGTGAGGGGCGGGATGGCGAGCTCGAGGATCTGCAGCTGCAGCTCAAGCGGGAGTGCTGGCTGCATTCTGGACGAGTCTGCGCTCTTCAGAGGGGAGAGCGGCGAGTGGGGCGCGGTAGAGCGATGAGGACGAGGTTGGACGAGGCGACACCCCGCTGGCTCGCTCGAGGGCGCTGTGCAAGTGCTTGCTGGTCATGTATGCTCTCTCGACACGTGCTCAGTCACCCTGCGCTGTTCTCACGCCGCTCGTCCACCTCCTGTCCTCCGCTCCTCCTCCTCTGTTCGCGCTGACGGCGGCGGCGAGCGCGTACGGGGGGAGGATCCGAGGCACTGTTCATGTCGCCAACGGCCTGCGGCTGTGTACGACGGGTGCACAAGCTGTCTGCGCAGTGCGCAACGACCACAGGCGAGCTGCCTCTTCGGACGCGACGAGGGTTCCGATTCCACGATCGTCAGAATGCTTGGAGCTCCGAAGCCTGTTCCCGTGGACGCGTCCCCTTGCGCCGGGCGCGACGCTTCCCAGCCGACGCCATCACGCTCGTCGCTCGAGGCGACCTCCGACGCTCCTCCTGAGCAACCCCCGCTCTGTGCACTCCGCCGCCGCCGTTACTCTCGACCGGGTGCCCGCGCCGTCCACGCCCAGGAGCTACGGTATGAGGTGCGTTCGCGCGCGTACATCACGTTGGAACGCGTCGACGTCCCGCTGACCCTCCCTCACCACGCCCGCCTCGCCAGCAAGACGGAGCAGGACTACGTCCCCCTCGCCCAGGAAGGCGAGGATGCGGTATACCGTCCGGCGTGGCGGGAGCGCTGGAGCTTCTCGAGCGCGGTTACGGAGGGGGAGGGGCAGTCTGCGCCGGTGAACCGAGTGCGTTACGCCTCACGCTTCTCTGCCTTCCGCTGACAAGCTGTACTCGCTCACAGAGACAGAGGCTATGGGTCGCAGGGGCATTCGTCTTGGGAGCGGCGCTGGTCGGGGCCACATGGCTGGCAGCGGCACGACCAGTGCGTACTCGTCTCCGCCTCGCGAGCCAAAGCTAACTGCGCTATCACTCGTCCTCGACGCCCCGCAGTCCTCCTACACTTGCCCCAGCCCGCTGCACCCGCGCTCCACCGCCTCTATCGCTCTTCGACACCGCAGCGAGCCCATCGCCCTTCCCTCCGCCCGTCACGACTTCTCCCTCTCCCTCACCTACGACACGTCCGTCTGCAACGCCTTCGACCTGACCATATCGCGATTGGACAAGGCGCATTGCGCTGAGCTCGAGGTGACTGCCGCACCCTCGAACGACACGGCGCTTGTCAACTGGATCAAGACACGCATCGGGCCCGACAGCTTCATGATCCAGATCGACGGCGCCGAGCGGGTCATGGAGGACGTGCCGAGCGAGTACCTCGGCGGGTGCGACTACCTGTACCGATTCAGGCTGAACAACGCCGGGCGGGTGTGGATGAACGTGACATTGCTCTACGAGGTGCGCCGCGCTCCTCCTCCTTTCTCTCGCTCTTATGAGCTGACGTGAACCCCCGCAGAACTACGAGGGCTTCAAAGAGCGCGTCGTCGAGCCCGGTTCGTGGCCGCAAGACCTCCCCCTCCTCATGCAGCCGCTCCTCCCGACGCCCGTCGAGCTCGACCTTTGCTCTTCCCAGTGCGCGCCGTACCACCCTCCACATGCCGACGTCGGCGGCCTCCCCGTCTTCCCCGCCTCGTCCGCCGGCGCGGTCGAGATCCCGTCGCGCGCCTCTCTCCCGACGTGCGGCACCGCGGCGCGGGCGGGCACGCTCGAGGGCGGCTACCTCCCCGTCGGGATGTACGACCTGATGTACTCGAAGCATCGCCAAGCCGTCGCGTACGACTGGACGCGCCTCACGGCGGGCTACACCGGGTGGGTGCCGTTCGGTTGCGAGTGGCGCCATGACGGGCGGCGCTTCCGCGACCCGACGTCGTGCACTATGACGGGGAAGCGGATCATGCTCATCGGCGACAGCCATTCGCGCGTCATGTGGGACTTGACGTCGAACCGCCTCTCCGGGAACAAGGACGTCCTCCTCGAGAGCGTCAAGAGCATGAGCCACAACGCGACGTTTGGGGACGTGCAGCTGGTGCGTCTATCGTGCAAGTGTCGTGGGAGCCCAACTGACGAACTCGCTTGCCTCGCAGGACTTCATCTTGTTCGTCGCCCTCTGTCCTTCCTGCTCCGCTCTTGTTTCCGCAGACCTCGCTGACGTCTAACTCGCTCGCAGTGACCCGTACGTCAAGACCGAGTTCAGCTGCGAGCAACTCGGCGACTACGACGCCATCGCCGTCAGCACCGTACGTCGTCTCACGTGCAGTTCTGCAGCACTCGCTCAACCCGCTTCACCCCCGCAGGGCACCTGGCAGACGGTGCGCTTAACTGCGCAACGGCCGAGGACTTCTTCGCACAGTTCGAGCGCATGTTCTCGACCTGGCCGCGCCTCGCGGCGGAGTGCAGGCGCTCCGCCTCTCCCGCCGTCGACCCACTCGTCCCCGCCCCACCGCCGCGCTCGACGCAGTTCATCTTCCTCAACCTGCCGATGATGCACCCTCAGTTGCATCGGCACGACTGCCGCACACCGCCGCGGCTGCGGTACTGGAACGAGCGGCTCGCGGTCCTCGCGCGCGAGAACGGCTGGGAGACGGTCGATGTGTACCGCCTGACGAAGCCGGTTGCAATTGACGAGGCGCTCGGGGACGGGATTCACTGTGCGTCTTCTCTCTCGTTCTGCGGCGGTGGAGGGTTGCTGACCCTCCCGCGCCCGCAGACATCCGCACCGACGCGACGGAGCCGGCTGCGGACGACTTTATCGACCGGCTGGGCACCTGCGGCGAGTCTGGGTAGCTGTAGGGGCGTAATGGGCTGTATGTGCAGTATCATCATAGCATTCTGTGACGTTTGTGCAGTGCTCAGCCTCGATTGTGGGGCTGGAGAGGGCGCGGGTAGGGCGCAAGTGATCGAATGCAAGGCGGCATTGACGGCGGGATGCATCGAGGAGTTCTCAGGTTATCGGTATAAAGCCGGCGGGGTCGAAAGAAGGACGAGGCACCGCAAGGACTACACGACGAGGGGGTCCGTCGCAGGTTGTCCTCCGCAACCTTGCTCGACTCGCTCACATGGCGACGGAGAAGCGTGCAACGTCTCAGGCAACCATCAAGGAGCGCTACGAGTGCGTGCACTGCTCCGCCCAGGTCCCCTCGCTCTGTGAGTGCTTCATCAGTTCCTCCTCGTCGACGCCCTCACGACCGCTCCCTGCACAGTCGTCAAGTTCGCCGACCCGTCCAACACCTCGCTAGTGCAGTGTTCGGTGTGCGGCCAGCTCGCAGACATCCACCTGTCGTTCCCGTTCGAAGTCCTCCTCCTCGACCTCGTCCTGCTCAAACGGCCAGTGTATCGGCATCTGCTACGCAACCGAGGCGGCGGGACGCTGCAGGAGCGACGGTATCACCAGCTGCTCGAGACGCTGCGCCTCGGCGCTCTCGTACTCGCCGTCGACACCCGCAAGTCCTCCTGCTCTCTCCGAGCTGTTTCCTGTTCGCTCACGCTTCATGGCCGCAGTTGTGCGCTGCTTCGGCTCGACAACGGAGACAGAGAGCGAGTTCCTGCTGCTGTACCTGCGGACGTTTGCATACTGCGTCATCGGTGCGTCTCTCCCTCCTCCAGCCGTAGACTACGCCTGACGGCCTCGCACCCGCAGAGACCCTCTCGCTCCTCCTCTGCATCGCTACATCGAGCATAGTACTTGCTCTCCCGCCCTCGCGCTGGTCGGAGTACGTCCCCCTCACCTATCTGATTCTTCCGCTGCGCTAACCTCCCCACCCCGCAGCCTCCGCCTCGTCCCTCTCACATTCTTCTACTCCTCCCTCCCGACCATCCTCTTCCTGACCATCACATCCATCATCTGGCGTGCCGAATACGTTCCCTCCCCCGCCTCCTCCTCTTTCTCCTCTCCCGCGCTCCCACCCTTCCTCAGCGCCCTAACCACCCGTCTCGACGCCCTCTACCGCGTGCACGCTCCTTCCGCAACCGCCGCCACAGGGCAGTCGCGAGTCCTGCGCTACGCCGCGAGCCTCTCGCGCGCGAACCTCCGCAGCCCGCTTGCAGAGGTGGGTGCCGCGCGCGGGTGGGCGGGCGAGGCCGTGCTGAGGAAGTGGGTCGGGGGTTCGAGCGCGCTCGTGGCCTTCTCTGGTGCGCCCCGCTTCTCCTCTTCCTCCCCAGGATCGAGGTGGCTGACGCGATGAAGGGCAGTGCTCCTCCGCACGAGCAGGACCAGGACAGCAGCGGTGCTCCTCCTCGCTTGGTTGCTGCACCTCGTCGTACTGCATGCAATCGACCCGTTTCTCTCGTGAACCTCCTCTCCCTTCCTTTGCTCAAGAGGCGTGACACGACAGACAGATAACAACAAACCGCGGCCGAGCCGCCAGACGCCCCTTCCTGCCCGCTCCCTCCCGTCGCTCACCTGTCCTCCCCCTCACCCTCTGCAGCGCGCCACTCCCTCCCCGTCCACGTCCCCCTCCCCCACCGCTCTCGCACCTCCTCCTCGCTCACGCGTCCGTCCTCGTCCCGCCCCGCGAGCAGCGGGAGGGACTGCGCGTGGTATGCGTGCGGCTCGGCGGGCTGGGCGGGAGGGGGCGGAGGGAGCGGCGAGGCGGACTCGTAGGCCCGCCGCCGCGGCGGCGGGGGCTGCGGCTGCTCGGGCGGCGAGGGGTACGGCGCAAGCGGCGGGGCGCTCGCCCGCGGCGGGGCGTCGGTCCACCCCCTCTGCGGCGGGGCGGGCCTGCCCGCGCCAACAGCGGGGCCGGGGGCGACAGGAGGCGAGGTGGAAGGCATGATGGGCGAGGAGAAGGTCGAGTCGGGCGGGGACGAGTACCGCTTTGCGAGGAGCGAGACGCGCGAGTTGCTCCGCGCGTGCGAGTGCGCGTTCTGCGATGGCGGTGCCGGCGGGGAAGGGAGAGACGGGTGCTGCGCGCTCCAGAGCGTCAGTACACAGTGCGAACGACGAGCGAACGGAGAAGGCGCGCACCGGTTCCCGCTCCCGCTCGACCGCCTGCGCCTGCGACGGCGGCGGGGCGTACTTGGCGCTCATCCTCGCGACAAAGCTGTCCTGCCGCTGCGGTACCGTCGCCGACCTCGCGGCGCCCTCCTCCTGCGGCGGCCAAACTCGTCCACGTCCTCCCGCCTCGCCGCGCGCCGCAGCCTCCCGCCCCGCCACAGCGGGGGACGGCGCGCTCCCGTACCGCGGCGTCGGGCGGCGGAGGACGCCCTCCGCGCCTGCGCCCTCTCGCTCCTGCTGCTGCTGAGGTGGGGGCGGGGGCTCGCGGAACTCGTGCGGCAGCGTGCGGTGCGAAGCCGAGGACGAGGCGTCGCGGTGCGTGTCCGAGCGGAGGGTGTCGCGCCCGTCGAACGACGCGCGAGCGGACGATGGGTAGGAGGAGAGGAGGCGCGGAGGGGGCAGCGTAGGACGCGCTCGGCGGGCGGGGGATCGTCTCCCTCTCCCGCTCTCGCTGGGCGCTCGGCGGCGGTGCGAACGAGACGCTCCCGCCCCGCCGGCGCTGGAGAAGGATGCCCGCGGGGACGCGAGTGACCGCGCGGAGCCCGTAGACGGGTGCGACGAGTGCGTCGTCGTCGCGGACTGCACCGTCGCGCTCGAGGGCGCGCGCGGGCCGCGCAGCGTGCCCGACCTCGTCGGCTCCTCGTGCGCTGACGTGGGCGAGGCGTCGTTCGTCGCCGCGGGGGGCGGGGGGCCGCCCTCCTCCGGAGCGCCAAAGAGCGCCTGCGCGCTCTCCATCCCCGGCTCGCACCACGCGCGTGCGCCGACGACGCGGCCGAGGACGGCGCCCCGCCGCGCTTGACGCCCTCGACGCGGTTGTGCCACTCGCGCTCAGCCATCCCGCATGCAACGCGGCCGACCTCGCGCGCGATGGATTCGCGGCGGGCGGCGATCGCGCATGCGTACGTGGTCTTGGTGGAGGTGATTTGCGCGGAGAGGGACGAGAGCGCGGACATGTAGGACGAGTGCTGCGAGGTGAGGGTGTCGAGGTGGGCGTGCATGTTGCGCGAGGAGGAGGAGGAGGAGGCGGCGGATTGGTAGGAGGAAGTGGCTTTCGCGACTTTGGCGTCGAGGGAGGCGATGGTGTCCTCGTAGGCCTTCTCCTCCTTCTGCAGGTGCGCGCGCGAGCGAGTCAGCGTACGTTGAAGGGAGGGAAGGGTGGGGACGCACGGCGGTACGCTTGAAGAACTTGCTGACGGTGTCGTTGAGCGCCTCGTACTCCTTCTGCACGCCCTTTGCGTGCTTGCCCTCGGTCTCGCCCAGGACGTCCATCATCCCGCCCGCAGCGCCGAGCGCGTCGACGACGACGTCGCTCTTCCCACCCTGTCCGCCCGCGCCCTTGTCGGTGAACCCGCCGGCGAGCTCCTTGAGGGCTTTGGCGACGCGCTTCTGGGCTTTGGAGTGGGCGAGCTTGGACTCGCGGAGGTCGTCGAGGGCGACGAGGAGGGCGCTAAGGGCTGCGAGCGACTTGTGGAGGGTCGCGCGCTCGATGCCGCCCTGCTGCACCTGGGGCGGCGGCTGCTGCTGCTGCGGGAAGGGGTACCCGCCATAGTGCTGCTGTCCCGGAGAGCGCGGCGAGGCAGGCGGGAGCGGGATGGGCGAGAGGGCCGGGCTCGTGCGCGGCGAGGAGGGCTTGGTCAGGAGCGCGGGCGAGCGGGCACCAGGCGGCGGGGGGAGGAGCAGCGCCGGGTCCGAGGACCCGCCGGTGAAGGTGCCCGAGATGCGCTTGAGCATCGTCGCACTCGGAAGCGAGAGGCAGGAGTGCAGAGACGAGCGAGCGTCGGTCTCTGAGAGGGAGACAGGAGGCGGGGCGCACAGACCCCGAGTAGGTGACGCGCAGAGCAGCAAGGGCGCGAGTGCTGCGTGAGTGGGAGCTGTGCAGACTCGTCTGAGCTTCGTACGCGCGTGCGATAAGCCAGGAGAGCCGCTGGGGGTCGAGGAGGAGGAGGGCCTTCCCAAACCGCGAGACGGCAAGGGGCAATGAAGAGCGGTTGCAGGCTTGTCCTCGTGTCTCGATCAGACCCACTCGAGCATCCCAGACCTTTACTGCGCGTGCGATGCGGCGACGAGGAGGGCGAGGTGCGGCCCCACCTCTCGCTCTGTCCTCCCCGCGCCCTCCCCTCGTCCTGCGCTCTCCTGAGCCCGCGTACGGCGCCTACCCTCCGCCATGGCGAGCACAGGCACCGCAGCCCCGCGGCAGACCGACTTCCGCCGCCGCACCGTCCTCCCCTCGACGCACCACAACCTCCGCACCGGGACCAACACCCACGGCGACGCGCTCGACCTGCCCTCAGACGAGTACCTCGACCGCATCGAGGAGGAGCTCAACCGCCGCGTAGACGCAGACGCGCAGAGCCTCGTCGACGGCATGCGCGACCTCGTCGCTCTCGCCCGCGTACGTCCCTCTCCTCGCTCTTCTCGCAACGCAGCGGCGGGACTGTGTGGGCTACAGAGATCTCAGGCGGCGGAGGAAGATCTCGACCTGCTCAGCTCGCCTCCAACTGGAGGCGGATATGAATGCATGCGTCGTTCTCCGTCCGCAAAAGTTCCCGCCGCACCGCTCTCCTTCTCCCCGTTCACTTTCCCCATGCTGACTCTATCGCGCTTCGTGCTCCTGCTACCCGCCATGCCCGACCGCCTTTCCCGACTATAGCTCGACCCCGCCCACCCGCCGCACCCCTCCGCCTCAGCACACCGCGCCCTCGCCTCGCAGCTCAAGACCGAGCAGATGCTCCGCTCGGCCCAGTCCCTCCTCGCCCTCGCGCACACGCTCAAGCTCCTGCACCTCTTTGGCGACGGCCAGGCGGGGAGCACGCGCGCGAGACGCGCGAGGGCGAGCTCACGCGCGAGATCGCTGCGCTCAAAGCCCGTGTGAGGAGCTTGCGGGCGAAGAGACAGCGCCGGCGGAAGGTGCGCTGGCGGTATAGGCGCGCGCGCGGGCCGGAGGGGGTCCTCCTGGTCTCGCAGGTGAGCCTCTCCCTCCTCCCCTTCTCGCTTCGCACCCCGCCCCGCACCCACGCTCCCGCACGCGCTGGGAGACGACGAAAAAGGCCACGCATACCGGCCGATTTAACCCAGCTCGGTTTTCCCTCGGGTCTTACGAGACTTTCCGGGGGTATGTACACAAACTCTTATTCTGATCCCCCCTTGCACGCGCTTGTGCATCTGCCTAGGCGGTACACGAGCGTGTGCGAATGCGGCGCGGCGGCGCGAACGAAGCAGCTTGTTCTGGCGATGAGCACGGCGCTGACTTCCTTCCTCCGCTTGTGCAGGTCTCCCGACTAATCCGCCGGTGCCTATGACCTGGACTACCGCTGCGCCTTGCGGGCAGGCCGTGCGCTCGCCGGACTCTGTAAATACGCGCGTATCGCTCGTTGCTTTGTTGTTGCAACATCACTCCATTTCACGTTCATCCTCTTGACGCGTTTGTCGGTGCGATCAGCGCCTGCCGGTCGCTTCCGCCCTCGCGAGGTTCTGCTGGAGATCCGCTGCTGCGAGACTCTGCCTCCCGCCGCTAGTAGGCTGCAGACTAGTCTCGCGCTCCAGGACGTCCGCCTCCCTCCCGCTCCCGGCCCGCTCTCAACCCCCTCCCCCGCCCATGCCCCCGCGCTCTCTCTCCTGCACCACCGCCTCTTCGCGCATCCAGCGTGCGGCGCCGCCCCCTACGCCTGCTCGTACTTGCTCACCGTCCGCGCCCGCACAGCATGCCCGCCTCCCAGCCTAGCAACCTCTCCGCCGCGCTCGCAGCCTTCGACCCCTCCTCCCTCGGCCTGGGGGGTAGGAGCGGGGGCGACAACGACGCTGAGCGGGGCAGCGGCGCGGGAGCATCGTGGGCGGGAGACGGGGACGTCGAAGGCGCTAGCGGGGTCTGGGGGCGCGCGGACGGGGACGAGGAGCGCGCCGGTGCGCCCTTCGCTCTATCATTCGGGGGAGGGGAGCTGACGCTTAGCAGGCTACGCCGGAGGGGGAGGAGGAGGGGAGGAAGGCTTGCAACCCCTCGCTGGCGACGAAGCGGCGGAGGAGGAGGTCGAGGGCGTCGGTTTTGCGGGCGGGCAGGAGGGGAGGGGCGCAGAGATCGCGGGCGATGAATGGCGGTAAGGTGCTGGACGGGGTTCTCCGTCTGTACAAAGCGGGAGCAAGCAGGATGGCAGTCCCACGTGAAATCGGCTCTTGGCCTTCGCTCTCGCTCCTTGGCCTTCGCTCTCGCTCCTCCCTCGTCCACTGAAGTTCCTTGCTTGCGCACGTGCACCTACAAAGCTTGCACAGCGCCCGGGCCGCTCCCGGTCGTGCCCGTGCCTTCCCGGCGTCCCTGCTCGTCCTCATCGCTCGAAGGGTGGTTACGTCGCGTTCCGCTTGAACCGCCTTTACAGCGCTTGGCGCTGCTCAGGCTCCGGCGTCTCTTTCCTCTGCTGCAGCTGCACGCTTTGACGAGCCCACTCGCGGCCGCCGCCTCGCCCCCCTGACCTCCTCCCGGACTCCGAGCGCCGCCCCACCGTTACGCACACCCACCGCAACGACATGGCGCATAACTCCTTCCCGCTCCCGCCGCACTACCTCGTCACGACAGCGGACGATTCCATCTGGGGCAAAGTCGCGCAGCGCTCCTACGCCGGCTACTCCAGTCCGTCCCCCCCTCCCGCGCGTGCAGGTCTAGGCCACGTGCAGGCGAGCACAGACGCGCTGACGCCGCTGAGCGAGGGTGGGCCTGCGGGAGTGGGGGCGTACGACTATGCGGCGCCGGAGAGGGCGGGGGCGTTCAGGGATATCCGATGAGGATGGGGAGGAGGCGGGGGGCACGCAGAGGCGGGAGAGGGAGGGTGACTGGTTGGAAGAGCTCAGGCAGAGAGACGGGGGTGATGAGGGGACGGCGGAGGAGGAGGGGAAGTCGGAGAGTGCGCGGAGAGGCGCTCTGCAGCATAGACGCGAGGATGTAGCCCAGCCGTTCCCGTCCCGCACGACGCTCGGGAGTACGCGGAAGTGACGCTGCATTGCGATAGGGCGTATACACCAGAGAGAGAGGGGATATCGACACTGCGAAGGCGAGTGAACCCGGGAGGAGAAACGAGGAGGAGAACCATGCACTGCTGGACGGCGAAGGCTTTGTGCAGAAACCGCGGAAGGAAACGAAGGTCGTGTAGTGGTCGTGAGAAAATAATAGAAGGTGACGGAGGGTGATTAGGAGCGGAAGGAGGCGGAGGAAGAGCCTGCTAGGAGCAGAGCGGTGTGAGCGAGAGCACGGCG
Source organism: Rhodotorula kratochvilovae (assembly GCA_019926025.1). Taxonomy (NCBI): domain Eukaryota; kingdom Fungi; phylum Basidiomycota; class Microbotryomycetes; order Sporidiobolales; family Sporidiobolaceae; genus Rhodotorula; species Rhodotorula kratochvilovae. The sequence goes on from JAHSUG010000014.1 coordinate 539,998, forward strand.
CTAGGAGGAGTGGAGCAAGACGCACCCGACGAAGCCTGCTCGAACTGGTCATCGAGGCGTGCGAGCGCCTGCGCGCCCTTGGCGGTCCTCGGCGTCGGGCGCGGGTACGCCCTCTTCGGCGCGGGCCCCGTCGGCGCCTTCTTCGCCGTGCCCGCATTATGGATCGTCGGGCCCATAAAACCGCTGAACAGGCCTTTCTTGACGACCTTGCAGTCGTCTCAGCCGCCTTGGTCGCCACCGCCGCGGCCTTCTCGCTCGAGTGCTTCGTCCCGCTCGACTCGCGCGACCCGCTCGTCCGGATCGACGCCGCGTCGCCGCGCTCCCGCCGCTCCCCGCACCTCCTCCGCCACCGAGACTCGGCGTCGGGCTTGAGGCGAACCCCCCGCCGTTGAGCGCGCCATTCAGCGGCCCATACGCCGACTCGGGGATACTCCCAGCGTCTGCGCGCTCGCAACGCTGGCCTTGCGCCCACTGCCCTCGCCCGAGACGCTCCCGCGCCCGTCGCCCCCGCCGAGACGGAGGCTGCCGACCCCGCGCGCGAGGTCCGCCTCGGCCGCGAGCCGCGCAGCCTCGGCCCGCTGGCGCCGGTCGCGCTCCTCGCCCTCGCGCCAGGCTTCGGCGATTCGCGCGGGCGTGGAGGACGAGATCCCGATTGAGGGCGAGGGGGACGATGCGCGCCGCGGCTGCTGCGGGGCGGCGGGGAGGGGCGAGGTCGGCGGGATGGGCGAGGGGGACGAGTGCGTCGAGTAGTGCGAGACGTCCGACGCGGCGCTCATGGAGCCGTTGCGGGAGGGGAGGGACCCGCCCCGCGGGGCCGCACCGCCGAAGAAGGGCGAGCCGCCGACGACGGGGAGGGAGAGGTTGGGCGAGGTGGTCGTGGAGTAGGGTGCGGGCGGGTTGCCCGGGTGCAAGGAGAGAGGCGGAAGGGAGGACGCCTGAGGAGGGATGGGCGGGACGGGCGACGATGGCGGCTGGTAGGACGTGCTGTGTCCAGCGAAGATGGAGGAGGCGTGCCCGTGCCAGCGGAGGACCCCGCTGAAGAGCGGTTGTACGGCAAGCTCGAGTCGTTGTCGAAGCCGGAGTAGGCGGACAGGTTCGACATCGACGACACTGCGGGCGGCCAGGCGTGTGAGTCGGCTGTTGCACGCGGGCGAGGAGCGGTTGCAGGCGCACCCTGGCTGTGGTCGGAGAAGCGTGCCGGCTCGGCCTGGCTCGACGTCCGCCGCGGCTCGACGCTGTGTGCGGTCGAGACGCTACCGCGCCGCGCGTTGAGCATCGTCTGCATCGCGCGGATCTGCAGCGCGACCGAGTCGCCGAGCGCGGCCGCCTCGTACACCTTGGCGCCGGCATCGGGGTTGACGCTGAGCGTCTCGTGAAGCGCGTGGACGACGAGCGCGCGGAGGGAGGGGAAGATCGAGTCGTACGTTTTGGTGAAGGCGAGGAGGGAAGTGAGGACGGGGAGGGAGCGCTGCTGCACGGTCGAGAGCGAGAGGGTGTGGAAGTACTGCAGGAGCGCCTTTGCGTCGCTCGACGGCAGCGGCAGCTCGAGCGAGCGCGCGGTGATGGGAAAGAGGCGGGACGGGGCCCGCGCCGGGGCCGAGAGGGGCTGCGCTTGCCGCCTCGGCGGGACGGGCGAGGCGACGCGCGACAGCGCGCCGTCAATCGGCTCCTCGTCACTCGAGTCGCCGTACGAGCCCGAGCCCGTCGTCGTGCGCTGCTCGCGCGCCTCGACCGCTGCGCTCGCCTTGGCCTCGACGGCGCGCAGCTCGTCGGCGAACCAGGGCCAGCGCGCCTCGAGGAGCTTGCGGCTGCAGCCGAGACGCTCCTTGTCGCTGCAGATGAGCTCGTAGTCGAAGAGTTGCGGCTGTGCCATCGTTATGAGGCTGAGCTGCTGCTGGACGGCCGGGATCGGTTGCGGCGGCGGGACGTAGACGCCAAAGCCCTCGAGGTCGACGAACGCGACCTGCGTGAAGTTGGTCTGCGGGCGCGTTCTTCGTGAGCGCAACCCTCGAGAGAAGGATATATGAGGGGAGCTCGCCTGCCGCGCGTTGTAGTCCTCCATCGTGTCCCTCCCCGCATCGCCCACCACCAGCGTGTTCCTCCACCCGACCGCCGGCCCCCAGCTCCCCCTCCCAAGTACCTTCTCCAGCGGCAGCGCGCTCCAGACCAGCGCGCCCTTGCCGGGCGCAAGCGGGTCATGCGCGCCGAGGTCGAGCGTCCAGACGACGAACTCGGCGCGGTTGACGCCGACGTGCGCGCCGCTCAGGACGAGGTGCCGCCCGCAGAGGTAGGCGTGCGGGAAACGCAGGCCGGGCGGGAGCGCGGGGTCGCCGTGCATCGCGTCCGAGAGGGAGAGGTACGCCGGCGTGGTGAGCGCGTCGTGCACCGTCGGGAGGAGGTCGAGGTCACGCCGCGGGCTGCGTGCGTGGGCATCAGCGCATGTGCCAGAGGGTGGAGAGGGGACGCACCTCGCAAAGTTGCTGTTCGAGTACACCCACACCGGTTCCTCTCTGTCCTCCGTCGGCTCGACCGCATGCGCCGAATGGACGAGCAGCGCGCCGTCGCTGCTCATACGCTCCTCGCGCGGGCGTACGCTGAGCGGTGCCGCCGCCGCAACAGAGCGGTACGTGCCCGCCTTGCGCGGGTACGGCGCCTCTGCGATCCACTCCATCGCGTCGAGGTCGAGGACGGCGAGGTCCGGGAGGTAGTTGTTCTCGAAATCCTGCCCGCCGATGACGACGAGCCGGCTCGAGTGCGTTGCGGGGTCGTGCTGGAACCCGGGCGACGGGCGCGATGCCGCGGTCGTGACGACCGAGAGGTGCGCGTATCGCGGCGAGGGGCGGCTTACGCCCGCGCGGAGGGATGGCGACGGGAAGGACCACGCATGTGTGTGCGTGTCGAAGACGACGAGCTCGTCGAGCGTCTCGAGCCGCCCCTGCTGCTGCGCGTCGGGGCCGCCCGGGCCTGCAACAAAGCTCTGTCCGCCAAAGACGACGAGCTTGTCGCCCCAGGCCTGCGCCGAGTGGAAGTACCGCGGGGCGGGCCCGCGAGCCGTCGCCGCGGCGGGCGAGGGCCAGAGCTTGGCCCACGCGAGTGAGCGGAGGTCGAGCGCGTAGAGCGAGTTGACCATCTCGCGCGAGTGGACGGGGCGGCCGCCGAACACGTAGATCGAGTCGCCGACGAGGGTGACGGAGGCGCCGACCTGCAGTATGGGAAGGTCAGCGGGCGACGGACGAGCGGAGGGGGCCGTGAGGCGGTGCACGGCGGAGAGCGCGAGGACGGACCAGCGGAGGTGGGCAGTCGCCCTTGGTGCGCCGCACCGTCGAGGTGAGGTCTGCCCAGTCTGCCATCTCAGGTCCAGGCGATCGTGCGCTAGCGAAAGGTGGGAGAGGGAGGAGAGGGGCGAAGGGAAGGGCCGGGGCGGAGGGCGACACCGAGAGAGCACGCGGGCGGTGTGTCAGGAGTCGCTGCACGTCGGTCGATCCGCGGCGAGTCCGCTCCAGGCGGCGGCGGGCGAGCGAGCAACGGCGTCCGTCTGCGGACCAGAGGCTCGAGGCGAGGAGAGGCGAGGAGAGGCGATGTCGGGTCCGCCGAGCTGCCGGTGTGCAAGACGAGCGCTTGGGGCGCAGAGGGTGCTGTGCGCTGTCCGCCTTGTGCCCTGATGCGCTGATGAACTGGCGCGCGGTGCGAGCGGGATGAGCGCTCGAGGTCGAGGTCGCGGGCGAGAAAGGGAGCGGCGCGGATGCGGGGAGATGGCTGCGGGGCGGCGGGAACTCTCGCGGGGCGGTGCGAGCGGGCGAGCGGTCCGTGCGAGCGGGAAGGTAGCAGCAGAGCAGGCAGCAGCAGCAGCGCGCGCGAAAAGCGAGCGCGAGCGCGAGGGCCGCCTGCGCACGCGCGAGAGCCGAGGAGGGGACCCTGCGACGGCAGCGTGCGAAATGCGCGCGAGAAGATCCTCAGAGCGGGGTGTGGAGACAAGGCGGCCTTCTTCCCTGCAAGCGCAGGGACGAGAGCGGAAGCCAATCGCGAGGGCGGACCCCATGGCCAGCGCGGTCCCCTTGTCCCACACAACAATCGCTCATAAAGCTTGCCCAAGTGTCACTTTCGTTGCACTTTCCGGCCCCCAGTCGCAAAGCGGCACGCGATCTGCAGCATGCAGGCGCGGACGGAGCGCTCACCGACGCAAAGACAGCCTGGAGAGCCGGCACCCGCGAGGGGAGTGCGAGCAGGCCTCCGGCGCAGGTGTACTGAACTTCGGATGGTGGATTGCGGTGAAGCCCGTCCGTTCCTACGATAACTGCGGCGACGACGACCAGCGGGGTACTGCTGAGCTAGCTAGCTCCTTCAGGCGGAGCCAACCGCCTTGGCGAGGTCGGCGAGCGCCTCGCGGCGCTTGAACTTGCCGTCCTCGACAACGCCGGCGTCTGCACGCGCAAGGGAGCGCAGTGAGCACGAGAGAGCGAGGAGAGGGGAGGGAGCACGCACCGGCGTCCGAGGACCACTGGCCGGTCCACGAGATGTAGGTCGAGTTGGCCTCGGAGCCGGTCGTGACCGGGAAGAGCGTGATGGTCGAGATGACGGACGAGAACGACAGCGCCGGCTCGCTCGTGATGACCCTGCGTGTGATGGGGACGGTCAGTGAGACGGCGGAGGAGGGACAGCAGCGGGACATACGAGTACGAGATCGAGTGACGGAGCGCTGCGAGCGGTGGAGAAGGTCAGCGCCGCGCCTCTGTCCAGTCACTCCTCTTTACACTGCAATGAAACGGGGGCGCACACGAGTGCTCCTCCTGCTTGATGTGCAGCGTCGTGCCGTCCTGAGCGAGCCGAGGGGCGGAAGGTCAGCCTGCACCGCCGTGTCACCCCGTCGCTCCTCCCGTTGAGAGCAAGCGCACCTTGAATTTCCACTCGTAGACGTCGGCCTCCTCGCTGACGCCCTTGGGGCGCCGGGCCCGACGACTCGAGCGCGCTCCACCAGTCGGAGAACTGGGCGAGCTTGATCTTGTGCCAGACCTGCGCGAGCGGCGCCTTGATGACGGCGCCCTCGTAGGCGGTGTTGGAGGTGGGGACCGACATGCTGTGTTCTGCGGGCGATCGCGCGGTGTGGGAGGAGGAAGGGACGAGGTGGAGGAGAGCGACGGGGAGCGGGCGGGTCGAGCGTGGCGGGTTTGAAGGGTCAGCGCGCGCTCAGGAAGCTCGCAAGCAGGCGCGCAGGCTCACAGGTTGCGGTGGGGGTGTGTAGAAGGAGGAGAAAGGCGTGCAAACCGATGAGCTCACGAGGAAGCGAGGCCCGCGCCAACTCCGCCTGGACGCACGCGGGTCCTTGCACGTTCAGTCCGAGCAGTTCATTGGCACAGGCAGCCCCATAGTTGAGCCGAAGAGGGAGCGGGTGAGAATGCGTCTGCAGAGCTGTCTCAGCGGCCGCACCGCGTCCGCTTGCCTCCCTGTCAATGCACAGCTCCGTGCAGAGCATCAGAAGGTGCTCTGACAACGCCGCTCGAGAGTGCAGAGCACCAAGGAGCGGGAGAATGGCGAGACAGCCATCACCTCCTCCTCGACCTCCTCTAGCTCTGCGAGTTGCGAAGGTCGGCCGTGCGGCTCTCGGCGGTTGATCCTGCTTGTGCTCTGGCTCGCCTGTTTTGTCTGAATCTCTGCTCGGTGCGCTTGCCCCTCACTGCTCGATCCTGGAGCCCAATCGTGCTGGCGCCTCGACGCGTCTCGAGCGGGAGGAGAGGGGGCGACGACCTCGCTGCCGCTGCTGGACTCTGCAGGTGCTGGGATCGCTCTGCTGGGGCAGGGGTGCTATGCATGCGGCGCAGTGCGTTAAGGCGGGGGCGGAAGTGCGGGAGGGCTCGGGGTTGGCGCAGGGCGGCGCGCGACTTCGCGTCGCCTCGGGGCCGCCGCCCTCTCTCCTCTCTCTCCCCCCATCCGCTCTCTTTCACTCCGTCCCACCTTACCCTCTCCTTCGTCACCGTACGTTGCCTCTCCATTCCGCGCTGCCCCCTCCCGCGCCCTCCCTCGCTTGCGAGGCGCCGCCCCTCGACGCGCCGACGTGCCCCCCACCGCTTCGCAGCAGCCACTGACTCTCGCCTGCCCGCTCTGCGCCCCTCCCGATCTGCCCCTCCCGCCATCGACACGTTCTGCACCCCCCACACCCGCCTGCGACGCTCTCCCGCCGCCTGCCGCACCTTTTTCCCCCTCGATCCTCGGCAAACACGCCTCGCGCCATTCACCCTCGCTCCTCCCCTATTTGTCCTCGCACGCCCCTCTGCTCGACGCGTGCCACCACCCGCAGATGAAGTTCACTGCTACCTCGATCGCTGCCTCGGCCCTCACCCTCGCCAGCCTCGTCTCGGCTCAGTCGGCCACCATCAACACCCCGACCCAGCTCTTCACCTGCGAGCCGGCTGCCATCAGTGCGTCCACGCGTTCTTCGTCTTCCCGGCGCGCTGCCGTTGTCGCGCGCGCCGACAAGCGGAGTTCCCGCCGCGTTCACTCGAGTGCATGCTGACGCGCTCCGCCACGCGTTTCGACAGCCTGGAACGGCGGTACGGGCCCGTACTACGTCCGGTACGCCTCTCTCCTTCACTTCCTGTCGCAGAACGCGTAACTAACGCGTCCCACCAACCCGCAGCGTCTACGAGGGCGGCTCGACCACTGCTGTGCGTTCTCGCGTGCTCGGCGCGATAAGCTTCTCGAGCGCGACGTACTGATGTGCCTTGCAACGCGCCTGCAGCTCATTGAGACCCTCCAGTCGTCGGTCTCGACCAACTCGTACACCTGGAACGTCGACGTCCCGGCTGGCCAGTCGGTGCGTTCTTGTGCTCTTCTCGCACTGCCGGCCTGCGACTGACCCATGAGCGCGTCTGCAGGTCACCCTCGGCCTCACCGACTCGACCGGTGCGACCGTCTACTCGGCTGAGGTACGCCCCACGTCTCCTGCGCCGCTCGAGCCGCGCCCTGACTCGCGCTCCTTCTCGCAGGTCACCGTCACCGAGGGCTCGTCGACCGCCTGCGTTGGTGGCGCCGGTGCCTCGTCGGGCGCTTCGTCGGCTGCCCCGGCTGCGTCGTCGGCCGCCCCGGCTGCGTCTTCGGCTGCTGCCACCGCCTCGTCGGCTGCGTGCGTTGTTTCACCTGCCCCCCTCGTACAGCGACTGACCTCACGTCTCTCACACAGCTCTTCGGCTGCCTCGCCCGCCTCGTCGGCTGCGTGCGTTGCCTCACCTGCCCCCCTCGTACAGCGACTGACCTCACCTCTCTCACAGCTCTTCGGCTGCCTCGCCCGCCTCGTCGGCTGCGTCGCGCGCCACCTCGGCCGCGTCGTCCGCCGCGTCGGCCGCGTCGTCGGCCGCTGCCCTCCTCGTCCGCCTGGCAACTCGGGCGCGTCGACCCTCGCGCTCTCGGGCCTCGCCGGCGTCGCCGCCCTCGGCGCTGCCCTCCTCGCCTAAGCGCGTCTCCCCCTCACGCTCTCTGGTCTCCTCTTCCACGCTCGACAAGGACACTCCCCTCATGCCCCGCACGACCCCCCTCGCCAATCCATCCATACCTCGCACCCGGTGAACCGCTTGATGCGGCGTACCTCCTTTACCCGAGACTGCGCTTCGCTTTGCATTCCCCCCTCCCTCCTCCTCTCCCCATCGCCTCGCTTGCTCGCTTGACGACCCCCATCCCCATTCTACCCTTCGTCTTATCCAGACCCGTCTGTAACGCCTTTCCGTTTGCCTTTCCTCCCCGGCTTGGTCCGCGAGCGAGACAGTGAGCGGTGCGAGAGCGAAGGACGCGAAGCAAGGGTTCCAGCGGAGCGGGAGGGCTTCCGCTACTGCGACGCCTTTCTCGAGATGTCTGCGACTCGCCGGGCAAACGCAGCTGAGCAAATATCAAGCAAGAGCGCTCCGTTCCAGTCTATTCCGCCCCTAGGCTTGCCCCTCGTCCATCGTCACGCGGCGAGCGCCGTCGCGCGCGTAGGCGTCGCCTGCGCGAGCGGGCCAGAGCACCGCGTCCCGCCCGTGCACGTCGCGTGGAACTTGGAGCTCTCCGACGCGGCGGCGACGATCAGCCGCTCGAGGCCGCGGTACGCGCCAGGCCCGAAGCAGTCGTAGCCGTAGCACGTCGACGTGCTCTTCGCGGCGGCGGGCACCTGCACGAGGGAGAGAGTCGCGGGCGCGGGAGCGGCAGTGGGCTGCAGGTGCGGGCCTGTGCAGCCGACCCGCCGGTGCACGTCGCCTGCAGCGCCGAGAGGCGGCTCTCGATCCCGGCGAACCGGCTCACGATGTACGGCAGGCCGGCTGTCGCGCGGCAGGCGATGTCGGTGCAGGGCGTGCGCGTCGAGGCGGTCGCGGAGGCGAAGGCGGAGGGGGAGGGGGACGAAGTGACGGTGACGAACCCGCTCGTCTGCGCGGCCATGTACGAACTCAGCCGTGCGCGGTTGCTCGCGACGATCCCGGCGGACGCTCGCGACGCTCGCGCGGCTGGCGGACTCGGCGGCGGCGGACGCTGCGGAGGCGGACGATGCGGCGGCGGCGGAGAAGCGCGCGCGGTTCGACGCGACGATGGAGAGACGGTCGACGGCGACCTTGTCGTGGCTGGCGGACTCCGCGGTGGCGGCGGCGGCAGAGGCGGCGGATGCGGCGGATGCGGCGGATGCGGCGCTGGCGGACGAGGCGGCCGCGGCGGCGGAGAAGCGGGCGCGGTTGGAGGCGACGATGGAGAGGCGGTCGACGACGGGCTCGGGTGCGGGGGTGGGGAAGGGCGCGGGCGCCGCGGAGGTGAGCGCGGCGGCGGCGAGAAGGGCGGAGAGGGCGGTGAGGAGCTGCATCTGGTGTGGTGGCGTCGGGTGCTTGAGGAGGAAGAGAGGCGGAGCGAGCGGCGCGGCGGCTTTGAACGCTTCGTGCACCTGCACTAGCGTGAGGGATGAGACGGCATCCACAATAGCGGGCGGTGGACGGGCTTTGTCTGCGGTGAGGGCGAAGCGGAGGGAGAATCGGAAGGCTGAGGCGGATCAGGGGGACAACGAGGCGCGATCCGGCGAGCTTCCCGCAAGGTTGATGCACAAAGTGGCCTCCTTGGCTCATGTAGCGCTAGGCTACGTCAGGCAGGCGGTTTGCAAGGTGCAAGCCGAGGCGAAGGGGAACGGACGCAGCCTTCGAGGAGGCGAGGGTACCCGCATGGACGCCTGCCACGCTCGGCGCGGCGTGCCGAGCTCGTGTGCGGTCCCACTGCCGTACATTGCGCCTCTGCGCGTGCGCAGAGCCATCCCCGCGAAGACGACAGGCCGGAAACGCCCGCAACTGATGAAGCGAGGAGCGGGCCTGAGGAGGACGGGAAGCGCGGCGGACGTGTAGAAGCAGAGTCTCGTATAGTCTAAGCCCTGCAAGGCTCGCAGGAAGCGGATGAGGCGGAGCAGCCGAGGCCAACCTTCGACGTGCCGGCTCGACGAAGACCACCCCGCTCGCCCTCGACATAAGCGCGCAGGATGAGCTCGACGCAGCCGAGACCAGGCCTAGCAGCGCGACGGAGCTCTGCGCTGTCGTACTCGTCGCCGTCGCTCGTCGCCTCGGCGTCGTCGTCGTCGACCCCGCTGCACCGCAAGGTGACGCGCCTGCTCTCGGCCAACTTCGAGGATGCCGGCACTCGCGCTGCACTCGACACCCTCGGCGAAGTCGAGCGCACGGAGCACGCAGATGCCCAGGGGGAGGACAAGGCCGCGAGGACCCAGGTGGGGCAGAGGGGAGTCGGATCCGCCCTCAGCCGCGGAGGGCTTAGGAAGGAGGTCGACGGCAAGATGGCGCAGGGCAGCCGCGAGTTCCTCGACGCCTTCTCCGAGGTCAACGACGTGCGCCTCCTCACCCTCTCTCCTCCTCGTTCCTCCCGCTCACCCATCCCCGCCCACTCGCAGAAGCTCAGCATGCTCCAGTCGCACCTCGACGCCATGCACGTCTGCTGCGACGAGGTCCAGACCGAGCTCGACAAGGCGAACCAGGGCACCCGCTATCTCCTCGAGCACGCAGAGGGTCTCCGGCAACAGCGGTACGTTCCCCTATGTTACTTCTCTTCTGCACCTACTAAGCTTACTTCCCCGCAGCGCGACCACCGTGCAGCAGTCCCTCGTCCACGTCTTCCTCTCGCGCTTTACCCTCACCGATGCCGAGCTCCGCGCACTCACCTCGCGCGAGGTCCCCGTCGGTCCCGAGCTGTTCGCCGCCATGGACAAGACGGAGCGGATACGCGCAGACTGCAGGGCTCTGCTCAGCGGCGAGGCGGGCGAGGGCACGCAGGCGGGGTACGTCGCGCTCCCTCCTCTGAGCGTCCGGCTGGTGCTGACCCGATGCGGCTCGACAGGCTCGACATTATGGAGTACACGTCGCAGCACCTCGAGGCGGGCTTCGCCAAGATCCACAAGTGGCTCACATTCGAGGCGCGCGGGTTCGCCAAGGACGTCCTCGAGGTCTCAGCGACGGTGCGCGAGGCGGTTGCGCGGCTCAAGGCGCGCCCTGAGCTGCTCTCGTGCGTGCTTCTGCTCGCCATCACTTCCGGGGCTGACCCTCCGCCCGTCGACGTGCAGCGAGGTCCTCACCGTTCTCGGCACGACCCGCTCGACCTCTATCCTGAACCTCTTCCTCAACGCGCTCACCCGCGGCGGGCGCAATGGCCTCCCGCGGCCGATCGAGCTGCACGCGCACGACCCGATCCGGTACATCGGCGACATGCTCGCGTGGCTGCACCAGGCCATGGCGGGCGAGCGCGAGTTCCTCGAGAGCCTGTTTGGCACCAAGGACGACGAGAAGGCCCTTAGGAGGGTCGGCGAGGTGCATGCGCTGAGTCGGCATCGCAGGGTCAAGACGGGTGTGGAGGGCGCGGAGAAGGTACGGACGGACAGGGACCGCGTTAAGAAGCTGCTCGACAGGGATTTTGAGGGGTGCGGAAGGCCGCTCAAGGTACGTCACGACCCCCGTCGCTTTCAGTCTGCTCTCCGGGTAGTCTGAAACTAATGCCGACTTCAACCGACGCGCAGATCCGCGTCCAGCAGACGATCAAGTCGCAAGAGTCGCCCATCATGGCCTACCGGATCGCGACGCTCATCCACTTCTACAAAGTCACGATGGAGCGGACTGTCGGCGAGGACGCGCTCATGAGCACCGTCCTCGGCGAGATCATGGACCATGCGTACGAGGTCTTCTTCGAGACGCTCAAGGCGCAGGGAAGGAGCCTGCTCCGCTTCATCCAGGTGCATCGATGGCCTCCTGTTAGCTTCCTTGCATCAGCGGGCGCTGACTCGCCAGCCTTGTCGCCCACAGCCGCCCGCCGCGGCTCCGCCCAACGCGCAGCTCCGCGAGGTCCTCTCGACGCTCCGTGATCATGACCGTCTACGCGACCTCGCTCCTCGAGACCGAGGCCTCCGCGCCGTCCCCCTCCGCGCGCGAGGCCGAGTTCCTCGACGTGCTCGACGCGGCGCTCGACCCCGCGCTCGACATGTGCACGCGCATGGCAGAGATGCGGCCCGTCGAGTGGGACCGGAGCGTCTTCTGGGTCAACTGCGACGAGGCGGTGCTTACCAGCTTGGAAGGGTTCGGGTTTGTGCGGGGACGGAGGGAGCGGGTCGAGAAGGACGAGGGAGAGCATGTCGAGCTGCTCACGGCGAAACACGTGTGTCTCGCCTCCTCGCATCTCAACGCGCACACGCTCATCTCCCGCACACACAGCACGCCCACCTGCTCGCCGAGAGCGGGCTCGGGCCTGTCCTCACCGCGCTGCGAACGAAGGAGGCCGGCGTGCGTCGCCCTTCTCCTGACCCTACTCAAACGTCGCCTGACCCCTCCCGCCCGCAGACTCCGCTCTCCTCCCTCGCTACCGCATCCGCCAGCGCCGTCCTCGCCATGCAGCAGACGTTTACCGCCTTCCTTTCGACGCTCGACCCGCTCACCTCCCCGCGGCTCTCGCTCCTCCCGCCACACCTCGCGACCGCGATCCATTCCGAGGCGCTCGAGAGGCTCAGCGCGGCATATGGCGAGGTGTGGGACGCGGTGCTGCGCCCGGAGGAGGGGTACGAGGGGCGCGAGACGCTGTTGAGGCGGAGGAAGGAGGAGGTCGAGATGCTGTTGGTGCACCGGTAGAGGCGTTGCGAGTGCATGGTCGTTGCTTTCCTGTTGACCTTCGGCGCGTCTTCGAGAGCAAGAAAGGCGCGACTCTGGCTGACTTCGCGAAGTCGGCGCGACGCGTCGAGGACGCGACTTGCTCTCGCCTTTACCCACCCACCGCTGACAGCACCAGAGCACCAGCGCACGTCTCGAGTCATCCTTCGCGCTCCATACACACGTCGCCAGCCCACTGTCAGCCTCGCCAGCGCCGTTCCCACCTCCCGCCCTCGCCTCATCGCTCCGACGCCTCTCCCCGCGACGACATGACCGTGCAGCCGCGGACGAACCCCGAGGAGGACCAGTACCTCAGTCTCGTGCGGTCGGTCATTGAGCGCGGCGAGCGCCGCGCCGACCGGACTGGGACGGGCACGCTCTCCCTCTTCGCCCCTCCTCAGCTGCGCTTCTCGCTCTCGAAGCCGTCAGCAGAGGGGCCCGCATCCGCCGAGCCGACACTCGTCCTCCCGCTCCTGACGACCAAGCGCGTCTTCTCGCGCGGGATCATCGAGGAGCTCATCTGGTTCGTCAACGGGTGCACCGACTCCAAGGTCCTCGCGGCGAAGGGCGTCAAGATTTGGGATGGGAACGGCAGCCGCGAATTCCTCGACTCTCGCGGGCTGAAGGACCGCGAGGAGGGCGACTTGGGACCGGTGTACGGGTGCGTCGCGCGCCGCGCTTGTCTCGCTCCGGCCAGTCGAGCTAACTTGACCATGTTGTGCACGCGAAGCTTCCAGTGGCGGCACTTTGGCGCTGAGTACAAGACGTGCCGGGACGACTACACGGGCAAGGGCGTCGACCAGCTCGCCGAGGTGATTGAAAAGATCAAGAACAACCCGACCGACAGGCGGATCATCCTCAGCGCGTGGAACCCGGCAGGTGCGCGCGCTCCTTCCCTCCAGCGCGTTCGCTGCTGACAGTGCCGTCCGCAGACCTCGCCAAGATGGCGCTCCCGCCCTGCCACATGTTCTGCCAGTTCTACGTCAACCTCCCTCCTCCCGACTCTCCCCCTTCGACCAAGCCCCGCCTCTCCTGTCTGATGTACCAGCGCTCGGCCGACCTCGGTCTCGGCGTCCCCTTCAACATCGCCTCGTACGCGCTCTTGACGCACATGATCGCGCTCGTAACGGACACGGTCCCGCACGAGTTCATCCTCCAGCTGGGAGACGCGCACGTCTACCTCGACCATGTCGAGCCCCTCCAGACGCAGCTCGCGCGCTCGCCCTTCGCGTTCCCCGAGTTTGGCTGGAGGAGGAGCAAGAAGGAGGTCGGCGGGATCGACGGGTTCGAGCTCGCCGACTTTGTCATCGACACGCGGTACAAGGAGAACAGCCACGGGCCGATCGCGATGAAGATGAGCGTGTAGGGCGGGCGGGCGGTGCGGCACTGGGCGTGTTGGCTAGGTGCGTTCCTCCTTCGTCTCGGCCCCTCTAAAGCGCACAGCTCGCTGATTCCGCGCTCTCCCTCCTTCACTCGCCCAGATCTTACTTTCTGTACTTCTCATTGCATTGCAGTACCTCCGGCAAGTCCAGGGTGTGCTTGCATGGGAGGGAAGCAGGTTGCGCGTGAAAGCGGCATGGTGTCTTCCGCGTCTCCGCTACCCTACCGGTTCGCCTCCGTGCGACTTGACTTGCGGGAGGCGTACGAGCCCTGTGTGGGTCAGCTGAGCGGGAGCCGCGAATGACATTGACTTGTGGTTTGACATCTCGTCGTCCCTCCTTCCCGTCCCCCATCTCGCTTGTTCCGCCTTGGCACTTCTTGCACATCTTGGACCGCTATGCAGGCCACTGTGCCCCACGCTCCTTCCACCCCCACCCCGTGCAGCTCCTGCGCGGCCGCCCTCCTCGTCGGCATCCTCTTCGGGATCCGGGCCTCGATGACCCCCGCGGCGACGGAGTTACCGTCGGGCCCGTCAACGCCCGCCTCGAGCTATGCGGACAGCAGTCGCTCTTCCACTCCCTCTCCGCCCTCCCGCGCGCTCGAGACGCCATCGGCCCTCTCGACCCCACCTTCCTCGCTCGGGTCGCCCTTTTCCCCCTCCACAGAGCGCAAGTCCCGCCCGCACGAGGAGCAGCAGTACCTCGACCTCGCGCGCAACATCCTCACACGCGGCGAGCACCGCCCCGCCGCCAAGGGCGTCGGTGCGCGCACCCTCTTCGTCCCCGCCCCGCTGCGCTTCTCCCTCTCGCGCCCGTCCGACCCCGCCGACCCCTTCTCCCCGCCGGATTGCGTCGTCCCCCTCCTCACGACCAAGCGCGTGAGCTTCCACTCCGCGCGCGAGGAGCTCGTCTGGATGCTCCGCGGGCGGACCAACGCGCACGAGCTGCGGAGCGGGATCTGGGACGCCAACTCGTCGAGGGCGTACCTTGATGCGCGCGGGCTTACCGCGTACGAGGAGGGCGACACGGGGCCGGGGTACGGCTTCCAGTGGCGGCATGCGGGCGCGAAGTACAAGGGCATGCGCGCGGACTACAGCGACGATGGTGTCGACCAAGTCGCGCGAGTGGTCCGCTCGATCCAGGAGGAGCCGGAGAAGCGCAAGCACATTATCTGCGCGTGGAACGTTGCCGGTGCGTCGCCCACTTCTTCCTCTTTACCGGAGAACGAGCTGACTCCTTACCGGACAAGGAGCTAACCCCCCGCGCCCGCAGACCTCGACGCGACGCCCCTGCCGCCCTGCCCGCTCCTCATCCAATTCTACGTCCACTCGCCCCCGGCCTTCCCCCTCGGCCCTTCCTCCGCCCCACGCCTCTCCTGCGTCGTGTACCGGCGCTCGGCAGACGTCGCCCTCGGCCTCCCTTTCGACCTCGCCGTGCACGCCCTCCTCGCGCACCTTGTCGCGCACCTCACGGGCACCGTCGCAGCCGAGATGGTGTTCGTTCTCGGCAATGCGCACGTCTACGACGACCACGCCGAGGCGCTGAGGGCCCAGCTCGTGCGCGAGCCGCAGGGCCAGTTCCCGACCGTCGAGATGGCGAGGACGAGGGAGGAGCTTGACGCAGGGGGCGGGGTCGATGCGGTCAGGGAGGACGACTTTATGCTCGGGGAGTATGTGTGCGGGGAGAAGATCCAGTTCAAGCTGCACCCGTAGCGGGAAAAGGGCGGGCGCGGTTTGGGAAGGTCGAGCGGGGTCGTGCGGTGCTTTATCTTGCAATACGCTTTGCGCGCGCGCAGTAGAGTGCAGTAAGGACAGCTAACTAGATGCCTGCGAGTGGGCGAAGGACCAGACTGATTCCTCCTCTCCCTGACTCACGCGGGAGTGAAGTGCAGAACAGCACAAGCTTTGGGTCAAGACACGGAGGTAGTATGGCGGTGGGTGCGACGAAAGCGTCAAATGTAACAGCGGAGAGTCCATGCGGAGGTGAACAGACACGCGGGGCGGGTGAGGGGAACACACGAGCGGGCGGCTTAGATCTGGGGGCCAGCGGCGACGACCTTGGGCGCGCACTTGTTCGCGTACGCGAGGTATTGCGACTTCGCAATCATGTTGCTGAGCGCTGGAAGCGAGGCAATCCTCGACTGGAAGGGCAACCTTTAGCTCACCCCAAGGAGGTGAATCCTGGATTCCTCGCGAGGTCTTCTGAATCTCCACCCGCGAACGCACTCACCAACTGACGGTCGTGCAACACGAGTACAGTGCGCTTCGTTCTCATCACGATATACCCGCGCTCCTGCGCCAATCCATAGGCCCCCTCCCACACCCCATCTCGCCCTCCGTTTCTCCCCTCCCACGCGCTGTCACCTCCTGCAGTCGTCCCCGGGACGGCGCGCTCTGCGTGTACAAGAGTATCAGAGTGAGCTTCTGTGCGAGCGAGGTGCATCCCAACTCTTCTTCAGCTTCGAATCGGTGTCCTCCGCAGCGTCGAGCGATGAAGACAGGGTCGGCGCACGCTCGTCAAGGGGGGCATCGCGAGACCTGCTGACGCACCCGGAGGGTTTTTCTCCTTGTCTGCAGTCTCTTCGCGCGAGCGCCCGCCCGCTTGTTCGAGGTATGGGACCGCAGAGGCGCGGATGACCTCGACGAGACGTGCCGTCTCGAACGCGGTGAGACCGAGGCGGACGGCGTTCCAGACGGCCGAATCCGTGACGGTGTACTGCAGGGAGTGCCAGTACTTGAACTCTACGCCCGGCGTGACCTCGCGCGTGACAAACGCGAGCGTGGTCGTCGTTGGCCGGCGATGTCCGTCGCGCGTGCGCTTTCCCTTGGAGCGTGGCGTGGATGGTGGGAGCATGGCGGGAGGTCGTAGCGAGAGCCTTCCGTGCAACGAAGAGCGTTGAGCGTCGCCCTGAGGAGGGTGCAGGAGCAGAGCTGGACGAGGACGGCGGCTCGTCGCGTCGCGGCGGAGTCCTCCCCTCCCCCTCAACACATCTCCGCCGCAACTCCCCGGTGCGTCTTGTCACTTCTCCTACCCCTCCTCCTGGGCGCCTGCGGCCCAACCTGACTTGCCGCGCCTCTCCCCACCGCTGCCGTCGCCCGCTAGCCTCGCGCGTGCAGAGCTTTCCCCTCGCAGCGCAGCTCACGTCTGCAGCCACACGGACTCGCACTGACTGCTCGAGACTGCCCTGCAGGCATCTCTCTGTATGGCCGACAAGCCTCCGTCCCGCTACGGCGAAGCGGCTCTCCCGCCCGTCGACCCTTGAGGCGAGTTCTGCGCCCGTTTCGGCCCTTTCCGGCCCACTGACCCGGTCCCGCACACGCAGCTCACCCGTCTGCGCCGTCCTCCTCGGCTGCCACCCTCGGGACCGAAGACACGCGCGCTGTCGGCTCCGGCCAGCGCGACATCTCGTCGTCCTCCTCCACTGCCAAGAGTGCGTCCGCCCTTAGGAGTTCCAGCCACGCATCGATCGCGACTGATAGCCTGTACCATGTGGTACCGCGTGCAGGCAGCACATCGACCGTCAACGCGCAGCCCGCCGCCGTCGCGGCGAAGCCGGTGCGTCTGCCTCGCAGCTTCGCGAGAACGCTCTCCGCGCCCCTGCCTGCCGCTCGATTCAGCTCACTGACGCACATGTGTTCGCCGGAACAGACACTATCGAAGGACAAGCCGTCCAGCCCGCCCGTCCCGCCTGCCAGCCAGATCGACTCGTCCTTCGGTGCGTTCTGGCCATTCACTCGTGCCTTGAACTCGTACGGGAGCTCATCGCTGACCTCTCTGCCCCCAGACGCACAGCAGGACGGCGAGACAGACTCGTCGCAGTCGTCATTGGCGGCGAGCAAGCCCGCCCCGACGCTCAAGAAGGCGCGCAAGCCCGAGCCCAAGCCCAAGGTCAAGCTGAGACAGAGGAAGCTCAGCCACTTCATCAAGATCAACGCAGACCATGTCGCGTCCGGCAGTGCGTACAGCCTGCTTCCCTCTTCCCCGCGAACGCGAGCTGACCTTCCCAACTTGAAGTTGTGCTCTCGCTCAGCCTCGTCAAGCTCTTCCCGCGACGCCTCGAGCGTCGGCCCGTCCGGCTCGTCCAGCAAGGACTCGCAGCCTGCAGCCGCCGCAGAGTCGCGCAGCGCGGGCACGTCCCTCCCGTCCGCGCCCTCCCCCTCGCTCGACCCGCCGGTGCGCACCGCGGCGCCTGCGACCGCCGCACCCGTCGCCACCGCGGCGTCGAACGCCGCCTCCGCTCTTGCGCAGACGTCCCCGCGCGCGGACGACAGCGCGCACCAGGTGTCTGCCCCCGCCGCGAGCGCCCCGGCTGCGCCGCCGCCGATCGCCGGCTTCTCGCTCCCGCCATTCGACTCGACGCCCGGCGGCGTGACCGAGGGCCTCGGCAACTGCGGCACCATCGCAGTCGCCGAGCGCTTCCTCCGCTTCGGCCGGGCCACAGCTAGGCGTCGGCAGTCGAGGCGGGCGCGGATCTGCGCGCGCGCACTGCGCGCTACCTGCGCGACATGCACGGGGGGAGGGACGCGGTTGACGTTGAGGTGCTTCAGGACGTGTACGACGAGGTCGACGGGCGCAACGGTGACATCGTCGAGGACGTCGCGCGCAGGTGGGCGACCGACCGCACGTGGGTCCGGCGCGGCCAACTCGCCGTCATTGCCGGCGTCGTCGGCGCGCCCCTCATGCTGCTCCGGGTCATCGACGGGACACTTCACCGCGAAGTGGTCCTCCCCGTCGACGACGTCCCACCCGAGCTGCGTATCCCCGCAGCCGACCTCCAGCACGCGCCCGGCACGGCATCGGGCGTGCTGTACGACGGCAGTGTGCATTACTCGTCGTACTCCGACGAGTACAGCGACTGGGCGCCTTACCTTCGCGCCGAGCACATCTTCATCCCGAACTCGGTCCTCCTCGCGCAGCCCGACGTAGCCTCTTCTTCGGCGCCGGTGACGAACAGCCGTGGTTGCCAGCGGGGGGCGCTGCGACGAGCGGCGTGAAGGGCGCGGTGAGGGCGACAGAGTTCATCGAGGATGGCGCGAAGGCGAGGCCGCAGAAGGGGAAGGGGGTGCGGACGGGGAAGAAGGCGGACCGGGCGCAGGCCGCGACGGAGGACACGGGGAGGCAGAAGGGGAAGGGGAAGACTGTCGAGGCCGAGAAGGTTGAGAAGGAGAAGCCGTCGGCAGCCGTGCCCGGTGCGCCCGTGGCGTTACTCACGCAGGGAGGCGCAGCAGGATAGAGCTGACTCTCTAATCGCCCGCAGACCCCGTCTTCAGCCACGTCGACCTCAAGAACTGGCGGGACAACGAGGCGCTCATGAAGGAGATCGAGCAGGCCAAGACGCACGAGGCGCGGCTCGCCATCCTCGACCGCATCCGTGCGTCCATCCGCTTACTCTCGCCCGTGTTTGTCGCTGGCAGTAGTACGAACCAGTCGCAACCCTCCCGCAGAAGTGGGAGCCGCAACTGCCGTCGGCTGCGAAGAACTACGGCGAGATCGCGGACAGGCCGCTACTCGCAGACGTCGAGACCGCCAACATGCAGGGTGCGTAGTGGCAGTTCTTCGCCCGTTCGAGGTCCCAGAGCTGATACTCGCCTCTCACAGAGTTCCTCGACAAGCTGCCCGACAAGTCCCTCTTCGCGCACCTCCCCGACGTCGAGGTGCGCGCCCTTCTCCGCCAGCAGCACCACGCGCCGATCGCCGCTCTCGCGCACCTCAATAGCGCCGAGTGGACCGCAGCGTGGTCGCAGGACGGCCTCGCACTCCTGTTCGACCCCGCCTTCCGTCCCGCAGTCGTCTCGTACCTCGACTCGCGCGTGGACTGCCTCCCGCGCTCAGAGGTGGATGTCCTCCTCTATCTCGCACTCGGGCGCCTCCCGCCGCGTGCGTCGCTCATGGCAACCCCTATCGTCCAGCGGACGTACACCTCGCGCCCGACGCTCTTTTTGTGGGTACGGCCACTTCGGCATGCTGCCAAGTCTCGCCGAACTCGTGCAGTCGTGCGAGCTTTACAAGCTCCCACGCGGGGAGATTGGGAACGCGGTCGACAACCTGCGGAACGCGCAGCCCCCGAAGTCGCGCGAGCCCGTCATCAGCGCGGAGCAGTCCGCAAGCATGCGCGGTGCGGCCGCGCCCGCAGCGGTCACGTCGATCACCACGGCGCTCACGCCCTCGCACACGGGAGCGCACAGCCCACGCTCGCGATCTCGACGGGCACCTCTGCACGCGCTCCCTACGTCCCCGCCTCGACCAAGCCCGCATCGCTCACGCCCCCCTCGCCCGCGGCCAACCCGGCATCGCTCACGCTCCTCCCTCCCGGGTCGGCTGCGCCTGCGACGTTGGCAGGGCCGCCCCTCGGCATGCCCTCGCCCGCACCTGCTGCGATCCCGTTCACCTTGAGCCGCCGCGCAACTCACGCGCTGGCGCACACCGTCACAAACATCGCGTGTGCGCGCGCCGCGCTCCTTGCAAACGCGCAGGACAGTGGGCAGGTCATCGAGCCACTCCCTGCGCGGACAATGCAGTACAGCGCGGAGCACGGGCGAGCGGGCGCAGTGGTTTTACCTCTTTGCCGTGAGCCCGGTCGATGATGAGTGGGAACAGCAGAGCGTCACGCTGCTGCTGTATGCCCACCCGCCGTCCTTCCCGTACACGGCCCGCCTGATGGACCTCTTCAACGTCGGGTTCGTGCAGGGCGCACTCTCCTCAGCGCGATGCGAGAAGAGGCGGACTGCTCGGGTTGGAACTGCGGAAGCGGTACGCGCCGTAGTAACAGTGACTCGAGTGTAGATTCCTGAGCGAGGGGCCGGGAGGGGATCGCTGCCGGACAAGAGGGGATCGTGCTACTCCGGACGAGGCCCTCGCGCCATCACTCAACCCCCGCATTCGACCTTGACCGTCCCGACGAAGGCAGGGGGTCTGCGGGCGAGAAGGAGAGAGGCAGCGACGTTCGATAGAAAGGAAAGCGAGGAGAGGGACTTAACCGGGTCCCTCGACGAGCGAGGAGGCGAAGGACGCGGACACGGACTTAGCAGTTCGAGCAAGTGTTCATCCGCGCGCTTGCGCCGCACACCCTCACCTCGCCGCTTGAGCGCTTGGGGCTCGAGATCCCCAGCCTCGCGCAGATCTGGCGCGAGCACCAGGCGGCGAGTGTCCTCTACGGCAGGCTGACATGGCGAGGGTATATGTAAGGGTATTTGCAATGCTGGGGACCCTAGGAGCGGGGTTGTAGACGGGAATGCACAACACGCGCGATTTCATACCCCTCGCTACTATGGCCGCAAGTCGAACACCGGGCCCCCCGCACACTCATCCTTTCCCGCCACGATGTGCACTCCTGCGCAGCGGCTCATTCCCATCGGACGGCGGTGACATGCCCGAGTACCGCACGTTGGACGGAAGTGGGTGCTCGAGAGGCAGCATTGGGGCACGCTTGAAGGCGCAGCGCATTGTAGGGAGCTGGCGGACATGCAACTGTGTGAGCGAGGAACCGAGAGAGGAGGAAAGTGGCATGCATCTCGCAGTCAGGCGGTGGCGCTGCCACATTGCCCGTCAGAGCCCAAGCCAGCGCGTAGACGCCCGGGTTCGCGCCCGATGAGGGGGCTCGCTGCGGCGGCGTCGTGTCGAGGCCTGCACTGCGAAGAACAGCGGCGCACACTACCTCGTTCGGCGCGCAGCTGTGTGCGCTGAGGAGCGAGGTGAGGACAAGCGACATGTAGAGCTGTGAGGGCAACACCATCAGCGCACTGACGAGAGGACGGACACGAAGGCACGCATCGTTGCTGGCTCCCTCTCGCCGCGCTTGTCAGCCTGCCCACCTTGCCCTTGGCAGGGGCGGCCGAAGTCGATTTCGGCTTCTTCTTCGCCTGCGCCTCCTCCGCCTCGGACTCCTCCTCCGCCGCCATGTCCCAAGTCCCATCGGCCTTGTCCACACCATTCGCCCTCTCCCCCAGCTGCGTGCGCAGGCACAACCTCGGCTTCTCAGGCAAGGGGAGTGGTGCATCACCGACGAGCCCGTCACCGCCTGCGCCTCCGCCTGTGCCACCCGCGTCACCTGAGTGCGCGCCGTCACACACTTGCTGCTCGCTGGCTGCCCCGCTCCCGTTACCCCCGCCGCTCGTGCCGCTCGTGCCGCTCATGCCGCTCGCGCCGCCCCAGCTGGCTGAAGTGAAGACGAGGAACGCTGCGCTCGAGAAGGGTGGCGGGGCAGGGAGGCTCTGCGTGCAGTAGCGGGCGATCCACGCCGCTGCCGCCCCCTTCCACCCTGCCTCGTCCCACGCGCCATTGCGCCCCTCCGCCGCTGCGCCGATCTCTGCCAGCGCCCTCCGCACCTCCTCGCGGCGCACAGCGCCATCTGCGCCGCGGAGTGCACCGTGCAGCTCCCGCACGCTGACAATCCGCGCCGTCCACCCCGGCTGCCGCCGCCCGAGGTCGAGCGCGGCGAGGCCGTTGACGCCCGTCAGGCCTGCCTGAGAGAAGAGTGTGCGGAGGAGGGAGGTGATGTTCTGCAGGGTGGTGCGCGCGTGCAGGGGAAGGCGGGCGGCCGGTTCCGCCTCTGCGAGGGCGTAGAGGCGATCACGGAGACATCCCCAGGCGAGCTCGTCCTCTGCAGCGAGGGGAGCGGTCCCGATGTAGAGCGCAACCCACACCTGCAACTCGCGGAGCGCCTCGACCCGCGCAACGATGTCGCTGTGAGAGAAGCGCACGGCAGATTCGAGCTGCGCCGCGGCCGCGGACGACGTGATCCCCGCCGCATGTGCGCAGAAGGCAGCCGCTGCGGCGGCTGTTCACGCCGCTGCGCGGGCGAGCGCCGCCGGAGCGGTGGTGGGGAGGCCGAGGCGGAGGAACATGGTGAAGGGCGCGGGGCTGTATGGCGAGGTTGCACAGGTACAGAGGCTGTGCAGGGTGCGATGCGCACACGCGGTACGTGTGGAACGCACAGCGAGGGAAACAATCGAGGGACAAGACACGCAATACCTTTGGGCAGTATTCAAACGGCGTTGGAATACACTGCCGTGTCGATCAGAACGCCGCCTCGCTCCTGGCGCGTCTACCTCCTGCTGATCGCCTTCCGCGAGTACTGTACACGCCTACAGCATCCTCTCTACGACCCAAGCACACTGCCGGGCTGCACCTGCAGCTTGACCACTCTGACTCCCGTCGCGTCCTCCTCCCTTCTCTTCCCCGCAAAGCAACTCGCACCAAGACACCGCGCCTGTCCTTTGCTCGCACGCACGTGCACTGCCGCACAAGTTCGCCGTGCTCGCTGCTTCAGCCGCCGACAAGCTCGATCTGTTGCTTGCTGCACCAGCCTCTCCGTCGCACACCGCACCAGCCTCTCCACCAAGGCAACGTCCACAAGAACGACAGCGGTACATCAGACTGCTCGCTGGCCTCCGACCCAAGTTGCTAACGCACTCACGATCTCACAGCGCTCAGCATCGAGCACAACCTCGGCATCTCCCCTTCTCCTCCTCACACCACTCCTTCAGCTCCTCTCCATGCGGGAGTGCGCTCATTCCTCTCCTCTCGTGGGCGCGCAACGTCTGACAGACCACGACCTCTCCTCACTGCGGAACTCCAGTACGCCCCTCGCACCTTCCCCAAAGCGCCACCGCCTGGGCGCGAAGGGTAAGGCCCGCGCGCAGTCGCCCAAGCCGGCGCAGCCTCGCCATGAGGAGGTCACGCTCAACGAGTTCAGCGGTGCGCTCTGCGTTGGCTTCACGTTCACAACCCCGAATGCTGACTCGCGACAACAGCTTACCTCGATTGGCAGAACTAAAAGGTCCACCTCGCCAAGGACGACAAGCAGCGCAAGTCGCAGGCCGGCGCAAAGCAGGAGGCGTGCAGCACCAGCCCGCTCGCACGCCAGTCCGCCTCTGCACACGAGGCCACTACCTCGTTCAAGGATGTTCCCGCTGAGCCAGCATTCACGGCTGTTCCCGCCGATCCGCCGCCCTCGACGCACGCGACGGGGCTTCCCACAACTCCGCTTGAAAGTTGTATGGGATCGCTCCTGTCGCAGCCCTTGTCGACCTACTCGGTCACGTACGAGGCGACTTCCGCCCCGCCTTACGCCCTCGCCATCAGCGAGGTTATTCTCGACCAGGTTGGCGGCCTCCTCGTACTTTGGTCGACCTGCCGTGGCGACGAGAGCATCGAGCGTGATGAGCTGTGCGTCAGACTGCGCGGCCATGCGACTTGTGCACGTGATAGCGTCTACATTGCCTGACGACCTTCCTCCCACAGCATCGAGGTCAGTGTTGACTCGTCCGTCGGCGTGCCCCTCCTCCTCGACCACAACATCAGCCTCAAGGAGAACTCGATCTACGCCATTGCTCTGCCCGCTTGCTCACAGGGGTGCTTACACAGCGAATCACAGGTGCATGACTTCGCACTCCCCTCGCCATTGAGCATCAAGCAGAAACGGGCCGTCGCCGCCGCCACTACCGCGCCCATGGGGCTCAACGCGTCGCTCCTCCCCAACGAGCTCTGGACATGCGTCCTGCGCTCGCGCGAGCCCGAGTCGCTCGCCGCCGTCTTCCTCGTCAGCAGGCGCATGTACGCCCTCGCCAAGAACGTCATCACGGACCTCGACAACACCAACTGCGTCGATAACTCCGAGGACTTGCACATCGAGGTCCGCAGGACTCGGTTACGCACTTGGCGCGTCTTCAAGCTCTTCCACGCCGGCCGCGTGGACGACTCGCCCATAGGGCTCCAGACCCCCGGCTACGATGACGGGCAGTCTAGTCTATCTTTTCCTCGGGCGCCGCAACTGATCTGACCAGTTCCTGATCCGGCTCATCCGCAGGTTTCCCGGCAGCGATTCACAAGAACGTGGTGCGCGTGCAGCGCCGCCTTCTCGCGTGGAGCGTTGTCAAGTGGTCACCAGTGTCCTACATTGCCCGCCTCACACTCCCGCCTGTCACGATCACCAACCTCGTCACGCAGGTGTACACCGAGAACGACAATCAGCACGTGCAGGCCTAGTTTGCCGCGAACCAGCGGGAGCCGGCGCCCGTGCGCGAGAACACGCTACGCTTCCTCAAACCGCTGGCCGCGAACGATCACTCTCGCGTCGGTTACGTCAAGGTCCCGCTCTCGCTGCAGGACTACAGCGGCAGCACGGCTGCACCCGACCACGCTGAGCAGGCCGCCTACAGCGGTGTCGCCGTCCGGAAAGGAGGCTATGCGTCGCGCCGCAAGAAGTACATCTATGAGGCGAAGGTGCACCTCTGCCCTTCCGCTCCACCGTGGAGAACCTCACTGACCCTAACCGACATCCCAGCGCTGGGTGAAAGACCCCGACGCCGCCGGGGTGCAGTACCAGATCAAGTTTGCGTTCGGCACCGTGAGCGTCCCGCGGCGTCACAACTACGACAAGCGCGAGGAGCGCGAGGAGAGCGAGGAGCGCGAGGAGCGCGAGGAGCATGAGGAGCATGAGGAGCGCGAGGGCGACGATCAGGACAACGATGAGCGCGAGGACGGCGAGGACTGCGACCAGCACGACCAGGACAACCAGGACAACCAGGCCGACCAGGACGGCGAGGCGGAAGGTGACGACACCGAGGAGAATGTTGACGGTCATGTTCCCGCCTACCGCGTTTTGGCGTTCTCCGACTCCGTCGCCGAGATGCACTTCACCGTCGCCCTCCATGAGCAGGTGCTCACTGAGAGCGCCGGCGGTCTCGGCCTGGCCGACATTCTCTGCCAGGACTACGTCGAGGAGGCGAGGCGCGAGGGCCTGCCGGTCGTCTCCCCGCGCGACGGCATCACTGGTCTCAATTGGCAGATCCAGCTTGCCCCGGTTCGCGGTGACCGTTTCAAGACCGCGACTGACTTCATGCTCGTGATGCGCCCATGCCCGCGTCCGCCTCTTGCCGTGCTCGCGAGACTCACCCTGGCTCCTGTGTTGCTGACAGTGGCTGGCGAAGATCGAGACGATCATCAAGCCCGGCGGTCGTGGTCTGCACCTTTCGGTGCGTCCCTCCTCTTGCATTTTCTGCGCGGTTGACCTCATCACGTGTTGCTCGGCCTTTCCTCTTTCAAGGTCAACATCAAGAAGACCCCGCTCAACCGCCAGGCTTTCGTGTACCTGCCAGAGTGTGCCAAGCTCGACCATACCAGGTTCTGCCGCCAGGACCGCCAGGGACGCACTGTACCCCTCACCCGTGCGCACTTACGCTCTTGCTGTGGTGCATTCCTAGCGCTGACTCTACGGCACATAGGCGATTTTCCTGACAACCTCAAGACGGTGCGCCTGTTGGTCAAGCCTGACCTGCGCCGCAGCTGTGTGACAGGGACGGGAACGACACCTCGTCCCTCGTGAGCATGAACGGCAAGGTCGCAATCGAGCAGTACTTTGCTGCGCTCAAGGAGGTGCAGGGCGAGCCTGCCGAACTCATCCAGGACCACAATCTTTCGAGTGTCTGGCCCAAGGTCCCCGAGGTACGTCTCTCACCGTCCTTTCTCCCCAACTTATCGCTGCCAAGACTCACCGATGCAACGCGTAACACGCTGACGCGATGTGATAGGAATGCGCAGACTATCGTCGACAACCGCAACTCGGCACTCTTCGCGCGCGAGCGCCGCCTTCAGCAGCGGCAGCAGGGCAGCTACCTTCGTGGGTTGGCATATCAAGCTCACTCTCTCTGTGTCACAACTTGATGAACTGGCACTGATAGTTCACTTTCTCAACGCGCAGGGCTCTCTGTTCCGCTGGGACATCACGTCGACCCGTACGGCGGCCGACAAGCGGGGCCGCGCAGGCAAGGTCAAGAAGCACACCAAGGTGAGGAGCTTGACGTGGCGGGTGCGGTCAACGCGGTTCACGGAGGACAACTTCATGCTAGGGAAGTACGCTTGCGGGGAGACAGTTCGAGTTCAAGCTGCATCCGTCGCGGGAGGAGGGCGGGCGCGGGTTGGGAAGGTCCAGCGGGGGTCACGGTCGCGCTTTAGCTTGCAACACGCTTTGCGCGCACGCTGGGCAGTGCAGAAGCAGTGAAGACGACTGCATGGGCGAAGCACAGGAGATAAGCTTGCTCTTCTTTCCCTCTCACGGTCGAACTCGGCATTCGACTGAGTGCAGAACAGCACAAGCCTTGTTTCAAGACACGGAGGTGGTACGACGGTGGGTGCGACAAAAGCGCGCGAAGTATGACAGCGGAGAGTCCATGCGGGTGGGGGGAGAACAGACAGGCGGGCGGGCGGGAGCGGAGACGAAGGCGGCTTAGACCTGCGGGCCGGCAGCGACGACCTCGGGCGCGCACTCGTTCGAGTAGCGTTCGAATGCTTTGCTGAACATACCCTGTGTTTGATAGAACATGAGCGTGCGAGGAAGGAGGAGCGAAGAGGGAGACGTACAGCGAGCTTCTGGACGGTCGCCTGGTACGCCGCCTTGTCGTCCCATGCCGCCGCCGGGTCGAGGAGCTCGCTGCGTGGCGGTGATTGTGTCAGTTTACTGCCGTGAACACACGGGGGAGAGAGGACGCACTCGGCGACGCCGTTGACCTTGGTCGGGATGGAGAGGTTGAACACCGGGTTGGTCTTGAACTCGGCCTTTGCGAGGCTGCCGTCGTGGATCGCGTCGATGATGGCGCGCGTGTACTTGAGCGGGCAGCGCTTGCCGACACCGAAGGCACCGCCGACCCATCCCGTATTCACCAACCAACACTTGGTTCCCTGCGCCGACATGCGCTGCGCCAGCATCGAGGCGTAGCGCGAAGGGTGAAGGACGATGAAGGGGGCGCCCTGCAGCAGAGAGAGGGAGGTCAGAAGTGCTCCTCCTTGCGATGCCGGACTCGAAACTCACGAAGCAGGTCGAGAACGTCGGGGTCGGCTCAGCAATACCGTCCTCCGTGCCGGGGGTCTTTGAGGTATATCCGCTGAGGAACCTAATGCGCGGGAAGACCTCAGGAAGGTCAGCAGGAGGCCCCGGTCGACGGGGACAGGTTCCGGACGAACCAGTACTGCGCCTGGTTCGAGTCGAGCAGCGAGACCGGCGGCAACACGCCGAAGGCGTCGCAAGTCAGGTAGATGACGTTCTTGGGCTGGTTGGGCGACATGCAGGGGATCATGGCGTTGTCGATGTACTGGAGGAGGGGGCGCCGGCCAAAGTCAGCATGCTGGTCGCGCCTTCCCGCCGTCTTCTCCCTCGTCGAGCATACACACACTGATGATGTGCAGCGAGAAGGAGGGAGGGGCGAGGGAGAAGGGAAGGAGGAGAGGAGGAGGAGACGCACCTCGATGGGGTACGCGCAACGGGTGTTCTCGGTGATGCCCGTGTCCTCGTAGTTCGGCTCGCGCGTCGCGTAGTCGTACGTGACGTTCTCGAGGATGGAGCCGAAGCGGATGGCGTTGAAGATTGCCGGCTCCTTCTCGGCGTCGAGGCCGACGCACTTGGCGTAGCTGCCAGGTGAGAGCGACGTCAGCGGCGGCAGTGGCGGTACGTGGAGAAGGAACGCACCAGCCACCCTCGATGTTAAAGACACCCGTGTCGGACCAGACGTGCTCGTCGTCGCCGATGAGCGCGCGGGCCGGGTCCGCCGAGAGGGTCGTCTTGCCCGTGCCCGAGAGGCCGAAGAAGAGCGAGACGTCGCCGTCGGGGCCCTGGTTGGCCGACGAGTGGAGCGAGAGGTTGCCGAACTTGACGGGCTGGAGGTAGTGCATGACGGAGAAGATACCCTTCTTCATCTCGCCGGCGTATTCGGTGCCGAGAATGACCATCTCGCGGCGCTTGAAGTTGACCTCGACCGACGTCTGCGACGTCATGCCGGCGGTGAAGCGGTTCGCCGGGAACTGGCCGGCGTTGTAGATGGTGAAGTCGGGCGTGCCAAAGTCCTCGAGCTCCTTCGCAGTCGGGCGGATGAGCATGTTGTGCATGAACAGAGCGTGGTAGGCGCGCGACGCGATCACGCGGACCTTGATGCGGTACTTGGGGTCCCACTGCGGCACGAGAGCGAGGTCAGCTGCGGGTCCGAGGGAGGCGAGCGGGAGAGGGACGCACGCCGGCGAAGCCGTCGAAGACGTAGACGTTGTCGCGGGTGTTGAGGTAGTCGATGGCGCGCTCGCGGTTGATCTCGAACGTGTGCTCGTCCATCTGGATGTTGATGGCGCCCCACCAGACGTCGTCCTTGGAGGTCTCCTCGTAGACGATGCGCTTGTCCTTGGGCGAGCGGCCGGTCTTCTTGCCCGAGAAGTTGATGAGCGCGCCCGAGGCGGCAATGACGGCGCCCTCGTACTTGATGGCGTCCTCGTAGAGCTGTGCGACGGGGGCGTTGCGCTTGAGGTGGATCTTCTGCATGTCGAAGCCGGCCTCGGAGAACATGGTGAGGTCCTTGCCGAGGAGGCCGTAGGTAGGCTGCGACGAGCTGCAGGGTGCGTAGGGAGCGGTCAGCGTCCCGTCCTTGCGCCAAGAGCGAGTCGCGACGAGGTGGCCGGGAACGACTCTTCCCCCACATCCCGCCGGCACGACGAGGGCTCGCAGGGCAAGAGGCCCATAGCAAGGAAGGTGCTGCAATCACCCCTGGAGACCGCCCCGCAGCGCCCATCTTGCCAGCGATGCTCGTTCGGCCTCGAGGGAGGCAGGTGACCGGCAACCTGCGGACCGCGGGTGTCCCCTCCCTCGGCGCCCACACCTCGTGGGGAGTGGGCGGCTAGCCCGACATGCTCCTTAGAAGCTGTGCAACCAGGTGCGCCCGCGGAACGAAAGAAACAGGCGCGAGGGCGAGCCGGGCCAAGTCGCCTGACATCGGAAGGACGCCGGGAGGGGAAGAACGAGACGTACGGATCGTAGTCCGGCTCCTCGCCGTGGCGGAGGGGAGTGGCAGTGCGCTGGGGCATGGTGGAGGTGGTTCGGGCGGGTTAAGGGGAGGGAGGGGAGCTGGAGAAAGGGCGGCGACGGAACAGCGACGACGACGACAGGGTCAGCTCGGGACAGGGTGCGGTAGGGCAGGGCTGTGTGAAGTGAGCTCACAGGTGTGCTGAGCTCAAAGGAGAGCTGGGAAGGCGCGGGAGAGTGAGGAAAGGGAGGGAGAGCAGCGACGCGGCGGGCCGGAGCAAGTCGAACGGGCGTGAGGGCAAAGTCGGAACCTCCCGGAGCATCTCGACCCCCCGTCTCATTCTGTGCATACATGCACCTTTCCAGGCCATCTCGCACCTCTGCAGGACGAGGAGACTCGTCGGAGGATGCTCGAGCAAGCACAGCCCCGCTGGACCGGCATCACAGGGATCTGCGGAGCAGGAGACACCGTCCTTATCCTTGTCGATGGGCTGCACGACGGAGCATGCCGGTGGTCTCGCCCTTCCCATCCATCCGCTTTCTGATTGGCCAAGTGCGGCCCGACCGGAACCGCGGCTCCTCCCGCTCCTGCCTTGTCGCGCTCGCTGCCTGCCCGCGGCACCAGCGAACGCGTTTGCTAGCTGCCTGGGTGCGTCTAAGCTCTGCAGAGTCACCACGCGACGTTCGCGCCCGTGCATGCACAAGAACGGCCCCCACATCAGTTGCGCTCGTCGCCCGCTCCCGCACAACCCACAGCCGATGCCATTGCGTCGGATGAGATCTGCAGTCCTTCTGGACACTCGCCATGGTCACATCAAGCGGCGGCGTGGCCTACGATGCGGTTGTCACCGAGGGAGGAGTGCGCGAGATGAGCGTCTCCTGAATCCTCATCGCTTCGCGCCCGCACCGCCCAGCACTGCGTCCAGGTGCTAGCGCACGGCTTGAGACTACTTTCAAAACTGCCGGAGACCGTAGCGGGGGCAGCCGATGCGCTACTAGGCCTCCTCCCACCCTCTCCCCAGCTTCATCTCCCTCGTCGTCTTCTCCCTCGCTTACGCTCTTCGTTCGCGCCCTGCTGTGCCTCAGAGGTACCAGACAACCGAGCCCGCCCTCTGGGCGCCCCGGAACTCCGCCACGCGCTGCACCGCCCGCCCTCGACGCGTCCGCTCCTTCGAGCGCGTCGAGGGTCCGAGCGACCTCTCTCGCTCGGTTCGGTGGACGCGAGCCTGCTTGTTTTCCTTCTCTCTCGATCGCCCGTCATCGCCAAAAGCTCGTCTGCCACGCCTGCCTTACGACCCTTCACCTTGTAGCTCTATCCTCCTCGCCTCGCACGCGCCCCACCCCTCCTCGCGCCGACGACGCCCGCCTCGACACTCAACACCGCGCGCCTCCACGACACCCTCTCCCTCGTCGCGTCTCGCTAAGCCCGCCGACCGCGCACGCGCAGCCATGGCCGCCGCGACGCTCATGCCGCTCCTCGCGCAGTCCTTCGTAGACCAAGCCTCACAGACGACGTTCGAGATGGTGCGCCCCGCGGGCCACGTCCCTTCGACACCGTCGCCGTCGCGCCCGATGCGCTCGCCGAAACGGGTCACGCCGTCGCCGCGCGCGAGGAGGATGGGCGTTAGGGAGAGCCCAAGGGACAAGGATGGGAGGCCCGTCACCGACATCTTCTCCTGGTCCGATCAGACACTCGCTGAGCGCTACCAGGTTCGTCGCTCCCTTCATCGACGTGTTGAGCGTCAGCTGACCCTCACCACGCATGCAGTTCGTCGAGGAGGTGCGCTTCGCTCCTCCCCCTTTCTCAGCGGACTTGCCGAGGAGTTCTGATCGACCTCCTCCCGCCGCAAACAGGTCGGCTACGGCAACTGGGGCTCTGTGTGGAAGGTCCGCCCGAAGCTGGAAGGCCCCGACGCGAAGGTGCAGAGCGTCAAGCTCGTCCACCGCAGTCGGAACCCGACCTCTTCGGCGCGTGTGCGGGCGCTGTGGACCGAGTTCAAGTGCGTACCGCCTCTGCCTTGCTGGAGAAGGAGAAGGAGGACCAACGGCTGACGAGCCGCGCGCAGGTGCATCCGCGCCCTCCGCAACGCGCCGCACCCGAACCTCATCACCTTCCACGCCTTCGTCGTCTCGCCCTCGTACGGCCTCATCGTGATGGACTTTCACCCGCAGCTCATGCCCGTCGCCCTGCCCGAGTCGCGCGCAAAGGTCTACTTCCGCCAGCTCCTCTCCGCGGTGGAGCACCTCCACGCGCACGGCATCACGCACAACGACATCAAGCCGAGCAACATCCTCCTCAGCAGCAAGGACCTCGCCGCCGGCACGCCGGTGCTCATCGACTTTGGCTTCGCGCAGCAGTACAGTCTGAGCGCGCCGGACCGCTTCCTCTCCTCGCTCAGTTGGGGACGCCCGGTGCGCTACCTTGCTGCTCTCGCTTTTGAACAGCTGCACTGACAGCACACGCGCTCCGCAGAGTACCTCAGCCCAGAGCGTGCGAAGGGCCTGGTTCACGACGAGCGCCTCTCGGACGTCTTCGCGCTGGGCGTGCGTCCATTCCCCTCCCGTTCCTCTTCAGCGCTGATGACAACCTTCGCAGGTCACGATGTACGAGATCGTCGTCGGAAGAACGGTACGGTTACCCCCTTGCTCGCTCCCGGAGCTGGACTGACAAGACCTCCGCCCGCAGCCGTTCGAGAAGTCGGAGGACGAGACGTTCCTCAACCGCGAGCAGCTCGAGGTGTACTGTGCGCCGCGCAATGCCGCTTCACAAGCGCGTGACTGACGACCATTCGCTCGCAGACGAGC
The DNA here is from genome assembly GCA_019926025.1 of Rhodotorula kratochvilovae. NCBI lineage: Eukaryota > Fungi > Basidiomycota > Microbotryomycetes > Sporidiobolales > Sporidiobolaceae > Rhodotorula > Rhodotorula kratochvilovae. The sequence continues at coordinate 572,082 of JAHSUG010000014.1, forward strand.
GGACGACGACGGGCAAGTTCTACGGCGACTACATCCTCTCAAGCGAGTTCGACTCGCTCATCCGCCAGATGGTCGACCCCTCGGTGCAGCTGCGCATGCAGAGCTGCACGACCGCTCTGCGGCACCGCTTCTTCGCGCAGTCGCCGCCGTCATCTGCCCGCTCGCCCGGCACGCCCTCGAGCTACAGCACGCCCTCGCGCACCGGCGTCGGCCACTCCCGCGTCCAGACGCCCGTGTCGACGACCTCCAGCGCGCAGAAGAAGCCCAAGCACGCCTCGCCGCGCAAGATGCCCAAGCACGATCCCAAAGCGTTCGCCATCTTCCAGGACCCGGGCGCGCCGAGCCCCGCGCAGACGGCAGGCTCCATCTCGCCGTTCTCGCCGCGCCCGCTCGCGCTCGCGAACCGCGCGAGCACGTCCCGCTCGCCCGCGCCGGAGACGCCGCCGTCGAAGACTACCGCGCCGCCCGCACCCGCGCCGGTCCAGCCGCCGCAAACGCTCGCAGGAGCGTCAAGTCGCCTCCGCCGCCGTCGCGCATCCCCGTCCGCAGGGATGACCTCGCCTCCCCGACGCGCCCGCGCGGCACTCCCGCGGGGCACAAGCGGTTCGTCTCGAGCCCGCTGACGAGCCCGATCCGGCACGGCGCGGTGGGAGGCAGGCCGCACGTCGTTTCGCAGCCGCTCTGTCGGGCTTCAAGGTCGTCGAGCCGGCCGAGGACGAGAACAAGCCGCACGCCGCCGCCGCCGTGGCTGGACCGCCCGCGCGCTCCGCCTCGCTCAAGTCCATCAAGCGCAAGCCGCCGCCCGCGTTCTCGGAGCTCGACTACGTCCCCGCGCTGCCGAAGAGTCCCGGCGTTGTCGGGGAGGACGCCGAGGTGCTCGCTGGGAACTTGACGGGGCCGACTGCGGGCGAGGGGAGGGAGGGGAGCTCGAGCGAGGAGGGGCCGTCGGGTGCGTCCCTGAACCCTACACGCTCCGGCGGAGACTGACGAGATGAGGCGCCCACAGCGCCGGTCACGCCGACGGACGAGTCGGCCATGTTCACCTCGCGCTCGTACACCATCGAGATCGGCAAGGCCAAGCTCGTCGACGACGGCCGTGCTGCGCCCTCTTCCGTAACCCGATCAAGAGAGAAAAGCTGACGGAGCCCGCGCGTCCAGACTCGCCCATCCTCTCGTCCGAGTTGCCGCGCCTTCGCAAGTCGTCCAAGGCGATCGCTTCCAGTGCGTTTCCTTTCGCCTTCCTTCGTCGAGGGTATCGCTCACGAGCTCCTTGACAGCCCTCCGCAAGCTCTCGGTCAAGCATGTCCGCCGCGCGCCGTCCGCGATGTCGTTCGCCGGGCTCAAGCAGTCCCTTTCGGGCCGCCGCCGGTCCTCGCTCACCGACTCGACGTACGATATCGTCGAGGCGGAGAAGCTCGACGACCGCAGTGCGTCTTCCCCTCGATATGGTCGCGCGAATGCGAAACCAACGTCATCGCGTGCGCAGACGCGGTCACGCTCCCGCTCAACCTGCGGACGAAGACGAGCAAGAGCGCCCCGTCCGAGCGGTACGTCCTTTTGCGCTCGCTTTTCGCAGCGATTGCTAACGCCCTCGCCAACAGGGCCCGCCTCGCGTCCTTCTCGCGCCGCATGCAGGGCGTCCTCGACGCTCGCAAGACCGTCGACCCGTTCATGATCAGCCCGACGTCGCCGCTGTCCGCGTCGTTCTCGCCGAGTGAGAGTTCCTCGACAACGTCTCCGCTTCGCTCCCAGCCGCTGCAGCCCAGTACGTCGCCCGCTCCCGCCTCCATGGTTCCAGAGGCTGACTTTCCCCCTCCCGTCGCAGCCGTCCTCGAGCCTTTCAGCTTCAACAGCACGTCGTCGCTCTCGTCCTCCTCGCCCGTCTCGACGACGTCGCCGTCGAAGGCGATCAAGATCTCACCGCCGCAGCGCAAGTCGTCCCTGCGCGCCAAGTCGCTGGCCGACAGCCTCTCGTCCCTCGGTGCGTCCCCTTGTCGCTCTTCGCAATATGTCTGACTTCTCACGCTATACGAGATGCAGCTTCGCCTCTCTCTTCGCCGAGCATCTCGCAGAGCGAGTTTAAGCCCGGCCACCGCCGCATTCCAACCGTGCGTCCTTTCTCGCTAAGACTTCCGTGCAGCGCCGACCCGTATCCTTTCGCAGGCCATTCGCAACGTTCCCTCCGTCGTCCTGCACGAGTCGGCCGACGACGCCGACTTTTCCGAGTCGGATTACTCGCGGGCCGACACGCCCGCGTTTGAGCGCGTCGCGAGCCCCCCGCCGCCGCCGAGGGTCGTCGAGCCGTCGCGGCAGCTTCCGACCTGTGCGATCACTCCCTTCCGCCGTGCTGGACCGTTCACTGACCCGCTCGTCCGCAGGGGTCCCGGAGGACCTCTCCTCCGACGAGGGTTCGGATGCCGACGTCGACGAGCCGACCATCAAGCTCACGGGCTCGCCCTCGCGTATCAAGCGCAAGCCGAGCCGCACGGCGTCCATCCGCACGGCAACCAAGGTCTCGCTCACGCAGACCTTCCAGCCGTCCTCGACGCGCTCCGCCCCGCTCGCGCAGGCCTCGCCCTCACGCCCCGCCCTCCTCCGCAACGGCACTTCCGAATCCGTCTCGGGCGTCGCCACCGTAGCGGGCAGCAGCAGCGGCGCGGCGAGCGCGTCCCGCCCGGCCGCGCCCTCGCTGTCGGCGCTCCCGTTCACGAACCTGCACCTGCGCTCCGACTCGCAGTCGACGTTCACCACGCTGAGCAGCGCGGCGTCGGGTACGGGCCGTGGCCCCGCCAAGGGCTGCACAAGCGCTCGCGGTCGGTGCTGTCGTTCTTCTCGCTCATGGGCGGTGGCGGCGGGCATTCCGACGGGAAGGAGGGCCCGCGGCCAAGCTCGCGTGCGAGCAACCTCTCGAGCCTGGCGTGGAGCACCACGAGCCGCGTCCAGGGCGAGACGGTGGAGGAGGAGGCGGACGGGCGGAAGAAGAAGAAGGGGGGGCGGCTCCGGAAGGCCATGAGCAGGGTGTTCCGCTAGATCGCTTTCTCTCCACGTTCACTATCACGACCACACTCGCTGTACACGACCTCAAAAGGACTGCACCCCCTGTCGATTCGCCTTCATCTGTTCTCGGGTCGCGCAGTGCGCACCCTCCTTCCCATTCTCCTCCTCCATCTGTTCCTCCTTCGCATCGAAACCCCACCAGACACGCTCTACGCATCCCCCCTTCCTGTTTGAACCTTTGTCGGACTGCACAGCACGCTCGTTCCCCATCTTGCGCGTCTTCGCTTCGGCTTGACCAGCTTGACCTTTCAAGCTGATCTTTCGCTGGATCTTGTCGACGCTGGACCCTCCATCCACGCGAGCAAGCGCGTGACCCACTATCGGAACCTGCTACACGGAGATGAGCGCCGTTCACGCGCCGCCGACCGGGGCCGCCTGCTGACCTTCCTAAGGTCTCCCGCGCCTTAGGCACCTCAGCGGATATACCTCAAAGACCCCCGGCACGGAGGACGGTATTGCTGAGCCGACCCCGACGTTCTCGACCTGCTTCGTGAGTTTCGAGTCCGGCATCGCAAGGAGGAGCACTTCTGACCTCCCTCTCTCTGCTGCAGGGCGCCCCCTTCATCGTCCTTCACCCTTCGCGCTACGCCTCAATGCTGCCAAGGCCCGGCCGCGCGGCATCCCCAACGACGGCTCGTCAACACCAGGTGCGTCCGCCGCCCCCGTCTTCGTCGCCCCCGCTGACCTCCCCTCTCCTTCCAGCTCTGTCGGCGGTGCGCTGAACGCCGGGAGGCATCGCCCGCTCAGATCCACGCGGGCCAGAATCGACGGGCCCCTCACACTGGAAGCACCCTGGAGCAGAATGGAGCGTATCAGGCGACCGTCGAGCAGCTCGCCGTATGTCTCCCTTTTCCCTCCTGCTTCCGCACGCGCTCATGCGCCTCCGCAAAGGGTCCCTTCTTGAAATACACTCACACGCTACTCGGACCGGTGCGCACTGGAGGTTTTCGCCGCCAGCCCGCAGGTACGAGCGAGCTGCTCTCGTTCGTGTCGCTCCTGCCCCCCAGCCTGCCTGTTCTCCAACGCGCGCTTGGACCCACCGCTGTCAGACTTTGCGCTTCCGTCGCCCTCCGCGCCGTACTGCCTCTGTGTCTTGATTGAAGGCTTGTGCTGTTCTGCACTCCAGTCGCGCGCTGCCAGATCCAGGGCGAGCAGGGAGGCAGCTCGTCCCTTTAACGTCGCGCACGCAGTCCTTCTGCTGGGGTCGACCCTGCACAGCGCACGGGCAGAGTGTTCCGTGAGAGACGCGAGGAAAGGCACTCTGCGCCGCCCGCTCGACCTTCCCAAACCGCGCCCGCCCTCCTCCCGCCAACGAGAGCGCCGCTCGATTTTCTCCCCGTGCACACTCAAGACAGCGCACAGCACGACGCAGCGGCGCTCTACTAGCCGGCGCAGGGTGGAAGCAAATCAGTCTCCGTTCCAGCTCCATGTCCGTGGTGCGTCCGTCCAGTCCATCCAGCGCGAAGCATCGACAGCGAGAAGAGAGCGAGAGGGAGGGGACAGGGAGGGAGGGGAAGGACGAGGGGCAAAAAGGTAGACACGAGCGGGAGGTCGAAACAAGGGGGTATGCATGAAAGGACGAATGGGTCGATTGGGGACGCAAGGAGGCGCGATGCGAAGGGCGAAGAGTACAGGACGGCGGGAGCGCGCGTGGTAGAGTGGGTATGCGGGTATGTGCGCGGGGGGAGGGGTGGATCTAGCGTGGAGAAGGACGGGCGAGGAGGGCGTTACGCGTCCTCGGTCGCGGCGTTCTGGCGCGCCCAGTTGCGCGCGAAGATCGACGCCTTGAGGAACTCTGTGCACGGTACGTGAATCAGCGGGGGGAGAGCAGGAGGGGAGAGGGAGAGGGGTCGCACTCTTCGCCGAGTACTTCTTGAAGACGAAGCGCTCCTCGAAGCCCGGCTGCGAGAGTTCTCGAGGAGGAAGCCGGCGGGGACGAGCAGCTGCGCCTCGGTGTAGTTCGAGTAGAAGATGAACGCGTCGTTCTGCACACAGCCCGGCGAGGTCAGTCGCGAAGAGGAGGGGCGGGAGAGCGCGCGGGACGCACCCAGTCGCCTCCGAGCATGCGGCGCGAGAGGTACATGCCGACGGCGGCGATCATCGACGGCTTGGCGCGGAGGAAGCGGTGGTCGAGGAGGGTGACCTCCATGAGGAACTTGGAGAGCGTGCGCGTCTGGATGTCGTAGTCGTCGGCCTTGGAGATACGGCGGACCCACGAGTACGGGGTGCAGTACGACGAGACGTTGAACTCGAGGCTCTGGAGGATGATGCGCTCGCCCTTGAGGATCTCCTCGCGCGAGTAGCCGCCCTCGGTCATGAAGACGAACTCCTCGACCGACGGCGCCATGATCTCCTCGTACTTGGCCGCAACGAACATGGCCGTGACGCCGACGAGCTGGAACTTGATGAGCGACACGACGCGGTTTGACAGGAAGCGATCGATGATGTTGATGGCGATCCACAGCGTCTCGGGCAGCATGTGGTACCGCAGGTGCACCTGCAGCAGCCAGTCGATGAGCGTCGTCCGCATGGACCTGCGGAGGAACGCCATAAAGGAGCACGAGGCGTCAGCAAGCCGTCTTCTGGATTCGACTCGAAGGAGAAGCGCCCCGACGCACCACTCGATCTCGGTCTGGTGGTCCATGTAGCGCGGATTCGGCATCGACGCGTCCTGCGCGAGACAAGACACAGCGTCAGTTGGATTTACCCGAGGAAGGGCCGCGAAACAGCTAGAGAGCCTCTACGCGCCCCTGCCAGGACGGCGGAGCAAGACGCACCTCGAGCTCGCTCATGTACTTGAAGATCTCGTCGCTGTACTCGGCGACCATCGAGATGTCCCACCAGTCGACCTCCTCCTTGAACTCCCTCCGCAGGATCTCGATCACGCGCTCGCTCTCCTCGGCCTCGTCCGGGTCGCACAGCGCGAGGAGCCAGTCGTCCGGGTCGAGCTCCATCGCCGCTGCGCCCTCTGCGCCGTCGCCCGCGTCGGCAGCAAGCACGCGGACCTTGTCCTCGTGCGCCGCCGCGCCATGCGGGTGCGCGTGCCCCCCGCCGAACGCCGCAGCAGGCTCGTCGTCGGCGCCGTCGTCATCGTCAAAGCGCTCGACCTCGTGCGCGCGCTTGACGCCGTGGTGCGCATGCGCGTGGTCAACCGCCATCTCGTCGTCCCACTCGGCCGTCGCGATCCCGAGCCCCGCGACGGGAACTGCGCCGTGCTCGCCCTCGCGGGCGGGAGCGCGTGCGCTGACGGGCCGGCGTACGCGCCGTCCCACTCGCCCTGCTGGATCTTAGGCGCAGCGGGCGCGACCGCCGCAGGCTGTGCCGGCGCGCGGGACGAGCCCGCAGCGGCGGGGACGCGCGCAGGGCGGTTCGCCCGCGCGGCCGGAGCGGCGGCAGCGCCGCGCGCACCGCCCGTGCCGATCGTGAGGCGGCCGATGCCTGTGCCCGTGGAGGACGGCGGCTGCGGCGCTGCGGCGGTGGTCGAAACGCCCGACTGGGCGGACGCAGTGCGCGAGCGGGTTGTCGGCTTGGCCGGAAGCTCCTTCGCTGACCGGTCGACGTGGACCTGCGAGCGTACCGGTATCGTCAGCGAGAAGCTCCGGCACCTCAGGGCGAGCAGCGAGATGGTAACAGGTCGTGCGCGCCGGACGAGCGGGACGACCTGACCGTGACGAGGGAAAGTGACGCACCCTGAGCGCAGCCCCCTGTGCGTTGCTCACGTCGCCGAACGCCCTCCGTGCAGGCTGCGTGCCCGTCTGCGTCTGGAGCGCCGCTTTGCCCGCGGGGGCGACGACCTGCTTGCCGGCGAGGACGGCCTTGCCCGGCGCGGCGACGGCGGCGGAAGCGGCGCGCGGGACGCCCAACGCGGCGGGGGCGTTCTCGTCCTGGCCGAGACGGACGGGGGCGCGCGAGGCGCGGCGCGGGCGCGTGAGCTGTGGTGGGTGCATGCGGGGAGGGATGAGTGAACAAGGGGAGAGGGAGGAGGCGAGTCAGTCAGGGCGTCGCGGCGGTTTCTACGCACGCGGCACGCTCGGAGCGGACAGTCTGGCGCTGCTGGACTGAGCGCAGAGCTGCCTGCGCGGCGTGGAAGGGCGAGGAGCAGGGTGTAGAAAGTCGACGGACCTTTGCCTGCGGAGCGGCGGACGACATGGCTCTTGCGGGTGCTGAAGCGCGGGAGGTGGTCCTAGCGGGTGATGGTACGCTGTGCGCTCAAGCGCGTGGTCCCTCGAGCGGAAGGAGGCGGGAGGAGCTGGATGCGGCGACGAGAGGCGGAGGGCAAACAACGCGGGCGCGGCGGCGACGGGGCGGGCGGGGAGGGTCGAGGCGGGCACAGGCAGGGAGACGAGGGTGTACTCGCGGCCCTTGACGCTGCAAGCTCGACTCGGCGCGCGACGGACGGAGAGGGAGGACGACGACCGCGAGGCCAAACAGCCGTCACCACGCAAACTCTACAAACACGCTCTGGAAGGGCTGACACGTCGTACAGGCACTCAGTAGACTGTAAACAGGGCAGACCAGCTGCACCTCAGGCAAACAGAGGTTGTCGAGGTGACCTTCTTCTCCTCGCGCGCGCGCGCACACACTTCCGCTCAAACATGCCCCAGCAGACCCTCTTCTGCGCGGAGTCTCCTCGCTTTGCAAAGCTTGTACCGTGTAGTCGCATTGGCCGCAGAGTGTCTACGCCACATCCTCCACTTCTATGTACCTCGTCCCGCCTCCGACCGTCTCCCTTTCAGGATGTCCTTCCGACCGCGCCGTCGACAGCATCCAAGCCCCACCTCTGCACCGCGCTCTACTAACCCCCGCGCTCCTCGGGACGAAACTGCCGCGCGAGTACGTGGAAGTGCGCCAGCCCGGGGACGCTCTGCAGCGCGGGCGGGTTGGCGAACCTGCGTCGTCGTGCGAGAGAGGGAGGGAAGGGTGTCAGTTCGCCTCGGACCTGCGCAGGCGTCGTGCGCTAGCTCGGCGAGCGAGCGAGCGACAACGGCCACGATCGAAGCGGAACCGAACGCACCACGCCGTCTCCCACCCGTCCTCGACCCTCCACCTGCGCTCCACAAACGCCCTGATCTCCCTCTCCGGGCCGCTCCTCTTTCTCCCTCCCCGCCCCGCCCGCACCCGCCCCTCTCCGCGCGCGCCACCGCCCCTCCGCTGCGCCGGTGAGCCCGCCAAGCCCGCGCGCCGAGACGTGGTCCCAGTCCCTTCGTCGGGGCGACCAGCGCGGCGTCGAGCGCGCCTGCGGACGGGTGCGAGGCGAGCGGGTTGCGGTGGGAGGGCCCGGAGGGGGTGCTGGTCCCGCTTGCGGGCAAGGAGGAAGGCGCGAGGTGAGAGGGGAGGTGAGGCGCGGTGCGTGGAGGAGTGCACAGGAGAGGGTGGAAGAGCGGGAGGTCGACCCAGACGACGTAGTGCCTGCATGTGAGCGAGGTAAGCAGTGTTACACTGGCGGAGGAAACGAGACGGAGGGAGGGGCACGCGAGCGCACCGGACGTCCTTCGGGTGCGCATAAGGCCAGTCATTCCTCCTCACGTTTGTCACGTCGTCCCGCTCCCAGTACTCCTTCTTGCGCTGCCCGCCAACCTCGTCGGGCGCGGGCGCCGCCCACCCGAGCTGCTGGCGGAGGTACGCCTCGCTCGAGCCGTGCGTTGACCGGATCAGGGGGTTAAAGGATCCGACGTAGAGCGCTTCGAGGGTGGGTGGCGGTGGAGACGGGCCAGGTCACTGGGCACGGGCGGGTAGGGTCAGCTCGAGGCGGGTGAAAGAGGGACGAGGAGAAGGACGCACACCTCTGCGATGATGTCGCACAGCTCGTCCCAGGTGTACATCGGCGGGAGCTCCTCTGCGAGTTCGGTGGCGCGCGTGAGGATGTCCTGAATCTGCGTGTTGGCGTCTTTGGGTGGTGAGGGCATGTGGAGCGAGGTGGGGAGATGACGGCGCTGATGAGGACGGGGAGGAGCGGCGGCGGCGCGAGAGCGTGCGCCGGGGCGTGGACAGCTTCAGCAGCTCTTCAGAACCAGATCTAGCAAGCCAGCAGTCTAGCAGAGCGTGTTGCGCCGGGCTGAACTGGCTCAACGCCGACGTTCGCCAGCACCGCTGGCGGCGGGCGCCCTCCTCCGCCTCCTCACGCTGCACGCGCGGACGGAGCTGCACAGCCCCCTTCCATCAGTGCCTACGGCAACGACCCACTTCCGTCCGGCCCCAGCGCTCCCGCGACACCCCCTCCTCCTCCTCCTGCTCCTTCCGAGTCGGCCCCATCGCCGCACCTTCCACTTTCCTCTCGCACGGCGCGACCCCCGAGCTGCGCGCGCGAAGAGGGCACCGCGGATCCTCCTCGTCATGCTTCTTCGCGACCGGCCGAGGGCGTTGCTGTATGTTCGCCGTCGGAATGCAGTGCGCAGCGTGTGCTTCTGCGACGAGCACTGCAGCTGGAGGACCCCAGCGCGAGAGGAGCGGACAACCGACTGTCGCCAGCTCCTCGACTTGCAAGCGGACGTCCGGCGCGCCAGGAGGAGCAGGCGGACGGCTCGCAGGAAGGAGGGCGGGCTCGCGGGAAGAGCGGCTGGCGATGAACGCCGTCAGACCTTCCCCGGCTGCGTGCGGAGTGTCTCTCTAGGGGTCCGACGGCAGGCAGCGGGAGCAAGAGGTCGCCGTTGCAGCGTCGAGGGGCCAGCAGGAGAGGAGCAGGGAGCGCAGAGGAGGGGGCAGAGCGGAAAAGAACAGGGGTTGTGGAATGCGAGCGCCCGTTCCGAGTTGTGATCCGGACCAGACGCGATCGAGGAGCGGCGCGGAGCAAGGCGCAGCAGGAGGGACTCCCCTCTTTCCCTCATCCCCGAGCGCTTCCCTCTGTCCCTTCGCCCGCGACCACCGTGCAGGCATGGCCCTCCACCACCCGCAGCCCCGCTCGCCCGCCGCCTTCACCTTCCCCTCGTCCTCGTCGCGCGCCTCGTCGTCCGGACGCGACTCGCACCGCCAACCGCCGTCCCTCGCCGCCGCGTTCGACTACCCCGTACGGGCCGACTCGCTCGCGCACCAGGCCACTCACGCGCCGCAGGCCAGCACATCGTCCACCGCGTCGGGCTCATCGCGGTCACGCTCCGGCTCGTCCGCTCGCGACGGCGACGGCTACTCGACGACGCGCTCGGCCGCGTCGAGTACGTACACGGCGTTCACGAGCGACTCGTACGGCTACGACGACGCGTGCGACGACGGCTACTCCGACGCGGGGAGCGTCCTCGACGACCTCTACCGCGACTTTGCCTCGTCGCCGCCGTCGCGCCCGCCGACACGCGACTCGCCCCCGCGCTTCCACAAGCACAGCACCAGCACCGACTCGACGATGCAGCTGCGCGAGCGCACCCGTTACCGCTCGTCCGCGTCGCTGATGCCCGCCGCCGCCGGAGGGGCGCCCCACCACCACCTCGCCGGCGCGTTCGGCGGTCTCTCCCTCGCGCCCAGGTCCTCCGCACAGGCCGCGCCCGACTCGCACATGGCGCTCCTCGCCGCCCTCGCCGCGACGTCGTCGACCCTCGACCGGTGCTTCTGCGGCGGCGAGCCCGAGGAGGACTCGATCTACTGCTCGCGGGCGTGCGCGCAGGCCGACGCGCTCAACGCACTCTGCGGGGCGAGCTCGAGCGCCGAGGACGCCGCGAGCAGCTCGGATGCGGCGAGCCTCCGCAGCGGGTCGAGCGGCGGCAGCGGCAGCGGCGGGACCGACTCGCACTACCGCCGCGTCGAGCGCGAGGAGACGCGCCGCGCGAAGGAGCGCGAGCGCGCGCTGCGCCGCGAGGAGAAGGAGCGCAAGGCGCGCGCGGCAGAGCGCGAGCGCGCAGAGGCTGACGGCGCGCGGTCGCTCTGGCGCAGCGAGGGGGACGTCGGCGCTGCGCGCAGGCCGTCGCAGGAGCGCATCGCGCCCCCGCCACGGACGTCGTCGCGCCGCACGCCGTCGCTCTCGTCGTCGATCTCGTCGCTCGCGTCCTCCGCCGCGCCGTCGCCCATCTCGCCCTCCTTCCCCCCTCACTCCTCCGGCGCCTCCTCGCCCTTCATCGTCGAGCCGACGCCCGCCTCTCTCCTTCCGGACCACGTGCACGCGCACGCGCTCAACGCCGTAGCAGAGGAGCGCGCGCCCTCCCCGCTTCTGCGCCCTTGCACGCCCAACCCGCGGCTGCACCCCGCCCACAGCGGCGCGGGCGGCGCGCTCGACGCAGGCGACATCTACGCGTCGTACCTGCTCGCCACGCCCCAAGCGGGCGACAAGCTCCGCACGCCGACGCAGCACCCCTCCGGCGGCGGCCCGGACGCGTGCAACTCGACCCCGCGTGCGGCGTTCCCGCACACGCCCGGCGGCGAGGACGACGACGACGACGACGAGAGCCCGACGCAGCGCGGCAGCGGCGCGGCGGCGGGCGTCGGGTTGAGGATGCTCGAGCTGTGTGGGTCGGACGACGAGGGCGGAGACGAGGTCGCCCCGCTGAGGGGCGGGGGGCACCGCCGCGCGGCGCCGCTCGGAGGGGGGCACACGAAGGGGAAGCTCTCGTTTGACGATGTCGTCGGGATCCTCAGTGCGTAGAGGCGTGTAGCGATCGTTGTGTGGTTAGGTTCCTTCTCCTTCTCTCCTCGTTGTTGGACATTCCTGTCGGATTAGACGCGCATTCTCCTGCAGTGGTCTCCCTCGCATTGTTGCATTCTGTAGCAGCTGTTCATCCTGTTCCTCCTGTGCGGCCGAGCGAGAGACCAGCGCGCGCAGGTTGACCTTCCCAACCTCGTCGAGGAGGAGTAGCCGGCGACTCGACGCGTTTCTCGCGCTGAGCGTCCGCACAGGTGATACCGAGCGTACACTGCACACATCGCGCCTGCGTTCGACCCGGAAAACGCGTTGCGCCGACTTCCCCTCGCTCCGTCGTGTCGCTGCTCCTCCTCGTCCTCTACCCGTCACGGGCTCGGAGCGCTCCGCTCCGCCAAGTCGCACCCGCTCCCATCCTGCGCAGAGGAACCCGCTCCGCCCCGCCCGCGGACCAAACAACCCGCCCCGCCCGTCGCGTCGCGCTCATGCGAGGCAGCATTCCAAGCGGGAGCGTCAGCGGGGGCGCGATCCCGAGCCTGACTTCGTCCTTCTTCGCGTCGGCAGCGGGGCAGCCAGCGGGGCCTGGCGGCGAGTGCGCGTGGGAACAGTGTGAAGATGGGCGTCGCCAGCGGGCCTGAGGAGGAAAAGGAGGAGAGGACGATGAGCAGGAGCGCTGGATCGTCGACCGCGGGCAGAGCAAGAGCACTGCACTCAGGAGTCAATTCTGCGCGTGCTCTGCGGGGAGAGCTCTGGGGTCGGGGCGAAAATAGCGGGACGAGGAAGCGCGGGACGGAGGTTGCGCGTGCGAGCTGTAAGTGACTCTGCAGTCCGCGCTGCGAGGCCGTGTCGACGGTGTCGACGACGAGGTGACGCGCAAGGGACGGAGAAGGACGAAAGAAGCATGGGAGCGACGAGGAACGGCGGGGATAGACGCGAGGGACGGCGGGATCGACGACTTCGACGCGAGAGGGACGCCCGGCCGAGCGGGGCGGCCGTCCTTGGCGGAGTTGGAGCCTCGGAAGACGAGAGGCGGGCTCTGAACGCGGTCGGTGGCTGCATGCCTCGCTCCGAGCGAGGAGAGCCGGGTCGTCCCTCCTCCTCGTCCAGTCCAGCTTGTTTGCACCTGCGCTGTGAGCGAGCGCACTGCTGCACTCGCACACGCCGCTGCCCCTGCACCCTCTTCATCCGCGTGCGCCGGTCTCCCCGCACCGCCGCCATCCTCGATCGGTTCGCCTCGACGCAGCAAGACGCGTTTCCTGCCCATCCGCGCCCGCTGGTGCGTGTCCTGCTCGTCGCACGCGTCTGAGCACAGATTGACGGGGTACACGCGCGCAGATTCACCCAAACGCGTCGCCTCCGCCCGCGCGAGCATCCTCCCGCGCCGAGGCACCCCCAAAGCTTTCCTCGACGCCGTCAGTCCGCAGCGGGACGAGCACCGAGCTTTTCCCGCCGCCTGCACCGTCCTCGCCGCTAGCAATGGAGCCTGCGTCGCCCCCGCCGCGCACGCTGCCGTCTCCGCGCGGCTCGCCCACCGCCAACCGCATCGCCCTCGGCCGCCCCGTCCCGCTCCCCTCAACCTCGCCATGCAGCTCGAGGGCAGCACCGCTGCACACTCCGCCAAGAGCAGCGCCAGCCTCGACTTTGACTCGCCCCCGCCGACTGCCGCGGACGAGCTCGCCAGCCCGTCCGTACCCGCCGACTCGCCGACCACCCCGGATCCCGCAGCGGGAGCGATCCTGAGCGAGGGCGCGCAGGAGCTGGAGGAAGTTGCGCAGGAGGAGGAGGAGAAGGCCGGACCGTCGATGGTGGTGCAGGAGGGCGCAGCCGCGCCGGCAGGGGCTCCCGAACCCTCCTCTTCCTCCTCTCCTCTCCCTGCGCACCGCTTGACCTCGTCCTTCTCGACCGTCGCGCCCCCTACGCGACCCGCGCGCGTCCAGCAAGCTCCCCGCCTCCGCCTCGACCACTTCGCTCGGCGCGCGAACCGTCCTCGGGTACACCTCGTCGACCCGCAGGGCGGCCTCGCCGTTCCGCAGCGGTAGCGGAGCGTCGACAGCGCCGCCCCTCACGCCCGCGAGCGCGAGTGCGGCGAGCGGCATGGCGAGCAGCTCGCGCTTCCTCCTCACCGTCGTCCCGCCGGGGCACCTCCCGCATGACCCGCCGCACCCGCGGACGAACCCGCAGTGCTCGGGATACGGCCCGCCAGAGCACTTCCGGTGCGTAGTCTTCCGTCTGGAAGCGTGCGCAGGACAAATCTGACCAGCATGACCCACACAGGCGCGGCACTCTCGTCCCCCTCTACCCGACGCTCTCCTCCCAGCTCGCCGCAATCGCGCGCGAGTACGGCCTGCCCTCGACCGGCGGTCTCGTCCTATACCTCCTCTCGACGACGAACCCGGCGACGCAGCAGCCCTTCCCGCATGCGGCAGGCTTCGCAGGCGAGGGCGGCCCGCGCATCAGCGACGGAGCGTGGAACCTGCTCTGGTCGCAGCTCATTGCCGAGGAGGAGGCCGAGCGCGAGATGCTCGCGTACCAGCAGCACCAGCGCGAGCACGAGCTCCTCGACTCGGAGGACGAGTCCGACGACGAGGACTACCACCCGCCGCCGGTCCCGCCCATCCCCTCGGAGCACGCCCGCGCCGCCAGCGCCAGGTCTCGGAGGACGCGGCGCTCTTCTCCGACGAGCAGGAGCGCGTGAGCCAGTCGAGCGACGCGGGCGCAAGCGGCGACGGGTCTGTCTACTCGGCGCTGGCGGGCGCGCCGGGCGTTCCTGCGGCGGACGGTAAGGCGCCGCCGCCAACGCACCGCGCATCGGCGATCGCGCGCGCCGGGCTTGGCCGCGGCCCGCCCCCCTCGGCGCTCTCCTCGCCTGCCGCAGGCGCGAAGCGCTTCACCTCTCTCCCTGCGGCCCCGCCTCGCGCGCCACTCTTCGCGCCACTCGCTCCGCTCCGTCTCGCAGCGCGTCGGCGCACCGCGCTTCCGGCTACGGCTACCCCGTGCCGCCGACCTCGGCGCGTGCGACGTCGTACGGCTCGTCCCGCCTCGGCGGCAGCGGCGGGCCGGGCTCGCTCTTTGCGCCGTCGCTCGCCGGCAGCCAGGCGCCGTCGCTCCTCCCTGGGTACGGCGCCGCTGTCGTCGTCGGCAAGGTCGAGTTCGACATCCACGCTGCGAGCCGCCAAGGCAAGTGGTACGAGGGCTGGCTTCGAGCGCCGCCGCCCAGCCCGCGACGCAGCCGCACTCGGTTGAGGGCAGCGGGACGAGCGGTGTCTCCACACCCGCGGCGCCGACGCCCGTCCCCGCACCCACTGGCGAGCAGCAGCAGCCATGGCAGGAGCTGCACCTGCCGAGCCTCCTCGCTGCCGAAGCGGCCGCCAAGACGCCGCAGCAGCCGTCCTCGGGGCCGGTGCCGCGCGGGCTCGGCATCGACGCGGACGAGCAGCCGCACGCCGACGAGCTCGCGACGCCATACGCGCACCCGCGCGAGCTCGCGGACGTGACGGACGCTCCCGCGCGCGAGACGCTCGCGTCGGCGGCGCTGTCGAGCGTTGCGCTCGCGGCGGCGGCGGGGCACAGCTCGGCGGAGAACCCGCCGAGCGAAGAGGCCGCTGTCGATGAGACGGCGTTCCCGCTTGAGGCGGAGCGGACGCCCGTAGCGGAGGCGATCGAGCTGAGCCCTGCCGCGCAGGACGAGGACGAACAGCACGAGGCGGACTCGTCCATCGTCGACAAGCTCGCCTCGCCCGACGTCGCCGAGGACGAGCGCGTCGACGCCCTCCACCCCATCGACGCGTCCTTCGGCTCTCCCCCGCCGCTTTCGCGCGCGCCGAGCTCGCTCCCCTCGCGCCCCGTGTCGAACGCCTCGACGCTCGCGCACGAGGGCAGCTCGGCGAGCGAGCGTGGGACGGACGACACGCCGCTCATGGACGGCGAGGGTGCCGCCGAGGCAGGCTATGCGCCGCTTGCGGATGAGGAGGACGAGGCCAAGCCCGCCGAGTATGCCTCGAGCGTGGCGGGGTCGGACGACTCGCGCTATGGCCGGCCGACGGAGGAGGACGTCGAGGTGCAGCAGGAGGAGGAGGTCCAGCCCGCGCAGCTCGGCGCCGACCCCTCGCTGATGTCTTCCAGTCGGACGAGGCGACATGGCAGGACCTCGCCGCGGACGACTCGCAGCCACGCCTCGAGGAGCGCGACATGCTCGAGACCACCGGGCTGGGCATCACGGGCACGCGCAATGTCGCTGAGCTCGAGGCGTCTGCGGCACCGGTTGTGCTCGAGCGCCGCGCGGAGGACGAGACGCTCGACGAGCGGGGCCTCCCGCCGCCGCAGGACGACGTCCGCGATGTCATGGCCATGCTCAGCACGACGCCGACGACCGCAACGCACCCAACCAACCTCGCATCGCCGATCCGGCTCGGCTCTTCCGCCATTGCTGCGAGCGAGACGGGCGTCTTCCCGCCTTCGCCGAGGGA
This sequence comes from Rhodotorula kratochvilovae, assembly GCA_019926025.1. Taxonomy (NCBI): domain Eukaryota; kingdom Fungi; phylum Basidiomycota; class Microbotryomycetes; order Sporidiobolales; family Sporidiobolaceae; genus Rhodotorula; species Rhodotorula kratochvilovae. Next base: position 588,162 of record JAHSUG010000014.1, read on the forward strand.
GGTCGTCGACCGCGCCGAGCCCGAGGGCGCCGAGGAGCGCACGTCGCCGTTCCTCCCGTCGCACTCGACGCACACCTCAATCAGCACGGTCAACTTCACTGTCCGGCCGCCGTCGACCATCGCGTCCATGTCGCCCGAGTTCGTTGCGACGCGCAAGCAGCGCCAGGGGTGGACCAACGTCCCGCCCGTCATCGACCCCTCCCTCTCGGCCTCGTCGTCGCTCTCGTCCATCGCGCCCCTCGCGAGCGACAGCGCCCGCTCGTCCGCCTCGGCCGGGTTGATGGAGAACCTCGACGACCTCGAGCGCGCGCTCGCCGAGCTCTCGCCCCGCGCGAGCGCGAGGTCCCGCATGGCCAGCTCGCCGGCGACGATCCTCGAGGAGGCGACCGAGGCGCCTGCGCCCGATTTCGCCGCCGAGGAGGCTGTCGCAGCGCACCCGCCGCGGACGTCGTCGCGCGAGCAGTCCGAGGAGGGCGAGGTCACCGCCTCTGCCGCGCCCGTCCCGCCGCCTTCGCTCCTCGCGAGCAGGCCGACGTTCCGCTACCGCACGCTCGGGTCGATCTCCGGCGCAGCAGGCGAGACGTTCGCCCAGGCGCAGGAGCCGGGCGAGCTCGCCTTCTCTCCGCCGCCGTCGTCGTCCGAGCTCGCCCCGCCCTCGCCCGCCGCCGAGGCGGTGCGCATCCCGCGCAGCTCGTCGCTGCACAAGCCCGAGGGCCGCGTCGCACCGCAAGCGCACCTCGTCGCGCTCCCGCCGTCGCCACTGCCCGGTAGCATCGCGGCGTTCGCGCCCTCGCCCGACACGCTCGAGGAGCCGCTCCCACCGCTTCCGTCTGCCAGCCCGTCGTGGCCCGCCGCCCCGCCCCTCCCGCCGTCGCCGTCGCTCGTTGCCGACCCCTTCGCCGGGTTCGGCGCAACCGCACCGCAGGCGCCGCCGGTCCTGCCGCTCGCGAAGGCGGAGGACGCCCCCGTGCCGCCGCCGCGGTCGCCCGGCCCGCTGAAGGGCTTCCGCGCAGGCAAGTGGGGCAGCCGGAGCAAGAGCATCGACGCCGGCAAGGCGAACGCTGCCACCACAGCCGCCGCCGACGGGCAGGGCGACTCGGAGCCCGGGAGCAGCGGTGCGAAGAGCCCGCTCGGCGCGTTCTTCGGCAAATTTGGCAAGGGCGACAAGAAGGGCTTCTTCCGCCGCGGCGACTGTGCGTTCGCTCCTCTCGCTCTGCGCCGTACTCCCGCTGACTCTCCTCGCCGCCCGCAGCCAACTCCCCCGAGCCGCCCGTCCCGCCCCTCTCGCCGCGTCCGATGTCGCGCCGGAGCTCCCCGCCCTCCCGCCGCGGCAGGCCTCGCTTGACGTCGGCGCCGAGTCCTTCCTCGCCGGCTTCGGGCGCCCGCGCCGCCCGTCCGTCTCGGCGAGCGAGCACCGCACCGCCGCCGCAGGAGGAGGAGCCGCTCCCGCCGTTCCCGCCAGCGCTTGCCGCCTCGCCGGTGCAGCCCGCGCTGAGCGAGCTCACGCACGCGCAGCAGCGCAACGAGCTCTTCGGCGTCTCCGCGCCGCCCGCGCCCGCGCCCGCCCTTCCCGCGCCCGAGCCGTCGACAGGCCTCTTCTCCGCCGCCGCGCTCGACGCGTTCCCCTCCCCTCCTCCTCCGCGCCTGCCGCCGCGCCTGCACCCGCGCCCGCCCCGGCTGCGATCGACGCAGCGAGCGTCCCCCTGCCCTTCTCCACAGGGCCGGGCAGCGCGCTCTCCTCCCGCGCGCGCCTCCTCTCCCACCTCCCCCTCCTTCTTCCCCCCGGGCACGCCCCGCGCCCCGACCACGCCGCGCTACCCCGCCTCGGCGCCCGTCACCCCCGCGGCATGGGCGCTCGCCGCGACCACCCCGCGGACGGCTGCGGCCGGCGCGAGGAAGGCGCAGCGGTTGAGCGCGGACATCGACCTGCTCCTGAGCCAGATGCACGAGATCGACTTCCTCGACGAGGCGGGCGAGGCGGGCGAGAAGGAGGTGCGCCGCGAGGAGGAGACGGTGCAGCCGCACCCTGAGGAGGAGGAGGAGGTGGAGGTGCACCAGCCGGCGCAGGAGCTCCCGATGCTGGTCGAGCCCGAGGAGGACACCTCGCTCGCGTACGACGGCGGCGAGTTCGGCTCGCCCGTCTCCGCGTCGTCGGCTCCTCTCGCGCTCCCCTCGGCCGGGCTGCTGCCCCCGGCGGAGGGCGCCCGCCCGCTGAGCGAGGATCTGCGCGCGCTCGGTGGGCTGATGACCGGGTTGGGGATGGCGTGCGTCCCTCCTTCTCCCTCCCTCGCTCTCCTCCTCCTCTTTCCGTGTGCTGACGAGAAGAGTGCGCAGCTCCCCGCCCACGAGCCCGGAGCAGGCCCCGCCGACAGCGCTCGCGGCGCTGGCGTAGCGCGCCTTCGCCGCCTCCTCCTCCTTACGATCCCCGCGCGGACGCCGAGTCGTGCTGTCTATACATTGCTCCCTTGATACCCTCCTCCCCTCCCCTCCACTGAGAGAGACTGACCTGACGATTGTAGCGCACCGCGAGATGCGCCTGTCTTGACGTTCCTGATTCCCTGCCTTCCGCCGCCTTCCCAGACGCGAGAGAGAGAGGAGAGAGAGGAGGAGGAGAAGACTATTGCTACACCCGGGAGAGGACGAGACGGCTACCAACGAAGACGAAAAGAGGACGGAGGACGGAGGGAAGACGGCGTGACTAAGGCGGAACCAGGAAGAGGGCGCGGGTATGCTGCTTTTGCGGTGCGGGTGCGGGTGTATGGGGATGCGTGTAGGTCGTGAGGTAGCGTGGCGTAGGAAGGGGTATCTCGAGATAGAGAGAGAGAGAGAGAGAGAGAGTGGGCGTCCATGTCGAGTCGCGTGGTCACAGCAGTGTGCAGCGCTTCCTCCTCCCACCGCCCCCCGGACCGTTCGCGCTCGAACGGCGACTTCGCGGCGATGCTGCGTCCGCTTTGATCATTTGCCGGACGACGTCTTCGAAGATTTCGGTCACCTGCGGGGGAGGAGGTGGGGGGGCGGGCCGCGTGTGAGCGAGATGGGAAGGCCGGAGGGGGAGGGAGGGACGGGCGCACGTTGATCTCTTTTCGCGCCGAGGACTCGTAGTACGGTACCTGTGAGCGTGCGCTGGCTCGTCAGTGCTGGGCGAGAGAAGGAGAAGAGGGAGGCAGGGAACGCACGCCGCCCCACGAGCGCGAGAGGTTGACGGCGACCTCGCGCGGGACCTGCCGCTCGTGGACGAGGTCGAGCTTGTTCCCGACGAGGACGACCGGGACGCGCTGCTTCTCCCTTTCTCGTCAGCCTCCTCTGTGGGCGAAAGGGAGGAGGAGGGGGGACGCACCGAACCGGGGACCATGCCCGCCTCTTTGATGCGCTGGATCTGCTCCCGGATCGTGTGTAGCTCGCTGATGGACTCCATCGAGGTGAGGCTGAAGACGAGGAGGAAACCGTCCCCCGACCGCATGTACAGCGTCGAGAGGGACATGAACTGCGAATGGGCGAGTCATCGCGTCAGTGCGTGGCGGGCAAGGAGGGTGTGCGCAGTGTCGGGAAGAGAGAGAGGAGCAGGGGCAGGAGGGGAGTACGCACCTGCTCTGTCCCAGCCGTGTCGAGCACCTCGAGCGCGACCGTGATCCCGTCGACCGTCAGGTTCCTCCGGTAGCTGTCCTCGATTGTCGGGTCGTACCTGCGTTCCTCATCGTCAGCTTGCTCTTCTCGAGGAAGGAGGAAGGAGGGCCGCACTTCTCGACAAACATGGCATGCACGAACCGCACCGTCAGGGCCGATTTCCCGACGCCTCCGACCCGAGGATGACGACGCGGAACTCTGGTCTGCGCGCGTGAGCTCGTCCTCGTCAGCGGGAGTGCGGGAGAAAGGGAGGAGGTGCTGGGCGGTGGAAGGGGACCCGGCCGTGCGGAGCGAGGGACAAAAGAAGCGTGCGGGGAGGGGCGGTGTCGCGTCGCGGTGGGCGGCGGTGCGGTGCGAGGTCGTCGTTGGCGAGGGTGGAGTGTCGCCCGTGCAGAGAGGAGCGCGCAGGGAGGCTGCGATGGCGAGAGCGCCCCCCACCTCGCGGTGCGACGGCGCGGAAGCGGCTCCTGCGCACCGCCCCTACCGCGGACTGGAGGCCTGGTGTGCACTCGCGCCCTCCGAGTCCCATCCTGACCATCCCAAGTGCTCGCACAAAGAAGGAGGGCGCGGGTGCGCGGGCCGCGTCTTGTGGAGGATTGGCGCGTGAAGGCGAGTCGACCGAGGAACGCGGGCTCACAGGGGCATGGCGGGTGACAGGGGGAGAGTCGCAGGCGGTGACCAGGAGGAGCAGGACCCTCGGCAGGCTCGCACAGCGGGAAGGCGGCGACTCGACGCAGAGGCGACGACGACGAGGCGAACCCGCGGGGTTGCTCTCGCCTCCTCCTTCCAGGCTATTCCCAGTTACTAGTGCGACAGGATGGCCTCGCTCAAGTCGCTCATGGCTGCAAAGAAGCAGCAGGCCCGCATCTCGGCCCCCTTTGCCCGCTACTCTGGCGCACGGGGCGACCAGCTCTCGTGCTCGCTCTGCGCCCTCGCCGTGAAGCACGAGTCCCTCTGGAGTGCACACGTACAGTCAAAGGTGCGCGCCCCACCTCCCGCTCTCCTGCACAGGGTCCGCTCACTCCTCCCCTCCTCCCCCGCAGACCCACCGCGTCAACGTCCAGCGCCACGAGCACGAGCAGGAGCTCAAGAAGCGCAAACGCACAGACGACGACTCGCCCTCCGCCGCCAAGCGCGCACGCGCGGGCGACGACGACGGCGACGCGGGCGAGGACGCAGGCGCAGGCGATGCAGCGGGAGCAGGTGCCCTCCCCGCCGGCTTCTTCGCCGACCCGGCGCAGGCCCCCGCGCCACGAGCGCCGTCCCCGGCGGCGGCCCCGACAGCACCGGCGCAGGAGGACGACCCCGACCTGGACGACTTCCTCGCGTCCCTCTCGGGCGCAGACGCCGCCGGCGGCGAGGGCGAGGGCGGTGCAGCGTCCACCGCGCGGGCGACGATCTCGGCCGCGCCGGTGCGGTTCGAGTTTGGCGCGCCCGTCGGCGGCAGAGGGGGAGGAGGATCCCGCCGCTGCTGCGGGGGAGGGGGAAGAGGAGGAGGAGGTGGGGGAGACGGAGGAGGAGCGCGCGGAGAGGGAGGCGAGGGAGGAGAGGGAGGAGCTGATGGCGCGCTTGGAGGAAGAGGAGCGCGAGCAGCGCGAGGCGGACGAGAAGGTCACGGTGCGTCCGGGCGACTTTCTTTCTCTTAGCGCTACTAGGGCACCTTTCTGTCGGGCCAATGCTGATACCGGGAGCTCTCGTCTGCGCGCAGGTGCTGAAGCGGCGATTGGAGGCGTTGCGGGCGGCGCGGAGCAAGAAGAAGGCGGCGTAGCTGCGCGTGAAAGCGGATTCGTAGTCTCTCTCGCCGTGAGGATGTGCGCCTCCGGCGTCTGCCCGTTGTAGTGAGCACACTGCGCGGGACAGGTATGGCAAGGGAGCCGGCAGAGACGGGGATGCCGAGTTGGCTCATCTGCGCGGCGGCTGCGCGCGGCGACGAGGCCAAGGTCCTTCCTCGCTCCTCGCACCCAGTCTCGCGGATCTTGGACGCGCGCTCGCCAGACTGCTTCTGCTTCACGCGCGAATCTGAGCCAGTTCATCCCCGCCCAGCGCCGCTACTCACCTCGCTCGCCCCCCACCTCGTCGCATCCCGCAACCTCGCCCCCCTCCGCGCCCTCACACGCCCGAGCGGGACCGCCAGCGCGCGCGATGGACTGCCTCAAGGCCGTACAGGCCTACGTCGACAAGCTCGTCACCGCCACGCCGGGGATCAAGGTCCTCCTCCTCGACAGCGACACGGTGCGTCCCTCCCTCCTCACCACCCTGCCGCACGCTGACGGGGAGGAGCACACCCGCAGACCCCGATCGTCAGCCTCGCAACAACGCAGAGCCACCTCCTCTCGCACGAGGTCTACCTCACGGACCGGATCGACAACCCCGCGCGGCACGCCCCCGCCCCCTCCTCCTCCTCCTCCTCCTCCTCCGGCGGTGGGGCGTCGCATCCGCCCACCCGCACGCGCGAACGCCTCCCGCACCTCCGCTGCGTGTGTCTCCTCCGCCCTACGGAGGAGAGCGTCGAGGCGTGCGCGAGGGAGCTCCGTGAGGGGAGGTTCGGCGGGTACTGGCTCTGTGCGTGCACTTCCTTTCGCGATCAGGCGGCAGAAGGGGCTGACGAGGTGCGGAGGGACAGTCTTTACGAATGTGCTCAGCAAGGCGCAGATTGAGAAGCTTGCGGAGGCGGATGAGCATGAGCTCGTGAGAGAGGTGCAGGTGCGTTCGCTGCGCGTTCGTGCACGCGCACCGGCCCGTCTCGATTGGGACGGAGGAGCATGCGCTTACCCCGAGGCACACGCGCACGCAGGAGTACTTCTGCGACTACGCCCCGCTCACGTCGTCGCACTTCTCGCTCAACATCCTCCCGACGCCGCTGCACCCCTCGCCCTCGCAGCGCGTCATGCCCCTCTACGGCTCGTCCCCGTCCCTCTGGCCTTCGCACTCGCCCACCCTGGCGCGGCACCTCGAAGGCCTGACGGCGCTCCTCCTCTCGCTCAAGAAGCGCCCGATCGTCCGCTTCGAGCGCATGAGCGGCCTCGCGCGGACACTCGGCACCGAGCTCGTCGCGTCGATGAACGCCTCCGCAGGGGGACCTGTGGGAGTTTAGGAAGACGGCGACCGCGCCGCTGCTCCTCATCCTCGATAGGCGGAACGACCCTGTCACCCCGCTCCTGACGCAGTGGACGTACCAGGCGATGGTGCACGCTGGGGATCACGAACGGCCGCGTCAGCCTCGCCGACGCGCCCGACGTCCGCGACGAGATGAAGGTGCGCACCTTTCTCCCCTCGTCCCCGTCTCCTTCCACTCACCGCCCGCCCGTCGTACGCAGGAGATCGTCCTGAGTCCGGAGCAGGACCCGTTCTTCGCGCAGAACCTGTACGACAACTTTGGCGACCTCGGCGCGCACCTCAGCGCGTATGTCCAGGACTACAGCACCAGGAGCGCGACGAGTGCGGCGGGCAAGATCGAGACGGTGCAGGACATGAAGCGGTGCGCGTGGCCCCTCCCTCTTTACCTCTCCTCCCACGACGCGCGGCAACCCGATCGCGCGGCAGGGCGCGCTGACGCCCGCTGCGCGCGCAGGTTCATCGACGAGTACCCCGAGTTCCGCAAGCTCGGCTCGAACGTCTCGAAGCACGTCGCGCTCGTCGGCGAGCTCTCGCGCCTCGTCGAGAGCCGCCGCCTCCTCGCTGTCAGCGAGCTCGAGCAGAGCCTCGCGAGCAATGAGAGCCACGCGGGCGATTTGAGGGTGCGTTTTCGCGCGCGCTCTTCCGGTGTCCGCCCGCTGCTGCGTGCAGCACGGCGCGGTGGTACATTTCGTAGAATGCTGCTGACGCTCTCCCCGGCGTTTCGCGCGCCCGCAGGCCGTCCGCGAGGCGCTCTCCGCGCCCGAGATCCCCCCCGAGGCCAAGCTCCGGCTCGCGATCCTCTATGCGCTCCGGTACCAGAAGGCGCCCGGGCAGCAGGTCACGGGCGTGGTGGAGTTGCTCAGGGCGCAGGGGGTTGCAGAGGCCGAGGTGCGTCTTTCCCCCCTTCCTGTTGAGAGCGAGTGGAAGGCGCTGACGAGGGCGTGGGCGCCGCAGATGGTCAACACGATGCTGGCGTTTGCGGGCGCGGATCAGCGCCAGGACGACCTCTTCGGGAACGAGAATTTCTTCTCCAAGGGCAAGTCGGCTTTGAAGGGGCTCAAGGTGCGTCGCTCGCCACCTCTCCCCTCCCCTCTCGGCGACGGGCTGACAGAGGGGCGATGCAGGGCGTCGAGAACGTGTACACGCAGCATACGCCGCACCTCGCCGAGACGCTCGATTTGCTCCTCAAGGGACGGCTGAGGGAGCAGAGCTACCCGTTTGTCGACGGGCAGGGGGTCGGGCCGCAGGGCATGAGCCGGTGCGCATCCTGTCCTTTGTCTTCGTACTTTTGAGAACGACGCCCTCCGCCCCACTCTCGCGCATCCCCGCTGACAATCGCCCCGCCCGCCCGGCAGACCGCAGGACATAATCCTCTTCATCATCGGCGGGACGACGTTCGAGGAGGCGCGGCACGTCGCGCAGCTCAACGAGCGGCTCGCGGCCGGTGCCCCCTTGGGCGGGAGTGTCGGCCCTGGGGCGGCGGGGCAGGTGCCGAGGGGGACGAGGGTCTTGCTCGGGGGGACGTGCGTGCACAACTCGCGCAGGTGCGTTGCGCCGCGCCGCGTGCTTCCTCTTACTGCAGGGTGTGCTCTTTAGGGCGCATGGGCTGACACGGAGAGAGGACGCGCGCGCGCGCAGCTTCCTCGAGATGGTCCGCGATGCGGCCTTCTCCTTCGGCCCGTCCTTCTCCGCCCCTCTCCCTCCCTCATCAGGCCCGTCCTCTTCCCCACCGCCCCTTCCTCCTCGTCCGCGCCACCCCTTCCGCCACAGCGCGCCCCCTCGGACGCGTTCGCGTTGAACCTCGGCCCCGTGAGCCTGAATGTCGGCGGGCAGGCGGGGAACGCGCTCGAGCTCGGCGTGGACGCGGCGAGGGATGGGCTGAGGGATGTTTGGGGACGGGTGAGGGAGAGAGTGGAGGGGGTCAGGCTGCCGTAGATGCGAGATGAGGGGAAGGAGGGAGAAGGGAGATTCGATTCCAGCTGCGCGTAGACAAAGCTAAGCCGACACCACCCGCTGAGCGAGATGCGCGACGACGAGAGAGAGGGAGGAGGAGAGGGTGGGCGGCATCGCGGGTTTGCTGCGCCTTTCGCTGTGCTGCTCTGTGAGAGTCTTTGCAGTGCCCCTCTGTGCTCTGTAGCCCTGCCCAGGCGAGTCGAGGATGCTGTCTGCGGCCCCACCCGCTCCCTCTGCGCTGCTCTGCTCCACCAACCCCGCTTCCCCCTTGAGCCCAGCGGGCGCATGAGCGACCCCCCGCCCGACGCTGCCAGTGCGCTCCAGGCGCAGCTGGGCGCGCTCCACGCCGAGCAGACGCGCGCCCAGCTCGAGTCGGAGCAAGCCCTCCACGACCTCGCCGCCAAGCTCTCCGCCGCAGAGGCCGACCTCGCCCGCACCAGGGACGAGGTCCAGCGCGCGCAGGAGGAGACTCAGAGGGAGCGCACGCGCGCAGAAGACGCCGAGAGGAGGGAGCGCGAGGCGGGCGAGCAGCGCAGGGGCGACGACGCAGGCAAGGAGGAGGCGCGCAGGAGGGCAGAGCAGGCCGAGCGCGAGAAGGCAGACCTCCTCGCCGTCATCGACAAGGAACAGGCAGACAAGCGCAGCCTCGAGGGTGAGCCCTTCCCCTCCTCACGTTGGCTCACCGGGAGGGCCGGCTCCTGCTCGCGGGACCGCCCAGGATCGGCTGCTCTCGCTTGCAGTGACCCTGTCGACACCCTGCAGGCAACTTACTGACGCGCGCACCCACCCGCAGAATCGCTCAACTCGCTCCGTGCGAGCTACTCGTCCCTCCAGGCCGCCCACTCGGAGCTCGAGGGCAAGCTCGCAGAGACGAGCAGCGCGTCGCGCACCTCGCTCCTCCGCGTACAGACCCTCCAGAGCACCGTCACCTCGCTCGAGGCCGACAAGGCCTTCCTCACCCAGGAGCTCGATCGCGGCCGCGCAGAGTGGTCCGCGTTCCGCCGCGAGAAGCACGCCGAGCTCGTCGCCCTCCAGGGCGAGCTCGACACCGTCTCGATCGATGCGCGCGCCGCCCAGAGCGCCCTCGAGCAGCTCCGCGCCGCGCACGAGCAGCTCAAGGCCCGCCACGCCGACACCCTCGGCGAGCTCGCCGCCGCGCGCGAGGAGCGCGGCGCGAGCGAGGCCGCCTTCGCGACCGAGATGGCGAGCATGCGGCGCCTCGTCGACCTGATGGAGAAGCGCGAGGACGAGCGCAAGAAGCGCGTCGACGACGTCGAGCGCGCCCTCGAGGACGAGCGCGCCGCGCTGCAGGAGCGCGAGGCCGAGCTCGCCGACCAGCTCCTCCAGGAGCGCGAGCGCGCCGACGCCCTCGACGCGCGCGTCGCCGAGCTCCGCGAGGCCCTCGAGCGCGGCAACGCCGCTGTCAACGGCCTCGGCGCGTTCGTCCGCGACGACTCGCCCGCGGGGAGCGTCGCCAGTGCGGGCGGGTCGGCGTTCGCGCTGAGCCCGTCGGCGCAGCGCGCGGTTCGCGGGCAGAAGAGCGGGAGGAGCTACGCCGAGATCTACGGCGAGTACATCCGCATGGAGGAGGAGCTCGCGCACGAGCGCGCAGAGACGAAGCGCCTTGGCGAGTGCCTTGCGCAGATCCTCGGCGACATTGAGGAGCGCGTGCGTGCACTCTCTATCCGCCAGGCTGTCCGTTGCTGACCCGGTCGTCCCGCCCGCAGGCCCCGCTTCTGCAGGAGCAGCGCCTCGAGTACGAGCGCCTCTCGGTCGAGGCGACACAGCTCGCGTCGCAGCTCGCGCAGGCGCTCACGGATCGCGACGGCAGCGAGCGGCGCGCCGAGTCGCTCCGCCTCGACGTCGAGCGCCTCGGCGGCGAGAACACGATTCTCTCGCAGCAGCTGTCCGACCTCGGGCGGCAGGTGCGCACGCTCGCGCGCGTCCTCGCCGCGCACGAGAACCCCGCGCTCGGCGCGTCCGACGCCGCTGACGATGCGGACGAGGACGAGGCGGCGATCCGGCGTCGCGCGGACGAGCTCGGCGACACCGACTCGGTCGTCAGCGCGCACCTCGTCACGTTCCGGACGGTCAACGACCTGCAGGTGCAGAACCAGAAGCTGCTCCGCATCACGCGCGAGATGGGCGCCCGTCTCGAGCAGGGCGAGCAGGACGCGCGGGCGCGCCGCGAGGGCGAGGAGAACGCCGCGGTCGTCGAGGCGCATGAGCTCATCCTCCGCCTCAAGGACGAGGTCGAGGCGCAGCGCGCGCGCACCGACGCGTTCGAGAAGGAGCGCGACATGTTCCGCCGGATGCTGAGCCAGCGTGGCGGCGGCGGCGGCGCCGGCGCGGGCGAGGTCGTCCCCGGCGCGGTGGCCGGCGGAGCGGTCGATGGCGACGCTTCGAGGCTCCTCGCCGAGGTGCAGGCCAACTTTGACGCGTACCGCGCCGAGATGGCCGTCGACACGCAGCGCCTCCGCGAGGACCTTGCCCAGGCGCAGAAGGACGCGGCGGCCGCAAGGACAGAGCTCGCTAAGAGCAAGGCGCAGAGCGAGTTCCTCGCTGGTGCGTCGCGCGCTTCCCCTCTCTTCCGCTCTCTCGCGTTCGCGCGCGCAGGCTGATGTGACGTGGAGAACCTCCGCAGAGCGCTTCCGCCTCCTCACCAACGAGTCGTTCGAGCTGCAGAAGGGCGAGATGAGCCAGATGAGCAAGCGCGCGCTCGAGTTCCAGCAGATGGCGGCCAAGACGGACATGGCGTCGCACAAGGTGAGCCGGCGGTCCCTCCCGTCCGCACCTCACTCTCGCCGCACGATGTTCATCCGTCCCTCGCACCGCAGATGACGGAGGACCTCCTCGAGCTGCGCAGCACGGCCGACCAGCTCCGCACGAGAACACGAACCAAGAGCGAGCGGTCGGTGCTCAAGAGCGTCGAGCAGCGCCTCGTGGACGAGAACGCCGCGCTGAGCAAGGAGCGCGCGCATCTCGCCGACCTGATGCGCAACCTCCAGACAATGCAGAACGAGCTCGAGCGCAGCGGCAACGACGCGCGCAGGAGGCTCGAGGAGCAGGTCGCGAGGCTCGAGGCGCAGGCGTGCGCCCGCTCCTCTTCCTCGGCGTGCGACAGCGCGACTGACTGTTGATGTGC